>OY728141.1:2098401114-2099651114 GCA_963277665.1 Viscum album
CACATGATCCAAGTAAATATAGAGTAATCTAGGAAATCATCCAAAAATACTATGACAATGTTATCAATATACTCATGGAAAATAATGTTCATTAAATCCATAAAAACTGTATAATAATTTTTTAGACTGAAGTTCATGGAATGGTACACATAATGGACGTACTATCTATGAATGGTTGTTCTCTGAAATTTAGATTCTTTTATCCCCAACTAATGGCAACGAGATTATAGTTCAATCTTTGAGAACAAATCTTCTCTTTTCAATGGATCAAACAGGTCATGAATCCATAGAAATAGATATTTTTAACAATAACTCAATTTAGTCTTTGGTAATCCACACGAAGCAAAATGGATTCATCATATTCCTTATAAAAGAGATATGAAACCACCCATGGTGACACACTTAGGAATGTCAAAGACTTTCTCTATAAGATCATCCAACTGAGTCTAAATCTATTTTGTTTCGGCTGCTACCATGCTACAATTGGGAATAGATGCTAGTAGAATACTAGTTAACAGATTGATAGAAAAAAAACCTCACTTGTTGTTTTGAAAAGAGAGAATTCCGGACAAAACATGTCTAGACACTCAACAACAACTGGAGGGGGATCAATGGTCAAAGATTCCCACTCCAAATTAAAATTAAACAAAGATATCAATTTTCACAAATCTGGATAAGAAGGCCTGACTCTACTTGACCATGGGTCCCATTCTCCTTGAAATAAATGGAACACACCAACAGGTGTAGTGAATGAGACTCATTCATGAAAAAAAATCTTGGATTTACTAGAAAAGAGCCAATGGGTTATGAAAATGATGTCAAAATATATCTTTTGGAGAACCAAAAAACACCATAGAATCTCAAAATATGACATAGAGAAAACACAAGAGGGACTAAAAATACCATGTTCTCTTTTTATTCCACAGGGTACAGTGATATCAATTACATAATATAAACGCTCCTTAGGAAGATTTAGCTGATTAAAAATATGGTTTCATATAAATGGGTGAGATTCACTAGTATCAAAAATAGTAGTTAATAATGAAAAATATATAGTATTTATACCTCTCATAGTTGGTATACCCTTATTCGTATCCTCTCGATACACTTCCCCTGCATGAAGATGACTTGTTCTAGAGGATTGTTGCGAGAACCTCTTTCTCCTTGAATCATCTAATTGACCTTCTATTTTAGAAGGATCTAATGATCCAATGCCACTACAAGGAGTGTATTAGATATGGAAGAACTTCTATAGGTGACCCAAGTTTCCGCATGAGCCACATATCCTGGGTGTCGCAATGAAAACGTTGTTTTAATGAACTGGCTTACCACACTGTTAGATAATTAAAGGAACTATTCTAACCATCATATGAGGTTTATAAAAACACTATTTCTGTGAACCACCATGAGTATCATCACACTATTTGTTTTATTTTAGGTAAAACACACTGGTAATGGGAGAGAAATAATCCCCTAAAAGCAATTTCATTCCAGCTAGACCTATTTTTACCGTCAACAACTTATCTAGTATATATTTATATAAGGGAAACATTAGGTAGAAAACTTGATAATTAATATCATAACATAGTCCCAACTCTATCTTTTAATCCTTAATCTTCTCATTTTATACTATCTCATGTGCAAACTACACATGCTTAGTGAATCAATTTTCATACTCTATCATGGTCCTGTCATGCTGATCATGTTTGAAAATCTACATAGCCTTGGCCAATGACATAGAATTTAGATAGAACTGATCAGTGAAAAAAATTTGATGTATTTCACTGTAATCCATTATTCTTCATGTCCATCAGCATTGTATCTCACCATCTCTTGCTTGGTTCTTCCATCACAATGGTGGAACACTTCACCTTGATTTCATTAGCTTTCTCAAAGAACCCAACAAAACAATTCAACCTTTTCAAACATTCCTCGGACTATTGATGATAATATGATCCATTGAAAGCTACTGGATTATAGAAAAGGAATTTCTGAGGACATTTATAGATATCATAACTTTGAGGTTCCGTAGATAGACCCCGAATAGAAACTGGTGCAGGTACCTATCTTAGAGCTTCGAAATTAAACACAACCACCTAAAATCGATTAGAGTCATCAAGAATATTCACTCACTGTGGTTCAAAAAAAACTTCCTCATAGATCTGATGTTCACGTATTCTCAAAGGCATGATACTGCACAAGATCAGTAGAAATAAAGAAGGAATCAAATTAACACACAAATAGAACAATGGGGAATCTTAATCCAAATAGAACAATTAAAAATGATATGAATTTCATCCTATAAATATCATAAACAAGGAAAGTAACAGAACTAATCTTCAAGAAGCCTTTCCCAACCCACCCCTGGTGACTTGATGTTCATTGTGGTGAGCACTAGCTAAACACTCAATTGAAACTACCTCCCAAGTTCAAACAAGAATACTCAATTCATATTAACTTCATGATAAGAGGCTCACCTTATATATTTAATAAAATGCTTCCCTGAACCTGCCTGGGTACCCTATTAACCTGAAAACTAAGCAAATCCTAACATATCTTAAAGGGAAATCTTGATCCCCATGGGCTTAACACTGTCACATATTATCATAAAAAATGTACGTGGGAACAAATTTTCCACAATGATTTTTGAGGTAATGACAAAAAACTATGTATACAAAATAAACGCCCCATGGAGATGTGTACCAAAAGCGAAATAGGCCTAATAACTCATATTACGGCATAAATATAACTGAAAATAGGAAAAACAACCCAAGAACCAATATACACAACTCACCAAGTCCATGGATCAATTGCTATAACCACCTAGAAGTAGTGATTTACCACTACTCGATCATGAAAGTAGATAATCTACAAACACCAAATTCAACATGTAGTATATGAGATAAAATCAAAGTCTGGTCTCACCGTGGATTCCATAAAAATGTTCCAATATTTTATTAAACATGTAATGTTCTTTAAATTTATAATTAAATGTGTTTCTCATTTTAAAATCATATTTAAAAAAATCATGTGTTACCATTTAAATGATAGAAATACAATAAATAGATGGATTAAAAATCAATTTTATATGAAATAGTTTATATAAATCAGAAGTCATGTAAAATAGTTCAAAATAGGGGAATATATTCATTTGAAATATAAACATGTGAGTCACATGTTAATATGAATAGGAAGGTATGATAGTTCCAGGAAATAGGACTCCACACACTCAATGGTTATCACTACAATATTTGTATACACAAACCCCTTGGGTATATCCAATGAAGACCTCATCACTATCCCAGTGGGGATGTGATGTTTCATATATATGTTTTAGATCATTTTAAATCATAGGTTGATGTCCAAATAACTCAATAACTACATATTAATTGCACGTACTCTAATAAAAAGTCAACAAATGGAAATTTACTTTATGTCTTATTAAAATACAATTCATCCCAATCTCTATTTCAAATGCTCCAATTTCAACTTTTAAAAACAAAATGGGTTAACAAAAATTGGGAATCATGACAGAAATACCTACTGTAGATCACTAGATCACAAACCACAAAACCCTAATATGGTTTCTAATAGAGAATGACGACTGTGGAAGCTGGGGATAAAAACTAGGTTTAGAATTCTAAAAGGGGATTATATCCCCAATGCAACATGGGATCTAGGGAACCCTAGGGTGAAGAAGAGAGATATTGGGAGATTGAGAGTGGGAAGAGGAAGCATACCAGGTGGAGATTGAATGTTTTTTTCCATGAATTGATCCTATTTTAAGAATTTTTAGAAGGAAAAAAATCACGAATTTGGTGATCTTGATGAATAATAACCCATTTTGGGGTCATTCGAGTTCCATCGGGAACCGAAATCGAGGGCTTTATAATGTAAAAATTAATTTTTTTGGATTAATTAAAATTTGTACATGGTTTTATGGGTAGGGCCACATGATTACACCAAAACGTGTGCCCTAGCATTGGACCTTTTAGAAATGGTTTGTACGATTTCTACTAGAAGGTGAAAAAAATTTCAATCCTTTCCCCAACCATGAAGAAAAACGCCTACATGGGGTTTCATAGTTTTCTCTATTAGGGTGGTTGATTTGGGAAAACTATGTGCCCACTGTACACTAGCCCTAAGACTTCCAATGTTTTCAAAATTTCTCCAAAAAAAACCCTAAAAGAATCCAAATAAATGTATTATTATAATAGGGGTTTATGAATAACTGAAAATTGTAACTAGATGTTACATTGACATAGAACATTCTCCCAATAATTAATTTTCTCAATTAGAAACATATTGAATGTCATTTATTTCCCTATATCCATCTCTCCCCAAACAAATACATGAGTATCATCATTAAGATAATGAAGAAGTTGAAACATATGGAATACTTCATGATGGTAGTATAACTGAAGAGAAAAAATAATCCATACAGCAATAATACAATGCATTACAACACCTTAATAAGAGTGACATAATGGGGAGAGAAGTAACTCCCTTTGGCAATCCTCTAATTCCAATGATGAGAGGGATCACTTAAAAACATATGGTTCACATACTCAAAATCCAAAGGTATTCTCGAACATTTCATATATGACTTTTGATTTTACTATTACACCTTCATCCACTCAAAACAAACTATAATGATCTTTATTATGATCTGAACCACATCTATTACAAGGATAGCCAACTCTGCATTTTTTAAAAATCTAAAAAATGAATTATAAGAGATCTCACACAACACCTCGAACAGATCTATACTAATGGTTGATTAATTTTTTTTCAAATAAAAACACATCTAAGAATTAATATTTCATCAAATATCATCTAAAATCTTAAAATTTATTCCCACGTTATATCGTCCGATATCAAAATAATCTATTGTGTATACCCATATATTTAGGTTTCTAATTATGTATTATGAAAATAAGGGCATATAAAATCATGATGAAATCCAAAACATCCACATAATATAGCATCATGTTCTTGATCAAATATAATGTTCTTAGGTACCCCATACAACCTCAAAACAACATCGAGATATTGAATCAATATAACTTCTATAGTACACGAATTCATTGTTAATAATATATGACCTCACATCCTGAATATATATGAAATCCCCTATAAAATATAAAATCATCATAGGCTTGTGGTAGAACAATGATGAAATTAATCAAAATGTCCTCCAATTTTCACTCAGGTTTATCTAATGGTTACAAAAAAACCAAAAACAAGATGTTATGCCTTTACCCACTGAGAGAAAAAATAATGTGATACAATATCTTTAACAAATATCATTATCTCAAGCTACTAAATGTGGACACATAATTAATTATAAATCATGGAGCCAATACGATTCACTTCCACTAATAATCTCTGGATCTCTAAGAGAAACTACTTGCACATTTCAGATTAAACTAAAACCTCCCATAAAACATCATCGGATGATGATCATCTACTAACTAGTCCACTAGTGTATCATCATTGATTAATTGATATCATATAACCACTAACTCAATGTATCCCCCTAAAATATCCTCTAATACGGCAATAACATCAGAGAAAAAGCCCTTCCACTAAATTGAGATCATGGGTGTAATAGTTACACCCATTGGTACATAAAAATATTGACTTCTATGTGATATTTACTTTTTCTACATCAGAACACAACCGAAACTAATACTATAAGAAAAATATAACACAATAAAAAACACCCCTGCATTGAAATGATAGAGTATGAGATCAGTAATCAAATTCTACTTTTATAGTTAAAATTTTTCATACACAAGTCAATACAAAGGAAGTAAAGGTCATTCCTAGTCAAGGATATTAACATGCCTAAGACCCATGATATTTTGAAATGTCTATTTGATAAAAACCTATATGATCGATAAGGATAGATTCCTAAGAAATAATCTAAGGTGTATCCCAAAAATAGTTAATATAGTATTAGATGTATCCACTACTACACCATAATGAGATAGAACATTTACAAGGAAGTGAACCTATTATATCAAAAAATTACACTTCAAAATTCTCACACCAAGAAAATGGTACTAAATTACCCCTAAGGTGTCCCTATGGTTTTCAACATTCACCTCTCATAATAATTAGTATATCATGATTTCTTCAATGAGAATGACATCAAATCAATCCAGGGATATTCCCATGAATTTTTTTGGGGTCATTATGACACTAAACTACATGAACATGTACATGATGTTCCCTTAATAGACACCAAAATGAGGTCATCAAGATATCCTTTTCCCCTACTATCATATAGTGATAGATTGATCATGGATCAATATTTGAATCATAGTTTTCTCCAAAAAACTATTTTAACAAACCATAAATACTAGGGAGAGGGTAACCACTTCTTATCAAAATTTGATTTACCCAATTATAGAATATACTTAGTATTGGACCACTATCCACCTTCTTAAAAAATCATACAGGATCACCCAATGATGGAACCCACAATTATAAGAATCCCTTCAACATTATATCATCAGTCTAAATCTGTTACACCCATAGTTTTCAACATGCTATCTGATAAAGGGCCACAAAATTCAGATTGTCACCCCACTGTACCTATTTCAAAACATTATATTACACTAAGGGGTAAAACCAAAAAATAAACAGGAAACCCATCCATGAACTCCTACATGGATTTTGCAAACTCAAATACCTATATATCCACCAGATCTTATAGTAATTATTATAGTAAATAAAATGAACTTTTATAATCTATAACCCATTTTAGGACATATCTCTCAATTGAATTCCACACACTAGAACTCCTTAGTGTGGATGACTACTATCCAAGAAAATTGAATGATAAATACGTGAAATGAATATATAAATTCAATTTTGTAGATTAGATCATATGATATTATTTGAAGTAGAACATAATTTCTAGGTTATTTATACTTCCCCATCAACAACATACAACCCCAACACACATAGAAAAACAACCGTGACCTATAACTAATGTAGAAAAAACAAGGAAAACTAGAAGACTCCCTAAATCGAGATCCATGACTCAAACAAAGAATATAAAAATAAATAAGTGTTAGTTCCCTTAATAAAACTAATCAGAAACCATTATAAATGATAAATATATGGATCCTTAGAAAACATTTTTCCCATCTAGCATTGAAACATCCATAAAATAAATAATTCCTTTTTCAACTCCACTATATCAATACAAACAACCACCTATTAATTTCACTCATCCTAATCTCTAGGAGGAATATTGAAATAAAAAAGATTCCCTCTACTGCATTCAATCACTTATATAGGAAAGAATGACTTATAGACTAACTTTTCATACTGCCTCTAACATAACATTGGTTTTTTGGATCTGAGAAGTAATTTAATAGACTAAAGGATACATATCATCTTGAATAATTATTCACAAAGAGTTCCAATTTTCATACCCTCCTTTAGAAAAGTACACTAGTCCAATTCCCCCAATGGGGCATAAGAACTATTGACCCTATGGAAATAGGATGGAGAAAATTGTTGATGTTAACTCTTCGATGTTCGAAACCCTGACATTCCTAACTCATATGATACACCATAAACAAATCTAATACATGTAAAAAAAATTATGTATCCCTTATCAATACATTCCAAGTCATGTATGATCACCCTCCATCCCCACATACTTATTCTATATGGTGATGTATGTAACCAATGTTAAAGAAGTTATTGTAAATTTATTCAAAGGGAAAAAACCCTATTACATGTGTTCGGATCAAGACTCCGCGTCAGGAAAATATAAAGATAAAATAAAAGAACATTAATAACCCAAATATTGAGATACTACACACCTAGGATATTTTACTAACATAATCGTTTCTCTATCGTCTTCACCTCGCCCATTATCGATGATATAAACTCCATGTTGAATGCCATTTAGAAATAATCCCATGAAGAATATGAATCCTTCTACCCTATATAATAAGATACACCACTACTATGTTTATCTACACTTATAACTAAAATTTAATGGAACCTAATACTCATTATCATCTCTAATAAAACATAAAATGATTTCATGATCCTCTAACTAGTGCACTGTCTCAAAATTAGAGACACCCTCCTCAAACATAGCCATCACTGAATTGTGAAACTCACATAATATATTCTTCCATAGCTTAAACTCCATATTTGGGTCATCCATCTGATGGTAAAAATCGTAAACCTTCCAAACCAATTTGACTGAAACCATTCATGGATGATGACTAGTCGATATCTCTACAATCAAGGAACCAAACTCCTAATCCTAGTAGCAAAAAAATCATTAAATCTAAATCGTTAAATTTTAGTTATTTATATTTTACATTAGATCACCCTAGATAATGTAAATGTGAAAATAATATTGGTTCTTTTACATATCCATGGAATATGACACTATAGACAACACCTTGTCACTTAGTTTTTTTTGGAAAAAAATACTTGTACATATTCTATATCAATACTCAGTGTTTGGTTTTCTATATATTTTATTCGATGTATCATGTTTCAAAATTATTTTCTTTCCAATAAATTTTACCCAAAGGAAATGATATGAAATTTTATAATATTTTGTTACATGTTTTTATTTAAATATAGTTATAGGTGACATTACAATAGAAAATTTGTATTTTTGAATAAGATAGTTAATTTATTTAAATAATTGAATTTACTATAGAATATTATTTGACAATGATATATGTGGAAGATATTTAGTTTTATCAAACATGTACTCTAAAATATGTTAAAATGAGGACAGACATGAATTATGATCTCTACTACAAAATAAGGTAACCTAGAGATAACATATTATATTTAACATAATTTTCTTAAGCTAAAAGATTCTTCTAAAACATAATTTCACAACATGAATGACCTATGGTTTATTAACCAAGATGATTAAATACATTAAAAAATTTATAACACATTTTAACAATTATACATAAGTGAACCACACTAGACCTCATTTTATAATTCTTACAATGTATAATCACCATCGTAACCTATATAATGGAAGCATAAGAATGGTGTAACATCCCGACTTGAACCACGAGGTCTTAGTCAGAAGTTCATATGACCTCTTATGTGTGTCCCAATATGAAATAAGATATAAAAATGAAGTGAGGTTTTATGTATGATAGTGGGGAGATAATACCCAATGTATCATGTCATATCACAATAAAAAATAGGAAATAATAATATTAAATAAATAGAGTAATCATGTAGAATAATAATGAAAGAATACATGATAGATAATATATGGGATCCCTATGTAAATATCATTTTATAAAAATAAAGTAGCATATATTGTAAATAAATAATGTTTGTCCTTTAGTTTCTATCCTGATCTTCTTGTAGTTCAACACCCCTCTACCCAGATATTCACATTAGGGTTCATTCCCTTTGTTGAATCACTCATGAAATCTATAAGAATATCGAAATTCCCGGGTAGGGTGTGGGTACAAGAATCACTAGGACACCACAAACACATCCTCAACCTAGTTTTCTGATGTATAATTGTGTATTCCATAATAGAAATAAATTCATTACTTACAGAAACATACAATCCAAAATAAAGTGTTCATGTGCTAACCAAGTAACAAAAACACCAAGTGGAACCTTCTTCAACACCATCACAGAAAATATTAAAACAAACATGTACAAATTTTAATATTAGATCCAGACTAAAGATGGTCAATACTCATTCATGACCTAGGCCTCTAGGTGAGACCATACTTTGTCATAATGCACAAGTTCTATCTCTAATACAATCTACATAGATGACCATTCTCCATGGTTGTCAGGTATGTGTGATCACTGATGATAATCATTCCCTATAGTCATAATATATGGTTTTGATCACCCGTGATCATCATGTCCTCAAGTCAGGACACACTAGGCCATCATCCCTCATCCGTCATTGTCCATCTCAGTCTAATCATGAAGTCACATGTAGTGCTGGAACATGCACCCCCTCTATTGAAACCGAGCTATGAAAGGACCACATATCACTTCGGTAATATGCCTAAGAAAACAATATAGAATATAATAGGAATATCATAATGGAACAATGTTATCATACATAACATATCATGAGTGTGAATAAATATATATGTACAAATATGTAAGAAACTACACATGGTTTATAGAAAATCCACATGCATAACCTTAAAATATCAACCAAGAAAGATTCATGGTTTCATTTTTCACAACAGGTACCACATGTGATTATAAGTAAAGGGTGGAAGCCAATGAAGACACATGTAAATTAAAACATGGAAATATTCATGTTATGAAATTCCATGAATGTAAGGAATTTCATACCTCAAAATCCATTGATGTCAAATGCATGGATAAATCCTTCTTATGTGGTTTAATAGATAGAGTGGAAACCTCAACAGCCAAGAACTACTTTTCATGCCCTCATTATCATAAATGTAGACATGTCAAATTTCTAGGATCTTAAGGGGATCTTAAGAAAAAAATTGGTTATTTTTTGAAATAAAATAAAATATTCCACGCGATGATCCATTCTCCCTCCTATATAATTTTGAAATTTTTGTTATAGTCCAACGCAAGCACCCACAATTAAGTATCTAAGAGTAATTATATTCTAGTAATTTATTATAAATTATCCTTTAACAATTATATTTTGATAATTTTTCAATAATTATACCTTGTTAATTATCCCGTGATAATTTATTAAAAACAACCCTTTTATTGTTATCTTTTAGATAATTTCTCATAAATTATCCTCTTATAATTTTATTTTTCTAATTTATCACAAATTAAATGTTTAAAATTATCTCTTGAGAATTTATTATAAATTATATTTTATAATAATCTATTGATAATTTTTAATAAAATATCATTTTTAAAATTATCAATTGATAATTTTTATAATTTAACCTTTTTTAAACTCACAATTATTATTTGAAAATTTTAATAATTAATCATAGATAATTCTACTTAATTAGTATCTACTAATTCTATAAACTATCCATAGATCTATCCATTTGATTATCCATTGATAATTTTTATTCTATAAATTCTCCATTGATATTATTATAGTTATTATCTGATAGTTTTGGTAATTATCTTTCTATAATTTCATAATTATAATGTAACATAATAAATAATTTATCCATTGATATATATAAATATATGCAATTATCCATTGATAATTTCAATTCGTAAAATTATTATTTGATAATATATAATATTTTTGGATAAATTTAATATTTATCTTTCTAGAATTTTTCATTATTTATAATTTTTTATTATTGTAAATATAATCGATTGATAATTTTTTATATGATTGAAATTATAATTCAATGTTTTAATGGTTTGATAATTATTTATAATTATCCTTTGGTAATTATTTATAAAATTCTATTTGATGTCTTTTTTTATAAATTAGAAACGATAATTCATTTTCAAACATTTCCTTTAAAATCATCCATTTTCCACTAAATTATCTTTTGATAAATTTTATGAATTAAATTTTGATAACCATGCAGATTATCCCTAGATAAATCTAGGATTTATCATTATAATTTAAAATGTACAATTTTCCTTTTTACCAGGATTAAAAAAAGGAAAAATAAAACTGAATAAAATAAAATTACAAAATTTAAATATTAAAAAAAATCCTCAGGAAGAAGGTAAAACCTTAAAAAACACATGAAGCAGAAAACCTATATGGTGCCCTGAAATGGGTACGGGATTAATGGAGACTTCACCAATCATTTTCACGGGGGATCTGGTGTAACCTATAGCTCATAGAATCTACCAACAATGTGGGCCAAACCGTTCAGCTATTAAAACCCCAAAATTGCATCACATCAATACCGAAATTAAAACACTAGTTTTAATATATGTTTCAATTGAATGTTTATGGAGGAGTCATTAATGTATCCCAATTAACATATTATAAAATAAATTGATCAAAATGGTAATGGAAAAGAAACTATTATAAATTACATGTGCCGTTAATGGTAGTTGCGCATGTTTAGAATACTAAGATATTTAAGAAATATTTTATTAATATTATTTTTATAATAAAAAGATTTTAAAAATTAACATTATATATGATCAAAACAAACAATTGACACATGAAAATTTTATGTCTTTCCTAGGGTAAACCCCACATCCTTGATCTAATGTGGGACTCAGATTTCTCTTTTATTGCACTTTTATAGATATATTCAATTAATTTAAAAAAAATAAATATATAAAATTAGTTATCCAAAAATGGGATATTTCCAAACACCTAACACACAAAAATTATTTGTCCCACGTATGGTAAAACCCCCATAAAATATCAAACGACAGTATCAGATTTCTCATATAATGCACCATTGGGGAGTTGTAAAATTTTTTTAAAAAAAATCACCAATGTGTTATATAATATATTTTATATTTTTTTTATTTATTCAAGGGCTTTAAATATCCCAAAATATCATTCTATTTTTGTTTCTAACTATGAAAATAATTAATATAACATTATAGGGTATTATATTGGATTTTACCTTTACACAAATCCTTTAAATCATCTATTAATTTTTTTACTGAAAAAACGAATTTTCACATAAAAATAACCACATATTATTATAAATGATGTTTTTTATTATCCATAAATATTTATAAGGTTAAAATTCTTTTGTTTTATCAACTTAATTTTTTTGAGATGTATCTATAGTAGTTATTCTCTAAAACTCAGGACACTGAGTTTGAACATATGACTCACACTCAAAATTCTCCTCTTAGATCTGTCCATTCTTCTATCAAATGTAGAATAGTGGTACCGTTTTCCCTTTGAGTACATTCTCTCACTGTTATGTAAATATCACTTTATTATACTTATAAGATGCATCAGGTTCTCTCTCAATTTCCTCTTAATATATAACATGTTTAGGATTGGACATGTACCTACGATGTTGAGAAATGCAGAACACATCCGGAATACCTCAATAACATAAGTGATGATCCAAAGGGTAATCTACTATCCCCACTTGTTCAATGATATAAAAGGGACCCAAAAACTATGGTGATATGATTAGTTACATCCTAAGGCATTGGTGGCCTAAAAAATGAGTCACTCCCTCGAAGACCTTATCTTCCCCAATGAACACTATGGTCTCCTTTAATAGTCGAATATAATTTTTTTTTTCAGATTTGGGAAATGATCGACCTGTTTTGGGTCAGATACACTCTCTTAGAGGCCTCTAGAACCATGCTATTTCCAAGAAACACTATCACTCCCACCTCATTCCAATTGAGTGGAGAGTGACAAGACCCCCCATAAATATCCTCACATGGTTCCATCCAAATCATTCCCTTGTAATTATTATTGAATGAAAACTCATTCAAGTCTAGGTGATCATACCATGATCCACCGAAGTCTATCACGCATGCATGAAGAATGTCTTATAATATAGGTATTGTCTCCCTAGACTATATGTTGTTCAATGGACGGTATGTCAAGCTCCATCCTACCTAAGCCCTATATTTTTTTTCAATCCATTACAACGTTGTGATGAAAAACTTATATCTCTACCTGAAACAGTTCACTGGGGAACTCCAAGAAGGTGTAATATCTCTTTGATAAGGATCTATCTCAACTCTTCCATTGAGTGAGTATATCTAATTGGTATGAAGTGATAAGACTTTATTTGCCAATAAACAATCACCTGGACTGCTTCATGACACCTCAGGGTCCCGGTTAACCCCATCACAAATATTTCATGAATCCCTTTCACTATCATAGTGGTACAATATTTTTCTAAATAAATCCACCATGACATTGGTTCCTGATACTTACCCTCGTTATAGTGGTTCAACGACACAAAAACCATGTGATTTCCCTCTTCAATTCCTCGCTACTAGAGTTGATTCAAGATGTCATGGTATATCTATGTTTCACTAGGATGTACTTACCATCTCAAGGTACAAAAATCTATCATCTTGTCTACTATGATTAAAACAACGACTGAAACTCTACTTTTTACCATGATAACATCTTCTTCTTCCATCAACTATTTGTGTATCTGGTCACCTTTATCTAGTTATTCCCTCACTACAATACACTCTGGATATGTCTTTTGACTAGTCTTCACCCAGTCCACCAGATTATATATAATCCCTATGGTTGAAAAAATAAAATATCCATAATCCTCCAAATAATCACTACTATAAATTATGTTATTTATGATGATTCCCCATTTCAAATAGCTCGTTGCAAAAAATGACTTCACAAATTGTGTTTGTTGTGATGTATCATCACTAAACAATACTATTTGTGATGGGAAATTGTCCCATCACAAATATTTCTCCAATTATATAGATTATAAATATATATAAACCTATTACGATGGCCCTATCGCAAATAAGTATTTGTGACAGACCAATCTTACCATCGAAAATACTTCCCTAAAGACATATAAACTATTTAATAAGGGGTCCCATCGCAAAAGGTCCCATCTCAAATATTTAATAAAATTAAAAGAAGTGTAAATAAAATTATGATAAATTTAAATTAGAAAATAATAATAATATTTATACTGTTAATATAAATAAAAAATATTTTATAATAGTAATACTAATATTAATAATAAAAATAAAATATATTATTATAATATTAGTAATAAAATAATAATAATAAAAATAATATTTTATTATTATTATTATTAATATTTAAGAAAAATTAATATTAATATTATTAAAATAATAAAAAAAAATTAAAAAATTAAAATTCCCAATATTCGCCGAAAATGTAAAAAAAATAAAAATATTATTATTTTTTGTGAAATAAAAAAACCTTAAAAAATATAATGCTAATAATAAATAATAAAATAATAAAATATTAAAAATAAAAAAAATAAAAAAAATAAATTATGCAGTATTCACACCAATGTAAAAGACTAACTGTAAATAGTTAATATTACAGACTTTAAATTGAAATTTTTTTAGCATTAAAATAATTCACTAGGGGGATAATCTTCTGGATGAGGTGGAGGAGGTCAAGAATATGGTGGAGGAAACTCCATCCATAAAGGATGAGTCAGAGAGCGCATGTACTTCATCTTCTCATGATGCTACTACTTCCATCGACGCGTTTCCTCTTTGTATTGTTGTTGTTATTGTTGCTGATGCGTCTCTTCCTACTTCTTAAACAAACTATCTATAATCTCACTTTAAGATTGGATATGCTCCGGATACTGTGAGCTAGAAGATGATTCCTCTCCATTAGCTCCTCTCAAGCTGGACTCTGACATCGCATCAGTACCATAATAAATCCCAGGAGTCAAATAAGAGGTGATGCCAACTACTTGGCCCTTCTCGACGCCATACTGTGTCGCCTGCATCTATGTCACCTCATCAAAACGGTGGGCACTAGTCTGACCAACCGTGTTAGCCTAACTCTAAGCCTGTGTCTAAGAGGTCATGACCAAATATGACTCCTTCAGTTCCAATTTGATATTAAAATAGTGAAAATATTATATGCATTTAATTTTCAAATTGAAAAAGAAATAATACTGACCACAATATGATGTTGGTGATCACCTATAATCTCTCTAATGGTGGGACCACTACACATCTCTGATAAACGTCATACTCTGTATTATATGGCTGATCAACTTCCTATATGACTATAAATTAAACCGTTTTTATTTAAAGTTATTTAAAATATTTAAAAAAAGTACTTACCAGATTTTCTCAATGCGTACTGAATGTACAACTAATGGCTCAATGTGTCACCACATGTCTCCATCTATTCTGTCAGCCCAATTAAGATCTCCTCTGAAATACACCACCCAACCAGTGTGAACATAATCAATCCCAAACGTGAGATGAGATGTACTTGGGTCAGTGTTCTATACAAGAATCATAAACTACTGTCACTCCTACTTTCTTCATGGACGTCCTTCTCAAATTGTGAAAAAACTAACGGAAACGGTCATGCATAGACACCTCCCATGCTGTGTGGATAGTGTTGTGCATGCTATCATCAATGAGATACAATAAAACCTACAAATTATTTATAATATCAAGTTATTAATGAAATAAATTTCTGAATAAATATTATTTTTTTATGTATCATCCAATGAATGAACATGACAAGCTCCACATCAATGGGAATCACTTCCCATGTGATCCATGGCTGATAAAAATATTTGTGCAAGATAGATCTCCCATATCCTATAGCTATATGCACTAGACTATGAAAAAAAATAATCAAAAAATTAGTATATAAATTAATTAAGGGAAGGAAACTAAAACACACAAGTTATCATACCTCAGCGTGTGTGGATCGAAGCCAAAATGTGGACGTCGCTTGAGGATAGGGTCCAGAATCATCAGTTGCACAATATCACACCCCCTCCGCGTACCCCCTAAACCTCCAAAAGGCTAAGGGTCAGATGATCCCAAATCCTCCTCATCTAATGGTTTCTCAGCCTCTTGTAACTCACAAAATATATCATCGCCCATCTGGAACACCAAATGATTATTGTTAGAAAATAGTAGAAAATAATTATTATATATAGATATATATTATTTATGATTATAACATGAATTTAACTATGTCAACTGTCACCTTCATCACCATCTTCATATATAACGATGTCAATGTCATCACATTCCTCCTCAGCATCATCAATATCCATATGAGTTTTAGTTTCATCATCTCTTTTCATTTCAAATTCATTGGTAATATAATTAACTTCATTATCACCCTCGAACCTTAATTATAGGGTGTCATCATTTATATTATTATCTCTTTGTGAAAAATATGGATATTGAGTAGTCTCTTTAAAATTTTCAATTCCTTTCACTTTAGAGGAACCAAATTCAGTTTGAGAAAACTGATTCTCTTGAGATTTCATTTTTATTATGCTGAACCAATCACTAAAGTCTCATGAAGTAGAACAGTACCTTGCATAATAAATTTTATGTGCCTATTGAGCTAGTAAAAATGGTTCATTTACTGCAATAAGACTTTTATATTTAATATCAACGATTCCATGAGTCAAATGAACGTGCTAGCCTCTCTCATTATCCAACCACTGACATTTAAACATCATTATATAATTTTTTCATAGATAAAATAGTTCAATAATTTCATCCAGCATGCCGTAAATATCAATCTTAGTATATGTATTATGTGATACTATCAAGAAAACTCAATTTTTCATTGTTTTTTTATTACCCATATTCATGTGTATGAAATCGAAAACCATTCGCCACATATGAATTATAATACTTAACAATTTTGGATGGTGGTTTACACAATATACGTAGTCACTTCATAATTTTATCATCATTTTGAGGCACCAGAATATTTGAAAAAAAATTATCAATATAAAAAATAAATAAACTGAATTGATATGTTAATCCATCAATAATTTATTTTACCAGTTTTTGAAACCATTATGAGAATTTTTTTGGCCAGCGTTCTTCAATAGCAATAGCTGTAATTTGTGGAAGGTGTTTCTTGTTATGATTATCAAAAAACCTACAAATAAAATAGTTTTAATTACTGTAACATAAAATATAGAATAGGTGATATAAGGACTCACAATAATAATTATATCATTTCTTTATAGTTGAGGAGACCATATGTATGGGCTTTGTGATGTTAATCATCTGAATGCCATCATTCATGAACTCCGCCAAAGCCAAGAACTGGCTAATTAAAAACTGATAATTGATTTTCAATTTCATCATCAACATTCCCCTCATTCCGTCCCATTAATTTATTTTTTGATGGATATTCATATTCAAAATAATGAGAGAAGAAAAAACCATTTTCCTCTTACAAATAAGCTTCAGTAATTGAGCCTTCAACTGATTCTCTGTTCCATACTTTTTTCTTCAATTTACTTATGCATATCTCGATTGGATAAATCCTTCAAAACTCTACCGGACCTCAACATTTTTCTTCATGTGGAAAATGTAATATCAAATGTTCCATTGAGTCAAGGAAATCCAGAGGAAATATAGTTTCAAGTTTATATATAATTACAATAACGCCTTCTTCCAATTTTCTTAATGCATTGTTGTCTATTATCGCCACACAAATGTCTTAGAAATAATTTGATATGTCTTTTATAAAATCCCAAATCATAGAATTCAACTATCCTCTAAATCCAATCGGTATAAGTCTTTCAAATATAACATGAAAATGATGACTTTATAATCCGGTCATATGATATTTCTTAACACATAAGCACAAATTCGAAGCCTAGCCATCTGGAAGTCTCAAATATTCAATACACAGACAATATAATAAGAAAATATATTTTTACAGTGTATAAGCTTCTTTTGGATTCGTCGACCTCTATGATTTCACATTTTCAAACAGTTCATGTTCTGGTCGCCTACAAATTTGGGTAATATCTAATCGTCACATTATATTATATTTGGTGTTACCTGGTGTGTCCAAAACCATCTAAAATAAATTATCAATATATTTCCTCTAAATATGCATGACATTCAACATGTCTTTGACCAACAAATCATACCAATATAAAATATCCAAATTTTTTTTGTTTTATCCAATTGTGTTCTTTCCCAATGGCATGAATTTTTTGTTGGTCTATTATTGGTCCAAATGTGATGGGAGTTAATGAAAATACAACAGATTTTAATTCTATAACTAAGATCATTTTTTCATGTTCATCCCTTTCAATTATTCCTTTACTGAAATGAGATTTGTTCCTATAAATAGGATGATTGGTTGGAAGAAATCTGCGATGACAGTCAAAATGGCATTGTTTTTCCCATTGAGGAGCATAAATGATTTGTTGTCCTTCATATTTTAAGGAAATGATTCTGGACTGTGCATAGTCCAGCCAGATAAAATGCCTTATGCTGGGAAGTCACTAATTGTCCGCATCAATGTAGCATTTAGAAAGAAATTTTGTTTCGCAGCAACATCAAATGCATTAACACCATTACTCCACAATGAATTTAACTCATAAATCAATGGTTTCAAATAAACATCAATGTGGTTTTTTAAATGTCCGGGGATTAATAAGGTCAAAATGATATAAGGATACTTCACCAAAATCCATAGAGGTAAATTGTAAGGAGTTATAAAGTTAAGCCAACATGAATACTGACTACCATAAGAACCAAATGGACAGAAACCGTCAGTAGAAAGACCCACTCACATGTTCCGGGATTCTAAAACAAAAGATAGATGTAATCTAACAAAATTTTTTCTATAAATCACCATGAGATGGATATTCAAGCTTTTACCTGTTGAAATCATGGTTTTGTGTCGTGACATCATTTTCGCTATGTTCCGAGACATTATAAATGCTACAACCTAGGTGTAACCAGAAAATATCTCAACTGTTTTACAAGAATCGATCTAGACTTCCCCGGTTGAGCTTCTTTATACCTCGATTTTCCACATGGTGGACCACTATCAAACAACTCATTTTCATTAGAATATAAGTTGAAATTATTATAACATGCATGAATCTTCTGATAACTAAGGCCTAGATTATGAACCTTCCTCTTGCTGTCATAGTAATTTGTATGAAACACATTTCTTTCAGGTAACACAGTTTTAACCAAAGAAATATCTAATCAAAATAGTTGTTTGAAATTACATTATCTAATTTAATAGACATAAATTTTGAAACCACCTCTGATTTTCATATCTTCCAACCACGATAAAATAAATCCTCAATAGACCTAAATAAATGATAAAATTCATATGGTTCCAAATTAAAGGTTAAATAAATATCATCATGAGTTTTAGTTCGTTGAACAGATGGACCTGCAACATCATATACTAAATTTAGAAACTGTGATGGAACCAGAATCCAATTATTAGTATCTTCTATGGAACTACATTCACAGTGTTGATACCAACAAACATAATCAGGTTGAAAACCAAAATGCAAGAGATGTCCCCCAGTGTTTTCAAATGTGTCAAACGTTCTCATAGCACATTTTTTACAAGGACACACAATTAGACATTCTGAATCAAATTTTGGTTTTGATGATCCTAATAATAATAAATCTTTAACACCCTCAATATATACTAGATTAAAACCAAAACCATTTGGATTTCTACGCTGATTTATCCAAGTGTGATCATCTAGTAATAAATGTTGTTGACATCCTTGTTTTGTAGTTTTTCTAAGGAAAATAAAATAATTAGTTTTTATATAATTTGATATAATTAAAACATCAAAAATAGAAGATAATTAATTTCCCTTTTCTAGAAATTTCTAAAAATTTATACTATTTTATAGTTATTTATAAAATATTTTTAAACTCTTAAACTAATCTAGAGATATTTATAACAACTATTTCCAATTACCACTAATTATTATTAATTACATTTAGTTTGTAAAAATTATATTTAATTAGCATTGGCACAATTTCCAGTGTATTGGCGACATATCTTTTTCCCGATGACTCATCTCCTTATAAGGGGATAAGTCATCGGGATAAAGAGCCTGTTTTTGGTCAATGGATCATCTCCTTATAACTTTATCTCGATTGAAATCGGTACGAAAAACATATTCTGATATACGTTAGAGTATGTTTTTCATACAGATTTCTGTGGGAGAAAGTTACAAAGAGATGAGACATCGAGCAAAAGGAAGCCTCCAATATGCTAGAGATTATGCCAATTTATAATAATGTACTGAAATTTATTAAATTTTTTTAAAAATATTCATAATTATTACTACTTATTCCAAATTTATCCTAATTGTTTCGAATTATTACTAATTATAACTAATTATAACTTAATATTTCTAATTATTTTTTATTATTCCTTATTATTACTAATTTTTACTAATTATTACTAATTATTTCTAATTAATAAAAATTATTACATATTATTACTATTTAGTCCAAATTATTTCTAATAATTATTAATTATTTCTAATTATTACTAATTAATCCTGATTATTATAAATTAATCCTAATTATTACTAATTATTCTTAATTATTACTAATTATTCCAAATTATTAAAAATTATTCCAAATTATTACTAATCATTACTAATTAATACTAATTAATACTAATTAATCTGAATTATTACTAATTAATCCTAATTATTACTAATTAATGCTAATTATTAACAATTATTACTAATTAATCCTAATTATATCTAATTATTCCTAATAATCACTAATTATTAGTAATTATTCTTAATTATTACTAATTATTACTAATTATTACTAATTATTACTAATTAAAACTAAATAATCCTAATTATTACTAATTAATCCTAATTATTTCTAGTTAATTTCAATTATAACTAATTATTTCTAATTAATCAAAATTATAACTAATTATTTATAATTATTACCAATTATAACTAATTATTAATAATTTATCATAATTTTTACTAATTAAACCTAATTATTACTAATTAATCCTAATTATTACTAACTACTCCTAATTATTACTAATAATTCCTAATTACTACTAATTATAACTAATTATTCCTAATTATTCCTAATTATTCCCAATTATTCTTAATTATTCTTAATTATTCCTAATTATTACTTTTTATTACTAATTATTACTAATTATTACTAATTATTACTAATTATTACTAATTATTACTAATTATTACTAATAATTATTAATTATTACTAATCATTACTAATTATTACTAATCATTACTAGTTATTACTAATTATTACTAATTATTACTAATCAACCCTAATTATTACTAATTATTAATAATTAGTACTTATTAATCCTAATAATTACTAATTATTACAAATTATAACCAATAAATCCTCATTATTATTAATTATTACTAATTAATACTAATTAATAATAATAATTACTAATAATTACTAATTAATCCTAATTAATGCTAATTTGTACTAATTATTACTAATTATTACTAATTATTACTAATTATTACTAATTAATCGTAATTAATTCTAATTATTACTAATTATTCCTTATTATTCCTATTTATTTCTAATTAATCTTAATTATTACTAATTAATCCTAATTATTACTAATTATTACTAGTTAATCCTAATTTTTTACTAATTATTACAAATTATTCCATATTATTACTAATTATCACTAATTAACCCTAATTATTACCAATTAATACTAATTATTACTAATTAATCCTAATTATTCTTATTTATTACTAATTATTCCAAATTATTACTAATTATTCCAAATTATTCCAAATTATTCCAAATTATTCCGAATTATTTCTATTTTTTGTAATTATTAATAATTATAAGTAATTATTAGTAATTATTAGTAATTATTTGTATTTATTAGTTTATATTAGTATTTATCAGTATTTATTTGTATTTATTAGTATTTTTGAGTATTTATTGGTATTTATTAGTATTTATTAGTGTTTATCAGTATTTATTAGTATTAATTAGTATTCATTAATATTTATTAGCCATTATTAGTATTTATTAGAAATTATTTGTATTTTTTAGCAATTATTAGTATTTATTAGCAATTGTTAGTAATTATTTATAATTATTAGTATTTTTTAGCAATTATTATTATTTTGTAGAAATTATTAGAATTTATTACTAATTATTAGTATTTATTATTAATTTTTTTTATTTATTACTAATTATTAGCATTTATTAGTAACTATTAGTCTTTAATACTAATTTTACTAATTCATACTATTTTTTCATAATTATTACAAATTACTGCTAATTATTACTAATTAACACTAATTATTTCTTATTACCACTAATTACTAATTATTAATGAAAATTACAGCTAATAATTACAAATTACTGTTAATTATTTATCTATATTAGTAATTATTAATAATAATTCTTACTTACCAAAAATTACTAATTATTAGAACTAATAATTTCAATTTATTATTACAAATAAATACTGTTGACAAAACAATCTAAATTGAATTTAAGTACAAAAAATTAACAATAATTAATATTAATATAAAAAATGAAATAAATTTTAAATTAAATAAGACATAAATATATTTTAACGTGATCTCTTATAAGAGTAGACGACGTCAAAACTTGTTCGTAAAAAAAATTAACTCAGAGAAATTTTAACTCTAAAATTATACTTTATAGAGAGAGAGAGGAAGTGGAAATTGTGAAGAATTTTGAAAAAAACAAATGGGGGTATATATATGTTAAAATATTTGTGATGGTACTATTTACGACGGGTTGCCCATCGCAAATACCTTCAACCGTATTAATTACTTTCAGCGGTTAAAAGTTTATTTGTGAAGGGAACCGTCACAATTAGTGACCTGCCGACACACTACTTGCGATGAGGGAATATACCCGTCGCAAATAGTATTTACCGTCGCCGGGTATTTGTGACGTGGGGCACCACCCCCACCCCCCGTCGCGAATACCCATCCCATGTTTTGGCGCGAAAACCACGCCAAACCTTTTGCAATGGGAAAATTTCCCCATTGCAAATAACCTGTTTGACGGACTCTCTGGGACCAGATCTATCCCTGTCACAAATAGCCCGTCACAAAATGCCATTTTTCCCGTAGTGAATCCACATGCTTGTTAGCTAAAATATCAAAAAGGTCATGGTCAGGTTATGTCTTATGGCTATCAGCATTCACAATGTTGTTACCTTTTCTAGGTGCATAGTTCATATAAAAGAAGAATGTATGAATTTAATCAACCAAGCTTGTCTATCACGGATTTAGGAACTTCTATTTGAATATATATAAAATGATTTTGTGACCTATAAAAACAAAAAATATCTCACCAAATACATACTATGGTCTAAAATTTAGTGTATGGAAAAAATCTACCAGTTCCATGACATTCATTTGGGCCTTGAGAAATTATGGTCATTTTTGACCATATGATACAAGTGTATTGAACTAGTTGTGCACCATATAAGAGATTTATCTGATTTTGACATGATGAACCTTCATAACGTCTACTATATCAAATATTCTATCATTATTTTCAAACTGTTAACTAGTATTTAGACTACCTCTAGTACCCTAGTAGGATGGAAAATGATATAATTGAAAGTCACAAAATGTTTGACCATAGCTTTGGACTACAATGCCAAAGTCCCACATGTAATGACCTGAAATTTTGAATAAAATTTTGTTTCCTACAAATTTATGTCATGCTATGTCATATTCAATAAAAACATAAAATTATAAATTAAATGTTACCATTGGGTTTTGACCATTATATGACCATTGGTCAATATGGCCGTTGGAATCAATAATAATTATTAACCCAATAATTGTTGTTTAAAATAGAAATAATAATGTATTATCAATTCAGAAAGAGGATTCTATGGCCTTATCCAGTTGAATTGGGCTATAATAATCCTATATGTCAGAGTTTGAGAAGGAAATAGATTCACTGAGCCTTTCTTTAGACCATGTCCAAGCTTATCTTTAACAATATAAGCTTGAACGTAATCTCCTATGGAAGAAGTTCAAGTTGATATAAATCACTAATCGGGGAATGTTGTCTAATCCACCACAAGATTCTATCACCATTTCACACATTACTCTTAGGTCCTATATAGGTGTTATAAGAGGATATGTAATGAGACCTCAGTTACTTTGTGTAATCCTTTTGTAAAAATAAAATTGGTATATTTTATTATGGTAAAATAACCATCATTTTTTAATTTCAAATGTAAAAATAAATATAAGAAGAATTTTTAGTTTTTTTTCTATTGAAGTTTCATATTATTGATGAATATTAAAAAAAGAGTATTTTGAAATATTATATGAGCTATACCAGGTGTCCAAAACCATTGGGAAATACCACAGGCAAGCCCATGGTTTTGCAAATACCATTGATGAGGTGTCCTTGAAAATTAATATAAAACTCCCTCTCTTTTACTATAAATACCAATACATTCCTTCATTTCCATTCTTTCCAAAATCACCCCCTTTGAATATCTGATATTATTACCACCCATTGGGTCCTCGCAATGCATCCTCAGGCCCTCAAGGACCAGATTTTAGAGTTTTAGAAGTTACTCTTTAATGTAATGTAACATTTCCCCTTTCTCTTTTAGTCGAGACCTCTTTTATGTTATGTCTTTTTATTTCATTGTTCTTATGTTGGAGTATGATATTACATATCTTTATTGACACCCAATTTATCCGCAAATTATAAGATACCTTTTTTTCTCACATCAACTGATTCTATGAGTTTTTAAGCAATGCTATTAGGATGCCGAATTCTTGTAAGGGAATTCATCAATTGTTTTTTTATTTTCTGTTATTTTTTATGTGTTATGTATTGAAAATTTCCATACCATGTTCTTATGTACATGTAATTACATCTTTATATTATATTATGACTACATTATGAATGGTTTAAATCTTTCCCCACTATTTTTAATGTTTTTAAAAACCATGTTGCATAGTCGTTATGCAGTTGTAATTTCGTCTCAAAATCTATGTTTTTTTATCAAGGAACTATTTCATTTTCTTTATATGAATACCCAAACATATTTTATTTATAGAGGTGTTTATCATGATGGAAAAATGATTTATTTGGTTTTTCATTTTACATACATAAATCCTTCATTCCCTTTCAGTGGGTTATAAATGACATCAGGATCGTGTTTTTATGAACATTTCAAAACATCATGATTTTGATATTAACCACATTTCTTTTACTCTATTTGGGTTATTTATGAAATTATTTATTATGACATATGTAGATCACAGGAAAATAAAGACATATTAAGGTTGAACCCTAATATATCTCAATTGAATTGGGAAAAGTAATTAATCTCTAGAGATGACAAGTGTTATCATACCTTGGTGAATAACCTTGGTAATTTTTTGATACCTTGTGGATGGACCGTGGGGATATTTTATGAATGTCTAAATTAAATTTTGTAGCCACATTTTCAAGATATGATTCAAGTTATTATTATTATAATATGTTTTTTCTTATGCCTTTATGATATTTCCTCATGTTCTTATTGTATTCTCTCAAGTTCACATGTAAACTCCTTTCCCCATTTTCCCTTACAAGGTGTTATGCTCATAATTTATGTTGATGTATGTTCCCAGGTTATGAGATTTATTCATTGTACATAGGATGAAAATTTTAAGAATCCTTTGAAGAGGATTAAAATAATTTTATATGTTTTCATGTATTATATACCTTTTTTCCAAGACACTCGACTTTAAGATCCTCTATTTGTAAAATGAAATGTAATTTTATATAATAAAATGATGGGATTCCATAGTTGGTATGAAAGGGTAGTTTAGTTATTTATGAAAATTAGGCTATGAAAAATTTAGGAATAACCATATAGATAATATTAAATATAAGAAAATAGCATTTTATTTTCGTGAAAAAATAAGTATGTGGTTTCTGAATACATAAATCCATGTCTTGTTATGATCAAGTGGATGTGGCTCTACCACATATGTATTAAGGGGTAAAACCGGAAAAAACCGCTTTGAGCTAGTCTGGAATGGGAAATGGGGAAAGACAATGAGCCTTGTTGCACTCAGGGATTGGTAATACCCATGGATATGTTTGGTTAATCACACAATTCTTATGAATCATTATGAAGGATTTATAGGAAATATAGTTTTTGATATTGAATAACGTGTTTAAGCATGATGTTTCAAGACACAAAAATCCTTTATAGAAAATATATTCATAAATAAAATAAGTTTATCACTAAGGTTTTATTATTTTTGAAAATATCAGGAAATAAGGGGAACCATGAAAATGGTGACCGTATTGGACCATGCACTGACGACCCTCTAATGGAAGATAGAGTGGAAAATTTCATGATAATGTTGAACCAACTGACCCAAGTTATGGAAAATAACATGAATCAGGCTGAGAGATTGATTTCACCATAAAAGTAACAACATTTGGTTGAGTCCTTTAGGCGTCAAGAACTACCAACATTCTTTGGATCTACCAAACAATTTAATTTTGTGAATTGGACCCCCTCTATCGAAAAGATCTTTTCTATGATCCGCTATTCAGAATAAGGGAAGGTTACCCTTGTTGTTTACCACTTAAAGGGAGAATCTGATTAGTGATTGGAACTGATTAAAATCATTATTACAACATTGGAGGTTGATGCTACCGAGTGGGAAGAGTTGAGAGGGTTCTTCTCAATAATTATTTCCCTCATTGGATGATAAAAAATGGATAATGAGTTTCTTTAGCTGATGAAGAAGGAGAATGAATATGTTGGAAGCTACAAGATGAACTTTTAAAGACATTCCTATTAAAAATCTAGAAATTTAATTGACCCTATTGGGAATATTGATATATTCTTTGTTAGAATGAGACCTCATCTATTGAAGAATCTCTCCAACTGAGACTATGATAGCTCAAGGAGATCATACAGAGAGCAATGAAAGTCCAACTGATGTTTGGTGAGACGTAGTGGTATCATAAATTCAACTAAAAGAAGAGATAAATGGATCAAATATTAGGGAGGATCTTTGATTAAGGAATTGGATGAATGGAATTGCATCTTCCCACGTGTAATAAGTGTTGGAAAAAGTATTCAAGGAACTGCCTTCTCAAGAGAGATAAGTGATACAAGTGTGAAAGAGATGGCCATACCTCATGGAATTGTCGTTGTGAGGTGAAGGATAAACATCCCAACACTGATGAGAATTGGAAGATGGTGTATAACCAAGCTGAAGTACAATGATTTATGTGTGAAAAGTTTTGGCACTTTTCCTATCCTTATCAAAATCTATGGGTAGTGGAGGAAAACCCTCATCAGCCTCAGTAAAGGCCAAGGGAGAAAGTTTGTGCTTTTTCTATCAAAACATCTGATGTTGAATCAAAAAATGATTTGTTGAAAGGTACTATTGTCATTCTCTTAAAACTAGAATGTACTTTGATTGATTCTGGTCCTGCACATTCCTTTATTTTCACTATGATTGAAAATATTTTATAATCAACCCCAGAATTTCTAACAGTATAGTTATCAATCAAGAATCATTGTGGGATTATCCAAACATCATCAGTGTTTAGAAACTCTAGTATTTACATTAGTGAGAAAAATATTATCACAATTTTATCAGTCATTGCCATGTTGGACGTCGATGTTATACTAGGGATCGACAAGATCTCATGGTGTAATTCTATGATCAAATGCCAACGAAAGTAAATATTAGTAGTCTTGAATGGATGACCGACATATATTCTCCAAGGAGGTTTATCTCAACTATATATATGTCTATAAGAACCTCTTATAGCATTATATATGGAGTTTATCGGTGATGAAGATGAAGTAAATAAGAGTATGAGGATAGAAAATGTCCCCATCATCCAGGAATACATTAATGCATTTCCTGAGGAGTTACCAGGACCTTCCCTAGAAATAGAGGTATAGTTCGCAATAGAACTCATACCTAGATATCATATAATATTAAAGACCCCGTAAAAGATGGAAAATGTGAAGCTGGAGGAATTAAAGAAACCACTCCAAGATATTTTGGAGAAGAGGTTTATCCGGTTGAGTGTTTCTCCTTGGGGAGAACCAATTCACTTTATGAAGAAAAAGGATGGATCAATGAGAATGATCATTGATTATAGAGAATAGAACATGATCATTGTGAAGAATAAATACACTCTTCCGAGAATTAATTAGTAATTTAATCAAATTCATGGGGATCAATTATTCTCCAAGAATGATATTTGATCTAGTTATCATCAATTGAGGTTGTAGGGAGAAGATATTCCAAAAACCGAATCCTCATCAAGTTATGGTCATTCTGAGTATGTTTTTCTGCCCTTCAGACTGACTAATGAAGCTACTATTTTAATGGATTTGATGAATACGGTCCTTAAGGATTACCTTGTTATTTTGTTTGTAGTTTCTATTGATGATATTCTAATATATTCTAAAAATTCTTGAGGAGAATGAGGATAAAATAAGGGTTATTTTCAGGCTCAATGGAAAGATATTCATTTTGGAATTTTCAACACGTGTGAATTGTTGTTAAAAAAATTTCTTGGGGAACATTATAGCCAATGAAGGAATCACAATTGACCCAAAAATGAAAATAGTTATAGAGTATTGGCCTCATCCTATAACAAAAATAGAGATTTATAGATTCCTAGGATTAATGGGATGTTATAGGAGGTTTGTGAAAAACATTTCATGACATTCTAATCCATTAACTAAGTTGAATAAAAATGGGGTAACGTTCATCTAGACAATGGAGTGTGAGGAATGTTTCCTAGAGTTGAAGAAGAGATAGGTTACTGCATCTCTGTTAACTCTAGCCTTAAGAAGAGAAGGTTTTGTTATATTAATCAATGAGTCTTGGAAATGGTGTGGGTGTTTTTTCATGTAAAATGAAAAGTTGAATGCTTATGCATCTCGACAGTTGAAGACTAATGAGCCAAACTATCCTACACATCATCTGGATCAGCCTTTGATTGTTTTTGCACTGAAGATATAGTGGAATAATCTTTTTGGGAATAAGTGTGATATATACATAGACCATCAAAATTTGAAGTATATTTTGACACATAATGACTTAAAAATGAGTTAAAGGATATTGTTGGAACTTTTTAAGGACTATGATTTTCCAATTCATAATCATCCTATAAGAGAAAAAAAGTCATTGATGAATTAAGGAGGAGATATCATGTTATAATGTCCATGATTAGGATCCAAGGAGATCCCTTGATAGAATACCTAGTGAAATTAAACATGGGAATCATAAGAGAAGGGCCATCATCAGCACTTCCCCAAATGATTTCTCAACTGTCATTACTAGAGAAGATCATGAAATCCCAGAAAGAAGATCCTTTGTAACAAAAGATATTTGAGGATTTGTTGGATAATATTTTTCCTGAGTTCAATATTGATCAATAAGGTGTAATGAAATTTCATATAAAGCTATGTGTTTCATCTGTTCCAAAAATAAAGAAGGCGATCTTGGATAAACCTCATATCTATACATTCTCTATACATCCTAGAATCACGAAAATGTATAGGGACCTTCATGATAATTATTGGTGGGATAATATGAGAAGGTGGATTTATAACTACACTACAAGGTGCTTGGTATGTCAGTAATTGAAGGCAGAGTGAAAATTTTCAGGAGGGCTATTAAAACCACTACCCATACAATCATGGAAGTGGGACAATATCAAGATGCAATTTTTCAATGTCCTAACGAGAACATAAAAAACACAATGTTAAATGGGTTATAATGGACCATCTCATCAAGACTTACCATTTTATCTCTATTCAGGAAGATTTCTGTCTTGACAAACATGATATTATTTATAGGAAGGAAGTGGAAAGGTTTCATGGAGTTCCACTATCTATAAAATCTGATCTTGATCCAAGGTTATATGAAAATTAAGGAGAAGTCTTCAACATTATTTGAGTACCAAATTGAATTTAAATACGTCCTATCACCCTCAAACTAATGGAGAATTTGAAAGGATAATTCATACACATAAGGGAATGCTGAGAACATACTCAATAGAATTTAAAGGTGGATGGTAACAACATCTCCCATTAGTTGAGTTATCTTACAACAATAGCTTTCACATGATCATTCAAATGGATACCTTTGAAGCTCTTTTTGGGAAGCGATGTAGACCTCCTTCTTTCTGGGATGAAACTGGTGAAATAAATATTCTTTCTCTTAATCTTTTGCAAGATATGAGAGAAGTGGTTCATGCAATACAACAACTCATTAATGCTTCTAAGAGTCAGAAAAAGAGCTATACCAACAACCGTAGAAGGGAAATGTTGTTTGATGTTGGGGAAAATTACTTTTATTAATTTCACTTTAGAAGAGATAAATGATGTTTGGGATGAAAGGGAATATTATCCCTTTGTATTTTGGCACCTATAAAATCTTTTATCAAGTAGGAGTAGTGGCCTATCATCTTGAACTTCCACCAAATAGAGCACAATTACTTGATTTCTTCCAATCATACCTCATGTGGAATTAAATACCTAACACTTCACATGTACTAAATCTAGAGGTGGTACAATTGGAACACGACCTCTCTTATGAGGAGCAGCCGATGGAGATCATAGATCGTAGAGACAAGATTCTACGCAACAAGACTACCCACATTTTTACGGTGTTGTGGAGGAACCACAGATATCAAGAAGCCACCTAGAAACCAGAGGAGTCTATTAGGTAGAATTACATAAACCTTTTCTCTTCTGAGGGTATGAGTTGAAATTTCAGGGACAAATTTTCTTAAGTGGGGAATAATGTAATTACCCGAAATTTTGAATAAAATTTTCTTTCTAAAAAATGTATGTCTTACTATGTCATAATCAAAAAAATATATATATAAGTATAAATGAAATGTAAAAATTGAGATTTGAGCATTATATGCCCATTTTTCAATATGACCGTTGGAAATAAAAATAATTTTAAATGTTATAATTGTTGTTTAAAATATAAATAATAATGTATAATTATTGCAAAATGAACAGTAGATGGTCTCATCAATAAGACTCTGGCCATCTGAATTCCATCTTTCGGAGCTTGGGAAGGAAGTATCATCATTGGGATTTTCTCTAGAACAAACACTAGCCATGTATCAACATGTTATGCTTGAATATAATCGCATATGGGAGAAGTTCAACTTGATATAATTCACTACTCGGTCAATGTTATCGGACCCGCCCCAAGATTCAATCACCATTGCACACCATACTCTTACGTCCTATGCAGGTGTTATAAGGGGATATGTAATGAGTCTATGGTTACATTGTATAAATCTTTTGTATAAATAAAATTGTTATTTATTGTTATGGTAAAATAAAAATCGTTTTTGAATTTCAAATGCCAAAATAAATATAGGATGAATTTTTAGATTTTCCTAAAGAAGTTTCATATTATTGATGAATATTAAAAAAGGGAATTTTAAAATATTTTATGAGGTCTCTCAAGTGACCAAAAACATGCACAAATACCATGGGAAATCCCATGGTTTTGAAAATACCACTGACGAGGTGTCCTTGAAAATTAATAATAACTTCTTCAATTTTACTATAAATACCAAGACATTCCTTCATTTCCTTTCATTCCAAATTCATCCCCCACAATGATCTGATAGTATTTCTACCCATGGAGTCCCCCAAAAGTGTCCTCAATCCCTCAAGGTTGCAATAAAAGAGTATTAGAAGTTACTCTTCCCGGTAAGGGAACCTTTCACCGACCCCTTTTAGTCAAGACTTCGTTTATGTTATGTCTTTTAATTTCCATTTTATTATGATCTGGTATGTTATTATGTAACCTTATTGCTGCCCATTTTATGTAAAAATTATTAGATTACCTTTTCACTCTCATCAACTAATTTTATATATTTATAAGTGACGTCGTCAGGATTCAAAATTTTCATAATGGAATTTGTAACTTATTTTTTCTCTTTTATGTTCACTTTTATGTGGAAGGTCTTGAAAATTTACATATAATGTTATTGAATCTATATTATTATATACCTATACTGTGTTATAACTCTCTTGTGAATGGGTGACCTATGTACAATCTCTTTTTAATGTTTTCTAAAACCATGTTTCATAGCTGTTATGGTGTAGAAATTTCATCTCAAAATCACCATCTTCTTATCAAGGAATTATTTTATTTTCGTTATATAAATAACCAAACCTATTTAATTTCTTGAGGTATTTATCATCTTATAAAAATGATTTATTTTATTTTTTAATTTTCATACATAAATCCATTATTCCCTTTTTTGGGATATAATTGACATAATGGTCATGTTTTTAAGCACTTTTTAAAATGTCGTGATTTTGATATGAAACCCGTTTTTGTTATTCTATTTGGGTTATCTATGAAATTTTTTATTATGATATATGAAGATCACATCATAATAAATGAATATTAATAATGTTCCCTAATATCACTCCAATGTATTGGGTAATTAAATTAATCTCTAGAGATGACAAGTATTATGATACCTTGGTGAATAACCTTTGTAATTTTTATGACACCTTGGGGATGGACCTTGGTGATATGATAATGAATGTCTAAATTAAATTTTTTATACACATTTTCAAGATAATATTAAAGGTTTTATTATCATGATATGTCTCTTATCATGCCTTTATGATCTTTCCACAAGTTCAAATTGTATTCTCTGAAGTTCACATGTGAACTCTTTTCCATGTTTTCCATTACTGGGCCTTATGCTCACCCTTCCCTTTGATGTAAGTTCTCAGGTTATGAGATGAAATAATTTTACATAGTATAAAAATTTCAAGATTCCTTTTAAGATTATTAAAATAATTTTGTATGTTTTCATGTATTATGTAACTTATTTCCAAGACACTAGACATTAAAGATCCTCTGTATGTAAAACGAAAAGAAAACTTATGTAATAAAAAGGAGGGATGCCATATGTCACTAAGAGAAACACATATAACATAAGATTCCCTACTACACAAACCAAAAAATAGGTGTGGGAGGATTCTCATATGAAATATACTACTTTTCTAGTGGTAATATAGAAACCTCATCAATTATGTAAGTATTGCAATTTACTTCCCTTGTAGTCCCACAAGACTATGTCGAGGCGACATATCTTATAATTAAAAGGTAACACGTTAGAAAAGAAAAAGAGAAATTGGGATAAACCCAAATCATTATATGGGATCAGAAAAGGTATCTCATAAACAGTCTATAGGTTTATGCAAGGTTCTCCTTGGATTATACCGTTAACCCATGGTATACCCCTCTTAGCACTAACCTTTGTTTTCTGTCTTAATTGTTAGTCATAGTAATTATTTATATAGTAACACAACAGCATGCTTAGTTCAAATAATCAATGCAAATAAAGATAAATCATACCAATATGGGAAATTATATATCACATAAGCATAAAATATCCCAAATAGATAAAAAAATATGGTCATTAAATTATGAACTTCAATGTTGAAAAACAACGATTATATACATGGAATGTGAACCTACAAGCCTAGTCATGATTCATATTTTTTTAAAGATTGAGGCGATGCCTCTTTATTGAATTTAAGAAAAAAGAGTAACCAAGGATGGGGAAGGGCCACATGGAAAAACCCATATCAAAATAAACTAGTTGCCTAACTTTTTTAGCAGTTGCTCGGTTACCCTTCGTTCTTCATATCTAATTACTTCCAGCTCTAATCTCCCACGGCCACGACCCCGACCTCTAGATCTCCCTATGCAAAGACTTTCCCTATTCAAGAGCTCTTGAAGTCTTTTCTGAAGTGTCTAACCATCACTGATCTTCGAATCTGAGCTATCCTCAGACTCCTCCTTACATTTGTCATGAGAAACATCTTTTGAAACTCGTGTCACCATTTCTTCTAAAATAAGCCACTCAACCACCATTGGGGAAACAACTGGGGGTGGTGTCTTTTTGTAAGACACAATCTGGAAGCCTTCATCATCCACAAATGGCTTCATGGCAGAGTGACAAGACTTAGAGATGACTGAGGAGTCATAGTCTAATAAGTCACATAGAATCCTCATGTCTATAACCGAAGATGAATTTAATAAAAATTAATTGGAATACATAATTTCTCCGACTTTATGGAAATTATTTGGTCCACAATACAATGGTGGAAAAATACTACCACAATTCCCCTAAATAAGTCCCAACCATCCAATATTTTGTTAATCATGTATTATCCCAAGGAAAGGAGAAGAAGAAATTCGCAGAACTTAATCTCTACTAACATTTTATAATATCCTGACTCGAACCACCGGGTCTGAATTGGATGTTCGTGTGACCTAAAGTTTACCTCCCCATACATAAGAGGATTCTAAAAAACAATGAGGTTATATAATCGATTCTTTAGAGACTATAATATTTTTATCGAGTTATGAAAAAATAATAATAATCAATGTTATCATGTTGAGTAATAATTATATCATATGTGTCAGATATTAAATGGGCTCCCATAGTGGTAAGACTTTAAAATGTTCAATGAATAAAATAACATAAATAAATAAAAAATGGATCCTTGAGATTCTATCCTGATCTGCAACAAGATCCATGCTCCTTTTCTCATCCGTTCATCATTGGTCTCATTCCCTTCTCCAAATCCATCATTAAATCTATATGTTCGTCGAAAATGTTGAGTAGGGTCTTAGTAAAAGACTTAGTATAACACCACCAATGCATACTCAATCTTGAGTTCTAAAGTATAAAAGTATATTTCATAATAATAATAATTTTCTCACAACCATAAACATATAATCCAAATCGATTGTTCATGCAATAATGAAGATTCCATAACACTCACCCCCACCTTCTTCGACACCATACCAAAAAACATCATAATAGTCATGGAACCCTCTCAGAATCAATTTCAACCTCAATATCCTCAATAGTCGTAGAGTCCCCATGCATCTTGGTCAAACAGAACAATATTTTCTATCCCTGGTGCTATCTCTAGTTCATGCCACGTAGACCATCGTACACCACCATTTCCATTCATGTATAATCATTTATGATCTTCATTACCCATAGTCATCACATATAGGTGTGATCAACCATGATCATCGTGTCGATAGGTCATGGCACACTAGACCATTATTCCCCATTGTCAATATCAGTCTTTTCATCAAGTCACATGCATAAAAATAATATGTTAATCAAGAAATTATCATGGTTTCAATTTTCACTATAGGTTTCATGTGTGACACACACACATCCATATGAGGGCACATGTTAAGTAAGGATAAAAATCAAGACACACTAAAATTGTAAAACAGAATTACAAATGTAATGAGATCACATGAAGGTATGTAACTTCTTACCTCAATATTTGTCAATGTTAAAGGAAAATATACCCCCCTATTATGGTCGATAGCTATATTAGAAAATTCAATAGTCAAGAACAAATAATTGTAAACTTATTATCATAAACATAGACACATCAATTTTTGAGGTTCATCAAGGATTCCAATAACCAAATCTAGTTATTTTATTTTAACAAGAAGTAAAATATCACATGTGATGATATATTGCTTATACTGGATAATTTTTGAATTATCAATCTAGGAAAATGCATACACTAACAAAGTTTTCTATAATAGTAATTATTATTTGATAATTTCTTATTAATTATCCTTTGATAGTTATCTTATAATAAGTTTTCTTCTATTATCCTTTCATAATTACCACTTGTTTATTTATATCAAAATATCCTTTTAGAATTATCTATTTATAATTTCTAATAAATTATAATTAGATAATTTAAAAAACATTATCCTTTTATAATTATCACTTAATAATTAATTATAAATTACCCTTTATATTTATCTTTTGAAGATTTTTAATAAACAATCTTTTTATAATTTTATATTTAATTTTATCTTTTAATAATTGTTATTAATTTATCAATTTATAAACTCCAAATTATCAACTGATAATTTAAAAAATTATTCTTCTAAAATTAAATATAATTATCATCAATCAATTATATAAATTATCAATCAATAAATCCATGTTATTATGCTTTGATATTTTTAAATCAATATGTTATACTTTGATAATAAACAAATAATCGTTTAATGATTTCAATAAGTTTTATTTGATAATCCCACGACTAAATTTTGAAAAAATCAGTAATTTATTCCATGATAAATCATCTTTATTATATTTTGATAATTTATAGTCCATAAATTATCCTATGATTATGTGGAATTTATTTTTTTTGATAATTATAATTTTTAAATTTTGATATTTTTTAATTAATTACATTTTTTTTGGTATCACAAGAAATATCATTTGATAATTGTTTATAAATTAAACATGATAATTAAATGTATTTATCATTTGGTATTTCTTTATAATTATCCAATTATATTTTACCAAAAAATAATTTTGGATAATTTTTTGGAAATTACTTTTTTTCATTAATGTTCTAATTTTATTTAAATTCTAATAGTTTCTACTAAATTATCCTTTGAAAATTTTTAATAATTATTTTTTGATAATCATTTAGAATATCCTTAATATACCACAACATTTTCGCGTTTATTAAAGTCACCAATTTGGATTTTTTTTAGAATTTAATATAGGGACCAGATAATTGAATAAAATAAAATCTAGAAAAATTATAATATACTTGAAGAAGAATAGGTTCCTCAAACACAAAATGAAGGATAAAAAATCCATGGTTCCAAGAATCATGTAAGGCTTCAAGGGAGGATTCATAGACCATATACAAGGGAGATATAGTGTCATCATAACTCCATAGGTTCTACCAAATATGTAAGATAAATTTTTTGGCTAGTAAAACCCAAATATAATAGCATATCAAAACCCAAATTAAAACACCATTTTGAATCCATGATTAGACCGATAATTGATAGAAGAGACATTAATTTCTCCCCATTAACATGTTTCAATAGAAATGGATCAAAATGGTGATGCAACAGAAGATTTATGAAATTAATGGTGTTATCAATGGTGGTTTCATGTTAGTATATGATGAATAAATTAAAAAAATTAACTTTTAATTAAATAAATATTAATATTATAATAAAATTATTAAATAAAATAACATTAATTTCGATATAACTAATATTCTGATGTATGAAAATGTTATGTTCCACATAGAGTAAAACTTGCATCCTAAAACTAACGGTTGTCTCATATTTCTCAAAAGATTCACCTTTTGAGAGATAATTTATTTTTCTAGAAAAACATATAACAAAAAAATTAAATTAGTTGTCCTCATGTGTGATATTAACAACACCTAATGTGAACAAATGTTATATCCTTCTTTGAGAAATCACCATATCTTGGACTAAATGGTGGACCCATATTTCTAATATGGAAACTATTTTGGAGATATTTTGTTATTTTAGATAAATCAGGCTCACATAAATTAATATATTTTCTTTTTTAATTCTATCTAGAATGAGGCTCTTAAAACCTAATAATCCCGTGAAATATCTTCTACTAACTCTAAAAATATTCTATAGAATACTACAGGGTGTTAGTCATGATTTTACCCATATGTAAAAACATTAAATGAACTATTATGTTTTTTTATATTGAAAACTATATTTTCACATTAAAATTGACATTTATTAATATCATTGAGGGTTTATGTTATATTTAAAATTTTATGGTGTTACAAAGGGGTTGAGCTCAAATAATTATTGATGGAAAACACATAAAATTATCATCATGTATTAGATCATAAGAATATTAGAAAACCTGAGCATGAGAGAGGTGTATTAATACAACAAACATGGAATAATAAGAGTATCCCATAATTCATGATAAAAATACTTATTATCAAATGAACATATAGGTACCCTGAAATATGGGTTTGATAAAATAAACATGATCCAATAATAAAAATAAAGGTCATTTGGCATAAAAAATGTATAATGTGGGGGAAATATAACATAACATGTAACTATATGACAAAACATAATAGTATAAAATAATCACATTATGATAATATCTATGAAGGCTAACTATTTAATTTAGAGACATATCTATGAAAGAAAACCCTTTAGGTTTTAGACAAATACATGTATTCAAAATATTTTTTATTTAATGAGACATAAAACCATAAATATTTTTCTATTTGATAATATAGGATTTTAATCATTAAAATTTATACCTATATATTCCATAAGATATCAATCAATCATCATAATATGGAAAACCATATAATATAATTTGTTTCTTATAACTTCAAAATGGTATTGAATAATGTGATTTCTCTTTTGATTGGATGATAATAAAAATATAGTAACACTAAAGGAATAATTTATAATGAAATTTTTATTATTATTTATAAAAAAACAAGCTAAGAGACTCGTCCTTTAAAATTATAATGTGAAATGAAAGAAAAAAATTAAAAATTCCTCAAAAAACAATTCTCTACATTAACATAATGAAATGTTGTTATGTTTCACTTTCAAAAAGATATATTTTGAAAGATATTCATGGTTTTATTTTCCAAAATTATTTAGTTTTAAATATTAATACATTATCCTTGAATGATTAATAATTTTTTTCCAAAGGAAATGTGTAGTTGAAGATCAAATATATGATGTTGAAAGGGAAAACATTTTCAAAATAAAATAAACATTTATTGAAACCCACATAATAAATGGTTTTTAATTATTCTGTTAGTTAAGAGGCAATGAGTAACTTTATTGTCAGAAAACGTATATTGTATTTTTATTTTAGAAGCAATAAATTTTAAGGAATAGTGAATATAAGCATGGAACTAAAAGGCCTCATTTTTCAAGGATGAGAATTATTAATAACATCATAAAATTTAATGAATAATGAAATCCCAAAAGAAGTTTCCGATCTTGAAAAAATGTTATTTACCTAATAATAATCAGGTGAAAAACAAATTAACATTATAAGATAAAATAAAACTATATTATAGGATATTATACAATGAGGAAAAAATGATCACTCAATTAAAGAAGTTCATTCCAGAAAAACCCCATAATACTTCTCCCAAATTACAAGAAGGATCATTAACTTCTTATAAAATAAATATAATGTTATTAGTAAAACAATATTAATGTGTCCTTATAAATTACAAAATTTATCTATAAATTATCATTATTTAATAAACATTTATTCGTTATTTATAGTCAATATCCATCACCTAATGTTATTAGTTTTGATTATTTGGTTAATTAGAGAAAATATTGATGTCACTCCCAATTCCTTAAAAAATATTTAATAATTTAAAGATAATCCAAGGAACATTAATAAATTATTTATATGGTTTTTTAATTTTTTAATTTAATTCCATATGTTTTTTATACATTATTCTTGAAGATAAAATCTATGATGAGATTATTTTTGGGAATTTTTTATGTAAATAATGTGTGTATATTAATAATAAGATAATTAATAATATAGTAATTAAAATAAAAAAATAATGTAATAAAAAAATAATATCTTCAAATAAATTATTTTAATAATCCATATGGGCCGGTGTTGAAAAATGAAATATCTCTTTCAATAGAGGTAGTAGTCTGTATGTACACATCTACGGACTTTTCATTTTCTATAGAAAAAAATGAAGGTATAAAATGGTTTTGTTTTGGAAAATATTAAAAAAAAATTAGAATAATTTTTATCTATTAAATAACCCATTTTCCTATCCATGAAATGTTATAATGAAATATAAAAAACCTCAATCATTGAGGCAGTAGTCATGAAAAGTTATAAAATAGTTTTCCTATTAACATAACAAAATAAAATATATTAATAAAAACTATTTAATTATATAATAATGGGAAAATATATTTATTCATATGTATAATATGAATTAATGATTGAATGATCATAGAGGAGAAAATTCTTTTATTAAATAATTTGATTTGTTTTCGAAACCCTTAATATTTTAGAAAATATTTGGGAAATATATTGGGAAAAAGATCATGAAAAATGGAGAGGATAATTTTTTTAGAAAGTAGGTATATTATAGGGGATAATTATAATTTTTTTTGGTGTATTTTAAAGGCAGGGGTTATCCTTTTATAATTAGACGAAATGAAATTTTTGATTATTTAATTTCTGAATATATAAAATAAATCATTTCTACATTGGAATTGGATCAAAAGTTGAGATTATGTAGGATAGGATATGATATGGTCATGAAATTGATCAAACACTAATTTAGACACATGTTTTTACCATGTCATCGGTCTTTTACCATTAGATTTAACCCTTTTAACATATTGACCTTCAACATTATAAATATTTTTTACCTAAGTAATTTTTGTTTCATTCTTAAAAATTAAATTGCAATTATTTAAAAAATTAGAAATTTTTATTCCAAATATAAAATCAATTTTTATATTAATTTTTATAAATGTGGTAAAAATTAAATAATATATAGTAAATTTATAAAAAATTAAATACAGTTTTAGAAAATAATATAACATTTGTTCTATGATCTGAAATATATTTTAGTAATTTAAAGTCAATATTTTTTAATTTAAAATTTCAATTATAAATAAATTATATGGTAATGAAAATTGTTTCATTTATTTTTCTCCATAATTTTTACGTAATAATGTCCTAAAATTCATAGTATTTGTAAATAGGACATTTGTTTTCACAATTCACCTACAAAAATTAATTTCATAAAACTTTTAAAAAATATTTTGAAGATAATATTTTTATGATGATAAAATTAAAGTTGATTTTTTAAATTTAAAATTATAAAAATCTAGGATTTATCTTTTAAATTAAAACATAAAATATATAGAAAACTGTTTTTATTTGACAATGTTTTTTCATTTATAAACTACTCTTATTATTATTTCCCATACTATATTTTAGATATTAATATAAAATTCATATTAAGAATATATTTTATAATTATTTAAGAATATTATAATTAGATTCATTAAATAAAACCATTTAATTCATTAGAATTAATTTTTTGAAAATAAATTGATTTTTATGCATAAAATGATCTTATTAGTTGATTGAAAAGAGTAATTTAAATTTATTAATGAATTAGTATTACAAATTCAGTCTATTTTTCATTATATTTTGATATGTGAAATTTATAAAATATATGGGAGAAGTAAAAAATAAATTATTTCATTAATAATTACACATTTATTTTATTCTAATTTCGATATACAAAATCTATCAAGAACTATGAGTATGATCTACGGATAAGATGAGCTTTAGCGGTTGTTGTAGGTGGTGGTAATACTGACATGGCTCTCCTAAAATATCTATTATCATTAATTTTAAATCCTAATATTTAAATAGAATTAAATTATATTAGAAAATATGTATGATTCATAAATCGTATCATAAATGAACCCCATAATATTACTATTTCAATAAAACCATTTTTACCTAACCATTGATTTGGAGGGTATGAATACGATGTAGATTTTTTTTAAAATATATATAAATATTCTAATAAAAACATGATTGTTGACTAAATTTTATGAAATACGAACAAAAATTTATAAAAGATGTTTTATTCTTCAAAAATATGTTATCTTCCAAACCCATAATAAATATATTTTGTGATTTCGTATTATAATTAATTCATAAAACATTTATAAATTATATTTCATTAAGGGATAAAATTATTTAAATCATCACATCAAATTTAAATTATGTTAAAAAAATTATATTTTCCAAAAAAAAATTATTTTCATATTTATAGTGAAAATAATGAATTTCATTGAAAAATATAATTTTTTTAAAAATAATTTATAATGTAAATTTATTTTATAGATTACTTTTAAAATTTTAGAAGTAACATTTTATTAAATATAATCCAATTATTTTTTTTATAATGACTTTTAAGCATTAATTTAGTATGAAAATATTTTTCTACTAAAAAGACCATTTAAAAAAATTATTTTCATCATGTTTTGTATGAGAAATATTAAAATAAATTATGCAAAATATTTTTTTTGGTTAATTAAAGATTCAATCCATATTTTTAACCTTATGGTCTAATTTTTTTAAATATTTCCCTTTTACATTTATCCATTATGAATAGTAATGACATTAAATTTTGTTACCATGATAAAGGTAAGGCTGAAAGTTATTTTTTATTAAAACCAATAGAGAGCCACCTTACATTTCACGGGGGACGAAAATAGTGAAGGCCAAGAGAGTCTTTCCGAACCACATTAACACACTCCAAAGGTAAGGAATTGAGGCTATCAAAGACCACAAGTGGCTCCTCGGGTCTGCCCCAGCGAGCTAGCTCGTCTGCCACAAAGTTAGACTCCCTCAGGCTATGGTGGACTATCCTGTCCTGATTAGTCCCCATTTTACACCGGCGACAGATATACCTTAGATCCCATGAGATGTCGTGATATCCGTGGAGAGATCTGACCAGGACCAACGAGTCTGATTCCACCTCTGTCACGGGAAGCCCCTTCCTCCTGCAGACGGTTAAACCTGAAAGAAGGGCCCTAAACTCCGCACCCATAGAGTTACCTGAGCCATAGTAAGCGCTGAACGCAACCATAACCGAGCCCCAAGAGTCGCGTAGCAAGCCACCGCCCCTCATAACTCCGCCCACACATGAGCCATCCACATTAAGCTTCCACCCATACATTGGAGGTTGCCATTTAATCCACTGCCCTCTATCTATCCTTTGATCGGCCTGTCCACTAACCAGGCCCTCCGACATAATAAAGGTAAGATTAGTTAATTAAGGATAAAAATAACGTGATAACGGAAAGAAATGGATAGTAAAAATTAAAATAATTTTATGGGATGATTATATTCCATCAATAATCATCAATAATTTTAATTTATTCCTTTTTCTTTATATATATTTATATATATATATTATTTCTAGCCTTGTAATATTTTATTTAAAGAAAAGTAAAAATGTTATTCTCATTGTTTTATTACCATTAAATTTAAGAAATAAGAATAAAAAGAAGGTATTTTTGGTTTAAAATATTTATTTGAAATATTAATGAATATTATTAATCATGGTAATTTATTTATAATTTTTTTGATTAATTAATTTCATTAAATTTCCACACAACACCAATATAATATATATTAAATTAACATAAATATAAAATAAAATATATTAAAAATTTAGAAAGTAATATTATTTTAATAATTTTTTTGTTATAAGAATTTAATAGACAAAAATTAAATATTATAGAGGTTTTAATTTATTATATTATAATTCAATTATTGTCTTTTAGTTTTAAAAATCATATTAAACTAATATTTCCAATATTGATATTATGGTTTTTTATAATAACTTATATTTTAATAAATAATTCAAAACTCCAAAAAAATGTTATGATCAACCATGTGATGTGTCTATTGTTTCAAATATCATTTATGGTACATTTATGGTCCATTGGGTTTTTCATCGTATCATTATTTACCCATAAATTATAAAATCTGTAATGTCATGGTAATTGTAAAAAACGGTTTACTTGGGCTAAAGAACATATACTCGTAAAAATATCAACTAAACTTGTATTATTTTTATTATATGAGAATATTTGGACTCATAAACATATTAAATTCTAATCTTATAAACATTTATCCATATGAACAAGAAAATTAATTTATATTAGTTTAATAGATTATGAAATTTAAAGAGTGCACCTCCCCTCTTTTATTATAGAGAATCTCTTATCCTCTTTTCTCCTCACTAAAAAACATTTTTATGGAATCTAAACCCAAAACCCATTGTTAAATCCCCAACCTTATTCAAGAAATATTTTATTAGTCATAAAACCAATATATGGATTCCTTAGGTGTAAACCTTATGAGGTTTTCCAAATAAGAGGTATTGTTCTTAATCAAACATTATCATTTTATTTATTTTTCTACCCCATAAAAAATTCTCCAAACAAAATTTGAATAAAATTTCCATTATCTTCAATATACCTATATTTAATTATGTTAATTGTATAATGTATAACAATCTTATATTCCAAGAAATGGGAAACATAACCGTTGTTATTGTGTACAACAGAGCACCACCTCAATAACCTATAAAAATTATCTTCCATAACCACCTCTAATGAAATATTTTAATGATGGATTTCATATATATATATATATATAATTAATTACATATTTATCATTTTAGTAGGATAATATATCACTAACTTTCTTACATTTCCATTCACTGAAAAATGGTAATTTTATTCATGTTCATGTTACGACCACCACATCCTTGAAGTAATCTGACATATTTTTAAGTACAATATCATTTTTAGGGTATATAAAAGATTGTTTATGGATCCATGAAGGTAATAATTATATAATTATAATTTTTTTTAAAATAATATAGTACCTATCTTATTTACATTAATTATCATTGGAAAGTAGAAACAATATTCATATGAACATATGACATAACAACATCATAATTGTAACATTATTCATATTTAATATAAATAAATCATGGTTTGTTTTAAATTTATAATTTATGTATAAAAAATTACATTCTATCATTATTATTCTTCTTTAGATTATGAAATAATTATTTCTTTTACTATAGTCAACCTACCAAACTCATTTTTGACAAATGAGTTGAATATTGTAAAATATTTTGCTATAAATTTAATTTATTATATAATTGTATATAAAATGTATTTAAAAATAGAAAAATAATGAACTTTTAATTTTTTTTCTTTTAAATGTATATAATTATAATAATTATTTTATTTATGGATATAAATACTATACATGACAATTCAGACTCACGATAGAGGATGTTCTTCTAGAAATCATCTTTTAAAGTCACCATTTAAACTCTTTCCCTTCCTTGTAAAAACTCTATAAATTTTCATATAGATATATTCGTATAGATATAAAATAATTATAAAGAAAATTTAATGCCTCATTATAATTTATTTTATGTTTTTTAAAAAGGAATCTTTTGAAAAAAAATTCGTTAAAAAATAAAAAATAATGATCAATTTTAATTTATACATCACACAAAAATTTTAGTCCACCATAAACATAATTTGATATTTTATTCCTTTATATTATTACATTTTTTCTTCCTTGAAATTCCCGACTTACCTTTTTTAGGTTATTAAATGTTTTCAAAAAAAAATTAGAAGTAAAATGAATTTCAATATCTAAAATATTTTGTATATAAGTTTCAAATATTTTTTCATCAATGTTATTCCGGATATGGTCCATGGACATTTTTTTTGTTAATGTATGACCATGATATTACTCAATAATAAGGGTGATATATATATATATTATTTTAAGGCCACACTTAAATAGTACTACAATGCATTGGGTAATGATAATTTTATCCGATTTGTTATGTTGTAAGTCAACGATATGGTTATTCGAATTATATGGGTTTTGAAAGGGTTTTATAAAGAGGATGTACCATGGAACCTAAGGTGACATTTCGATATTTTCAAATAATTTTTAATTTCATTAATTTTATTTCATAAGGTAATCTTATAATAATGTATTTGATGTAATTATTAATTCCATTTAGAGTAACAATGTATATTTATAATTTGTTTTTTTCACATGGGAACTCAAGTTTTCTAAGAAACCCTAATGATTATGATTTTTAGTTTATGTTTTCTTACAACTTATTTTTTAGATATTTTTTTATAAAAAATAATCAATAATAAGTTAATTATTACTTGAGATCATGGTTTTTTATGCTAATGGAAAACTCCCATAATGATCTCATGTTTTTAAAATGTATTAACATGTTACTTTTTTCTATTTTTTACCATTATGATATTTTTTGGGTTCATCCCATGGTTTAAAATTAATTGTCATCGGCTTTAATCATTGTTTAAAAAAATTAAAAATTCCTGTTGAATTTAATGAAGATTTTTTAGGGAAGGGAAATGTAATTATTTTTATATCTTTAGTTTTTTAGGAAAACTAAATACAAAATAAATCTTTGTACATTATAATATATTTGTTTTTTATGTAAGGGTTATGACCAAACTCCTTAAAATTAAAAACTATAATGATAATTGGGAATTAAAGATGGAGAAATCAATTAAAAGACACTATAATATGTAATTTTTATGTTATTGTCTGTAGAGGTTAAATAAAATAAGAGGTTTAGTTATCATTAGAGGTTAGGATGTTATTTTAGAATAAGTTAAAAATTTTATATAACAAAATTGGTTAGTCTGTTAGGGATAGTTACAGATATTTTGGATAAGTCAAATAAATTAATTACATCTTGTTTAAATATATCATAGTGTTATTACTCCTTATAATATGGTTTAATATGATTTTATAGATATACTAAAACTTTACTTCAGGGGTTAGAAAATGGTTGGATTCATCTCGAACCGAATTAATAATATATATTATGGAAAGTGATGTGGTTGTATAAATGAGAAACTAAATGGAATGGGATATTTTGTTAAAACACTTATAGTTATTCTTAATCACCATTCACAATTTATGATTAAAAACATGATCCTAGTTGAGTTTCCTAATGAATAAAATATGAGTACAATGAAGCTCCATGGAATTTCAGGTGATAAGGATCGTAAAGGTAAATATATTCAATGACCTGTGGGTCATGAATTGTGAATGAAGCACTAAGGAAATGCTTTGTAAGAATGAGAATATGGTTTTTGTGTGATAAAGTATGTAATAAGTCAAGAATATACCAATGAAAAATTAATTTCGTAGTCTATTCCATAAAGTGGAATAAATTTATTCTGAAAGGATCAAGTGAATAATTCAAATGTAAGGATTATAGGGATTATTCAAATATATGTCCTAGAGTAAATCTCATGAATGATGTCAGCAATACCATTCATATAAATGTTTATCACCGCCTAATTCAATTACATTTTGAAGATAATAAAACTTATAATGACATATAAATGGTCTTGATTATAACTTGGCCAATTTTTATATATTATTGACATGTAGGAAAATTTTATATTTTTATTTTTGAAAAATTCATAAAAAATAACATGGAAAATATTTACAAAAGTTGTTAAATAATTAAGGATTCCACATATATTGAATGAAGATTTATAATTAAGTAATATATTTATGTATGATAATATGATTAAAATTATTGATAATATTTTGATATTTAATATGAGAAAATTAATTTAGGAGAAATTTAGTATGATTTGAAATTTGTTTTTTGTATGTTTTTTCCCTTTTTTTATAATGTGAAAATGTAACTTGAGGAATAATTTTGTATTCATCTTAAGGAAATGAGTTCTAAGGAATTGATAACCTTTAAGGTTTATATTATCATGATGATGAATTCTATATTTTTAGATGTTCATCATATTAGTGGGAAATTATAATAATTATATTATTATAGTTTAAGAAAAAGTATATCATGTAGAGCAGGTGAAACCACGTTACATTTGAAAGTCATAGGGATTGAAGACAAAATTTAAGGGTGATAGGGGTTAAACCCCTTCCCTGACACTACCATATGTCATAGATAGTAAAAAATAATTATTTTTACTTAAAATGATTTTATATATAATTATTAAATTGATTTTTGGGTCATATTTTTAATCAAATAAATGACAATCATATTGAATGGGATTTGGTGATTAAGTAATTAAAATTATTTTAGTATATGTGCATTATTTTTATAACCATATATGATTAAGGTATATGATTTTTTGGATAATATATTATTTTATTTACAGAATAAAGGGTTTAAAATATTTTGAAATCATTAAGGATTATAATTTGGATTTATGGTGATTTAGACCAATTGTGGAAATTATTATCATATCATGGAAATTCTATGACTATTTCAAATTTATTTTTTGTATAACACATTAAGATTGATTAATGTGATTTTGAGACAAATATTGAAACAATATGATATCAAAAAATTATAATATTTTTATTTTAATCATAGATTGTATTATATTGAAAAATATTATTGATATTTATTTTCATAGTTTTCAATTTGAACATGGGTTTACTATTTAATTTTGGAGATTAATTTATTATTTCATCATATACAAGATTATTCATTTTATAAATTATATAATCTTATTTTAACCATTTTTTGTTAATATCTATTGATTGGTGAAATAACTTATTATCCTTTTGTGGATGTATAGGATCTTATGGAGGTTGACTTTAGTTCTTTAGTTTTAAAATTACGTCTTTAATACTCATCATTTGAAGAAAAAGATTATAATCTAGTTTAAATTAATTATGGTATGAAATTCTACTATTTATGTAATTATATTTTATGATTCAATTGTTTTATATGGAAATGGATTTCATATTGATTATAAAAACAGTCTTTAAATGAAATTTTATCATGCTAAATTCATTTTTAATGAATCAACAATATTTTTTACCACTATTTGTTTTATATTTTTTGGGTTTTAAAAGTTATATTAATCATTCATTTTCTTATGTTCAATGATCTATTTCAATCTCCATAATTATCTTGTAAATTAATTTTTTATCCATTCCAATAATTTTTATCCCTCTAATTGTTTCTCCTTTGAAAATGTAATTCAATGTTATTTTAGATGACCTTTATATTTCTGTTGTGTTTTATTAACCCTTTTTAAGAAGTGAGATTTTAACAATGGTATTATCATATGGGAAAAAACATTATTATTGAGATGTGTTTAAAATTGTGAGGAATAAAGTTTTTATGGCGGGTTATTGTAACACCCTGATATTGTAAAACATCTTTGTATTTTGTAACATATATGACATGTAACATAGAGCTTAAATGAATCAGGAAATATTATTTTTTTAATATGTATATTATAATCTAATAGATGAGTTATGTGGAATGAATAGGATTTAATTCATTATGAAATATATATATATATATAATGATACTATTTAGCAAAAATATATTGATTAATTTTTATAGAATAAGCACCCTATTAATGGAAAAGTCATTTTAACTTCCAAAAATACATTGTCTTCATAATTTTATTCATTGATATTTGCGGGATAATATAATTATTAATTAATGAAACTTATAGAAATTTTATTTTTTATAAAGATTAATTTTTTTAAAAATATCTTATGAAAATTATTTTATCTTCAAATTTTGAGTTTTCCTTAGAAAGTATTATTTCTAAATTTATAGTGAAAAACAATGAATTTTATTGAAAACTATATTTTCATTTAAAGTATTAAAAAAGTTAAATTCTATTTTTCAATTAGTTTTAAATTTTAAATTTTATTTTTATCAAATTTAATTGAATTATAGTATTTTTTTAATTTTTAATAGCATTTTTTTATAAAAAAAATATTTTTGTCCTTTAAAAGGCATTTTTCAGGGAAAACAATTCATCAAATTTTGATGGTTTATTTTTAAATTAATTCCTTAAAATTATATTTTTTTGTATCATAATAAATAGATTTCATTTTTTTAATTTAAATGTATAATTTTTTTAAATATATTACTTTTATGTTTAGTCATTAGGAATAGTATACATGGTAAGTTATGTTACCATAGTAAAGGTAATTTGGGTAAATTAATGTTAAAAGTAATGTGATAATAATTATACATTAACCCCACTACATGTATTAATTCTACTGGATGAGTATATTTCATTCATATTCATCCAAAATTTTAATATATTTCATTTTTTGATAAATCAATTATTTTGATCTTTATAATATTTTATGTAATAAAAAGTCAAAATTTACATTCTATTTGTTTTATTATCTTTAAAGTTTTGAAATAAGTGTATAAATAAGTTATGCATTGTTCTAAATATTAATTTTAAAGATAATTTATTTTTTATCATCTAAATTTAATTATATTATTTAAAGACGAAATAATTAACTCAAATTCATATGTAATGTGGATATAATATTTATTCAATTTATTAAAAAAGAAAATAAATAATTTTAATAATGTTAAAATAAATTTAATTTGAAATAATAATTTTTTTCCATGAATTTTAAATAGAAAATAAATATTTTATATGTTATAATTTCTTATGTTCCAATTTTATTATTTTCTTCTAGTTATAAAACACATGTTAAATGGGTATTTCTAATATTAACTTTAATGTTATTTTATGAAAAATAATATTTTATTAAATGGTTTAAAATCCAAAAATATATATGTTTAAAAAAATTATTTAGATAGGATTTAAAACATGAACCATTATCCATTTAAGGTACAATTTTTATTTTATATTAACTTTCATGACCCCAAAAGAGTAAAAACCATTAATACCATGACAAATGGGTTAACTTTGGTTAAAACAAAATGATAAGGGTGTAAAAATCACATAAACTATTCCAATTTTAATTGTATGAGATTATTTCATCGCATAAATTTCCTAGATTTGAATATAATTATTTTGGATACATTTAATAATTAAAATTAATATATATTAATTTAATACTTTTTTAAATTTAAAAGGTGCACAATCCCCCTCTTATAAAAGGGTACATACTCTCTTATTTTATTTAAACATAAGGAATATATTTTATTAAACAATACATACTCAAATGAATTACTAAAATTACTACTAATGTACTAGGTTCATTGGTTTGAAGAAATTACCAATTTATATATATAATTTTTTGGTAACACATAAGATGGTGTCTTAAGAAGAGGTATATTTCATAATCCATAATTTTCATTTTATTCCATCTTTTACATCCTTCAAAAATTATTTAAAAATAAAAAATACAATAATATAAATATATTTCATTTATAGAGATATTATTATGTTAATGTAAAAACCTATATCCATATCATATTCCATCAAACTGGAAACAAAACCATCATTCATGTGCATGGTAGACTACCACCTTATGAACCGATGTAATTTGTTTTCCATCACCTCCTCTCATGGATGGTTGTAATAGTGGATTTAATATATATATATATATATAATATAAATTGGACATTTATCATTCTGAAAATATAATAAATCATTTAATTTATTACTGTTACATTCACTATGATCTGATAAATTCATTCATACGTATGTGTAAACTACAACCTCGATGAAGTGATTTGATTCATTTTCCAAAAAATAGATTTTACGGATGGTATAAATAATGGATTTTTTTTAAAAAATATTAATTATATAATTATAATTCTAGGATGTTAAAATAATAAGTACCTTCTTTCCATATTTATTTTTTAAAAATGGAAACATTACTAATGCATTAGTATGGCCAACCGTCTCTATGATTGTAACATAGTTATTTTTCATTACCATATTTCATTTTTGACTTAAAAATTTTAATTTATGCATATAAATGATAATTATTTCATGAATATTATTCTATAGATGATGGATTAATGACTCTATTGACCATAATCAACCTAACTAAAACATTTTTGATATATTATCCGAATATCGTCAAAATTTATCAGGTGATGATAATTCTTTATACAATTGTATATAACATGATATTAAATAAAAAAGAATAATGAACCTAAAAATTGTTTATAAAAAAGTATATAATTAACCCATGTTTGTTGTTATAGATGAAAAATAACTAACAAGATGATTAAGACTCAATGAAAGGGACATTATTCTAAAAATAATCTTTCAAAGTACCCATTCCAACACTTTCTCTTCAATTTCCATATTGATAAAATGGTTTATGGAAGAATTCATTTCGACATGAAAAAATAATAACGGTAATTTTATATAAAATTTTAATTCCAATAAATTATTCTAAAAACTAATCACTTTATAGAATTTTTCTACATTCATTACAAATAGAAATGGGAATATTCTAATTTAAAATATTCTGAATCAATTTTGTTTGCCACAGATGTATACATTATTTGATATTTTATTCCTCTATATTCTTATGTGTATTATTAAAATTAAAACCCTCATTCCTTTATTATATAAAAATTATGTTCTAAAATGGGATTTAAAAAAGAATAGGTATTTAGATATTCAGAATTTATTGGCCTGTATGCTTAAATTATTTTTTTCAGTGGATTTATTCATGACATTGTCCACTAATGTTTTTTATTATTATGGATACGACTCATATAGCTCATAGATATGGGTGAGCCTGATATTTAATTTACGATGGGTGTTCCCATATATCTCTCCAATCTATTGGGTAATTATTATGTTCTCCTTGGAATTATGATTGATGTCTGCTATATGGTAAATCAAATTGAAATGGTTATATTTCTTTTCTATGAAGATGATTCCTCGAGGACCATACATGACTATTTTTGGTTGGTAATTAGTTTTTATGGATATAATATTATTTCAAAATGTATGGTAATTATCCACTATTTAAAGGAATAATTATTCTCTTTTATGGTAAAATGAATGTTTTAAAATAAATTAGGGGTTCTCATGATTTTTAACAAAACCTCATTAATATTAATTTTATATTGGTTTTTTATAATGTAATTAATGGAAAAAAATTACATAACATCAATATTTAGTTCTCTGTAAATGATTATTTTATCTTTGGGTTTATGGTGTTAAATGAAATCCCCCTTTTTGAACTTGTGGTTTTAAAATGGACTAAGGGGTTACATTTTTATTTTTATGTCCCTTACTAATATTTTTCCCACATATCCCATTTTAAAATTTGTCTCACAATGAATAAAGATGGATAAGAACAATGATGAAATCAATTTGGATGTTATATATATTTTCAAGAAAAGGAAACATGTTTTGTTTTAAAAGTTTTATTTTGTGATGAAAAATGAAATTGAATACATGTTTACACATTGTAATATTTAGTATTTTTATATAACAGTTCTGAACTAAATCTATAAAAATATAAATAATAAAGAACTTTTTTAAAGAATAAGTTATATATTAGTCTAAATAAAATAAAATATTTATTGTTTAACGAAAATAACTTAAATATTAATTCTCTCACATTTGATTTCTCTCTTGATGTAATTATTCATTGTTAACATAGTTTTGGTATAAGGAAAAATTAAAAGAACCTATCACCCCTTCATTCACAAAAAAATGATCTTTATATAGAAGAATGACACTACTCAATTATATTTTATTCCTTTTTAAAATATATTTAATAATGTGGTTACTTCTATTTTTACCTGATAATTTATCAACTATATTATAATGGTTAAATTAAATAATTATTTATTGTACCATATAATTATTTTAGTTTATTGTTTCATGTGAAACAAGATATTAAAAAAAATTATTTCAAAGGGACTAATAATAGTAAAATTTTAATGAGTTACATTATTCTCTTATATAAGTTTCATCCTCCCAATTTTAGTTATAACATTGTAATAAAAATAAATTTGGTTATCTAAAATGTATAAACAAATAAATGAAATTTTTCTAGTGAAATAAAAGTACTTAAAACTGAGTAAATATATCTTTTTCTATAGAGTAGGCTTATACCTAATATTGATTAATTCTCAACTTGTTTATTTTAAACATCATCCATTATTAGGTATCATGACTCCTCTATAGAATTTTTTTCATACAAATTTCAACATTATCCATTCTCTAATATATGATCATATATTCATTTAAAATAATAAATGTCGTTTATTTTATTTTTGTAATCAATATGGAGTCACATGGATATAAAAATTTCATTTCCAAAATCACATCCAATTAATCTAAATAATGATTTATTTAATTTTTAATGAATCATATTCCAATAGTCATTATCTTGTGCAAAAATAATCACAAAACTCAACGTTTTCGTTGATGATAAAATAATTAAGGTAGTTATTTAATTTAATTATAATTAAATTAGTTATATTATGATGACTATAATAAAAATTGAATTAGATATCCACAACTCTAGATTAGAGGAAAAGTGTACCTTAAATATCATGATCTAATTTAGCGATATTCACTGTGTATACCATTTTATGTTCACTATGTTTAGGGGTTTTTTATGTTTATCATCCTTTTTAGGACTTGTATTATGTTGTTGGATTGGATATTTCCCATTTTCCTCACATTTTTTATATTTAAATATTTTTGGTATATTAATATGAAACTTATTTCAACCAAGAATGATAACCAAAATCTCTATTTTTCATATATAATTTGTTTATATATTCCCTTATTTTCCACATTGAAATCATATTCAAGTTCCATTGCATCTTTCCACTGGGTGGTTCATCAATCATTTATAATAGCTTGGAAATTTAATATTCTTTTATCAATGGATTTTTGGACATTAAATTCTAAAAAAACAATCATTGTATTCATTCTTTTTCTAGAACTTGAACTATGTTTCTATTATTTTTCACAAATTGGTGTAGATTCTTTCACATAAATAAATGATTATTGATACTAGATATTATCTTATTTGGCTAATAATTAGGTGAATAACCACATTATCCATGACACTAACTGTTAACTATGTTCCACTAATTTCAATCCATTTACATAAATAAAGGAATGTTACATATATGAATTTATGAATCTATATTATTAAAAATAGTAAAATAATTTATATAAATGTATTAAATCATAAATATCATATGTACCCAAACTTATAAATAACTAGATTCCAATCTAGGAAATTCATGTTCATTTTAAAATTATTTTTGTTGGACTTCTCATGTATTAATAATGTTTTAATGATGACAAATCCAATTACTATTAATTAATATCAATCTTAATTTCACATCTTGCTAATGCTCTTCAGTTTCATTAATAACTACATATCATTTTTTAATGATAACAAATCTTATTGATGTTAATTACTCTCTTTGTTATTTACAAGTCTTATGCATGATCACAAATCTCACTTATATTATCAAGCCTTTATATTTATGTTTCAACTTCTCTTATGCTCTAATGATTAAGCCTAATCCATATTCTGCATATTACTGTTTAAGTATAAATACAGATATTTGTCTAAGTATAGACACACCGTGACCCAAACACCATGAAGGATACACTGTGACCCAGACACTGTGATGGACACATCGTGACCAAGACACCATGAGCTACACACTGTGACATAGAGACATCGTGAAGCACATACCGTGAACCACATACCATGAAGACCATACCGTGAAGAAGACACCATTTACATAATCACTGTGACACTGTTTCTTAACTTTTTTTCACTTTTAATTAAATAATGCTAACGGTCATATTTGATGTTTTTAATGCAATTAATGTTATTTAATAATAGTTGTTGGCATGTCAGGAAACCGTATCTCGTACCTATAAAAAGGTAATCATTCCTCAAGAAAAAGAACGTATGTGATGATTCAGACTCTTGGTATGTGATGTAATATCAATTTCCTACTTTTGAGGCATATTTTATTATTGTGTATAAAATTAAATTTATATGGTGTAAATACTACCCATTTTACATGTAATATCATGAATTATTAATACTTAATGGTATTTTATGTTTCAATTTTAATTATTTCATCCAGGGGGATTTTACATGAATGTTACTATGGGTTAAGGAACGTCGTCTAAATTACCATTTTGTTGAGAAACATTTTTTATGATGAAGATATTCACTTTTATAAATTGTATATTACTCTCTTTTTAAATGTAAAATAATTAATCCTCCAAAATTAACTATATTGTGAGTTTAAAATTGAATTATTTCAATCAAGGGGATTTTAATTGGAAATTATCGTGTGGTAAACAAATTTAGAAATCATTTTATTTCCATTGGATTATATTACTTATTTAATGGATTTAATATTTATAGATTACGTGTTTTGTAAAATTTTAATTTCTTATTTTTTATATAATTTTTTATATGGATGTATCTTTAATACACATAATATTTTCATTAATTTACTATTACTTGAACATCATGATGATTGTAAGAGTTTATGTCTTAATATCATTATAATCAATATTTTTTATTCATAAATTTTAGTTGAATGAAATTATTGTATCATTGTCTAATAAACCCATTTAATTTTATTATCCTATAGTTATACATTAATTTTTCATGTAATATTACCATGTTTACACTCTTTTTGAACATAATATAATTGATAAATTGTTTTTATGAAAATATGACATTATTTATCTATTCAGAAAAAAATACGTTTCAATCCAAAAACAAGTTTTAAAGAAAAAATTACCAAACAAATTTGTGACCCATTAATAATTATTTATTAAATTTATTTTAACCATTTATATTTTTAAAATAAATTAAAAGGAGTCTTTATTTCATTTTCAAGATAATGCCCATTTGGATTTTACAAAAAACATTAAAGGAACAATTCTTTTAACATTTATTACATGAATATAATTATAATCCTTGATGTCTAGCCAATGTTTTCAAAATTCTTTTATATGTTTATAATATTATTTTAAAATATAATTATTTTCATAATATTATATGAAATTTTATTCATAAATGGTTATTTTTATTGTTTAGTTTTTATTTTCATTATGAGTGTTTCAAAGGATATTTTCATGGAATTTATATTCATCAATGAAAAAACATTTTATTTTTTTAGACATTAACTTTTACATGAAATATTCATATTCATGTTTTAAATAGAAATTATATTTCCACTAAATATACAAATTATTTATCATGGATATATTTTCTGTATAAACCATATATAATTTTTATATATTGTATTCTATATAAAATGTTATTTTTTATCTATTGAAATATTTATAAATTAATATTCTTTATTCAATGTAAATATTTTATGACAAAGAACATTGTTCATGAATTAAATCAATTTTTACACATATGAGGAATTATTTGGAAAAGTAGGGAAGGTTCGGGGACAATTTTATATAGTCCCTTGATGCATCGATATTATCATTAGGCAAATCTCTATGATATCACTAAATGAGTTTCTACAAGTAGTTTGAAATCATATTTTGAATGTTCTAGATGGTAGACGTATTATATACCTAAAAATAGTATGTTTAAGGATTAATCATTTTTTTAATTTAAAATTTTGTTATTATAATATATGATACTATCATAATGACATTATTTTCGGAGGAATATCATACATATTCTATTTACTAAAAACATATGTTTTCAATTATTTACCTTTCTTTTTTAATTAAGTATTATTTTATTTTCCATGATATTTTTCTAATGATATTATCACTAGATGAATTTTATTCATAGTAAATAGATTAAATGGAACATGTTTTCAGTTATTTACCTTGAAATATTTGATTATTCCTTGTGTTATTATCCATGGGATATGATATTATATATTAATTCATGTATTTTTCAATTTATTGATTAAATTAAATTTTTTTAGTTATTTACCAAGTTATATTGATGTTGATTTATCAAATAATGATAGAAATTTTATCGATTAAATCAAATGTGTCTTTGGTTATCTTTGTTTCCATATTAATTATTATAATTGATTTAGGATAGATTTCATTGTATATAACCCTTATATAGTATATTATCTCACCATTTTTTTGTTTTCTATCCCATGAATCCCTTATGTGTATTATAATTCATGTTTAAAGATATGATAATGTGAATAATGTTATTCTCAAATGTAAAAAAAATTAATTTTAATTTCATATGTAATATGGGAATCATTTATGTATTTGGTTTACCAAGATTATAAAACTATTCTTCCATTCCAGTTACGATTCCTTGTATCTTATAATGTATATTGAATTAAGACATTGGAAATAGTTTCCTAGAGTCGGGGTCACTAGAGATGATATCTACATAATTTTATAATAAGTAGTAAAACTATATTTAAGAAAAACATATATTTTAGATCAGAACCATTTAATAGGATTCAATGATAAGTAGAGAAGAACTCCAAAATATTTTTTAAAGCAAGATAACTTTTGTTTCTTCTATGGAATAAAAAAAATTATAAAAAATAAAATTGGATGTTTTTCTATATCTGTTGAAACTAGGGAAAATTTCTCTAAAAAAGGATCATACGACTTGACTTAATAATCCCCTAGTCTATTAAAATAGGATATTCTACACACCTAGTTTGACAATATCAGAGTATATTCATAAGATCATTGAAATTTTATATACCAACTATTAGGAATGATTTTAATAGATGGAAAAAATAAATATCCTTAGTTAAAACAATATTTCCTTAGACTAATAAAGTTTTCAAGATTTAGAAATTTGATAAATGATTATATGGTCTTACCACTACAATTACATATTCTAACAATATTCCTTCTAGTTTCTTTAAATGGATTAAACCTAAAGTAGTTGTGCTAACATTGAAAATGAATGAATATGTGGTGACTATGGGAAGACTAATGGAATTATTAAAATAAAGAAAGATATAATAAATATTTTTATTCAATTATCCATAAATACAATTAACAAACTATACCTTAACTAACTCCCAAACTCAATAAAGTATAGAATACCTGAGTTTTCTTAGAGCTGAAGTGTAACACCCAAGACTTTTATAAGAAGTATTTTGTTTTAATGTTATATAAATCATCAAATAAATCTTTCACTACACACAATACTTGCTTGTCTTGCTTTACACGCAATCGCGACCTTCCTTAATAGCTTGCATCGTACGCAATACCGAGTTTCACTAAACAACGATATGCTATTAAAATATTATTTAAACTAGCCGTTATGAATACTAATAACCACTTTTTTAAATGTTGTAAATTTTATTTTTCAAAATGGACTTCGTTTTTGGATTTGGAATATCGAAATTAGCCTATGGTGAAATTTTGGTATTTTTCTGAAGACTTTCAATTTTTGATGAATATTAAAAACACTAGGTTACTATTTAAAAACCGAATTTTTATTTAAATAATTATTTATTTTAATTAAATTAAATTTAGGTCAAAATTGATATATAATACCTATATAAGTTCAATTCAATTCATTTGAGTAATATTATAATAATTTTAGATATATAAAAATTTTATTGAACTTTTTCACCGTCTTTTACCAACCTCCTAGGAGAATTTGAAAATTTACATAAAACATAATTTTACAGCTTCAGTGAGTGGAATTTCAAAAATCCAAGAGACACGGTTAATGTCAGTATGTAATATGTGGTTCAATGAGTTGAAAATAATTTTTGGTGAATCGTAACTTTTAACTTTTTTACCATGGTTAAAAGTAAATAGGGTATTTAAGGGTAAAAATGTTATTATTATTACCCTAACACATGTCATAATTATATTGGATATGTGTAATTCGACCAAAAACAACCTTAGGAATAAAATATGACCATTTAGGCCCACTTGGATAAGATTAGGACATTTATTATTAATTTATTTAAAGAAGGGTTAAAATAGTTAAAATCGAAGTTTAATAACTAAATCATTTTTAATATAGGTTTATACATATGATAAATTCGACTATAAATATTAATTAGAAATATAAATAGATTTCTTACATAATGGTAATTTATTTTTAATTTTTAAACATTATATAATTTAATTTATTTATGACACAAAGATGATGCAGTAATTATCAGATTAATAAAATATTGACATAATTGATGTTATAAATACCCAAATAAATGTAATTTGAGAATTTTTATGAATTCCAATAATTTTATAGGTTAATATGACATGTTAGTATTGATTTAATTAACTTTTTTAGAACTAATAATTCTTTTATAAGTTTCAAAAAAATCAAATACAAAATAGTGTCAAAATTGACATAAAATAGTTTTTAAAACAACTATTATATTATTAATTGTTATTTTATTCCTAAAAATCTAAGGATCAACCAAATGACTTAGATATGGTTATATATATTAATAATAAAAAACTTGGGGTTCGTTTGGTTTTTTATAGTATGTTTATTAACCTTATAGTGTAAGAACACAAAAAGACACGGTAAAAGTAAAATTATCTAACTTAAAGTTAAATCTAAATGATAAGGTTAAAATAGTAAACTAAACTTGTAAAAAATTAATTGGATGGGAGGATTTCGAACCAAACCTACCTTATCTTTGAAATAAATCATTTTGGAGGTATTTAAAACCGAATATGGCTTTATAATAAAATAATATTTTTAGTTTTTCCAAAGGAACCCCTCTCCTCCCTTATAAAAAGGGAACCTCCTCCCTCTCTTCCTCACACAACTTTGAGCATTCAAGCTCATAAAAACCCTGAAAATTTCCCCTCTACACTTCTTTAGAAACATCCTAGAGGTCCTGGTCTTCTTCAAAGACCAATTATAGTGTCCTAAAAGGAGGTCTCAAAGAAGCGCTTCAAAGAAGAGGTAATGTCCGTTACCGATTCTTTCAACATTATTTCTTCTTCCACTTCTTATTCTTTAGTTGTTTCATTATGAATTAATAGCATAAGTATCACTCATATACTGATATGTTATTATAAGTATGAAACAACCATATTTCACCATTTATCCATCCTACGGAAATCGAAATGCTCGTGCGTGTGTACGTACAGAATATCGTCTCCACACTGTGGTGTAATCTACTTTCTACCACCACCTTACTTGGATGGGTATAATGGGGTAAAGAATGAATATATATTATTATTGTAAATTTATATTGATCCTGAAATAGTATACATACACTCCAATACAATTCCACGATCATGGGAACGATAGCGTCGCTCGTGCGTACGTACGGAATACCGTCTCCACGATGTGATGCGACTAGTTATACATGATTTCCATTGAATAATGATTACATAAATGAATTGAGTGAATAAATATGATATACATTACACTAATAACATTCTGTATATGAGGTATCTATAACCTAAAAATAAGAATAAGAATTTATTCCACAAAACACACATAAGAACAAAAAGTAATAAACACCCGAATAACAAGTAGCAATGAAATATTCCTAATAATAAGCTAAGAATATGACCATATATGATATCATAACAATGATTATGATTCTCCAATAAGTCAATGACATTATTTAAATCATTATACAGGAGGTTCAGACACTTACGATGCAAATCAGACCTAAGGTAAGGGAAATATCACAATCTCATTTTCATCCGAGATTGTTTATACTTTGGAATTTACTGGGGGGTATTTTATCATCCACATCCATGTTTTCTCAAGATTTAATATTATTTACATCTACCTAAAATTGTTTAAATCCAATTTTACCATTCAGTGAGTTTTTATTAATGATATGAAAGGAAACTTTTGTCGTTTTTCGTACGAGGTACTTTTTGACTTTTCAGACAAAGTTACGAGAAGAATATTTTTTTTAACTTACATGGCATGAATGGATTTTTAAAACATTATTTCCAAGAATATTACTTTAAAAGTTTTCAAGTTTATTTTTAATCAACTTCTTTTAGTTTAAAATTGTATGACATGTTAAGAAAGGAAAAATGTTTTTGAAGTAGAAAGGATATTTTCCTCAAGAATGGAGTTCAAGTGTTTTATCAAAATTATTTTCCATCTAAGATAATATAGGGTTCTTTTTCTAACCCAATTATTACATCGATTTGACTATGTTGTGATGGAAATATTTTTATGAATTCTTTTATCTTATATGAATTGTTTTATGATGTCACGATGTTTAATATTCCCATTTTTATTACATGGGTTATACTATGATGTATGGTTTATGATTTTGTGGCACACATAAGAATGGTATCATTATGAGATGGGTGGGACCTATATCTCCCTCCAATGCATTGGTTAATTATTTTATATCTCATTAGATAGACATGGCTGGAACGGCAGGTTAAACCGGTTCAGTGAAACAGGACTGAAACGAGGAATGAACTCGGTTCCGAAATGGACTTTTTCCACTATGATAGTCTTGGCAATGAGTCTTGGTTAATAAGAAATGATTCTATATGATTATGTGTGTATTCTAAAAAGCTTCATGTTTTATTTTATGATTATTGTTATTACATTTCACTTCCATGATTTATCCCATGTTATGAAATTATGATCTCTTTTCCAGGGTATGATTTCTGAAATGTTATGTTCTTATGAATATGATGTGATTGATATTTGTTTTGTTTACCCTTACTGAGAATTTTAGCTCACCCTTTTGTATGTTTTCTTTCCCTAGGCTAGGAAGAAGGTTATTAAGTAAGATATGCCAAAAGGGACTATAGATATGATGAAATAAATGGGAGACAATGTAAACTCTTTATGAACCAGTTGTTTATGTTTCCCAGTTTCTAAAGACACTATACCTATATGGTCCTTTCGTGGTTTTGGTATATGTTGTAATAAGTGTAATTAAATTTTGAAGTACTAACATTTTATGTAATGTATGGGTCTTTATAGTTGGTATCAAAGCAAACGTATAGTAAACCTTTGGAAACTAGGATGTGAAATCCTTAGTAAGAACCCTAAGGATAAGTCTAAGCATAGAACACAATCTTAGTGTTTTAGAAATGGCCATGAATAACCTATGATAGGACCTTAAGTGTGAAATTTTATTCTTGATTATGTGGTTTTCCTATTCTAATTAGTGTTGCTCACACTATTCTTATTGGTTTTAGTCAATGGCTGGAACCCAAAAGAACCGTGTTAATGCGGAATGCGACGGGCAATATAATGATTGTCCCCCTGAGCAACCAAATGTTATGGGAGCTGGAATGCAAAATCTTTTAGCCATTCTCACACAACATTCTCAAGCTATGAATCATGCAGAACTTCCAAATGAGCAAAGGAAGGAGCAACATTCTGTTGAATCATTAATGAGGCAGCACCCCCCTTCATTCAGCGGGTCTACTGATCTATTAGTTGCTGAACAGTGGATTAGTACTACTGAAAAGATATTTCCTGTTCTTCAATTTTCTGAACATGAAAAAGTCTTCTTAGCAGTATCTCGTTTGGAAGGTTATGTTGATCAATGGTGGAATCTTATTAAGAATACGAGGCAAAGGGATGAAATTGAGTCCATGGAATGGGACGAGTTCAAGAACTTATTTTTCAATAAGTACATCCCTCATATTCTTCGAACAAAGATGGATAAAGAGTTTCTTGAACTGAAGCAAAAATAATGATGAATTTGTTGGTACCTATAAAGTAAATTTTACAAGACTTGCAAGGTACGCTTCTCGGTATTATTCTCCAACATGAGAGTAAGATCGATAAATTCTTTAGTGTCTTAAAACCTAGTCTTCAAAGGGGCTGTGCCACAAGGGACTTTAATAGCTACGAGGAAATCGTTCGATGTGCTCTCAAAGTTGAGATAGAGATTGGAGTAACCCATCAGTCATATGGGTTTGATAAGAAGAGGAAAATGTAATTCAAAGGAAAATATAAAGAGCACACTGAAAAGAAGATGAGCTTTCCCTTATGCTCAAAGTGTGGAAAGAAACATGGAGGGAGTTGTCTTAAAGGTACAATTAAATGTTTCAAATGTGGAAAGGAAGGTCATCGAGCATTTTAATGCCACAATGATTGGAAGAAGATGTCTAATGATGCAAACAAAGGAAGGGATGCACAGAATGAACCTACTAAACATCAATGTTACAAGTGCAAGGAAATGTGGCATTATGCCAATCAATGCCCAAATCCAAGGGTTGGTGATGATGGTCGACATCAAACTCATAAGGCTAAATACAAAGGAAAGTCACATGAAATTTCTATCAGCGATGTGGAGTACGATAACGAAGTGGTGAAAGGTACACTTACCATCCACTCTAAAGTATCAAATGTTTTATTTGATTCTGGATCCACCCACTCTTTTATTTCTGAAGAATTTTCTAAGGGTATCACCGTATTACCTCAACAATTAGATGTTGAGTTAGTTGTGACAACCCCTAATGGCAGAACAGTCGTATCAAAAGTTTATAATTCTTCTCCGATTGAAGTTTGTGGGAAAGTGCTTCCTACAAATCTTGTGATCCTCCCTATAGTGGAATTTGATGTGATTCTTGGCATGGATTGGATTTCTCTATATGGAGCTCATATCAATTGCCAAATAAGGGAAGTCACATTTCATATTCTAGATCAATCTTTGATCGTCTATCGATTCAATGATGAACATAACCTTCTGGTGGAAATTTATTCCATCTTATGGGTCTTGATTCCACTAACTTAAGGTTATTTATCTCAAATGGTTTGTGAGAAACTCACGATTAAGAATATTCCCATTGTACGGGAGTTTGACGTTGTCTTTCCAGAGGAATTGTCGGGTCTTCCACCAAATCATGAAGTTGAGTTTTCAATCGAACTCGTTCCGGGTGCTTTGCCTATTTCAAAGACACCTTATAGAATGGACCCAATTGAGTTGCAGGAATTGATGAAGAAACTCCAAGAGAATCTTGATAAGGGGTTCATACGCCCTAGTGTGTCACCTTGGGGAGCACCTGTTCTGTTTTTTAAGAAGAAATATGGATCAATGAGACTCTGCATTGATTATTGAGAACTTAAAAAGATCACTATCATGAACAAATATCCTCTCCTGCGCATTGATGACTTATTTGACTAACTATGTGGAGTTCAATACTTTTCCAATATTGATATTCGTTTAGGGTATCATCAATTAAGGGTCAAAAGGGAGGATATACCAAAGACGGCTTTCCGTACAAGGTATGGACACTATGAATTTATAGTGATGCCATTTGGTCTTACTAATGCCCCTGCTATCATCATGGATCTGATGAATATATTCTTTAGAGACTATCTTGATCAGTTTTTGGTAGTCTTTATAGACGATTTTCTTGTATATTAAAAGAGAAAAAAAGAACATGAAGATCACTTGAGAATTATATTAAACACCTTGAGAATGGAGAATCTTTATGCCAAATTTACCAAGTGTGAATTTTGGCTTCAAAAAGTTTCATTTTTGGGTCACATAATCTGAAAAGAGGGGATATCTTTGGATCCAATAAAAACAGAGGTTATCGAAAGATGGTCGAGACCAACAACAGTAACTGAGATCCGATGTTTTCTTGGATTGGCTGGATATTATCATCGTTTTTTTAAAGATTATTCACGATTATCTAATCCACACACCAGGTTGACTCGGAAAGGAGTTAAGTTTGTTTGTATGGAGGAATGTGAAGATAATTTCAAGGATTTAAAAAGAAGGTTATCCAGTGCACCTGTGCTCACACTGCCTTGTAGTGAAGAATGGTTTGTGATCTACAGTGAGGCATCCAAGAAGGGATTGGGGTGTGTTATTATGCAAAATGATATGGTGATAGCTTATGCCTCACGACAGTTGAAAATCCATGTGAAAAATTACCCAACTCATGATTTGGAGTTAGCTGCGGTAATCTTTTCATTAAAGATTTAGAGGCATTATCTTTATGGAGAAAATTGTAACATTTATACTGATCATAAAAGTTTAAAGTATATTTTCACACAAAAGGAGCTGAATATGCGCCAAAGAAGATGGTTGGAGCTGATTAAGGATTATGACTGCTCAATTCATTACCACCCTGGGAAAGCAAACAAGGTGGCAGATGCATTAAGTTGACAAGACCATGCCAATTTTTCCATGATGAGGATCACAAAAGATCCAATATTTATGGATTTACAAAGGATGGATCTTGGAATTATAATGAAAGGGTAAAAATTGTATCTTTCTCTAATGAATGTTCAACCATCTATACATGTTAAGATTAAAGAGGCACAGAAAGGAGATGTAGAGTTACAAAAGAAGGTGAGAAATGTTCCTGAATTCAACCTTGATTATAATGGGATAATAAAGTTTAAGAATCGGGTTTGTGTTCCTCCCATCCCCGAATTAAAGAAGGAGATACTGGATGAGGCTCCTAGTTCTTCATTCTCTATTCATCCCGGAAGCACGAAGATGTATAGGGACGTGAAAGAGTACTTCTGGTGGGATGGCATGAAAAGAGATGTTGCTGAATATGTCTCTCGATGCTTGGTTTGTCAGCAAGTTAATGTTGAGAGACAGAAGTGTAAGGGGATGTTACAACCATTACCCTTACCCGGATGGAAATAGGAAAACATCACTATGGACTTTGTCACCGGACTTCCTAAAATATCTAAAGGCAATAATGTTATCTAGGTCATAGTTGATCATCTTACAAAGTCTGCACACTTCATTGCTATTAGAGAGGATTTCTCTCTGGATCAGCTTGCCAGGATATATGTAAAGGAAGTGGTAAGATTACATGGAGTACCACTTTCTATTATATCTGATCAGGATACGAGGTTTACCTCAATGTTCTGGTGAAGTCTTCAGCATACTCTAGATACATAGTTGAGATTCAGCACTGCTTATCATCCTCAGACAGACGGTGAGGCTGAGAGGACAATTCAAACTCTAGAAGATATGTTGGGAGCTTTCTATATGGATTTAAAAGGTGGTTGGGATCAACACCTACCTTTGGTGGAATTTTATTATAATAATAGCTTTCACTCCATTATTCAGATGGCTCCTTATGAAGCTCTCTATGGAAAGAAATGCAGGACTCCAACTTGCTGGGATGAAGTTGGGGAAAGAAAGCTATTAGGACCTGATCTTGTTGATGAGATGGAAGAAAAGGTCCGATATATTCAACAACACATAAGAGCAGCTCAGAGTCGACAAAAAAGTTATGACGAAAACCAAAGAAAAGACTTAGAGATTTAAGTGGGTGATAAAGTGTTTTTACGAATATCTCCCTGGAAGAGGGTAATGAGATTTGGAAAGAAAGGAAAGTTGAGCCCTAGAGATATCGGTCCTTTTGAAATTCTGGATCGTGTTGGGAAGGTAGCTTACCGATTTGTGCTTCCACCGAATCACTCTCAAGTTCACGATGTGTTCCATGTATCTCTCCTAATAAAGTACAAACCTGATCCTTCACATGTACTCATCTTAGAAGTTGTACCGCTGGAACAAGACCTTTCTTATAATGAACATCCTATAGAGATTCTCGGTCGTAGTTAAAAAGTCTTACAGAACAAGACCACTCGCTTTGTGAAAGTTTTATGGAGGAACCACCAATTAGAAGAAGCTACATGGGAGCTTGAGGATATGATGAGGGAGAGGTATCCTCATCTGTTTGTTACAAGTGACGAATTTTGAGGGTGAAATTCATTTTAAGGGGGGTAGAATGTAACACCTGAGACATTTATAAGAATTATTTTGTTTTATGTTATATAAATCATCAAAGGAATCTTTCAATACACACAACACTTTCTTGGCTTGCTTTACACGCAATCACAACCTTCCTCGATAGCTTGCGTCGTACGCAACACCGGGTTTTACTAAACAACGATATGCTATTAAAATATTATTAAAACTAGCTGTTATGAATAGTAATAACCACTTTTTGAAATTTTTTAAATTTTATTTTTCAAAATGGACTTCGTTTTTGGATTCGGAATATCAAAATTAGCCTATGGTGAAATTTTGGTATTTTTCTGAAAACTTTCAATTTTTTATGAATAGTGAAAACACTGGGTTACTATTTAAAAACCGACTTTTTATTTAAATAATTATTTATTTTAATTAAATTTATTTTAAGTCAAAATTTATACATAATACCTATATAAGTTCAATGCAATTCATTGGATTCATTTTATAATAATTTTAGATATATAAAAATTTTATTGAACTTTTTCACCGTCTTTTACCCACCTCCTAGGAGAATTTGAAAATTTACATAAAACAGAATTTTACTGCTTCTGTGAGTGGAATTTCAAAAATCCGAGAGACACGGTTGATGTTAGTAAGTAAAATGTGGTTCAATGAGATGAAAATAATTTCTGGTGAATAGTAACTTTTTACTTTTTTTACCACGGTTAAAAGTAAATAGGGTAATTAAGGGTAAAAATGTTATTATTATTACTCTAACACTTGTTCTAATTATATTGGATAAATGTAATTCGACTAAAAACAACCTTAGGAATAAAATATGACCATTTAGGCCCACTTGTATTAGATTAGGACATTTATTATTAATTTATTTAAAAAAGGGTTAAAATAGTTAAAATCAAAGTTTAATAACTAAATAATTTTTAATATATGTTTATACATAAGATAAATTCGTCTATAAATATTAATTAGAAAGATAAAAAGATTTCCTACATAATTATATTTTATTTGTAATTTTTAGACATTAATTATTTTAATTTATTTATGACACAACGATGATGCATTAATTATCTTATTAATGAAATATTTACATAATTGATGTTATAAATACCCAAATAAATTTAATTTGAGACTTTTTTATGAATTACACTAACTTTATAGGTTAATATGACATGTTATTATTGATTTGGTTAACGTTTTTCGAACTAATCATTCTGTTATAAGATTCGCAAAAATCAAATACTAAATAGTGTCAAAATTGACATAAAATAGTTTTTAAAACAAATATTATATTATTAATTGTTATTTTATTCCTAAAAATCAACGGTTCAGCTAAATGACTTAGATAAAGTTATATATATTAATAATAAACAACTTGGGGTTTGTTTGACTTGTTATAGTATGTTTATTAACCTTATAGTGTAAGAACACAAAAAGACACGGTAAGAGTAAAATTATCTAACTTAATGTTAAATCTAAATGATTAGGTTAAAATAGTAAACTAAACTTGTCCAAATTCTATTGTATGAGATTATTTAGACCCATCCCCACCTTAGGTTTGAAATAAATCAATTTGGAGCTATTTAAAAACGAATATGGCTTTATAATAAAATAATATTTTTAGTTTTTCCAAAGGAGCCCCTCTCCTCCCTTATAAAAAGGGCACCTCCTCCCTCTCTTCCTCACACCACTTAGAGCCTTAAAGCTCAGCCAACCCCTTCCAATTTCTCCTATCCACTTACCTAGAAACATCCTAGATGTCCTGGTTTTCTTAAAAGACCAATTTTAGTGCCCTAAAAGGAGGTCTCAAAGAAGCGATTCAAAGAAGAGGTAATGTCCATTACCGATTCTTTCAACTTTATTTCTTCTTCCACTTCTTCTTCATTAGTTGTTTCATTATGAATTAATAGCATCGGTATCACTCATATACTGATATTTTATTATAATTATGAAACAACCCTATTTCACCATCTATCCATCCTACGAAAAACAAAATCACCGCGCGTGCGTACGTACGAAATACCGTCTCCATGTCGTGGTGTAATCTACTTTCCACCACCACATTACTTGGGTGGGTATAATGGTGTAAATAATGAATATATATGATTATTTTAAAGTTATATTGATTATGAAATATTATACATACACTCTAATACAATTCCACGATCATGGGAATGATATCATCGCTCGTGCGTACGTACGGAATACCGTCTCCACGATGTGATGCGGCTCGTTCTACATGATTTACATTGCCTAATGATTACATAAATGAATTGAGTGAATAAATATGATATATATTACACTAATACCATTATATAAATGAGGTATCTATAACCTAAAAAGAAGAATAAGAATTTATTCGACAAAACACACATAAGAACTAAAAGTAATAAACACCCAAATAACAAGTATCAATGAAATATTCCAAATAATAAGCTAAGAATATGACCATATATGATATAATAACAATGAGTATGATTCTCGAATAACTCAATGACATTATTTAAATCATTATACAGGAGGTTCGGACACTTACGAAGCAAATCAGACCTATGGTAAGGGAAATATCACAATCTCATTTTTATTCGAGATTGTTTATACTTTTGAATTTGCTGGGGTGTATTTTATCATCCACATCCATATTTCCTCAATATGTAATATTATTTCCATCACCCAACAAATTTTTAAATCCAATTTTACCCTTCGGTGAGTTTTTAGTAAAAGATATGAAAGGAATATTTTGTTGTTTTTCGTACGAGGTACTTTTTGACTTTTCCGACAAAAAGTATGAGAAGAATGTTTTTTTAACTTATACGGCATGAATAGATTATTAAAACATAATTTCAAAGAATCTTCCTTTACAAGTTTTCAAGTTTATTTTTAATCAACTTCTTTTAGTTTAAAATTTTATGACATGTTAAGAAAGGAAAAATGTTTTTGAAGTAGAAAGGATATTTTCCTCAAGAATAGAGTTGAAGTGTTTTATCAAAATTATTTTCCATCTAAGATAATATAGGGTTCTTTTTCTAACCCAATTATTACATTGATTTGACTATGTTGTGATGGAAATATTTTTATAAATTTATTTATCTTATATGAATTGTTTTATGATGTCATGATGTTTAATATTCCCATTTTTATTACATGGGTTATACGATTATGTATGGTTTATGATTTTTTGGCACACATAATAATGGTATCATTATGAGATGGGTGGGACATATATATCCCTCTAATTCATTGGGTAATGATTTTATATCTCATGAGATAGACATGACTGGAACAACAGGTTTAACTGGATCAGTGAAACAGGACTGAAACGAGGAATGAACTCGGTTCAGAAATGGACTTTGTCCACTAAGATAGTCTTGGAAATGAGTCTTGACTAATAAGAAATGATTCTCTATGATTATGTGTGTATGCCAAAAATCTTCATGTTTTATGTTATGATTATTTTGATTATATTTCACTGCCATGATTTATCCCATGTTATGAAATTATGATCTCTTTTACAGGGTAAGATTTCCAAAATGGTATGTTCTTATGAATATGATGTGTTTGATATTTCTTTTGTTTACCCTTACTGAGCATTTTAGCTCACCCTTTTCTATGTTTTCTTTCCCCAGGTCAAGAATAAGGTTATTAAGTAAGATATGCCAAAAGGGACTATAGATATCATGAAATAAATGGGAGACATTGTAGAGGCATTATGAACCAGTTGTTTATGTTTCCCAGTTTCTAAAGTCACTATACCTATACTGTCCTTTCGTGGTTTTGTTATATGTTGTAATAAGTGTACATAAATTTTGAAGTACTAACATTGTATGTGAAGTATGGGTCATTATATGAAGTGGTGGAGTCCATAGAGTAAATATGGCTCAATTTATATAATGTAACAAATGTGGAAAGAGACACCAAAGAATGTGTCTCCAGGGAATGGAAGAATACATTGTGTGTGGAAAATAAGGGAATCAATCAATGAATTCCCAAGTAAAAATAAAAAGTATGATTTATGGAAATAAATATATTCCAAAGGATCTATATAATTTTTGTTATATTAAATTTCTGGAACCTGGTCATTATCTGAGTCAATTACCTCTTCCGAAGGATAACCCCATTCCCAAGTATAGAGTTATGTTGAAATATATAGATGAAGTATTTATGTATTGGGAATCAATAACTAAATTGAAGATGTATTCTTACTAGTGGTATTTTTGGGATATGAATTATGAACCATATAACTGTTGTGTTTAATTTTATAAGAATGTATGTATTAATTAATGTATGATCTATAGCTTCCATCAGGGGTTTAGGAGTTTAATTATGATCCTAATTCAATTCCTTAATGTCCTCCTTTTAAAAATGTTTGTGGTGCGAATTTCTCTGGATTATGATTATTTAGAAAAAACATATATAGAAATAAAACCAACTGCATTTGTATATGATTCAGTAAAAATAATGTTATATCAGGAAGAACTCCATTATATTTTGTAAGCACAATTTTAAAGGTATTTTTGACCTTAAAAGTTTAACTTATCAATGATGATGTAGTATATAAAACTCATTGAGTTTTTTGATAATTTTTTGAATTATATTTATATTTTTTTAAAAATTACAACTCATAGGTTGAGTGACAACCCATCATGTATGAAAAGGTTGTGGAGATTGAATAAACAACGGAAGGATGATAAGGGTTTTGTGCCTCCAACTAGCTTACGTAGGGTCCTTCTTAATATGTAATTATGTTTAGTTAAATTATTTTATGAATAAATATTAATGATAAATTAGCGATATTTCTATTAGGGATTACATATTAAATTATTTTATATGATAACATGGTCTAACAATGTTTTTTTGGAAATTTGTTTGAGATTGACAGAAATACATCTCACTCTTTTATTAGTCATGTTATCTGATTAAAGTGAATTTTATTTTTTTGGGAATAAAAAATTCCTTTTTGGCTATTCATTTCATTGAGTATGAAAATAATTGAAAATTCATTGAAAAACAAAAAAGGATAAAATTATTCTTATTAAATATAAATGTATTGATTATTTATATTTCTTTATACTCATAGAAAGTAAAAAATTCCTGATGTTTTCAAAAAATATAATGAAACAAAAAAATTATCTTATTACCTTTATATCTGATTAATAAAATCATATTTCAAATGAAAAAAAATTATTTTTTTGAGTTCCTTAAATTTCCATTGATCATCAACTTACTTATAATCAATGACCACTATAACTCTTTAAAATTATTAACATTTTTCATCCATTTTGATATCTTCACTTCCAACCTATGTTATCGTACATGAATAAAAGTTATGTGTTATCCAATATAAACTTTTTTACTTCACTTTATCTCTTATTAAGATGATCTTTGATTAATACTTTTTTACTATGTCAATTTTTAACAATGTAATTTTCAATTATCAAACCCTTGAATTCTGAGTTTCTGAATAAACTATGAGGATACAATTTACTTATAGTGGGGAGAATGTAACAACATGAAATTATAGAAGAATAAAATTGGATTTAATAATTTATATTACACTAAAATAGATATTATAAATAAATGAAACAGAATGAGAGTTTATGATATAATTATTTTTTAAAAAAATCAATGTGTTTGATAGATTGTCGACCACACAACCCCACAACTAAATGGACCGTAGTATAGTATACCAATAAAACCTAGATAGTTAATTAGTAATTATGAATAGTACTAAATATATAACAACAATTATTTGAATTACACATTTATAAAATAATTTAAATTTATACCTATTGAATATAAATAAAATGAGAATCATTCTAAAGAAAAGGAACATGTTTTTTAAAACTATATTTTTTAATGAAAATAGTTTTTTTTCATGTTTCACGTTGACATTAAAATTAATTTTTTAAATATTTGAATAAATATATTTCATAATAAAAATTAATTTCTTAAATAATAATATATAAACTATGTTATATTTAATTACTATGTTTTTTTGGAAATTTTTCATTTTTTGATGAATAGTAAAAAATAATGTTTTTATCTGAAAATACTATTATTTAAATAATTTCCATTGATAAATAACATTTTTAAATTTTTTTTAAAGTAGAATTTGTTAAATTATATTAAAATATAACTTATTTAGTTTATTTAAATAAATTTAAAAATTAATTGTTATGTTAAAACCTTGTACACATATGACAATTTCTTGTTTTGAAAACCTAGTATTTCATCGCATATATACGGTATGAATTTAAATTGGATACTTCCATTTATATGAATTTCATTTGAATAAATTTATTTAATATTTTTAATAATAATAATATAAATCATAAAATAATTTCTACTAAATTTTCGACCATAATGAATAGATAATAGAGTAAAATTTTATTACCACAATTAAGGTAAAAAGGGTTTACCAGTAGTTGCACAAAAAAAGAAAATGGTTAAAATGACTATAAAATTTTCTAAATTGTATTTTTTGGGAATATTTAGACCTAATAATATCAAACTATTTATAAAAACCCATTTTATGACGTTTTTCATTTGAAAATAAATGGTATACGTTTCTCTTTTCAAAAATTACAGGTGTGCCAGTCACCTCGATGATAAAATGCCACCCACTCTTCTATATTATTCACACCTAATTAACAATTTTTATTAGTAAATTCATGATAAATTTACTTCCAAAATTCATAAAATTAATATTAGAATCATTTTTTGGTCGTAAATCTATTCTATGAATACTTTAGGTAAAATAGTAATGATGTGGTCTGAGAAGATGTACAATTTCTAACTATGAATTTCTGTTTTATTTCTTTTCCAACCTCCATCAACTAATGTCAACTTATTATTATTTTATAATAAAAGTATATCACATAAAATTATATGTTATTATGTAATTTTCATGACCTATATCGATCTACCATTCTCTCAAATGAGGAATGATAACATTGCTCATGTGTATAGGGGACTATCGCATATCAAACTGATGTGACATGTTCTCCATAAACATCTGTCACAATTTGGTATGATGATGAATGTAATTTTTTTTATTATATTTAAATAATAATTCTAACAATTTATTCATTATTTCAATTATATATATATATTATTTCAACTCTATAGGGGATACTGTAATGCTGCTCGTCTATACGGATGACTATCACCTCACGAAGCGATGTGATTTGTTTTTCATTTACATTGTACATAGAATTTAATAAGGATATTCTTTATTAACATATTTTATTTAATTTAAATAATAATGATGATAATTATATGTAAATAATTATTAGAAGATAATATATCAATTTCATTCTTACCTTTTCACTCACAGAAAGCCGATAATGTCGTGTGTACAGGTGTGGACTACCTCCTTCATGAAGTGATGGGACTCTCTTTTCATCTCCAAAAATCACGTATGATATATATATATATATTTTATTAAATTATATGTTATTTATGAAATTATCATCATTATTTAATGATATCATATTACATTACTTTTTTCCCTAGTGATTGTTGAAAAATGGATACCTTACCCATGTGTATGTATAGCCTACCTTCTCCATAATTGTAACGTAGTACCTTTTTCATAAAAATATTTCTTTATTGGTTATAAAAGTAAAATTAATGTATTAATGTGATAATTATTTGATTATTATTATTCTATATATGTTTAAATATTGACAGCATTGACCATAGTAAACATACCGATGTCATTTTTGACATATAAGTCAAATATCATCGAAACATTCCACGGAAAATTAAACTGATAATATAATGATATATAACCTGGTAATATGTGAAATAATTTTAATAATAAAAATGAAAAAAATTAATGAAATAAATAACTAAAATTATTTTATTATTTAGGAAGATAAATAACATACATGATGATTGAGACTCAATGTAAGGTGTTTCTTTTTAATTTCACTAATTAAGGCATATTTTATTATTGTGTCCCCAATTTCTATTATATGGTGTTCATACTGCCCATTTTATATGTAAAATCTTGACTCATTCATACTTCACTGTATTTTAGGTTTCAATTTTAATTATTTAATCCAATTTTATTTTCCCATAATCTTTCCAAGTTGTAAGGGACTTCATCTCAATTTTATATTATTGAGGTATGTTTGTTAATATAACATATTCACATTTATATGGTGTATATACATTCCATTTTACATTTCATATTATAAATAATTAATAATTCATTGATTTTTTAAAAAAATTGTATTATTTTCTCAAATGGAATTTGAATTTAAATTAACTTTTGGTAATGAATTTCCTAGCTAATTTGAATTTCATTGTATTATAATACTTCATCGTTGTCTTTGATATTACAAGCTTATTTTTGTAATAAAATTTTAATGTATTATATACTATTTACACTTGTTTTATTTGTATTTAATATTGATGAACATAATCGGTTCATTGATTAATTATCACTTGAACATTAAAATAAATGCAAGTTTTTACTTAACAATCTCATTATAGTAAACATATCTTATTCTTGAATTTTAGTTGAATGAAATTATTTGATAATTTTATAATAAAACCATTTAATTTCCTACTCCTCTAGTTATTAACAATTCATTCAAGTAATATTATAATTTATATAACCATTTGTACTTAATTAACCCATACATATCCCCTTGGAGTGTCTTAGAAGGTGCACAATATTTGTCTAACTCTTCATGCATAAATGAATATTGATTTAATATCCAATATTCCGATTTATATGATATTAAATATTGGTTAATGTTTTCCATAGCCTCATTCCTTGATAACTAACTATCTAGGGATCTATTTTCTAGGAAAACCATACACCATTCATTATAAAAACAAAGGATGTACTCTTATAAATAAGAATATGCTAATGGTTTTCATTTATTTTTTCTCATCATAGTTTGTAAAAAAGTTTTAAACCATTCTATGATAGAAACTAATGTGACTAAAATAGTAGATAAATAGATATTATATCTTCTCAGATGATTGTACATTTCATACCATTATTATCCACATAAGAACTATAATGGTATAGTGTTAATGGAAATATAGATAAATAAACAATTGGTACAAAATATTACTACATCACGAGTCATATCATAAATTGTGGTCATGAAAAAACCATGAATGTTAAATAAATCAAAGAAAATTTACTTGGTATCATTAAATTTTCATAAGATCATGTCAAAAATATTCACATAAAGTGTGGAATAATCATAATCATATAAATCCTCTCTCAGGGATATCATCCAACACATTCATCACATGTTAGTCATGGGTTAAAAAAACATGTATCTTTTTTGGGATTGTGAGAACATCTTGTGTACTCTCTTTAGAGAATAGGAATTCCTCCTATATACCCTCCTCTAATCTTAGGATCACCTCATGTGTACCCCCATCTAGGATTTTAATAACCCTCAAAGTACCATATTTCCTGATATGGATCAAAACTCGTGTACCCTTTGATATCATAAGACAATATCATTAACCCATTCATTATAGGGATATATAATTTCATGCCCACCCATGATAAGTTAAGGGGTTCTGTAACATCTCAACATCATAATAGTAAAATATATATAGAATGAATAATAATGGAATCATTGTATCATATCCCTTATAATTCATAAGTAACATCAATTTATGTTACCTTATTTGAAAAACCCATTTCAAAGATCACTGAAATTTTTCATAAGTAAAATCCCTTATTCATTTTGAGATCACTTTTCAAAAATCTAAAAATAAAAAAAAATATTTTGGAAAAAATTTCTTTGATTATAAACATGGAAATGTTGAAATAAAATTTCAATAAACTCAGAAATCATTATGTAATTAAATTCCATTAATTCTGTAATTAATAAATGAAATATTCTATTAACACCTTCAGTAAAAAGTACGTCATCTAAAAAATGACAAGAAGATTATTTTTATCCATTTTTAAGAGATTTTAAAAACATTAAAACGATATCAAATAATAATTTTATATTATTAAAAAATCTCAAAAAAAAGTATACAAAACAAGGATATAAATGAAAAGTTATTTCCAATCAACGATAGAAAGAGAGTCAGTTTTCCATAAAACAATTATTTCGTTCTTTTTTAGAATATAAATAGTGTTACTTTAATTAAAAACTAATAATTTCCAAAAATAACCTTTTGAGAATAAAATTAATAGGTTTTTTCATATAAGGATCATATAATCTCACTAACTAGTAATTCAAGATTAAACAATCCAGATTAATGTGGGATTGCACATAAATCCCTCACATGAAGTCTCATCTCACATCCTATGTTTCTGAAACTCCTATATTTTAAATATTGATTTATAATAAATCTATTCCAAAACAAAATAATATATATCATACAACATATTCTTTATAAATGACATATTATGTTCCTTTTATGAAGAATTATATATTATAATAACTATTATTGGAGATAACTGCATCATTTTTCATGTCTGTATCGGTTTGAAAATCAAGATCCTTATACATTGGTCAAAGATAAATAATATCCAGAATTATAATCAAGTAATTAATATCATATTTACTAATTATATACTCTTTTAAATCTTTTAAAATATATAATTGATGAAATATTAATTACATCACTTCGTGAAAATTGTAGTATGTACATACACAGGAGTGATGTTTCCACTTTTCAATAGATAGAACCAAATAAATCAGAATAATAATAAACCTTTATAGAAATTTAATAATATAAATATTTATAATTTATATTAATAAATCTGTCATTATGAAAACCATTGTGATGTGGATATGAAAAATGATATACATCACATCATTCAGGTGGCTTTCTAAATGTTCCAACGAGTGACATTTATATTTAAAATTTGACTGAAATGAGAGGGAGATAGATCATTACCACAGAAAAAGTAACTTCCCAGTTTATGTTATATATTGATGTTATTATATTGCAATGATTCGAATAGAATTGGTCGATAGAAATGAATAATAAAGATGAAAGATATCTATTATGATGACTACTTCCCATTGGAGAAACCATCATTAAACCTCATACCATATACCTTATGAATGGTTTTTCAAGAGAATGTCATGTCAAAAAATGGATACAAAGGTTCAGAAAATGATTGATTATCTTTTTATCAAGATAAGTTTCTCAGGATAGTGTGGGGTATAGATGAGAAGTGGTGTCCAGTTATAGTGAATGAATAGATATAGTTGGAATTTCATAAATATTTAAATATAATAATTTACATTTCATTTAAGTGTGGAACCAATTTTTAAAATATTTATATATAATATAGTTTAAGGTAAAAATCCCCAAAAAATAAATCTTTATTGGATTATATGGAACATTAAACCTTATCTTTTTGTTCACCCCATCATTAACCATTTTTAAAATTTATGATGGTGACAAACTTTTCAATACTGAACGGTTAAAATATTTAGATATAATGTATCAATAGAATATAAAATGGTGAATGGATATATTTTTAGACCATATAAAACCCCCTTATCCTCTTTTCAAAACTTTATTGTTTTTAAATTAATAAATAATATATTATATATCATATAATACCATAAAAGTAACTTTTATAATTATTTCCATAGTTTGAATTTGAAGACAGCAAGATAAAATTGGAATTAATATAAAATTGCTAATATTATATTTCTATTTACTATATTCTTTTAAAAAATTAATTTAAATTATATTATTTTTGTTATTTTAATTTTTTTTATTATTCTATTACTTGATTAAGTATTATGTCACTCTTTTGTAATCATTTAAGGTAATTACAAAAAAAATAATATAAAAAATAAATTACCATGAATAGAATACCATATATTTTGAATAACCATTTTTAATATAATATTATCTTCATTTATCCTTATGAAATAAAAACTCAATTTATTAAAATAATGAGACAGATATTTTGGATTTATTCATTACATAAAATAATATTAAGGCATAATCAAAGGATAATGGAACCAATATTCCAAATCAATGAATATTTTATGATTGTGGTTGCAATAAATACATCCAATATATATAAATAAATTGTTATATATAATTTTTTATCTTATCATGTTATTTTTAAATGTATTTACCAAATTTACCATTATTGATGTGAAATATAATTACCTGGCGACTTTTTAAAATGATAAAAAAATCAAACCAAAAATAAAAATTTAGGCATGACCATTATAAATTTGAAATATTTTATTTTTAATTACATATTTTGAAAAATAATATATTCATTTTATATCCATTCCACAAAAAATTCTACGAAAATAGTTTTCTTAAAAAATATAATTTTATCCACACAACTAGATTTGTTCTTAAAACATTGATAGTAAAAAAAATTAGATTAATCATAAAAACATAATTGAATATATAATTTATACATTTAATTATAAAAATTCATAAATATTGATACCATTAATATAATAATATGGCAAGAAAAATCCCTTTATAAAATGAAATTTTCATTAAAAAATATCTTTTACAATCAAATAATTTTATTTTTATTTGTAATCAATAGATAACCAAAAAATTAATTTTATACTTTTTTAAACAATGAATATTTTTCATAATTTGGTACGTCTTATTTTGACCCTAAGTCTAATGGTTGTCAAATATCTACTTCATTAAAAAAATAATATTCCAATAGTATAACACTATTCATTTAAACTTGTTTTTTCCTATAAATCATGATACAGAATAATTCATTTTAATTTCAAGGAAAAATATTTAAAATCATGGGATTTTATACGAATAAATAAAATATTCCTAAAAAATAACTAAAACCTTCTATGATATAAAATGAGTAACCCCAAACATGCACTAATATAGTCCTAATAAAAGATGCATTAATTTCTAGCTTTGATACCAATATAATAAATGCATGTTAAAAATATATTTATTTTACCAAATTTTCATTAGTTAAAAATATATATTAAAAATAATATCATAGTCCCATAAACCGATGGTTTATTTTCATTAGGTATTAACTAAATTTAAAGCTTATTTTAAAAAACATGTGTACATTTCTCAACAATCAAATGACTCTCTGACCCCTTGAAGACTTCTCATATGATATATTCATCTTAATAACCTAGGTCGTGGGAAAAGGTGATCTGAAATTCTATATAATGTTATAATCACCAACATAAATACAAGGTTTTGTTAATAAATATATTATAAAACATGATCATGGAATAAATAACTTAAAGAAATGAATGAGGAATAATAAGAGTTATCCAGAAGATATTATTTAAGTTCATGTGTTCTCAAATTAAAAAACATGTAATATCAAATAATGGTGTAAGATAATAAAAATGTTAAATAAATAATATAAATAAGAATATGATATATAAATTTTTAATTTAATAGATTCATATCATAAAAGGGAATTATAAAAAAACATAAGCATTTATGATCATCACATTGTTAGCATATCTATGATATCCCACCCATTATGTTCTGAGAAAATAAATATATTCTTAATATCCATTATCTCATGACTTAAAGAACCATAAAATTTGCATTGGAGGGTGATATAGGTCCCCACCCATCAGTATACATACATATGTGTGTGATAATATATCAATCATTCATAATACCATGAAAACCCAATGATGGAAAATTAGTTTTATATCATTTCCATATGGTATCACAAAACATGATATAACAAGTAGATCAAGTGAAAAAAATATTTACTCAAAAAATTATTATTTAATTATTTATTTTAACTATTTATTAATAAATTATAGCTTCATATGGTATAAAATATTTCAAAATAAATTTTATAGTTAAACTGAAACATAAAATAAAATTCTCTAGAAATTTTTTCTTTCCATCATTATAAATATATGAAATTAGGAGTCAGATTTTAAAAAAAAATTTATATAAAATGGGATCAATGTAAATTTCAAACATGTTTTAGTAATAAATATAAATTAATCATTCTTGAAATGTGAATAATATTTTTCAAATTAAATATCAAGTGGATGGAAAAATATTAGATCATAAAAGTCAAAACCTTTTTAATATAATATATAAAATTATGGAAAGACACATAAAAATCATAAAATTAATATTTTAAAATAGGTAAATATAAATATTATGATCACTAGAAATAATTAATATTTTTATTTAAGATATATTATATTTTCAGGTAGAGAGATCGTGAAAACGGATAAAAACGATCCCATTTAGAGTGGATGGGAATTATTCTTAACATCATCAATTTTTTTACAGAATGAACTCCTTCAAAGAAGTTGTATTTGATGTGAAAATTAAATTCCTTATAATATAAGGTAGAAAAAAAATATTATGACATAATAGGATTTATGAAAACAAATTTGTAGAACTATTCTTATAGAAGAATAATTAAGACCCAAGAAAAGAAGTCATGTCTTGAAAAATTCACTACCTTTACTCTCGACATTAATAAAGGTTATTTCAATTCTTGTATAATAAATAAAACAATATTAGTTACCTAATTTTTAAACATATTCATATGTATTACTATATATATAAATAAATTATAAGAAATTATTATATATATTCTACAGTAATAGTTTTTTTTTCATCATCAGATGTTGGTGATTTTGATTGTTTTTCACAAGCTTTAAAATGACAATATCATTCCTTGTTTAATGATACAGAGTTAATAATTACTATATTATCAAACTTACTATAATAAATTCATTAAGATGAATTATATTGTTCTAAATTAATTCTACGATATTGTTAGTCATAATTAATATAGAAGGAATTATTGATGAGCATTTTTTGGGTAATATAATACAATAAAATATGATATATTAATGAAGATATAAATAATAATATAACTGTATAGAAATATAATCATTTAAAAAACATTTATAATTCATAAATATAATTATTAGAATAATATTATTATGGTGGTAATGAAAAATTAAATATTTCATACCCTTATGCTGGTAGTCTGTAAGTGCACAAAAATAATGCTTTCATCTTCCACAGAATGCGGGGAAGGTAAAAATGATTTATATTATTAAAATTTTAATAATTCTAAATGAATTATATTTATTTATCATAAACACCCTTTAAACCATCCATGTATGGTGATGATGAAAAATTAATAAATGACTTTCACATAGATTTTTGTCTGTATGTAACTTTAATGAGATTAATGTTTTTAAGGAAAAGTGGAATGCTAGATAACAGTTGTCCTATTAATATAAAAATATTTATATATCATAATAATAATGTAACTATATTATAATTCATAAAATAGATTTAATAATATATATAATAAGTTGAAATGGATGGAATATTTTAAAGGAGAAAATACTAATGTAAAGGAATTTATTTTCTTCTTGGAAATATTTTTGATTTCGAAGGTTTTTGGGAAATATATAGAAAGAATAAGATTATGAGTATGGGAGTGGATTGTTAGATAAGTAAATAAAGAATATTTTTTTGTATAAGTATAATTTTTTATGTATATTTGATGAGGTATTTAAAGGATCCTTTTATAATTAAAAGACGTGGAGTTTTTTTAAATATATTTTTAATTAAAAAAGAAATCACTTTTGAAATGGAATTTTGATAAAAAGTAGAAAATAATGCAAGTTAGGATATAGTAATTTCTATAAGTTCCAAGTACAGTAATTTTGAGATTTTTTGACATGTTTTATGACGTATTCCACTTAGACTTAACGCTTTTACCAATTTGGATTTTATAGGGGAAACTAATTTTTTCGTAACTAATTTACTTATTATACCAAAGAATAATATGGACCCAATTACATAATTTGGAAAATTTTATTGGAAATATTAACTCTAATTTATTTGGAAAATTTTATAAACTATTTTAAAAATATTACTACAATAAAAAATGAATATTTCTCTAAATATAATTTTACAGAAAAAAATAACTCTAATTTAAAAATATCATATATTGGTATATAAATTAAACATGATATCTTTTAAATATATAATTTGACTGATCATAAAATCTCATTTTGTGAAAAAAAATTCATAAATTTTAGGTTGTGATATATCCTAATGATTTCAAAAAACATTAAGGGTATTTCTCAAAAATTTATTTTTGACTTTTCAATTATAAACCAATCATTTAAGTGAAATCTGAAAAATTCAACAAAATTAAATATTATTATAATAAATCCAAATATTAATTTAGTTTTATCTAATTAAATTTAAAAAATTTATTTTTTTTACATTTAAATGGAAATTAATAATTAGTGAAAATTGTTTTCATAGGAAAATAAAATTTTCAAATATTAACTCTTCTTATTCTTATATAATATCAATTTATTATAACTGTGTAAAATATTATTCATTTCTAAAATATTAAATATTATTATTTATAAATAGTTTAATTATTTACTTAATATAAACATTTATATGATATTAAAATCCAATTTCAGAAAACAAAAATAATTTTTTTGAGAAATAAAATGATCTTATTAATTGTTTAACCATATTGAAAATGAACATTATTTTTCAGGAAAATTCCAAATTTAAAATTTAAAAAATAAATGAGATATAGAAAATTAATTATTAATGTAATAATGTGATGTTTATTTCACCATATCTTATTCATAAAAACCCCATGTGGATCTTTTTGTAGGACCAAAGAATAAGACGGTGTATGATGAAGGTTATGGGTGGTGGTTCACCTTGCATGGTACTTTTGTAATTTTATAGAAGCATGAAAAATTTCAAAAATTATTTCAGTCAAATTTTAATTTATGGATTTCATGTTGGGTTTGGTCGAGGGAAAAAAATAGAGAATCTACCTTCCCTCCCCTAAAAACTAGCTTTCCATAGATTTATTCACCATGATAAAACTATTTTATTATTTATTTAACATAGATTTAACATTTTTTAAATTATATTAATACCTTCAAATTTAATGAGTATATTATAAATAATAAATTCCAAAATGTTATTTTAAATTAGCTATGTATATTTATGTTTGGTGATGTGTGTGACAAACTATATTCAATATATTATTTTTAAGGGAATATTAATGCTAAAATATCCTAGTGCTACATAGATTGGGTAACTTCCTGCATTTTTAATCATGATTATATTTTCTCACGATTATCATTTTTCCTTGGGAGTATGGAAGGGTTTGAATCATATCTATTTTACCTAATGATTTTTTATCAGTATATTGTATCATAATATATAATGTAGAATAGAATTTATAATCTTGAAACTACTCATCATGATGTGATAATTTGTTCTTAATTTTAATTTTTTTTTGTGTGAACCATTATGATTCGGTTGATTTTTACATATATAAATAGTTTCCACCCATTAATTAGTATAGAGATATTCAAAGAGTTATATAGGTTTCCAATATGACCCCCTTTGTGTCAGGTCATGTTTATAGAGTTTGTGAATTGATATAGGAATGTCACTAGATTTCTTAAATAATATTGTTTTAATTCATAAAGAGAACTATAGTGACATGATAGGGTCATTTCTCAAAAAAACATCCAATCAATCATAATTTATGTTGAAATTATTTTTATAATCTTAATTATTAAAACAACTATCAAAGGAATCCAATATTTAATATTAAAAACAAAAGAAATTTAATGAAATTCATGTTATTATGAAAAGTAATTATTTTATATACTAGACACATTATTCATTAATTATATTTAATTTATGTTTTAATCCACTAAAAACCCCACTCAATACCATTAATTTTGGGCCTTCGTCTTGTAGCATCCAGTGTTTTTTGATCTAATGAAATATCCTATGGAACTTGTACTTTCTGTTTTTTGGATTGGTCAAATTGTAAAAAAATAAATGTAACATAATTGAGTGATCTGGATAACTCAAATGTGTTTTTAGAATTGGATCAAGGAACAAGAGGTGACTCAGTTGTTCTGTTTGAGTTTTTTTAGCATCGAACACTGAAACCATGAATCTAGTGAAGGATAATAGGGGTGTACATCTTAATTGAAGCCATGTGGCTCTCTAGAGGAAATAGTGTAGTTGGTCAATAGAGGATGAGGGTGTCAGATGGTTTTGTTTAATTGTTTTCACTATGTTATATAGTCAAGATCCTACCCATATGATTTTGACAGAGGGGTAATGAAAATTTTTCACATGGTTTCCCTAACCATGTAAATGAACCAAGAGTCCCACATTTTAATACAGTGGTTGATGTATAGTTGGGGCATGGTATGTATAACCATTTGGAAAAACCAAGAGCCTCATTAAAGGGGCTAGAAATTATTTTTTACCCTTCCTACTTGTTTATTTTCTCCTCATGTGTCTTCTAAAATTACACATGTGCAACAGTATACTGTGGAGCTCCTCATATCCTCCTCTATGTATAGAGAGAACACTATTATTTTCCTTTCCTTTTTAGCTCTATTTGTCATGTTGGAAGTGTATCGATGATTCTAAGACTCCTCCTTCTTGTTTTTTTCAATTACCTGCTCACATATTGTGTTATATTCATTCAAGATAATTCACCCCTTTTTCATGGTCAATGATTTTTTCTTCAATTTCTTTTCAACCTGACCAAGTTAAGCCTCAATATTGAATGCATGGACCACTCATGGTATAAGGTATTTATTATATGGATTTTTTCTCTGGTTTTTTAGAGTTATAAATTTGATCCATTGTGTAACACGTCCAATCCTTTGGTGTTTCCCTTTGAATTTGTGAAATTTAATGTGTAAAACACATTTCCATGAATTAAATGAATTCAACCTTTGAATTATGTTGTTGGAGGATGTATTCATCAATGTATATCACCTCTTAGGGTGTGTCCCATTGAATTCCTTTAATTAATTATTTTTTTCTATAAAACCCCATCATTGAGGTGAATTATCTTTAAAAATGTATTGGTTTATTAAATGAAAGAATGATGAAGCTGAAGGGTGAATTGCTCCACTCTATCAAATCCTAGGGACCAAACTCCCACCTATGTAGGTTGGAACCTTATCTTATTAAATTAACATGATGATTTGATATGGAATGCATGTTTTCAGGACTTATCTTTTACAATTGTGTAATGTCTCATTCCGAGTACCATGCGACGGTGCCCCGAGACGGTTCTCCACATGTCCTCAAGTGTGACTCTCCATATGCATGATGATACAAACTAGCCACAAGGTTCTGGTAAGTCAATCATGGGGAGACTATACCCTCATTTATCATAGTAAAACACCAGTGAAAATAAATAAAAAAACGCGGAAGAATATATGATTAGAAAAATACTCATGTCACGGGTCAATAAAATATGAAATGAACACTAAACATAAAGGGGAAAAATGATATGATCATATAAGTGTCAATTGTCTATAATAAAATTGAAAATAAAGATACTACGCTCCCCAAGTGGGTTCTAAACTTTGTCTGGTCCCCTCATCCAAGCTCTATCACAAATAAAAAATCCATCTCAGGTTCTTTTTCCTTATCCTTTCCTACAACAATATAATCAATCTGTGTATCAATCAGGCAGCCCGGATAGGGTGTGAGTTAAACTCAGTAGTCCACCACCATGGGTTTCTAAAACTAGTACAGTCAAATAAAATTTTATGCAGTCCTAAAATAAATAAGTACAATTCATAAATAACCAATAATTACATTGTAATTTACTCTTATCTAACTAAATTGTCTCCAAGGTTCTCAAGGACACTTGAACCCTAATACTATTTTCATATCATGTCGGATCGTGAAGGGTTCCCTAGGTAATATCATATCTTAATACCATATTCTTTCAAAATCTCAAACTATTCAAAAGTATTTTGATATCTCAAAACCTGATTCAACTCATTGAAGAGTTAGAATATTCCAGTGTGAGGCCATAACTCAGAGTTCCTTTATTTCCATTCCTTAATCTCACATTTATAATACACATTGAAAGAGTTACCAATATCACAACATAAGTATTATTACCATGTTACCATAATTACTTCTCAATATAATTAATGTGTTCACATTCTCTTGCTCATATGTTTTATGACCATGTTAGCATGTATACTTCTGATTTGAATTACCATGTTCTCATTCTCATACTCATAAGTATAATTACCATATTACCATATGCAATTCTTAATTTTGGATGAACATTTTCTCATTCCATCACACATAATTAATTCATAATTAATTATCCAAATCAATCCCTATATCAATCCAATAATTAATTAAATACAAAAAATCCATTAGTTAACTCATTATCTAACTAAAAAATATATCATCATTAGTAAATTCAAACAATTAATTAATAAATGAAACAATTCAGATCCCAATAATTAATTTTTCCATAATTAATCATCCCATTCAAAATATCAACTCATCATAATTAATCTATAAATTAATTATGTAGATCATAATATCAAAGCACATAATTAATTCACAATTAATTATCTCAAGTAAACCAATTTAATATCTCATAATTAAACCACTAATTTATTATATAGATTATAATGACTAAATATATTGATCTATTTAGAAAATTAATTATCTAATAGGGAATCCCTCTAAGTCTCATGATTAATTCCTCAACTAATCATTTATTTATACTATTCTTTGATAAATCAATATGTCAGCCTAATTAACCCAATTCAGAAAATAAATTTCCAAAGGATGCCAAAATTTCTATAATTTTTCATATAAATATCAAATTAATGACTTTGGGAATCTAATTTTCGATAACCTACCACAATTTGTTGATGGACATTCACTAAATGGAAATCCCGAAAATCCAAGAAACCTAACGACGTAGATATTAGTTCCTAATTTAAATCCTTAAACCAATTCAAAAATGTCAATATCTATAAAATTTAGATATAGTTCTATAATAATTGATTTATATTTCACCAAAAAAAATTATATCTAATGAAACAAGAGGATATCTTCCATCAAGAGATCAAGGGAAGAGAGGAGAATAAAAGGGATATTACTTGAGATGAGATCCACTAATATAGAGAAGATATTATCTTCAATTTGAGATTTCAATCCTAAATAATGGGGGTATGATGGCCTTGGTGTCTCTCTGAGTCCATGGGAGAGCCTTCCTTTACCCTTGGGAAAGTAAAATCCCGAGTTAGGGTTACATATAAGAAGAAAATGGTCAATAAAAGGTAAAAACAAGTGAGATTCACAATTTTAATTTCTCACTGTTGTTCCATGCACAGTTTAGTCACATGGTTCGAGAGACCATGTGCTAATCATGATTTAGACAGTACTTCAAGGGGACCTCTCAAGTTTTCCTCGCATGGACTCCAAAAACATTCTTTAACCTTATTGAATCTACTACCTTAAAAGACCATAGAGAACATAGTTTCTCCTAGATAGCTACATACTTTATACAAATCATGCACCAATCATGGACAACCCCTTTTTCTCCAAAAAGTTTTTAGACTCCACCCCAATTCACCCGAGATCATAACTCTTATCAAAGGTACTTATGTAAAAACAAAAACTTCCTAAAATCGCACCAAATCCAAATCCAAAAAAGGTTTGGATCTTATTATCTCCCCACCTTATAATATCTCTTTTTTGAGCTAGCCTTCAAAGAATTTATAAGATTTTGAGCCAAAAATATCATCTCTTTGATCCCTCATATATGCTTATCTTTCCCATGTTTACTCTTGAAAATGTGATCCTGCTTATGTGTCAAATGCTCTTCAAAGGATGTGTAAATCTCAATGTCAACCTCATCCACATAAATCAAATGAGGAAGGTTATGGGTGATACATCAAAAGTTGTGATACATGTAAAACACCCTGCCTAGGATTGTATCTCTATGGGAGAGCCAATCAGTACACCGTAATCTTGATTCTATCCAATATCTCAAACAGTCCAATAAACCTACTCACCAACATGACCTAACATTCTATAATGTGGGGACCCAACCTTAGCAACACCCTAAGTAACACACGATCACCCTCTATAAACTATATGGTTCATCTCCGAATTATAGCATACAACTTCTATCTACTCTTAGAAATATCCCTAAATTCTAGAATCGATTATACCTACTTTGATCTATCCACCATGAGACTTGGTTCTGTAGGATCAAAATGATACTGATTGCAGTATCTAATGATATAGATTCTCAATATACAAGAGGGGGTTAATTATATACTTTACCAAATTCTTTTGGAACTTTTAAAGATGGTAATGTTTAAAAAATTTATACAAGGTAAATTCAAAAAACCTCTATTTCTACAAACTTGATTGATTCACAAAATTTGATTCCGAGAATGTAATTCCGGAAATGTGGTTCTAGAAATGAAACTTTACAAAATTTTAAAAAGATAATGATTCTACCTTAAAGCATATATAATCTTACTAAATTAGAGTATACAAGTATAAGAATATATAATATAGTTATACTTTCCTCAAAAACAAAAATGCAGTGAAAAATGTGAAACAATACACGTAACAAGTAGTAAATCTTTTATCCCAAAAATAAGGGTATCCAACAACCTTGGATAAAGGTACCTCAATTTATACATTCAAGAAAGTCTGTCTTACCCACTCCAGGGTAAGCCCTCGATATGATGATCAGAGTCTATCGTGTTATCCCCGCAAGCCCTTGAACTTCAAGGTTGTCAGGACCTCTTTCTTCCTATCCCTGGAATCCCTCAAATGTACTCAATAACATTTGAAGTTGCACGTAGCAATTCTGAAAAAGTTGTTCAGTATGCAAAAAGCATGAATGTCTATCTCTAGAAATCACTTTAACATCATGGAATCTCTAGAGTCATAGAACAGTGTTGAGATCATTCAAATGAGGTACTATTTATAGGCACATAATCAATGGTCGGCTCCCTCCTCCAATGGTCATATTTTTCCTTGAATATTAGAGGTACATGTACATGTGTCACTCAAGCAATGGTTAGTAACTGAATTCACAACCTCATTTTATAACTAAAACAAGTGTAAGAAAAAATATGGTTGCTTAACCAAATTCATTTTACGGTGTGTAAGAAAATAAAACATTAGAGTCTAATCAAAAACCATTCACTGCCTATAATATGTAAATATTAAGATTCTATTTTCTGAATAATTCATAACCTGAATTCTATAGAATTTTAGAGTCTGAAAGTCAATTAAATTCAGAGTCTGAATTCATAAGATTTCGGTATCTGAACATAGAATGATCGGAGTCTGAATTCATTAGAATTTGGAGTCTGAATTACTTAGAATTAGGATTCTAAATTCATTAGAATTTTCAGTCTGAACATAGAAAGTTCAGAGTCTGAATTCATTAGAATTCATAGTCTAAATTCATTAGTATTCGGAGACTGAACATTGAATGTTCGGAATATGAATTTAGATAATTTAGAACCTAAATCCGGATCCTAAAAACAGAATTCTCTATATATATGTATTTATATTATTCTGAGGTTTTATATATGAAACAGAATTTTATGATTAGAAATAAAATGATCAATGAAAAACATGGAAATGATAAATTTCCTTACGGAAGGAAAATTTCATTATAAATGAAAAACATAGGGAAAAGAAGATTTGTTTTCAGATAAGGTGTTTGATATTTTCAAAACATGAAGGGATGAAAAAATCATAAAGAAACCTTATTGAATCAAAAATTTCCCCTTTTTTGGAAGGCACAATCATTCTTAAGAAAAAGAATATAAGGACTTAGAAAATATTTTTCTGGACATTGAAATTAAAACATATCTCCCTTAAAACATGGCCAAAGATGAATATGACTAACTCCTCCTTAGGCTTTGGAAACACTGTGGATCGTATTCTTGATTTTTGGAATGAGACATAGCATTTTATTTCATATGAAAATATTCTTGTATAACAACTCCCCCTTACTTGGGGAAATTTTTTTATTTACATAGTATTATTTTTTTCCTTTCTCCCCCATTGTGATTTTCAAAAAGGATTAATGGGAATAGAAAATAAAATATGGTACCTGAAATATAAGTACTAGACAACAAAAATATATAAAGAGAAACCGAAAATTTCATTACTATTGGAAAAATATATACAAGGATGGATTACAACAAAATATCAGAATTGAACAAGATTATCCTTCCTTCTCCTTCGACATCAACTTCTTTTCTATTTTATTGAGCTTCTTGTGTTCCTTGTGATCCTCCTCCGCTCATTTGAGAAGCTGATCCTAATCATCTGATTTCTTCTCTAAAGATTTTATTTTTTCTTCCTGATCCTTAAGGGATTCTTCTGAAACATTAGGAATTTCTTCTTGCTTAGAAAATTTTTCCTCAAGTTCAATTCCACCATCTCTTTCCCTCTTCTAACTCCATGTAACTGAATATAACATCCCATTCAGATCTTTCACTTATTTCATCTGGTAATTATGTTCTAGAGTTAGCTTCTTCACAAAACTATTTGTGGGATCCTTGATCTTCACATCTTCGGTTTCAAAGGCTTCAAAAACACTATCTTGGAATTAATCAATATTTCTCAAGTTTTCTATAGTTTTCCTTGAATAGATGGTCATTTTATTGCAATATCTTTTATGGACTTCATAGTTTATGAAAAAGGTTTTGAAATCAGCCTCAAGCTTGACACACTTATCCATCACCATGGATTATAAATCTGATTTCTGATTCAATGAATGTTGAAGCATCTGGAATCTCGAGTCTATACTAGGAAGTATTGGTATTGTTCCAACAAGATTCTTAAATGTCTGTAAAACAAAATCCTATCCAAGGGAGGATGATTCTGAATCATATAATTTTTCATGCTGAGGATTATTTTTCTAACTGAGTAGCATTCCTCTTTGAAGAACCAACAACATCTTTCCTTTTTACCATATCCTTGGTAGATGTATCAAAAGATAACTATTTTCCCTTATCAACCATCAGAATGATTTCCTATTGATTAGGAGATTCATGTTCACTTTCCGATAACAGAACAATTTTGTCTTCATCAAATTCTTCCTTTTCAGCTCCTGCCTAAGAATCCTCTGGGTCAATGAAATTTTTATTGATGCTTTCTTGTTCATATGGTTTGTAAACATCATCTTCATCCTTCTATTCATCCTTCAGAGGAGTATCAAGATTTGATGATTCTGCTTGAGAGGTTTGGAATGAAAATTTCTCCGAAGAGATTTCCTTCTCATGAAAGTCCTCAACATGCTTTATCAGATCTTTGGTATCACCACTACCTTCTTCTTCTCCCACTACTTTTTCATGAGCTTTTTCTGGGGTCACAAACTTCTTTCTCAGAGTCTCTTGTAAAGGTTCTAACAAAAATGATTCTGGTACTGGAATATTCTCAGAAGCTTTCTCTGTATCCTTAAGAAGTGATTGAACTATTTCAGCCTCAGACAACATCTTATTTTACTTCATTTCATTCTCTTGCTTCTCAAGTTCTTCAACTGGCTTCTCCCTCAATGATATTTCTTCAGCAAGGTCCAAGCCAAACTTAGGATCACCTTATTTATAATTTTTCTTGTCTTCTCTCCAATTTTATACAACTTCATCATGATAGGCTTTTTGTTTCTTTGGGTTCTGTGTTGTGGATTGGGTTTCCTTGGTCGCTGGAGGTTTTTCCTTCTCTTCCACTTCCTTCACATTCCTCTTACTTCCACCCTTTTTAGAGGTCTCAGCCACCTCCTATTTCTTTGAAATTTCATTAGATTCCACTTCAGGCAAGTCACAAAATACTTTGGATTCTATGGAAAATCCATCTTTTATCCTTCTCAGAGTATCATCACTTAACAACATAACATTGCAATTCCTCAACATAGATTTTCAAGTCATTTTGAAGGATTCTAGACACCGAAAAATCATCCTTGAAATAATGGATGGATACATAATATTATAATCCTTCACATTTCTATTCATTATGTTCTCAATCTTAACCAAAATATGCTTAGCCAATTTTATCTTCCTTAGGTTTACCAAGAAATCCAGAATGTACATATCACTTTTATTAAAAGTATCCTTGTCAACTTTTATCAGAATGATGAATCTTTGAACCCACAATTCAATAATCTAATAATTTGTAGTCAGGTGAATAATCATTGTAGTCTTTACCACTAAGAGACCAAGTCAAGCCATTGATTTTTCCTTAATGAATCTTCCTTGATCATCAGGCAACTTATGTGAGCAGAACTCTGCTTCTCCTTCTAAGGGATTACAACCAAGATTACAGCCTTGGTGTAAGAAAGATAATACGACTTCTCGTAACGCTTGAATAAAAACATCCTTCTTCATTCTTCCTTGAAGAAAGTTACTGACTCATAGAATTCTCTCAGTAACTTTGGATTCACCATATCCTGTGATTTAGGTTTTGAAAGGGAAACACTTTCCCATCCATTTAGCTTTATATTCATTGAGATAATAGAATCATACTTTGAAAAAAAAACTTTATATCAACTAACCTTTATCTGTATATCTATCATTACGATATTGGTTTGATAGTTGAAATATCATTCTGGGAGGAGACTTCTGCAGACATTCGAAAGAAAAGAAAATATGAGATGATTGGAATGGTCTTTTGTAGGAGGGCATAGCTTCAGCACGGAAAGGCTTTGAAATCGATGTGGGACAACTATAGGGGGGTCCATTATATAGGAATTTGAGGCGATGGTTCAACATCTTATATTGATCCAATGGTTGAAATCATCTTGAGAAGATCTGACGGTTGGGGTAATAGCCATAGAAGGTAATTTGATAGATTCCGATCTATTGGGGTTTATTAAAAACATCATTCAGATTTAAGGAAAAGAGAATCTGAAAAAAAACAAAAACTAAAAGAAAATACCACCAAGTAAAAGATGATTACAAAAACATAGAAAAGGAAGCATACCTTTCGGATTGCTATGAATATTATTCGTAATGAGGAAAATTCTTCTTGAATAAAATTAGATTCAAAAAAGATTTAAATAAGAAAAACTCTATTATGAAATTTTTTTAGTTTGAAAATCTTCATTACAAAAATTTCATGTACAAAAATCTTCATTAAAAAAATTTTAAGTATGAAAATCTTCATTATGAAAATTTTAAGTATGAAATTATTCATTACAAAAATTCTATGTAGGAGAATATTCATTACTAAAATTTGATGTACGAAAATCTTCATTACAAAAATTTTAAGTATGAATATCTTCATTATGAAAATTTTTATTAAAAAAAATTAGACTATACAAAATTTTAGACTATAAAAAAATTTAAACTATGAGAAAAAAAATATAGACTACGAAAAATTTTAGAGTACAAAAAAAAATTCAGACATTTGAAAAATTTTAGACATCTAACAAACAAATGTACTCACCCTATGAAAAGGAGTTTCTTATTTTAAGGAGATAGTTTTTAACAAGAAGTTCATAAAGATGATTACCTTATGGTTATCATTCCTAAATTATGTTTAATATATTAAAATCTATCGTATGGTAATGATTTTGTGAAAATATCAGCATGTTAATCTTGTGTTCCGAAAAATTTGAAGAATGATATCTCCTTTTTGTGTGTGATCCATATAAAAGTGATGCCCAATATCTATGTTTTTTGAACGAGAGTGATGTGAAGGGTTTTTACTTAAGTCAATGGAAATAGTATTATCACAAAAAATTTGTGTTTTGTTAAAACTCATACTATAGTCTATGAGTGTGGCTTGTATCCACAACAGTTGAGCACAACAACTTCTAGCTGCTACATATTCATCTTCACCAGTGGAAAGTGCTATTGAGTGATTCTTTTGCATGAAAAATGAACTAATGAATCTCCTATGAAATGAAAATTTCTGGATGTACTTTTCTTATCCATTATACATCCACCATATTCAGCATCCGAAAAACATTTAAAAAAAATTATTTCCAGAAGTATAAAAGAGTCTTAAATCTCTGGTTTCCTTTAAGTATCCAAAAATCATTTTCACTACCTTTAAATAAGATTTCATAGGATTGGGTTGATATGTTTCACATAAGCATACTGAGATCATTGATTCTGGATGACTATCAGTTAAGTAAAGTATACTTCCTATCATACCTCTAAATGTTTTTTGATCTACCGGTTTCCCAGCTTCATCAAGATCAAGTGAATCTGAGGTACCAATGGGAGTACTTATACTCTTAATTTTTCCATATCCATACTTTTTAAGAAGATATTTAATATAATTATGTTGGGATATATAGATTCCTTCTGGTGTTTGAGAAATTTGAAAATCGAGGAAAATTTTTGATCACCCATCATACTCATTTCAAACTCAGATTTCATTAGATCTGCAAAAGAAATCAGTAAAAGATTGCTGAGTTGAACCAAATATAATGTCATCAAAATAAATTTGAACAATGAAAAATGTTTCCTTATATTTCTTTATAAAAATGGTTGGATCATCATTTCTCTTAACATAGTTATTTTGAAGAAAAAATCATGTAAGTATATCACACAAAGCTCGAGGGGCTAGCTTAAGTCCATAATTTTTTTTGTAAGTTTGTAAACATGTTCAGGATGTTTTGAATCTTCAAAAACATTAGTTTTTTCAACAAAAACTTCCACTTGAACAAAACCATTAAATAAAGAACATTTAAAATTCTTTTGAAAAAATTCTAAATTGAATAATACTAAAAAGGAAAGTAGAATATAAATAGATTCAAGTATAGATACGAGATTATAGGTTTTTCATAGTCTATTCCTTCTTGTTGATTATAGACTTTAGCAACCAATATACCATTATTTCTTACGATGATTCCATTTTCGTCAAACTTATTTCTAAAGACCCATTTTACTCCAATAACAGAATATTCGTTAGGTCTTTCAACCAAGGTCCAAACTTTATTCCCATTCGAATTCATTTAGCTTATCTGGCATAGATTTTATCCAATCATCATCACCTAAAGCATCATCTATGCATTTTTATTCTAATTGGGAAAGGAATGCTAGATGTTCTACTTCATTTCATAAGGAACATCTAGTTCTTATGTGTTGACTTACATCACCAATGATACTATCACTAGGATGAACAATTTGAAACAACTAATTTGCGTTTTGTAAAACATGTTCATCAATATAGGGTAGGAAGTCTTCTAGGGTAAATGCTTCAGAAATATTTTCTTTATCAGAAGGATCTTCTAACAAAGGTTGATAATCAGTTTTTGAAAAAAAATCTGAAGGTGTAGGTTGAGGATGTTTAAAAAAAGGATTTTTCTCATCAAATTTAACATATACCTTCTCTTCAATAGTAGAAGTGTTTTTATTGAAAACTCTATAAGACTTAGAAATTGTGGAGTATCCTAGGAAAATCCCTTCATCAGATTTTGGTGTGAATTTATATAGATGATATGTAGTATTCAGAATCAATACCTTGAAACAAAAAACCTTGAAATATGAAAGTCTTGGTTTTCTACCATTCCATAACTCATAAAACATTTTATTAGTAAAATGTCTAATCAAAACACAATTTATAGTTTAACAATCAGTACTTACAGCTTCGACCCAAAAATGTTAGGATGCCGAATATTCAATCAACATGGCTCTTGTTTTCTCTTGAAGAATTATATTTATTGTTTCGATAACACCATTTTTTGAGGTGTTTATGGTGATGAGAAGTTATAAGTAATTCCTTTTCTACTACAAAAAGTTTCAAAATATAAATTTTGAAATTCTCCTCCATGATCATTATGAATAGTTATCAAAGGAAGGATTTTCTCATTTTTAACTTGGGCTCTAAAACTTTTGAAATAAGAAAAAGCTTCAAATTTATTTACTAGAAAATAGACCAATGTAAATCTAGTGTAATCATCAACTAAGTCTAATACCTAATATTTTCCTCTAATGCTTCCAGTTTGTGCTGGATCGAAAAGATCCATATGCACTAACTGTAATGCATCAGTTGTTGAGACTTGACTAATTGATTTTATATTTTATTTACGTTGCTTTCCATAATGACAAAGATCACAATGTTTTGAAGAATCAAATCAAGGCTCCAGTAGATCCATAACTAGTCTTTTCTTAGTGAGTTTTCATATGTTTAAAAGGATACAATGTCCTAACCTTCTATGCCGAAACCAATAATGATCTTCCATTACACTATGTCATGGTAGTTCTTGGATCCTAAGGTCTTCTATGTTTAGTGTGTATACATTCTATTGCCTATTGGCAGAAATAATAAACTCTTCCTTGGAATTGTGTACTAAGAACTTTTCATTCCTAAAATTCACAATGTAACCTTAATCACATTATTTACTTATTCTAATGAGGTAGTGATTATGACCCTTAACAAATAAAACATTTGAAATCAAAGTTTTTCCAAGAAGAACAATGTTTCTTATACTAATAATTTCTCCTATAGTATTATCTCTGAAAGATACTTTTCCTCCTTTCATCTTGATAATCTTTTCAAAGAATTTTGTATTACCATTTATATTTCAGAAACATCCACTATCTTTTTACCAAGAATTACTTTTGGTACTTTCCTTATTTTCCTAAAAATAAAAGTGGTATACTTTCATAACTAAAACATTCTTGGATCTAGAAAATTCGAAATGAAAAATTTTAGGAATCCACATTTTCTTAAAAAAATAAGCTTTATGAAAACCTAAAGACTGAGTTTTGTTTAAGGAACAATTTTTTCCCAATTCCCCCCACACTGACACTTAGTGCAGAATAGATCACTTTGTAGAACAAAATAATTATTACTAAAAATTGGTTTCAAACTAGTATAAACAAATCCAGAATTATTCCTTAGAAATCAAATTTGAGAATACATTATATCAATGTGTTTCTTCCCTAAGGTAATGTTTAACAAACACTTCCCCAAGGAAAATATCACTGACTCTAGTCTAATAACTAAGTTCTTATCTTCCAAAACATTATCTTTAGCACTAGAGAAATGATCAAAAATATTTTTCTTAGAAATTAATTTTTCTAGATCCTTAAAATGTTTATACTTCTCAGAATTTACATTCTTATGGTTTTTTGAAATACATTCAAAATCAAGGGTTTTATTATCAAGATAATTAGAATAATCTAATATTTCCTTCGTAAGAATTGAAATCCAAGAATTTTCCTTATCAATAATTTAAATAACATTAGAATTTTCATTCTCAAGAATCTTACCAAACCTAGAAACTTCTTCATAAATAGGTAAAGTATTATTTTCCTCAGAATAAGATTCTTGATTCGAGGATTCATAATATTTACTACCACTGTAATTATAATTCAAGGATACATTGGTTATGGTTTCCGCATTGTTTACCTTTTCCATTAAACAATGATTTTCATTAGGTATCTTGGCAAATCAACCAAGATTCTTCTGTCCAGAAGATTCATAATCTAAGGATTTGTCAGAAGAGTCTCCACCATAGGTACTCTAGGTGTCATTTTCTTTCAATACATTCATAGCTTTAGATTTTTAGTACTTCTTTCTATTACTCTCCGAATTCTTTCTTTTTCTATATTTTATCTTAAGAATTTGACAATATGGTCTGATATGTCCACCTGTTTTTCATTCATAACAAGTGACTTAAGAGCCTTTATTATCCTTTATTTCATTCTTCTTGTATCTATACTAAAAGTCTTTATTCCCAAATATATTATTCATTCATTGAGAAATATTAGCTATTTCATTCTCAGAAATTTCAATTTCACTTTATTCAGATAAAACAGTAACCTTCTTAAAATTATATCTCGTAACACTCTCAGGAGTCTTGTCCTTCTTATGATTTGAAGTTGTTGTCAAAGCAACACTTCTATTTCCATGCTTCTTCTTAACATTGTCAGCATCTCTCTTAATTTTAGTATAATGTTGAAGAAGAGTTCAAAAAATTTCATCAAGAGTGATCTGTGAGACATTCCTATTCTCATCTATAGTTGTTCTCTTATATTTCCACTCGTTAGGCATGATGTATATAATTTTTTCTAAAAGTGCCTCATCACCCAAACCTATTTCACCCATGGATTGTAAGCTATTGACAATAGTCACAAATCCATGTTGTACCTTACATATATGTTCTCTATAAGGAAAGAAAAAACCATGGTACTCAGCTCTAAGCATAACTCTTCTAGTTTCAATAACTTTGGAAGTACACAAATGTGTAACATGAAACTTCTTCCAAATAAAATTTTCTACTTTACAAGATGAAATATGGCTATATATAATCTTGGTCATGGAACACAACCATGTATTGTGTACCTTATAGTTAAGTTGATATTCTGACTTCTCTTGGTTTGTAAAAGTTTTGACTTCTTATCAGGAATCTTGTAATCTCCAGTAAGCATAAGAAAGTTGTACCCCCTATTATTAATAACAGAAGTCTTCATACGATCTCTCCAATATTTGTAATAATTCCTATAAAAAATAGGGGTTCTAGTCAGATTAATATAGTCAATTGAACCAATATTCATTCCTGCCATCTCAAAGAAAAAATCATTCCACACAAACTTTTCTGTCATAAATGTTTCTAAACAAGGATAAAAAAAATCCTAAGAAAGGAAAATATAGAACAATGAAAAACATTTGAATGAAAATTTATATGTGAATATAAGTATTTCAGATACCTCCTCTGATAAAAATTGTAGGTTAGTATGAATTATGATATTCTCCTCTCATACCAGTTATAGGTTGGTATGTATTATGATATTCTCCTCTGATATCAATTGTAGGTTGGTATAGATTATGGTATTCTCCTTTGATACCAATTATAGGATCTAAATGATACAAATTGTAGTATCTAATGATGTAGATGCAAAATATACAAGATGGGTGTGAATTGTATACTTTAAAAAAATTCTTTTTTAACTTTTAAATATGGTAATGATTAACAAAGATAAACAAGGTAAATTCACAAAAACTCTAGTTCCACAAACATGATTGATTCTGAAAATGTGATTCTGAGAATGTAACTTCGGAAATACGGTTCTAGAAATGAAACATAACAAAAGTTTACAAAGATAAATATTCTACCTTAAAGCGTACAGAATCTTACTAAATCAAAGTATACAATTATAAGAAAGTATAAGATAGTTAAACTTTCCTCAACAACAAAAATTCATCAGAAAACATGAAACAATACACGTGACAAGTAGTAAATCTTTTAACCCAAAGTGAACGGTATCCAACAAACTTGGATAAAGGTCCCTTGATTTATACGTTCAAGAAAGTATATCTTACCCACACCAGGGTAAGCCCTTGATAAGAAAATTAGAGTCTGTCTTGTTATACCCTCAATCCTTTGGACATCAAGGTAGTCAGCACCTCTATCTTCTTATCCCTGGAAGCCCTCGAATGTAGTCAGCAACATTCGGAGTTGCACAAAGCAATTTTGAACAAGATGTTCAGTACACACAATGCATGAAAGTCTCTCCCTAGAAATCAAATCAGTAGCATGGAAATATATATATTTACATGTAGAATTATTATGTCATATATTAAATACTAATTAGTAATATATATTTTTATAATCTTCGATGAATGGAGAACATGGAAAGGAATCTCATCTCGTCGTGGAGACGGTAATCTGTACGTACGCATTAGCGAAAATATCATTCTTTTGATATTAATATAATATTTAATTGGATGATATATCATATATCTAGAATCATTATCATTTTATATTTATTATTTACATGAATTACACATCATTATTATACCCATCCAAATAATAATATATTGAATAACAATTACACCACGACGTGGAGACGGTAAGCCGTACGTACGCACGTTTGGTGACATGTCATTCAAAGGAAGGATAGAATATTGAATATGGTTGTACCATATTTATAAAAATATCACATTATATATTAGATAGTGGATTTATTATTTTATAATGGGAATAACAATGAAAGAAGAAGTTGAAGAAGAAATGAACTTGAAAAAGGGTGGTGAAAACATTACCTCTTTTTCGGGTTCTTCCTTTTGATTTTGATCAAAAGGGATCCTTGGGTTGGCTTTCTGATTAAAATAAGGCCTCTAGGTTGTAGTGAGGTAAGTTTAGAGAGTATTTGGGCAGGGTTTGGCCGAGCCAAAAGGCTTTGAAGGTGTGAATTAATGAGAAGGGGGAGTTCCCTTTTATAAGAGGGGTGAGGGGCACCTTTGGAAAAGCTAGAAATATTATTTTCTAATAAATTCATATTCAGTTTATAATGGCTCCAAAGTAGATTATTTAAAGGTTAAGGTGGGGATAGGTCTAAACCCACTCAACAAATCTGATTTAAATAGGTTTGGGTTACTATATTAACCTTATCTTTAATTATTAACTCTTAGTTAATTAGTTTCACTTTTACAATGTCTATTTGTATTTTTATATTATATGGATAATAAAATTACTACATACATCCACGTGACCCTCAAGTGGTCCATTAATTATACACCAATAATGATATAAGTCTCTTGGATGAACCTTAGATTTTTAGGAATTTAATATCAATTAATAATATAATATTTGTTTTAAAAACTCTTTATATCAATTTTGACACTATTAAATAATTTATTTTTTGTAAAAATCATAACAGAATAATTACTTAGGAAAAAGTTAATTAAATAAATCCTAAAATGTCATATAATCCTAGAAAATTATTATTATTTATAAAAAGTCTCAAATGACATTTAGTTTTGTATTTATAATATCAATTATTCTAATTTTTCATTAATTAGGTAATTACAGCATCACCATTATGTCAGACATAAATTAAAATATATATAGTCTAAAAATTATAAATAAAATACCATTATGTAGGAAATATTTTTATATTTTTAATGAATATTTATAGTCGATAATAAAACATATATAACCCTATGTAAATATTGTTTTTCTAAAAGATACATGCTTATGTAATTTTTGTATTTATTTTAACTTAATTAAAATAAAGTGTCCCTATCACCTACAAGTGGCTCTATGGGGTCCACAAATCGACCCAAATATGCCCATTGTCAGACATGTGTCCACCAATAAGGTTATGACACGTTTTAGGGTAATTTAGTATTATTATAATATTATTTTTTAACCCTTATTTACCATATATACCCTTTAACCATGGTAAATAAAATATTTACCGAAATAATTATTCAAAATGTCTAAAAAGAAAAGTTACCTATTTAAAAAATTTGGAAATCCTGATTCCAAATATGGAATCCATTTTTCCAAATTCAAAACATAGAAGTGGCAGAAAATAATTTAAAATTAATTCCCGCGATTAAAACAAAAAAGCATGTTTTAAAGAAATAATAAATATCAAAAGATTGATACTTGTTTTTGTAAGGTTTAATTGTGAAGTTATGTCCAATGACCAACATTGTATTAAATGATAAAAATATATTATAAATATACTTTAAAACAACTCAAATTCAAAATTTATCACTATTAATTATTTCGATAAATAAATTGTTTTTAATTAAAATTTTTTAATTTTCACTATTCATCAAAATATGAGAGTTATCCAAAAAGTACCAAAATTTCACCCTAGGATAATTTAGATATTCCAAATCCAAAAATGAAGTCAATTTTGAGAGATAAAATTTTTAAATTTCAGAAAGTGGGTATTACTATTCATAACAGCTACTTTGATTGGTCGTGGTGTGTGTTAGAACTCGAAGTTGCGTACAACACACACTACTGTATTATTAAAAGAGAAGCATAACGTAGAATATTGGGGTGTTACATTCTCCCCTATTTCAATAAATTTCATCCTATCAATTTATAATCTCTATTGGAAACTTGGGGTTGACATTTCAAAATATCTTAGTTGAAATCCCACATTGAAAAAATGGATTAATGAGGACTTTATTGAAAATAAAGAGTGGTAAGTATGAAGGTTACCAAAAATAACACATACTAGGGTTCCATGCAATAAAATATGGATATGGAAGATAAATCTAATGATTAATTTCTGATGGAGAGTGGTAGAGAACATGACTATGAAAAGGCCAACAATCTCAAAGCCATAAATTTGTGATTATCTAAGGTACCATCTAGGAAAACATTTTTATTATATGTTCCTTTTCTTAATGTTGAGGAATTTATTTTTAAGATTGGATAAGATCATAAGTATATATACTTACTTTATAATTATAGTTTTATCCATTAATAAATTTCTACCACAAACTCATCTTTCACTACAAAACATAAGGCAACTCAAAAATACATTATTTATCCTAATCGTATAGGGTTCCAAATATAATGAATGTATAAATCACATATCAGACCCATTAAAAAAAGAAACTACATTATAAAATCTATGGAATTCACGTAGTTTATTTTTTGGCGATAAATCCCAATTGCATTATAGTTGTGGGTTCAATTCCCGCAGCTTTGTCCGACGCGACGGTTTGTCACACGGTCTGTGTGTTGTCCGTTTATAAAAATCCATAAATAACCTTTCAAACTTAATCCATTCCAACCTAAATACTTATCCAAAAAACTACTATCCAAAATCACAGTACACAATTTATAAGGAATTTAAACACAATGAATATCCTTTTTTCCATGTAATTTCCAAAAAGTTTAACTAGCTGTAGAGTCACTTTTCTTTTTAATATAAAATCTCAAATCCTCAATGAAATAGTACTGTAGTACAATCCTTATTTATTTCCATAACATTATTGATCCAACACTTAAAATAAATAATTCCAAAATAACAACATAAGAACACTAGTCATTCCTCTTCATTTGTGGTAGTATCATAACTTGATTATTATCCAATAGCATCATTTGCGGCATAGTCTGATAACTTGGACATTGGTTCGCGTAGTGTCCAAACTTTTTGCAGTTGAATCATTGTACATTTGAAACTTTTTTCTTAACCTTGAAGTCATGTACTTGGTGTACTTTTTCTCCACACTTATAACATACTCCCATTCCCATCAATAATTTTCCAAGGTGATTCTTTCTACAGTTATGACATATGGGAAAATCCTTCTTTACCTTATTCTCTTTATCTGTTCTTATCTCTACCATCCTTTCCTTCTCTGGATTCCCTTCAAAGCCATAGGACTCTGAGAATTCTTTACATATCTTATCAACACATGATACTATTTCATCATATGATGATAATACGTGGGAGAGTATTTCCCTTCTAAATTCTAGCTCAGGACGATGAAAGATACGATCCTACTTACTCTATGGATCATGTGTATTGCTGGAGTTCTCATTCCTTCTACTAGGCTCCATTTCTAAACAATGGTATTCAGTAGATTAGTTTATGAATAGCAATACCTGATACCAAACTTGTAAAATAGTTAACATAAATTAAACAGTTTATGGATATAATCCATAATCATAAAAAATGTTTTCTTTGAATAAGTATATACTCGTAAGCCCTTCATAATGGTTTTTAAATAAAATAAGAATTATCCAAAGCATATCCCCAAGTAGTTTCATAGCCAAGAGTTCAACAAGGCCCATTGTCATGCACCGGTTCCCGTTCGAGTCTAGCTCAATGTGGTGTTTTCGGGTTTTACCCCTAGGTACATCTGTGCTAGAGCCACCTCTACCTACTTGTATCCAGACAGGGATGTATTTCTCAGAAAACTCACAAAATCTCTACAATACCAAAATTCAAGGAAGTTCTTCTATACTAATCCTCAATTTCTTCCTTATGGATATGTTCTCTAATCAGAGTTTATCTAAATCTAGTTTCCTTGTTTATTGCTAAGCTTCCTCTGATACAAACTGTAATGCCCCGACCCCAGTTACTTAGAGTCGGTGCATTATTTTAATACATTCTCATGATTATAAGGAATCATGTCCCGAAGGACCGATCGGTTTAACATTCTTGGAAAATAGATTACATACATGAATGTTACATTACACTTCATAACATACAAAACAACATAAATAATTCTTCAAGGACGCCATTATTCCCTTGGCTTAACCCTGCATATCAATCACTATACACTTCTTAGAATCCTGGTAAAAATAAAACATAGAAAGGGGTGAGCTCAGATGCTCAATAAGGATAAAAATACAGTGGAAACTTTCATAAATAGGTATAAACATTTAAATAAATGTATAAATAAACAAAATCCTTTTAAACTTGAACATTAGCATAATATGGAAAAAATAAAATGAAGTAATTCCATTTACTTATTCACATTGATATTTTAATAGTCGAATAATCACATGCAATATCACTAACTACCTTCATAATGATGGAATGAATATGCCGAACATTAATTTTTGTGTCAAGGCCTCGTTCCAAGACCTAAGGGATAACTGTAACCGGAACCCAACCTGGAGATCCTCTGTAACCGGACTCCAACCCGGAGTGCCTCTAATAACCGGACACCAACCCGGAGTGCCTCTAATAACCGGACACCAACCCAGAGGGTCTTCTGTAACTAGACCCCAACCCAGAGGGATTACTTTTACCGGTCCCCAACCAGGAACATACTAGTCCAACACATTCATTTTAAGAAGTGGGTGAAATATAACATAAACCTTCGTATTAAAACTAACATACAAAATTTCAAAACTTTAATCATAAACCATTAATGGTATAAAAATAACTCATCCATAGTCAAACATATCAAAAAACCTTAAATACAAAATGGAATATTTTTATCATAATAAAACAACTTCAAACAAGTGTAAAATTTATCAAAGTATGTTGACATTAATTAAATGAAAACTATTTGAGAGAAATATATCTTGTTTTGAAATCACTAAAAAGTAACACAAATTGGAAAAGAAGTCATTCAAAGACATTTTTGAATCAATGTGTCCTATACCACTTTGAAACTTTTGAAAGGAATTAACATTTTAAAAACATTCATGTCCATATAAATAAATCGTTAAAAACCATTTTGAGGACATGGACATTAATGAGAAAGATTTAGAATAATAAATATTTAAAACATTTAAAACATTTAAAATTATGTTTTAGTAAAAATTCCCTTTAAATAATCCATTTGAAAACTTTTTCATAAAACATTTACATGGATAATAAATATTTCTCAATAAATACTTACACATAAACAATCTCGGATAATAATGAGATTGAGGAATTAACCCTTACCTATTTGGTAACTTACGAAAAATGAAACCCATGAAATAGGTATCATACAATGAATATGTAAATACATATAAATTAAAGTTTATTACACAAAGAATACAATTATGGAAATTACATACACCACAAAAAAGGTAATTGTGGAAATATGGCATGAATCTCAAGGGAATAAGGAGTGAGATGAAAACCCCTTACCTTGCACTTTCTTTTAGTCGAGGGTACGTTTAGCCTCCTATATGAAGACTATAGTATCTTATTAAGATATACCAGAACCATGTTAATATTTATGATATCATACAATATTCATTTATGACTTCATACTACCCATTTAATAATAATTTCCATGTTTTATTAATATTTCGGGTAATAATCGCTTTCTTCATCGTATGTGTTTCAACTTGTTACTCTTGATTGTATCACATAGATGATGATTTAAATACTTCCGAAATATAAATGATGATTTAAATATCATATATATTTAGAATATAAAAATTTATAATAGACGTATATAAGAAATGGAGAACACCGCTTATAGAGACGGTAGTCCGCACGTACGCATAAACGTTGTTTCAGTTTTTACATAGTATTGAATAACATATATGTAAGTACATAAATACTTATATATATATATATCCAGTAGCATTATTATGTCATATATTTTATAATTATTAGTAATATGTATTTTTATAATCATTGATGAATGGTGAACTTCAAAATGAATCTCATCGCGTCATGGAGATGGTAATCCGTACGTACGCATGAGGGAAAATAGCATTATTTTGATATTAATATAATATATAATTGGATGATATATCATATATAAAATATAATTATCATGTTATATTTATTATTTACATGAATTACACATCATTATTATACCCATCCAAATAATAATATATTGAATAACAATTACACCACGATGTGGAGACGGTAAGCCATGCATAGGCACGTATGGTGACATGTCATTCAAAGAATGGATAGAATACTGAATATGGATGTACCATATTTATTACAATATCAAATTATATAGGAGATAGTGGATTTATTATTTTATAATGGTAATAACAAAGAAAGAAGAAGTTGAAGAAGAAATGAACTTGAAAAAGGGTGGTGAAAACATTACCTGTTCTTCGGGTTCTTCCTTTTGATTTGATCAAAAGGGATCCATAGGTTGGCTTTATGATCAAAATAATGTCTCTAGGATGTAGTGAGGGAAGTTGAGAGAGTATTTGGGCAGGGTTTGGCCGATCCAAAAGGCATTGAATGTGTGAATTAATGAGAAGGGGAGTTCCCTTTTATAAGAGGGGTGAGGGGCACTTTTGGAAAAGCTAGAAATATTATTTTATAATAAATTCATTTTAGGTTTCTAATAGCTCCAAAGTGGATTATTTGAAGTTTAAGGTGGATATAGGTCTAAAAACACTCAACTAATAGGATTAGACCGGTTTGTTTTATTGTATTTACTTTATCTTTAAGTATTAACTCTCAGTTATTTAGTTTCACTTTTACAATGTCTCTTTGTATTTTTATATTATATGGTTAATAAACATAATATATACATCCAAGAGACCCCCAAGTAGTACATTAATGATACACCAATAATTATATAAGTATATTTTCCGAACCTTATATTTTTATGAATTTCATATCAATTAATAATATAATATTTGTTTTAAAAACTCTTTTATGTCAATTTTGACACTATTAAAAAAATGATTTTTTGTAAAAATCATAACAGAATGATTACTTAGAACAAAGTTAATTAAATCAATCCTGACATTTCATATTATACTATAAAATTATTGGTATTTATAAAAAGTTTCAAATTACATTTATTTGGGTATTTATAATATCAATTATTCTAATTTTCATTAATTAGGTAATTATTGCATCCCCATTGTTTCATACATAAATTAAATTATATAATGTCTAAAAATAAAAAACAAAATACCATTATGTAGGAAATCCTTTTGGATTTATAATAAATATTTATAGTTGAGGATCCAACATATATAAAGCTATGTAAAAATTGTTTTTCTAAAATATATATGCTTATGTCATTTTTTTATTTTTTTTAAATTCATTAAAATAAAGTGTCCCTATCACCTACATGTGGCTCCATGGGGTCCCAAAATCGACCCAAAGATTCCAATGGTCGGACATGTATCCAAAAATAAGGTGAGGACACATTTTATGGTAATTTATTAATATTTTAATATTATTTTTTAACCCTTATTTACTGGATTTACCCATTAACCATGGTAAATAAAATATTTACCGAAATAATTATCCAAAATGTCTAAAAAAAAAGTTACCTATTTACACAATTTGTACATCCTGATTCCAAATATGGAATACATTTTTCAAAATTCAAAACATAGAAGTGTTAGAAATTAATTTAAAATTAATTCCTGTTGTCAAAACAAAAAGCGTGTTTTTAAAATATAATAACTATCAAAAGATTGATACTTGTTTATGTCCGGTTTACTTGTGAAATTATTTACAATTACCAAAATTGTATTAAATGGTAAAATTATATTCTAAATATACTTTAAAACCACTCAAATTCACAATTTATCACTATTAATTATTTCGATTAAAAAAAATTAATTAAAATTTAGTAATTTTCACAATTCATCAAAATATGAGAGTTATCTGAAAAGTACCAAAATTTCACCCTAGACTAATTTCGATATTCTGAATCCAAAAATGAAGTCCATTTTGAGAGATATAATTTATAAAATTTCAAAAAGTGGGTATTAATATTCATAACAACTACTTTGATTGGTCATGGTGTGTGTTAGAACTCGAAGATGCGTACAACATATGCTACTGTATTATTCAAAGAGAAGCGTACCGTAGAAGCTTGGGGTGTTACAAAAGTAATCAGATAATCACATTCAAGCTAATTCCAGTTTCCATCCTAATATCCCTAATAGCTTCTCAACTGCTAGATCATCCTCCCTCTATCTAGTAGGGGTCTCCATCCTTAACCATCAATGGTAAGGCTCATCATCGAATACTCACAGAGTAATCAAATCCAACATTTCAAGATCCCATATCTAGTGTTGGTTAACACCTTACATCACAGGGTCCCCACCATCTTGTTCACCAATGTTGTTGTTGGGTGGTGCTATTCCACTTTTCATACCATCATTAGGACCAGAGGTCACCACTTCACTAACCTCGATGAAGTTCATCCTCTTCTAAGATTGATGTCACAAAACCTGTACCCCATAGTTTCTCATATCCTTTGGCCCTAGATCCTCACCTTCTCAGTCGATTCCTCCATATTCAATAGTAGTCGCTAGAAAAACACATACCCTGCCCTCAGACATGGCATAATGAAAGAGATCACCACCATCATTCCTCATTTACTATTCATTATTTACATTTTATTATTCATTATTCATTATTTATTATATATTATTCATTATTAATTATTTAGTGTATAAAATTTATTATTTATGATTTATGATTTACTAATTACGGTTTATTGTTTGTTATTTATTATTTAGTATTTATTATATATCATTTAGTATTTAGTATTTTCTATTTATTATTTTCTATTTATTATTCACCATTTATAACAATAATATTTATATATTTATAATTTTATAATTTATTTGTAAATTTTAATGATATATTATTAAATATCAAGAATTACTTATTTATTTTAAATTTCTTAATTTTTATTTTTAGTTTTTATTTTCAATTAATGATTAATGATTATTGATTATTGATTATTGATCACTAATTATTGATTAATACTTATTAATTAATAATTATTTATATTCTATCTATTTTTAGGTATATTATTTTTCATCAATCAATATATATATATAGGTATATTAAATTCTAATTATTCATCAAATCAACAGCATCCAGGAGAGGTAATGTTTTTGAGAACAATAAAGGGGTAAGGGGTTCAAATCACACCTGACATAGAATTATATATATTTCATATTCATGAGGATGTGTATGAATTGAAAAAAAAAATATTAATAAATTAATTATAATAAATAAATTAATATATAAATTTTTTAGAAAATAAAACATTAAAATATTAAAATAAAATAAATTTCAAAAATTGAAATAACGGCCACAAAATGATTTCCCCAATTTTAAAAAACTGCCTCTAATTAACTGTGACACAAGATTTAGTATCAATTTTCCATAACCATTGCATAACAATTTAGCGTCTGTTTAAACGTCCATTAAATGCGTATATTGGAATAGTGCCTCTAGAATTATTTGATGAATGCTTCCTCATTGCCTACGAATTGGATCTATTCTTATTATTTCATTCATAAAAGACATAATAATCGAAAAACTCTATTTATACCTTCTGATCAAATTGATCATGTTTCCCATTATTTTTGAATTCATGAGAATCCAATGCACCTCGATATTTTGGCTACAATCTTGAGTTAAATTTATTAATCTTACTATCAAGATCTCAGAAAAAATAAAGATCATACCATGGAAATAATGTAAAGATTCATTCATATACATCCACAAAATCCTTATCTTTTAGTATCAATTCCAAGAATACTTTTTCCATCGCTTGTTGAATAGCCAAAAGAAATTATTCCTCACGGAAAATATTCTAAAATTCATCTCATTCGAAGTCATCAATATCATCCCTTTCTATGATATTCTTAATCATTGACCACCACTTGTTGGATTCAACCTCCAAATAATAATTATAAATTCTTAAAATTTTATTATATGAACATCCTATGACATCAAAAAAATTTTCTAGGGATTTAATCTATCTTTCAACTATCATAGGTTCAGATGATCCACTGAATGATGTTGGATGTTACCTTATAAAATTATCCTTTATTAGCATGTTTTACTGTGGTATATCTAGTTTATCCTTACCATGGATTCCACACTAATTTATAGCCTATGTAAACTAATTAATACCTATAAAAAAACATTCCTATTATAAATAGAACCATATCATTATGCTGATTTGGAAGGATATTTTTCTCTCATTTCCTTCCCCTAACAACATCCTAGTTTCCTATGTCGAAAACCATTTTAAATGGATATATTTTAGTTTATGAAACATGCTAATCCTCAAATTATATATCATTTCAAAGAAACCATAATGTAAAATCATTCCTGATAACTCTAATAACATTATCATAAGATATAATGTTACCAAAACTTACCTCAAATACCATATATAAGGACCCGGGCTTAAAATTTACATAATGTTCGATTTTAAATCAAGAATTAATTTGTATTGAATTTTAGGATCTTTTGTATTTTAGAATATTATATAATTAGGCCTTAAATAATATATAAAATGGAAAAACATGGTTTATAATGAAGGCATGGATCATTTTTCGGTTTTGATTCTTTATTTTGTTAAAGTGAGTTTTCTCTATGTCCTAAAGATGGTATTAGGTGTATCCATGGATTATTTAGATCCTGGAGCTCTGAGTTTTTTAGGAAACAGGATAGGAACACATTGGACCACACCATTCCCCTGATCCTTTACATTTTATCTAAATGATGCGGGGATGATTAGATTACTATAGACATGAACATGGTTTTGATAAACCATTGGAAACTAGAAGCAATGTTGTGAGACTTATCTCAGACAAGGGATGGAGGAATATCAAAAGAGATGTGAATTCTCAGTCTAACCATGCACTATCTGTAAGAGGGTAGGCCTCCCTTAAATAGTGTTGGTACATGGTTATCATATAGTTTGGCTAAATGTGTGGCCAAACTATGTGCAACCTAAAATTTTTGTTAATTTCCCCTTTTACCTCTCTTCTTATTTAACTAACCTTCCCATTTTTCTTATCACTTTTCACACACAGTAGACCAACACACATGGGAGACCTTCTATTCATCTTTTCTTGGATATGAAGCCATATCTTTATCAAGACTCTGATCAGACCATCATTGGATGCATTTTATCAACAATGGTAGGGTATTTAATCGTATTACAATTTAATTTATTAATCTTCACATCTCTTGTTCTATTTTGGTGCAATATTATATTCCCTATTTTCAATGAATTAGTTTGTTCTTCTGATTTCTCACAATATAGCTTGTTTCAAAGGCTGAAACTGAATAATAAGATTCATACAAACTAGATGAATGTAGTCTGGAAATTTTTCAAAAAGATAGATGTTTTTTTAGAATTTTTCGATTGTGCTGCACAAAGAAATTTTTGGTACGTTGCCTAAACATGTGTTTACACTTATAATTAATTTCACCATATTTTGATACACTTATGGATTGTAATGAAACCATTATAGGATGCCTACCTATTTTATTGAAACCCCTTTTGATGTGATACATAAATTCCCCACTATATATAAATTATTAATGGACGGAACCAACTCCTATGTGTTTCATCATGACATGAAATTGAAATTTTATTTCATTATAAATTAAATGGTTTTATTTAATTAAATTAATGTGGGTTATAAGGCTTTGAAACGTGTTGAATATATATGTATGAGCTATATAAATTGGGATACCCTTGGTTTAATTTGGTTAAATGATTATAAATATATAATAGTCAATTAATTACTATTATTATCATTAGACCATGGTTATTATTCATTATAAAATGGTTAAGGGACTTAATGAGAATGGCCTTTCACACTCCGTTACATTGGGTGATGTTCATAATGTCTCACACCATTTAAATTTGCAAGAATGATGGCCATGATGTTCCACATTCCCTAGAATCAAGTGTTGGGATTGACTGATGAGCCCACTACCTCGAGTATTGAGCATGAATCATAGAATTCACATGAGATTCATGTCTTGTGTCCATTTGTGGAGCCTATAGATCATTAGACTAGTCACAGAAACTTGAGTTGCACATTGAGTACATCTAGCACCTAGTATCCAAGTATATACCCGTATATATTTCCTCACGTATATATAATATATATATATATATATATATATGTGTATATATATTATATATATTACTACTTATAAATGGTAAAATGATCAAACATATCTCGACCTATGACAAAGTAGGTATAGTCTGTTAGGTGTCCTTCTGTAACCTGATTTGACTAGTATTTATTTTTCAGCATTTTTTATTCATTATACATGCACACTAATATTATATAGAAACTGGCTAGATTATTCGAGACACCATTGGTGGTGGACCATTTATTTTATCTCACACCATACTCAGGATAACATTGGCACCCGAAAATACTGCATGACTATATGTGGAGATAAGAGAAAGAACGTTGTCATTGATTCATGGTCTATTTTCTTATACCATGGAGAATGTGAGTAGATGATAGAGCATATCCCCATTATGCAAGTAGATAAATCATTCAGTATTTATGTGTTTTTTTATATAATGTTTTATATTCATGTTTCATGTATCCTTTGTATCCACTTTTTTAAATCAATATTCTATGACATCATTCTGTATATGATTGTACCTTTATATTTTAATTATTATTACAACATGGATGTTTCTTTTTCCACCTTGAATCTTTATGGTATTTGTTCTACATTTCTATTAGCTATATATCATGATTATATTATTTATATCTATTTATTATTTTCACTATGACCCTGTGATATGATGGTATATTTTTCTAGTTGTTCCACTATGGACCCTCACTGGTAGTCAATAACCTCTAGCATATGGGGATGATTTCCTGAGACAATGTTCCCCACTGGTACATAGAACCGTTTTAGTGGATTTTGAGTTGGGATGTTATATAGTGGTATTAGAGTTTCTCTTTTCCATTTTTTACTATTTGGGTATTATATAGGAGACAAGAATATAACAGAATTCGGTAATGAGCCTGTGTATTGGAGTAGTTGGCCCATAAGCATGGGAAACCCAAATTACATGGCATGGATTATTGCTATTATTGGATTATGTCTATTACATTTGATACAATTTACCAATTGGGTAAAGGACATGTTTATAATGTTATTAATATTGATAATATTACAATATGGATTACATTTTTCATTGGAATACAAGGGAAATGAGTTATTAACTTACACTTCATTATAAGCACTTTATGACTTATCACCATTCGTTTTTCGATTCCATGTTTACATACTACATACATTTCATTTTATATGTATATTTTAGGGAATTATCATTTCTATAAAATGTGGTAACATTTCATGTAAGAATATAATTATTGGATTTATTAAAATACTTACATATATCTAAATGGTGTATTACCATATAGATATATGATGAAATAATAATTGTCCAATTATACCATGTTGTAGGTTCTACACCTACTAGTTTCATGGATCAATAAATATATTAGTTAATTTAATCAATTTAATTCCAGTGGTAATTTATGAAAAAAGAAGTTCTATAAATAAAGACCGCTATATTCACACAATCATATCATTTGATATGACCTATTACATCATTTTACTGTGTGTAAAGTCTACATCATAATTACATAGTGTTCCAATTGAAATTTATAAGGAGTGCGACATTTATAAATTGGGAATGGTGACACATTTAACTGGACAATGATATTTATATGTAAGAGTAAAAAATTTAATTTAATTAAGCTTCTAATGGAAATGGTTACCACTAAATGGGATGCCAATTTTAATGTAAAGGGTGTTATATTTTATAAAATGCAATTAAAATCTATATAACCTAACCTATGGGGTGTGACATAAGACCAAGACCAAAACCCTTCCTTAGTAGTGGGTAGTTCGGGGGTCTCTTACATTTATTTTAGGCTTGTTGTAGTTTTCACTGATCACATAGACCTAGATTTTGAAGCAGAAATATACATGGATCTTTTCTATTGGAAGGCTATGTATCTATCCTATTATGTATTAATAATTCTTTTAAATTTTAACGTATCTTATAATAAATTCATTTGTAATTTTAGAAACATGCCACTATGACCACCTTGAGTCGTATTCTATGATGGAGGTGACAACCATTCTCTAGTGGTGGTGGAACATTATCCACCAATGATACCCCCCATAATTAAACATAGGTAAAAACCTTCTATTATAATCTATGGAAAAAATTCCTAGTTGTAATAGGGTTAATTTTTTAAGATTTGGTCTATGCAAGGATTTAATCGACCTTCCCTGCCTATGGAAGAGTTATCTCGGGAGTTCAAGAAGCATCATCCTCTCACATACATTTGGGATGGAAGACCACATGTTGTTGAGTTATGGAAAAAGTCTACTATTTCTATATTTGATCTTCTAGATATGCCTCTAGAGTAGGTGGTCATGCATGAACATATATGCCATGTAGTTCTGCCAAGCAATAGAGGGGTGTCATTACCCCGGAATACCAACATCGTGATATAATATGTAGGGACATATAGATCATATTCTACAATTACATCTCTCTACATACATAGAGAGGAGATCAGGCTAGAGAGTTATATAATTTTATATAGGAAGTTATGTTTATGATAAAGTATTCTTCTCGTTTCAGTTACCTGTATCGATTTTCACCGACCATATTTGTTGATGAAGTCATGACTACTATGAGATTTTGGGGATGGGTGGGTATATGCTATCAAATCATTGGTCAATATATTATAGTTGAATAATATTTATAAAAAATTCAAATAGTCCCTCTTTAATAAACCAAATTTGATTGGGGTTAAAGGCTTGAGATAGGGTAGTTCCGCACCAAGATATGGTTGTAGTACTTCTATTGGAAGGAATCGTCATCTTGAGGATTCTCATGGGGGTAGTACTAGTCAAAAAACATGTACTAAAATAATTATTATATTTCATCAGTTGAGGAAACCATCAAACATGAATCCTTATTATATCCAATATCCAGTTATGTGAAGATTTTGTGGTAGGATGGGACATATCCATTGTTTCTACATGACTTTTCTATCAGTGTGTAGTGTGAGAGGTTCAACACTAACCCCACATTTTGGAGAAGGGATAGAAGTTTCTAATCAAGAAGGGAGATGGAATACCAATGACCACCCAATATGGGGTGGTATTAAAGGTAGCTATAATTTGACATATGACTCATCGAACTAGTAAATAAGGCCTACTTAGGGTAAACATTTATGACTCAAGGTCGTAGTACGATCCGATTTCATACCGTGAATCCTATGACAATGGAGCAGAGATGTAGAAATTATTATACTTGAGGTGATATTATTTTAGCCTTCACATTTTTGCCTACTTTGTTGAACAACATTACATCGTACGCTTTTATATCTTCGATAATTTTAGAGATTCTGGGCCTCAAAACAGATTATTTTTGTTTCAAGGTAAAAATTAATACCTCATGGGGTATATAATCAGAGATTTTTAACCTATATATAAATTTTAACATTAATATAGAAAGATATATTTTCAACTATAGTCTTTTCATTCTTGAATTTATACTGTTTGATTTAATTTTTAGGAGGGATTTGTTTATTCTTTATCAATCCCATTTTGATTGTTGTTGCCAGAGGGTAAATTTTACATCACCAGAGGGTGGTATACATTTGTATATGGAATAATGGTATGTCCAAGCATCTCTAGGAGGACTTGAGTTGTATGTTATAGGTATGGTGATAGCCTAGATTCCTCATCCTTTTCTGGATCATGAGGGAATATGAACAACTATATTTCCACCTATAATGTAAAATTTTGGGGAAATCTTACCTAACGAACTTTTATGGCCACATCAAGTCAGAGATGTTGAATTCACCACGGATCTAGTTTTAAGGGTGTAACTAGTGTCTATTCCTCCTTACTGGATGGAACCTAAGGAACTTCAAGAGCTCAAGAAGCTATTGAACAACTTAGTGGCTAAGGTATTTATAAGACATGGCACCTATACATTGGGTTCATAGTTTATTTTTCATATGAAGTCAGATGGTACCCTCATACTTTTCATGGATTAATGATTGTTTTACCAACTCCTACTTAAGAATCGATATCCACTACCTCAAATAAATGACATCTTTGATAATATCCAAGGAGAGGGAGTTTTTTCAAAGACTTATTTGAGTTCTAGATACCATCAAGTAAATTTCATGACTTCTTGAGTTCCTCATATAGATTTTTGAACCAGGTATGGTGTTTATGAAAACCTGGTAATGTCATTCATTATCACAAACATGCTATCATTATTTATGAATCTAATAAATTGGGTTTTCACCAAATATCTGGATTCATTATTTTTTTTCTTCAAGGACAACATCTTATTATATTTTCAAACTCGACATAACCATTCCTAATATTATGAGATTGTAATAAATATATTGATAGGGCACCGTCTTTACACAAAGCTCACAAAATTCCACATTTGGATTTATAAATTTCACTTACTAAGTAATATCATCTAGGATTTTGGAGTATTGGTAGACCCAGAGAAGGATAGAGATATAGATTCCCCAGGGATCTAATGAAAATATTTTACATATAAATATTATTCAGGCTAGCTGGTTATTAGTGATACTTCACCCTAGATTTCTAATACATGGAATTGCCTCTTATGGGCATGAAAAAGAAGGTTTTGAAATTTTTTTGATTGGAATCTTGTGAAAAAGACATTAAGTAGTTATAGGGAATGTTGAATATAGCTTTAAATCTAATTATTTTAGGCCAAGGAATAATTTATACACTTTATTTTAAAGAATTAGGTATCAGTTTGGGAGTTGTTTGGATATAGGAGAAGCAAGTCATAGCATAGGGGTCTTGTTAGTTGAGGCCTCATCAGAAAAATTACCAGACACATGATCTTGATTTATCTTCTTTAGTTCATTATTTATGTTATTGGAGGAATTTTTTTCCAAGGGACCATTTTTTGGTATTTACTGATCACAAAAGTATCACGTGTATCTTTACAGTGCATGATCTGAATCATAGATAGTAAAAAATGGGTTGAATACCTACATTCCTTCGATTTAAAACATTCTCATGTTCTTAGAAAAGGAAATTATGTAGATAATTGTAACACCCCGAGCTTCCACGATACGCTTCTCATTCAATAATACAATAGCTTGCATTGTACGCAACTTCGAGTTCTAAAACATCGCGACAAATCAAAGTAGCCGTTATGAATAGTAATAACCACTTTTTAAAATTATAGAAATTTTATATTTCAAAATGGACTTCATTTTTGTATTCCTAATATTGAAATTAGCCTATGTTGAATTTTTTGTAATTTTCTGAGAACTTCAAAATTTTTATGAATAGTGAAAAATACTTAAAACAACTTTTTTAATCAAAATAATTCATAGTGATAAATTATACTATTGAGTGGTTTTAGAGTATAATTAGAATATATTTTTACCATTTTATCCAATGGTGGTCATTAGAATTAATTTAACATTGAAATTGGACATAAACAATTGCCAATCTTTTGATATAAATTGTTTCTTAAAAACACGCTATTTGTTGTGACAGCGGGAATTAATTATAAAATTAATTAATGCAACTAATATGTTTGGAATTTTTTAAAATAGACATCATTTTTTAATTCGGAATATCAATTATAGCTTAGGGTGAAATTTTGGCCTTATTCTGAAAAACTTCAATTTTTGATGAATAGTGAAACCACTAAGTGGTAGTTTAATAACTGATTTTTCGTTTAAATGAAATATTACCACTTCTGTGATTTGATTTTCAAAAATCCGACATACATGGTTGTCATTAAGAAGTAAAATGTGGTTCAATGAGATTAAAATAATTTTTTGGTGAATAGTAACTTTTAAGTTCTTAATCGCGATTAGAGGTAATTAGTGTAGTTTAAGGTAAAAACAATGTTTTAATAATATTATATGAGCTTGACACTTGTCCTACTCCTATTGGATGAGTCATGGCCGACCAATACAACCCATGGGTCAACTTGGGGACCCCATGGAGCCACTTTAGTTGGAAAATGACATTAATATATATTTATTTAATGTTAAAATTAAATTGACACAAACATGAGTTGTTTTACTAAAACAGTTTTTAAGTGGGGTTACACAAGTCCAAATTTTGATTATAAATATTCATTAGAAAGATAAAAACATTTCCTACATCATAGTATTTTTTTTATAATTTTTAGACTTTAAATAAATTAAATTATTTATGACATCATGATGATGCAGTGATGACCTCATTATTTAACGATTTAAATAAAATGAGAAGATAATGAAAAATCCAAGGCTTACACTTGTCCAAAGCCTATTGGATGAAGATATTTCGAAACCTTATCACCTTAGCCTCTAATTATATAAGTGTGGGACCTTTAGAATCCGAAAAGCATTGTGAAATAATGTAACATTTCAATCTTTCCAAAAGTGCCCCTCCTCTCCACTTATAAAAGGCCCCCACCTCTCCCACCTCATTTACACTTTCAAGCCATTTGGCTCGGCCAACCTCTGCCCAAATACTCTCCCAACATTCCTCCCTTACTCATAGAAGCCTCACTTTGGGCAGAAATCTTCCCAAGGAAGCCTTTGGCTCAAATCAAAAAGAGTTACCCGATTTTGAGGTAATGTCTTTTCTAATGTTGTTTTGTTTTATTTTTCTTCTCCAACCCCCTAAACTCTTTTTATTCATTTCTTTTGTAACAACACCAGTATCCTCAATATACTAGGATGTTGTTATAAGAATGATTCGAGCTACACTTACACACACCTACATCTAATGGTTAAAGAACATACGGTTTCTGTGGATGGCGAATTTCTGCCTCACGAAACGATGATTGTTCAACACTCATTTAACACCTTCAAAGGTGGCCATTATGATGTCACTATTTTTATATATGTTATATAATATGTTTATGTTTCACTTATTCTTCTTTATTTTTCATTTGTGTCTTACCTTTATGGCTTCCATTATGGGTATACGCGATATCTTCATTTTAGGAAGTGCGGACTACCGCCCCCTCAAAGTGATTTGAATCGTTAATGCCATATGTGGGATGTATAAAAGATGGAGTAAATGGTATTATACACTATATTATACTGGAATTATATTATACATTTATATCATTATGATTTAGTTCCATTAAATATGAAATTGAAATGAAAGTAGCGTTCATGCGTACGTACGGTTTACCGTCTCCATGAACGGTGCATTTCATTTCTTACCTCTAAATGTTACGTAATATTATAAATGAATGTATATACTGGATATATAAGATATATATGACATCTAAATCATGAATATAATTCTGGATATAATGGATATTTCACCACATAAACAACTTGTAATTATAAGAAATTTATTGTTGACTCAAGTAACAAAGATCGACAAAACGACCGTTATTAACTTAAATAATTACATAATGTTCATAACATTGTAATAAGTGATATAAAAAGGATAATGAAATTAAAAATGGTTCTTAATAAGGTATATATTAACTCTAGTTTATTATTCAGGAGGTTAAAGAACGGTTGAGTCAAGTCGGACACGAGGTAAGGGAACTTCTTAACCCAATTTCCATTCTTTGGGTTAATCTCCTACTTTCAATTATGTCATAATATTATTATGTCTTATTTTGTATTCTTTATGTGTAACTATAGTGAATACACATAATAGATCTATTTTATTTTAAAAATTATCTTTTTATGGACTTCGTCTCAATCTCCTTTCATTGAGGCATATTTTGTTTTATACACAACCTTCTTTTATACGGTGTATAAACCCCTTTGACTTTTACGTTTATTCAAAAGGAATCTTTTTTATACGAAGTGATTTACTAAACGACAAAAAGGGAATGTTTTTCTTTCCGTACTTATGCGGCGACAACGACTTCTCCGCCGCCGTGACCATTATTTGAGTTTCGGCTTCCTCTACAAGCCATCATTTTTTTTAATGAAAAATAACTTTCTTTTATTTTGGTATTGAAAATGGTTTTGAAAGCGTTTTTATCATATCAAAGTGTTGTATTGATATCTTGTGATTGAAATGTGGAAATGTTATGTTTCCTTTATGCATGTTTTATGTGATACGATTATGTTATGGTTTATGATATGTTTAAACCTATTCATATGAGGAATGCATTGGACTTAATAAGTGACGGGTGGAGCCCGCTATAGCTCCTCGATGCATCGGCAGGTCTCATGAGACAAACTAGTGTCTTGGCACGAGGCCTTGACAAAATCTTATTTGTGGTCTTGGCATGAGGCCTTGACTACGTGGTTATGATAGTCTGGCATTATGCATTCCATCATTATGAAAGTGGTTGTTGGTATTGCATGTGATTATTCGACCAGTAGAATATCCATGTGAAGAAGTAAATGGCATTATCTCATTTTACTTTTGCCATATTATGTTGATGTTCAAGTTTAAAAGGCTTTTGTTTTAGTTATACATTGCCTTAAATGTTTATGTTTATTTACGAAAGCTTCCGCAATATTGTTATCCTTACTGAGCATCTGAGCTCACCCCTTTCAATGTTTTAATATTTTCCAGGATGTGAAGAAGAGTATTATGACTGACTTGCAAGAATAGTCAGTGAGGATATGAGTGTGGACTATGAAGACCATGTTATTGTAGTTTGTTTAATTTTTGATGTAATGAAAGAATTATGAATGTATCTAGTGTTTCCAAGGCTACTAAACTAATCGGTCTTTCGAGACTTGATCTTTTGTGATCATGCCAATGTTACGAAGTAATGCACCGACTCTGGGTAGCTGGGGTCGGGGCGTTACAGTTGGTATCAGAGGCAGTTTAGTACTAACCTTGGAAGCTAGATTTAGATAAACTCTGATTAGAGCACGTAGACCTAAGATGAACTTTGAGGATTAGTATAGAAGAACTTCCTAAAATTTTGGTATTGTAGAGATTTTGTGAGTTTTCCGATCAATACATCCCTGTCTGGATACGAGCAGGTAGAGGCGGCTCTGGCACAGATGTACCTAGGGGTAAAACCCGAAAACACCGCTTTGAGCTAGACTCGAACGGGAACTGGTGCACGACAACGGGCCTTGCTGCACTCTTGGTTACGACACTCCCGGGGGATATGCTTAGGATAACTCTCATTTTCTTTACAAATCATTATGAATGGTTTATGAGTATATACTTCCTCAAAGAAAACATTTTTATGATTATGGATTATATCCATAAATAGTTCAATTTATGTTAAGTGTTTTATAAGTATGGGATTATGTATTTTGATTCATAAACTAATCTAGTTTATGCCATTGTTTAGAAATGGCGCCTAGTGGAAGGAATGGAAACCGTATCAATGCACGCACTCCATGTAGGGATTGCCCTCCTGCTCAAGATAATTATAGTGGGGCTGGTGATGCAACTGGGGCCGATCAGCTAATCACCATACTGGGACAACTTACTCAGGTTATGAATAATAACCTTACCCGTATGGAGCACCCTGATCCACAGCGTGGAGGATCAATGTTAGATCGATTCATGAGGCAACAACCACCAACGTTCAATGGGAGTACAAATCCCTTAGTAGCCGAGCAATGGATAAATTACCTAGAGAAAATATTTCAGGCTTTGGGGAGTAGTGAAAGGGAGAAGGTTGTCATGGCAGTTTACCGCCTCACTAGAGATGCCGATCAGTGGTGGTCGCTGATTCGAAACACAAAGGAAGATGATGACGTATCGAATATGGAATGGAGGGAGTTCAAAGAGCTTTTCTTAGAAAAATACTTTCCTCGTGACCATCGAGCAGATATGGAAAGGCAATTTCTGAGTCTGAGGCAGAAGGAGGATGAGAATGTCGCAAAGTATGAGGCTAACTTTACAAGGTTAGCAAGGTATGCTGCAGATTACATACGTAACCCAAGGAGTAAGATTGATCGTTTCTTTGATGGGTTAAAACCATTTCTCCGTCGAGCTTTGGTATCACAATCCTTCTCATCATATGAAGATATTGTCTCGTGTGCTATCAAGACAGAAAAGGAATTCTCTAAGTCTTATGACAACAAAGTAAAGCAAGAGAAGAAGAGAACGGTGGAACAAGAGACAGATAAAGGGAAAAAGGGAAAGAAGGATTTTCCATTATGTGATAATTGTGGGAAGAATCACCCTGGTACTTGCCTAAAAGGAATGGGAGTTTGTTATAAATGTGGAGAAAAGGGTCACCAGGCTCGTGATTGCAAGGGAAAGAAAGAGGCTGTCAAAGTTGAATGCTACAATTGTAGAGAAATGGGTCATTATGCAAATGAATGTCCTAAGCGTCAGGGAAACTTACCTCAGAAAAGGCCAAGGGATCAAGGACAATCTTATGCTGTCACTACAGTTGAAGCAGAATAACTAATGTATTGGTGCTTTTGGACTCAAGGATTATATTCTGGTTATAAGAATAATGTAATATATATATATGGATTGTACTGCAGTACTTTTTGATTTCAGTAAGGTTTTAATATGATTAAGGTAATCATATTTTTAGTATGTGACAATAAGAGAAACTTTTCTTTGTTTAGGGAATCTGATGTTACAATTGATTTTGGAATTTAGAGACCTTTTAGAGAAAGTCTGGATGAAGGTATTTTGGATAACTATAAAGGTTGGAGTGGATTAAGTTGAACTTTGGATAGTATTGTTTAAGGTTAAAACATTTATGAAGATTATTTTTGGAATAGTATAGTACTATATTTTTAGGAAAAGGACAACCTGCAGGGTGGGGAATAACCCGTCGCGTCGGACACAGCTGCAGGAATCGAACCCACAACCATAGTGCGACAAGCCTTTATTTCCTACCACTAGCCTACAGGAAGTCCCTGGTTATTAAAAAATAATTTTACTAATCTAAATGGTATGTGTTAACATTTGGAACCTTATACAATTAGGATAAATAGAATATTTTTGAGTTCTGTTACCATTTGGAGTAAAAGTTGGGTTTATGGTAAAAATTTATTAACGAATGAAAGTATACATAACAAGTATGTATATTCCCTTACGTTCTTAGTAAATCTTCTAAATAAATTCCTCAACATTATAAAAGGTAACTTAAAACAAAAATGTTGTCGGTTAACTTTTCCAACTGGGGATTCAATGACCGTTTAACCAATCACAAGTTTGTGATTTTCTTGTGGTTAAACTTTCTCCTAATCCTGTTTTCTATAACTCTCCATCAGACCTTGATGGTTTGTTTTTCTTCCATATCCATATTTTTATATAATCCTAGAATGGGCTATACCGGGTGACCTTTGTAATTATCCTGCTTTCTTTTAATGTTATATATTTATTAACCTTATTTCCAATGTGGGTTTTCCTCAAAGGTATTTTCTCTTTTCAACCTTTTATTTTCCAAGAAAAATTTCAAATTGCGAGGACGCAATTTATTGAAGGAGGGGAGAATGTAACACCCCGAGCTTCCACGATACGCTTCTCATTCAATAATACAATAGCTTGCATTGTACGCAACTTCGAGTTCTAAAACATCGCGACAAATCAAAGTAGCCGTTATGAATAGTAATAACCACTTTTTAAAATTATAGAAATTTTATATTTCAAAATGGACTTCATTTTTGTATTCCTAATATTGAAATTAGCCTATGTTGAATTTTTTGTAATTTTCTGAGAACTTCAAAATTTTTATGAATAGTGAAAAATACTTAAAACAACTTTTTTAATCAAAATAATTCATAGTGATAAATTATACTATTGAGTGGTTTTAGAGTATAATTAGAATATATTTTTACCATTTTATCCAATGGTGGTCATTAGAATTAATTTAACATTGAAATTGGACATAAACAATTGCCAATCTTTTGATATAAATTGTTTCTTAAAAACACGCTATTTGTTGTGACAGCGGGAATTAATTATAAAATTAATTAATGCAACTAATATGTTTGGAATTTTTTAAAATAGACATCATTTTTGAATTCGGAATATCAATTATAGCTTAGGGTGAAATTTTGGCCTTATTCTGAAAAACTTCAATTTTTGATGAATAGTGAAACCACTAAGTGGTAGTTTAATAACTGATTTTTCGTTTAAATGAAATATTACCACTTCTGTGATTTGATTTTCAAAAATCCGACATACATGGTTGTCATTAAGAAGTAAAATGTGGTTCAATGAGATTAAAATAATTTTTTGGTGAATAGTAACTTTTAAGTTCTTAATCGCGATTAGAGGTAATTAGTGTAGTTTAAGGTAAAAACAATGTTTTAATAATATTATATGAGCTTGACACTTGTCCTACTCCTATTGGATGAGTCATGGCCGACCAAGACAACCCATGGGTCAACTTGGGGACCCCATGGAGCCACTTTAGTTGGAAAATGACATTAATATATATTTATTTAATGTTAAAATTAAATTGACACAAACATGAGTTGTTTTACTAAAACAGTTTTTAAGTGGGGTTACACAAGTCCAAATTTTGATTATAAATATTCATTAGAAAGATAAAACGATTTACTACATCATAGTATTTTTTTTATAATTTTTAGACATTAAATAAATTAAATTATTTATGACATCATGATGATGCAGTGATGACCTCATTATTTAACGATTTAAATAAAATGAGAAGATAATGCAAAATCCAAGGCTTACACTTGTCCAAAGCCTATTGGATGAAGATATTTCGAAACCTTATCACCTTAGCCTCTAATTATATAAGTGTGGGACCTTTAGAATCCGAAAAGCATTGTGAAATAATGTAACATTTCAATCTTTCCAAAAGTGCCCCTCCTCTCCACTTATAAAAGGCCCCCACCTCTCCCACCTCATTTACACTTTCAAGCCATTTGGCTCGGCCAACCTCTGCCCAAATACTCTCCCAACATTCCTCCCTTACTCATAGAAGCCTCACTTTGGGCAGAACTCTTCCCAAGGAAGCCTTTGGCTCAAATCAAAAAGAGTTACCCGATTTTGAGGTAATGTCTTTTCTAATGTTGTTTTGTTTTATTTTTCTTCTCCAACCCCCTAAACTCTTTTTATTCATTTCTTTTGTAACAACACCAGTATCCTCAATATACTAGGATGTTGTTATAAGAATGATTCGAGCTACACTTACACACACCTACATCTAATGGTTAAAGAACATACGGTTTCTGTGGATGGCGAATTTCTGCCTCACGAAACGATGATTGTTCAACACTCATTTAACACCTTCAAAGGTGGCCATTATGATGTCACTATTTTTATATATGTTATATAATATGTTTATGTTTCACTTATTCTTCTTTATTTTTCATTTGTGTCTTACCTTTATGGCTTCCATTATGGGTATACGCGATATCTTCATTTTAGGAAGTGCGGACTACCGCCCCCTCAAAGTGATTTGAATCGTTAATGCCATATGTGGGATGTATAAAAGATGGAGTAAATGGTATTATACACTATATTATACTGGAATTATATTATACATTTATATCATTATGATTTAGTTCCATTAAATATGAAATTGAAATGAAAGTAGCGTTCATGCGTACGTACGGTTTACCGTCTCCATGAACGGTGCATTTCATTTCTTACCTCTAAATGTTACGTAATATTATAAATGAATGTATATACTGGATATATAAGATATATATGACATCTAAATCATGAATATAATTCTGGATATAATGGATATTTCACCACATAAACAACTTGTAATTATAAGAAATTTATTGTTGACTCAAGTAACAAAGATCGACAAAACGACCGTTATTAACTTAAATAATTACATAATGTTCATAACATTGTAATAAGTGATATAAAAAGGATAATGGAATTAAAAATGGTTCTTAATAAGGTATATATTAACTCTAGTTTATTATTCAGGAGGTTAAAGAACGGTTGAGTCAAGTCGGACACGAGGTAAGGGAACTTCTTAACCCAATTTCCATTCTTTGGGTTAATCTCCTACTTTCAATTATGTCATAATATTATTATGTCTTATTTTGTATTCTTTATGTGTAACTATAGTGAATACACATAATAGATCTATTTTATTTTAAAAATTATCTTTTTATGGACTTCGTCTCAATCTCCTTTCATTGAGGCATATTTTGTTTTATACACAACCTTCTTTTATACGGTGTATAAACCCCTTTGACTTTTACGTTTATTCAAAAGGAATCTTTTTTATACGAAGTGATTTACTAAACGACAAAAAGGGAATGTTTTTCTTTCCGTACTTATGCGGCGACAACGACTTCTCCGCCGCCGTGACCATTATTTGAGTTTCGGCTTCCTCTACAAGCCATCATTTTTTTTAATGAAAAATAACTTTCTTTTATTTTGGTATTGAAAATGGTTTTGAAAGCGTTTTTATCATATCAAAGTGTTGTATTGATATCTTGTGATTGAAATGTGGAAATGTTATGTTTCCTTTATGCATGTTTTATGTGATACGATTATGTTATGGTTTATGATATGTTTAAACCTATTCATATGAGGAATGCATTGGACTTAATAAGTGACGGGTGGAGCCCGCTATAGCTCCTCGATGCATCGGCAGGTCTCATGAGACAAACTAGTGTCTTGGCACGAGGCCTTGACAAAATCATATTTGTGGTCTTGGCATGAGGCCTTGACTACGTGGTTATGATAGTCTGGCATTATGCATTCCATCATTATGAAAGTGGTTGTTGGTATTGCATGTGATTATTCGACCAGTAGAATATCCATGTGAAGAAGTAAATGGCATTATCTCATTTTACTTTTGCCATATTATGTTGATGTTCAAGTTTAAAAGGCTTTTGTTTTAGTTATACATTGCCTTAAATGTTTATGTTTATTTACGAAAGCTTCCGCAATATTGTTATCCTTACTGAGCATCTGAGCTCACCCCTTTCAATGTTTTAATATTTTCCAGGATGTGAAGAAGAGTATTATGACTGACTTGCAAGAATAGTCAGTGAGGATATGAGTGTGGACTATGAAGACCATGTTATTGTAGTTTGTTTAATTTTTGATGTAATGAAAGAATTATGAATGTATCTAGTGTTTCCAAGGCTACTAAACTAATCGGTCTTTCGAGACTTGATCTTTTGTGATCATGCCAATGTTACGAAGTAATGCACCGACTCTGGGTAGCTGGGGTCGGGGCGTTACAATAATGTTATGTGTAGGAATATTGTGAAAAAATAAGTTTATGAGGAAATTTTTGAGTGGCATCTCATGGTGTTGTTTTTAGAAATGAATATTGAGGTTCAATATGATAATGGGCAGATTGCCCTCATAGATTTGGAAGTAGAATATACCCTTTTTGGAATGGGTAATGTTTAGGAATCCTTCCAATGTTGAGGTCCTAGTCCTAATGGAGATTATATTACATGAGGATTCATCACTAGGTTAGGATGTGTATTAGGATGATATCTTGTGCATTCATGGGCATGTATGGGTCCCAATTGACATTCAAGAGGAGTTGATGTAGGAATCTCATGCATAAGCTAGGGAAGTATATCCCAGTGCTACCAAGATACATAGAGAATTTCATCACTGGTATTGGTGTCCTAGAATGAAATAAGATATAGACGGATTTGTCACTCGGTGTTCCACATATCACCTGTTGAAGGTAGAACATCATCAACTGACTTGACTTTTATGACCATTGTACATTCTCAAGTGGAAATCGTATGGTTTCTCTAGGTACTTCAAGATAGTTTCTACCATATTACATAGCAGTAATGAAAATTTTTGTGTAATTTTTGACTAGTTGATGACGATTTTCCATTTCTTAAATGTTTAGGAGACCTTCTCGGTATCCATGTTATGGAGGTCATATATCAAAGAGGACATACATATTCATGGAGGTCCATGTATTACAGTATCTGACTTGGATAATTGATTCATGACATGGTTAAAAATGGAGTTTTCTATGTCATGCGTACATCGGTGATTTTGAGAATGACCTATCACCCTTATAACATCATATCAACAAAATATTTGACTCACCTATTATAGGAATTGTTCCATGCATATATCCATGACTTTTTGGGTTCTTGGTAGAAACATATAACCCTAGTTGATTTTTATTACAATAAAATCTATCATAATACCATCCAAAGAGATCCTTATGAATTATTATATTGTAGGACATGTTGATAAACTTTCTAATGGTTTTAGGAAGGTGAAGAAGCTTTCCTTGGACCATGTCACATTCAGGAGAATTCAGAGGAGGACCAGTTTATCAAGAAATTCATATTGATAACATAGTCTAGAGGGAAGTTGTATTCAAATCTTCATAGACAACCTCTTGAAATTAATGTAGGGAATATGGTCTTCTTATATGTTGTTCCCATGTTTCTCTACTAAAGGATAAGGTGGCAGGGTAAGATTTCTCCTCGACTTTTTGGACCCTATTTGGTTTTGGAGATAATTGAACCAGTGGTTTATATTCTATAACTTTCTATGAGATACTGGTATATGTGTGAATTTTTTCATTTGTCTCAGCTCATGCAGTACTATACATACCAGCGGCATGTTTTATAGATTGAGTAGGTTGAGTGATATGTGGATTATTCTTTTCATGAGTACATAGTGCATATCAAGTATCAGATCATGAATAATCTCTAAGATATTTCAATTCCTCTAATAAGGGTGCTATAAAAACACAAATGATTACAGGACATGTAGAAATAGGTTAATGTAAATGCCTAATGTAAATATCATTTATCAGATGATCCATTACTACCCTCAGAAGACCAACATAGTAAATAGCTTCTTTAATGAGGGGATGTTGTAACCACATATCTTCTCAAAAAGGTATGGATCTTGATTTTTTGGTCTCAATTATTTGTTTTATGTGATTGAGTGTTCCGTATAGACTAAGGAAGGTCTTGAGATCATCTGAGGCATTTTAGAGGATGAAGATCCTTATTTTGGGGGAAATAGTCCTGATTCATGGTTTGACCAAACTATTCACCTTACCCCCACACAGTTTGGCTAAATCATGTGAGGGGTTTTAGATAGCAATATAGGGGTGAATTATTAGGATAAACCAGGTTTACTTTTCCCCATGGTTGTGTTACTTGCCTCAGAATTGGGAAAAGTAAAATCAAATAGGTTGTGCACTGTTTTTCTAACCTTGTTCTATCTGGGTGAGTGGTGGCCTCTCTATGAGAGTGTTTATTCACAGTTGGTGAACGGTTTGGCCAACTGTGCAGTCAATCCATGTTCTATGAGATCTCTTATATTCACATTGGATAGAATTTGAATCCATATCCTCATATAGACACTAACATGACCATTTCCAAATGCATTGGATCTATAACAATATTTTTTATAATCATACTACTTCCATTATATGTTTATGTTCCCAAATTTTGTTCTATATTGGTGTGAGCCCATACACCCTATTTTCTGAGCATTGGTTCATTCTTATCATTTCTACCATTATAGCATGTTTCAAATGCAGAAACTGAATTAGGAGTGTGTTATGGGACTATGGTAGGTTTTATATAATTTTTCCCAAAAATATACTATGTGTTTTTACAGTATTTTTTATTCTACTACATGCCATAATTTTCCACATGTTTCATTAACTTGTGTTTAACCTTATCATAAATATCACCAAGTTATGATACATCCAAGGGCCCATGTTATACCATTCGAGGATACCTACCTCGTTTAATGATACCCCTTTTGGTGTGATAAATTAGTTTCCCACCTTCTATAAATTTATAATGAACTGAAACCACTCCTAATTAGTTAACCATAACATTAAATTGTAATTATTGTTATATATTAAATGTTTTGATATAATTAAATAAGAGTGGGTCAAAGGCCTCACTATGTGTGGGTTAAATGATTATAAAGGAATAATAGTTAATTACTTATTATTATTATGATTAGAACAAGGTTATTGATCATTAGACAATGTTTATGGGACATGTTGATCATGGTGTTTCATGCACCCTTTTTTTGGTAGACAGGCATGGCATCTCAAACCCTTTACTTTTACATGGACAGTAAAAATGATGTTCCACATTCCCTTGCATTGTGTGTTGGTAATGAAGACTCACCCAGTAATCTCAAGTGATGATAATGAATTCGCACATTCATATGCGATTTTGGGGGTTTACAATTTTTTGTGGCCTATAGATCATTAGACTAGTCATAGATGCCGATGTTATACCCCAGGTCCAGCTACTACCTAGTATCCATGTATATTACTATATATATCCTCATGTAAAAAAGAATATATACATGTATACAGATTATATATTTATGTGATTACATTTTCATGGTAAACTGATCAGACTTATCCCAGCTTATGGTGAAGTATGTAGAGTCTTCCTTGTGTCTATTTGGAACCTAAGACAACTAGTATTTTTTCCATTATTATTTATTATTCACTATACCATCACACTAATATAATATATGCACTAGATGGATTATGATAGACACTGTCTTTAGTGAAATTATGAGTTTATCTCACACCCTACTCAAACAACCTTTGGTTCCAATGTAGACTTTTTGACTACATGTATGAATAAGGGAAAGCGCCATATCACAGATTCATGATCGATTTTTCTTAAATCATGGAGCATAAGAGCATAAGACCATGATTATTATAATGAAGCTATTAGATATGTATTTTGTACATGTTTTGTATAACATGTTTAACATTCATATTTCAGGTATCTCTTGTAACCCATTTTATTAAAACAACATGTCATGACATAATATTGTATACGCTCTACATATGGATTTTGATTATTATAACTATGTGGCTATTAATTTTTCCACTATTATTATTTATTATATCTATTTAGATATGTTTTTATTTATATATACGGCTTTTTTGGTTGCTATAAATTTATTATATTTGATGTTCCACTCTAATATGATGGTATAGTCTACCCATCATACCACCCTGGTCTCTGACATGATTCCATGTGACCCACTAGCTTGGGGCATTGTTTAATGGATCTTGGGTAGGGACATTACATAAAATTACTATATAATAATAATTGGACACTTCATATCAATATATATTTATCCATAGTATGAAACATTTATAATAAAACATGATTTATGTTCATGAAAATTATTCATTGATTTAAAATTGAATTTTTTATTTCCCTTAACCATCCTAAAACCCTATAAAACATTTAAATTGTGGTATGAGAACAAAATTATCAGTAAAGTATATTAAAAGAAATAAAACTATTTGTGTAGTGAAAACCTTTAAAATTGATAAATGTTTATCTTTATATCAATGTTAATTAAGAGATAGAAATAAATCATATTAACACAAAAATAAACAAATTTTGATAAAATAAAATCAGTAAATACCAAATATATATTATATAAATCATATATATATCATAGCACATCATTATCCATATTCTATTATAAATGGAATAACCATATGGTCGACATTTGTACCAAATACATTGGGGGGATATCACAATCCCATGCATTCTTAGTTTATAATGTAACCACCCATCCTAGTTTTATAATTTAACAGCCCATACATAGTTTATATAGTAAGGACCAATCCCTAGTTTATAACGTTACCACCCATAAATATTAGTATGTTTCAATAACTATTTCATAATGATAATACATAAAACCATAAAATCTTCACATCACACTAATAAAACATTCTCTTCACCCATAAGAAAAATATTTTAAATATTTAAATAATAACTAATTTTAAATCCACAATTTTCATTTCCAAAATACCCAAAAAGGATAATTCTAGATTTTAATTGAAAAAAATTAGAAATATTTTAAAGGAATCTAAATATCAAATAATGGATACATGATGGAAAATTCATTGTCACTATACATGTTAAAATCAAAACTTTATTATTTCATTTGTTATGTAAGTAACACAATCCATAAAAATATTCCCTTTTCTTGAGACATATTGATAGAAAAACAAAAATTCCCTTTATAAAACTCTGATATCCATAATGAAATAATTTTTAAAACAAGACAATGGAAGAAAAATAGAGTTATAAGTAAAACATTAATACATAATTGTTCTTAAATAAAACTTCCTTATCACATTGGAAATAATAGAATAGTTATCCCCATGAATGAATAACATTAAAAAACCAAATATTCCATGAGAATAGAGAAATTAATGATATAAAATTTCCAATCGAATTTATATACACATCATAAAATATGATAGGTTTATAACATCAAAATATTCCTTAGTGAAAGGATATTGAGATGATGTCCCTTACCTTAAGTCTGAGTTGTCACATATCATATTTATCTTCTATAATAAGTAACCTTATTTTATTTATTTAATTTCTTAATACCCCTTTTAAATTTTATTATTTATTTTACTTAATTTTTTATTATGTTATATATGATTACATATTCATGTAATTTTACCTCTTATTTTTGAATGATATTCAATTTATGAGTCATAAATTACTTCGGAAGTTTGACTACGATGAAATATGTAATTATTTAATAATGTATAGAATAATAATAATGAAATAATTAACATATTTTTATTAAATTAATACAAATCATTAATGATGGTTTAGATAAAATGAGGTATTATACAACCATAGAGAAAGTAGTTTGTACCTACACATGAGTAACATTTCCATTTGTCAATGCTCATTATAGAAAGGATGTAAGTAAGATTTTCACTTTAAAAAATGATAATAAAATCATAAATACCATGTTATATCTTCAAATATTATTATATATATAATCCATGTTGTTTGTTCATTAAAATAGAGCCACATTGCAACGAGAAGGGGATAGTACACTTATACATGACTGATATAATCATTTTATAGTGTGTGAGAAGGTAAGAATGAAAATAATATATTTTATTTTAAACTAATAAATATTTAATTAATATCATAATTGTGAAATTTATATCACATATATTCAACTAATTTATCAATATTACATTCCATGTAAAGCATTAGTGAAAAATGAATCACATTGCTTCCCGAGGCGGTAGTCCGCTATACACACGAGCGATGTTATCATATCCCCAATGAAATGGGAGTTAAATATATATATATATATATATATAATATAATGAATCCATAGGTATAATTATTTAATTAATATAATTAATATAATTTATATATATCATAATACCCAATGGTGAGAGGTGTTGATGAAAAACATCTTACATCAGTTTTGGAGGCGGTAGTCGGCCATACACATGAGCTTGTTCTTGTTTCCCATTTGTGGGAAGAAGAGGTGGATATATGTAATTACCTAAAAATATTTAAATATAAATATATGTGAGACACTAGTGTTATTATAAAATTATACATAAATATTTCTTAAATGGTTGAAATAAGAAATAATAAAATAACACATAATTAAAAAATTTACCTCATCTCGAACAACATCATTAGGATTAGAGCGAAAATATTACTAGAATGGATTTATTACCAAAAAAGATAATAATATTTAGGGTATGTAAGTTTTAATTTGATTTAGGTAGGATTTTTGAAAACCAAAAGGGTTTGAATGTGTGACAAAGAGAGAAACAATTGTGTCCTTATATAAGTGTGGTGAGTGCCAAACATGTAATTTCATAAAAGAAAAAATTGTACCCTCATTTTTCACATGACACAAGGATCCAAAACGAATTATTACTGATTCATAGAAATTATAAGGTCTAAATATGGATATAAATGAGATTTGAGACATGTTTTTTTCCATTTTATCACTTATCGTTTTTGTTTAACTCCCAGAAAACCCATTTTTACTTTAACTATGGTAATTAGTTTTTACAGTTTTCACATTTCTTTTTGGTAAAATATAATGTTAAGAATATTAGATAATATAAATTATTCTAATTCAAAATATCTAATTGGTTTTAAAAAATTCTATAAATTTAAGTGGAAAATTTAAATTTAAAATATAATTTGTTGATGAGAGAAGAAGCGGGTTTTCAAAAAGTGTATTTTAAAGAAAAGGATTATATTATATTAATTCTTGTGATTAATAATAATTATATTTTTAATATAAGGTAATATTTATTTATATAAAATAAATATATTTCTTTTAAAACATTCCACATTAGTTATTATTTTAATTAATTAATGTGAAGAAATATTATTCATATGAGAATGATTTTTAGAAAACTCTTCTCTTTTAACTAAAAAAAATACACTAATATACAGGAAAATGTTGATTAAAAATTATTAAGATGGATTAAATATAAATAAATAATACTTATTTTACTTTAAATAATATTCAATTCATATTTTTTACTTTTAAATTACTAAATTCATTTGAAAAAAAATATTTTTTTACAAAAATGGAATTTTTTTCTATTCACTAGAAAATAAAAAATTTCAAAAACCACCCAAATAATTAACCAATGAGAATTTTTATATTCTGATTTAAAAAAATATATTCATCTTTTCATATTCAAAATCAAAATTTTAGAAATTAAACTTTTCAAATAAATCCTTATAATAAAAGTGTTTCATTACAAATATTTCGTTTTTTATTTCAAAATATATGTTCCTTAATGTTTTTATAATAAATATAACTATATTAATAAAAAAGAATGTTATTTATTATATCATTTACATAGTTCTCACTTATTCTAAAAGCATAAAAATCTTTTTTAGGAAAAAACAACAATATATCTTCAATCTCACCCTTTTTATTTGTTGAAAACGTTTGTTAACAAATTTTGCAACACATAATTTTTTAATCCCTAGTTTTCCTCAAAATATAAGTTTTTAATACATTCATAAAATCAGAAAAAATTTCATTGATAATGTCCAAACACCACACTACTGGAAAACGTATTGTTTCTAAATGAATTTTATCCCTTGGTTATATGTGATCATATGATAATGAAAAGATAAACTCCATATTACATTTTTCTCAACCTTTTTATTATCTCCCAAATTTTAGGATAACCAAAGATTCATATTATTTTTTTAATTGTTATACATACTATCATAAATAATAAGAAATTATTGAACATTTATCCCCCATTTTAAACATAATCCAATGAATGTTTTGGGAATTCCTTAAAGGCTTTTAGAAATTCATCCGTACAAGATGAACCTGAGGTTACAGCCTCATTTCCAAAAATATTTCATTTAGGATGGATTTTTTAAAAACATTAGAAATTTGATATTTTGTTTAAATGTAATCATGAATTAAAAATACACCATAAAATTTCTCTATTATGAAATGATTCTTGATATTTTAGTGTTTTGACATTGAATATTGTATATTATTTTTGGAAAGATCAATGGATCGTTGACTATCACACAGAATCTTCAAGGGCATGAAAACATTTACTCACAAATCTTAGAGCTAAAGATTCATCCAATTGTTTTGTGAAAAATAATGCATGGAAAAACATATCATGTTTCTAATATCCTCAAGGTAATTGAACTTTGTTTCATATTTTGAAAGCTCACACAACATTCTATCTAGGAAAATGTTTCTCCTGATATTTATTTTCTATCATTTCAATCTATAACCCAATCATTATCTATATATCCACTCAAGTTTAAATCACAATGAATTTTACAAAACATCCCATAATAAGATATTTATTTAACATATATTATAATTATATCATCTAACATAAGATTTTATTCCTCTTGATTACTATGATATATTTCACACAATGTTACAACATAGAAAATGTCTAGTCTTGAATTTATAAGATGGAGAAAACATCAAATCAACATCAATAATCTTTTGAATCCCCATGTATTCAGGATTCATTTGTAATAATCCTCATACCAAATAAAATGGTGTTTAATATTTTTTAATCTATAATACTAAATAAAATTAACAACTCCATGGAGTACATATCTTGAGATAAGAAAATGATTCTCTAATTATATTGAACGTGTAAACCTAGAATGAATGTTAATTACCCAGGCATTTCCATTTCAAAAAATTAATCTTCATTTCTTCTGAAATTCTTTTTTGATAATTTTATTCTATCACGTAAAAAATTATTTGATCAAAATAATCATTAACAATCAGGGTACCTATGTTGATCTCTTTAATATATAAGTAGTTGTTACCTTTTCAATTATAAAAATTACACCTTTTAAAGATAATATCATGTTTTGAGTACTAAAATAATTATGTATGTTTGAACCCATGAAAGTATTAATTCAACATAAAAACATTGTTTTTAAAATTATAAATTAATTAACCACAAGGTTTCTCTATGTAGACTTCTTCTTATATTTTTATTTTAATAAAATTGCCCTTACATTCACTTGATAAACAATGTAAAAAATTGTGAAACTACTCCCAATAACATTGTGATAGTTTCAAATCATACAACACATGAAATGGTTTCTCCAAAATCCAACCCTTTGAACTATGAATAAACATTGGATATATGTTATACCATATTTATTTAAACTTCTCGATCTTCATTAATATTCTTCCAAAACACTCTTTTTTTTAACAATATTCCTTACTTTTGGTCATACAACATTTTCCTAGGTGCAATTGTAATAAATTTATCCTTGATATTTATTCATATCATATACCCATTTGATGAGTTCAGCTTCCCCTAAAATTAATTCCAGTTAACCAAGTGAGATATTTCATGTTTTATTTTATAATATGTACTTTCTTTTTGTCTGAACCAGAGCCTTCATATTTCAAATAATATTCCCATATCTACATTATTTTTGCAGAGTATGTCATTTCATATATTTTATTACTATTTTCCTTTCCTCGTAACAAGACTCGTATCAATCATCTTGTACATGTTTTGGTTCATATTCATCATCACATTTGTATTCTCATTTGATGTCATCAAATTATATTCTTCAACATTTCCAATAAATTTTTCTAAGGTGTATGGATTTTAAAAAACATTCATATCATAAGAATGCAAAAAATATTGTAAAAATATGTTCCAAATGTTTTAAAATATTTCATAGAATTAAAACCCCATGAAAATACGTTCCTGGTATTTTTCATCAAATTCTTCAAGATCCAAATTATAGATTTTAAGTAAATAGGTACTCCCAAAATCATCGAAATACATCACTAAAGGTTTTTTTTTCAAACCACATTTCATAGGGAGTCATGTTTGATTCTGTCCACAACAAATATGTTATTTATAGATATACAAAATTACAAAAAACATATATCTAGAAAAACATAGAATTTTTATACTCATCTAGCATACTTATCCCCATTTTCACTAAACATATATTTTTTATTCTCTACTACTCCATTTTTTAGGAGAATATGGAGAACTATATTTATTTCTAATTCCATGTTTCCTTAGATTAGACTCATAGGTATTACTTTTTTTACACTTTTCCGTGATCAGTTCTTAAATTTAATATAAAAACACTAATTTCTCTCTCAACATCCATTTGGAAATATATGAATATCTTTACAGCCTCTAATTTATGCGTCATAAATATTTTTTTGGTCATCTAAGTGAATTTATCAATAAAATTAATATATTATAAAACCCTTTTTCTTGATTGATATATCATTGAATAAGAAAAATATTTGAGTGAATAAGTTAAATTAGCCTTGTGGATTGGATTTCAATATTGTTATGTTTTACACCAACCATCTTCCCTTTCTGAAATGTTGTGAAAATAATATCATCCTTCCTATTAATTAGTTATAAGTTTATTATAGCTTAATACTTACATAATTTTATCATAATTTGCAATACTATATACCAAAGTATTTGGTGACCCTTTTTTTACATCCTAAACACTTAATAAGCCTTGGTCACTAAGTTCTCTAATCTAAAAACACACCATTGTTTTTTTCTCCCTTCAAAAGAATCTTTACATAATATAACATTTCAATAATAATAGAATCCTTCCTAAAGGTATATTTTTACCATCATCACAAAGTTTTCTAATACTCAATAAATTATGTTTCATAGTCTCAATATATAAAATATCATTGGAATTCATTTTCTATGATTTAATAGGAGCATTTGATATTTCTTTAATTTGTTATGAACAATTATTTCTAAAATTAATTTCTCTTATCTAATTTTTTTCAACATCATTAAATAATTTTATGTCACATTTCATTTGTCTGAAAAACAAAAATATCAACAATCAATTGTTTTTTATTTTCTCTTGCTTTCAGATATGCCTTGATTACAAATTTCCTTTCTTCAATGTTCTTCTTTCGAACTGTTATTTACTTCCTTGAATAATATTCTTATTCAAGAAGTGATTTCATAACTTTTTTATCATAGTGTTAAAATTTTAAATATCATCCATATACATCTTCTAGGTAATTAAAATGATTTTCTATTGGGAATTTTCTAACATCATTATATTATTCATTTCAAACTTCCTTTGTATTATAAATATTATAAACTTATATTCCAAAAAATGATCACACATTATTAAAAACTATTTATAGGTTTTAAAATTTTATACCAATAGTTATATGATTTTTGACTAAAAATTTCATAGAACCTAAAAAACCATCGAATCATGGTTTTCTTTAGAAGTGGTATATTTCCCTATAGAATGTTTTTGAAGTACATTATATCTTTATACTTTTTTCCCTCCTAGCATAGGGAAACATTCATACAGGGATAATTTTTAAAATTTCTTTGTGTTATATATTTCTCAAATGTTTCTCAATCCATGATTTCCAGACCGTTTTCATAAAGACAGCATGTCTAGTAAAATAAGATGAAATTTATCATTTAGTGGGTAAAGATTTAACCTAATTCTTAGAATTAGATTTCTGAGAAACTTTAGAGGTTTCAGATTATACAAATAAAATTTTTATTAAATTTTATTCATATTTTATAAGTTAGTTTCAACCCCAATATGTTTTGAATAAGTTTTTCACACCTCATCATCCTTAGTATCATGTTTCCTACTGAGATTTTACACCATTATTCCCAGTTCAAAAAAACATAGTTAATGTTTTATAATATTTAATATATACTCATACTATTATCTATGAACATCAATTTTTTTTTATTATTCTATAGACTTTATTTATTAATAATTATGGTGTATTTTTTGAGTTCGTTTTCTCAATTCAAGCCACAATTTATAATATTAACTAATATTCTCCGTAACATTATTCACCTCCTTATTCTTGTTCACTGTTTGAGGAATCTTTCCTTTTATAAACAAAATAAATGAAGGTTACAAACATTTAAATACATTCATCTTATGAAAAAATATTTTAAATATATTTTGATTCAAATTTCTTAATCAACATATTTATTCAATTTGAAATTAACTTTTTCTTACCACAAATGGATTTTTTTTCTTCCTTAAATTTATTTCTCCTTATTCCACTGAGGTTTTTCTTCTATATTTTCACTATATACATCATATTTCTTTATAGGAAAATTTATATAAAATTTTCTAATTACTCCACAATCGAAAAAATTAATTTAGTGTTTTACATAGTAATTTCCTCTACCTATTTTGTATTTTTAAGATATGAGTGTTGATTTTTTTCATTCACATCATCATCGTTCTTATCTTATAAATCAATACTCTGATCAACATCTTATATGTTTAGCTACCACATATCCTCGAAATCCATTTCATACTTGATCTTCTTTTTTAATATTGGAACCTTCTTAATGTCATATAAAATGAGAAAGTTATGGAATTAATAATTATATAAATCATATTTATCATTTAAATATGGGATTTTAGAACCAATCCCCTCAAAGAAGTTTCTCATAAATTTCTTAACTATATTAGAATCTTCCATGAAATATCTAAATCCTTCATTATTACAAAAAAATTATTAAATGTGGTGAATTATTAAAAAAAGGGTTTTCACTTGTCATTTTGATATGTTCGAAGATGATTCTCCATATTGGCATCCCTACTACCTTCACTTTGGTGTTTCACTTGAAAATAATTTTCTGTTTGTCCCACATTTCCATGAACCTTTTGAGAACCATATACATGAAAACATTTTCAGATAAGGACATAAGAATACAATTTTTATCTTTCCCATCAACCTCTATATTTATTTTTTCAAAAACAGTCATGGGAATATTTTTCTTATTGTGTAGAAACCCAATTATTTCCGCATAAATAAATTACAATCCAAGAAATAGAAAACATGGCATCATTATAATTATCTATACATGATAATTTTTTCTATAAAATGTGGGAATACATTTTTAGTTGATGAAATTGACATTTTACAAGATAATTATTATAGAAAGGATCATTTCTGCTAATATCAATTGAACATAATTTTGATCAGTACACCACTATGAAGGAGTTCTAATCAGTGGTATTATTTTTTAAAATTTCAATTCTATATAAAAGTTAACCCATGTAACTTGATAGATTTATTTCCCTAATCAATTTCTATAATAGTATCACAATAATGAAAATATAAATAATAGACAAGTCATGAAATATTTACAAGGATCAACTTCAGTGTGTGAACATACAACTTGTTTGTGGAAACCCCTAGGTATAGATTAGACACCTTATAGATCCTAGTAGTTATGATTACACTAACCATAATTGTTTTAATATGTTTTATAAAAAACTTTTATAATAAAAAAGATATGATTATTTTTAAACTGTTCTCCACAAAAGATTATTTTTGATAGTCTGTATAATAATTTTTATCTAATGAAAGATAGTTTGTTGTGTCTTTTCATTCAGCTGGTGAAAGTCTATTCGGTGCACCCCAAAAAAATTCCTCTTTCTAATCTATTTTCTATCCAGTTTAAAAAACATTTGTTTGTCACTATTTTAACATTTAATGTTTCTAAAATCGAAACATTGATCAGAAATATCTAAAAAATATCTCTTCTAGTTCCACTATGTGAAGTAATATACTTTTTATTCTATCCCAAATCAATGTATGGTACCTTTTCTTCAATCAGAAACTAATTGCAGTAGGACACTCACTTCTGACATAAATTCTTCAGCATTTCAAATTTTTTTCAGTGAAAGTACTAAGTTAAGATATAATTTTCCAAGACTATTTATATGTTTTCTAAATAGAAAGGGTAAGAAACAAATTCATCTTTCCCACCAAAATTATTTCTAAAATTACTCATTCCCTCTAAAATGAAAATAGATGTATTCTTCTCAACCCTTCTATAAAATTTTTAAGCATCATGAAAATTTAAACAATTCCAATCTTTCCCAGAATTCCTAAACCATAGATGTTATGGAACATCATAGACCATTCTCATATTTTAAAAATATAAACAACATAAAATAAATAAATACTTGAAATGAAACATTCATAATCCCCAATTTTTGGGACTTTACAATGTTAAAAAAATTTCAATATAAACTTTATCCGATACAAAATTTTCCAAATAAAAAATTCAATTTTTATATTTTATTTTTTGATCTTAATTTTTTATAATATTTGGTGACCACTTCCTATCATATGAAAATAGTTTTCCAAATGGATTTGTGCTTTTAAATATATTCTATTTTCCTATACTTAAAATTTATTCACCATTTGGTCAGTGATTGTCAGTCTAGATTATCCAACGATAATGGGGATGTTTGTTTGATGTTTAACCACCTGATGGATCTTCATCTAGTGGATTTCCATTATCATTTCTTCATCATAAATTCAAAAAATCAAAATTTATAAATATTTTGTACAAAAAATCATTAACACATTAAATATTCATATAAAAAATTTGGTTGGCACATCAACCTATTTTGATTTCTCTTGACCCACTAAAGATTGTTGGTTACTTTTTTGTAACTTCTATAATGAATTTTTGACAAGAAAGTTTCATCATCCGGTGCACTACTCAGATTTATCATTTCAATTTCTCCATTTGAATTAACTCTAATAAAAATTTACATAAGACTTCTCATATCATGGACTTCTCTCTCATCGTATTTCTTTCTCATTTTTTGAACTGAAAAAACTAAGAAATAAAAACATCTCACAATTTTTTGTTCATTATCATTGTCTTGTAATCAACATTTTATTTTTTTGGTGACCTTTTAAAAACATCCACTTTTTCAAACATGGCGACATACAATGTCCAACATTCTTTTTCTAGTGACTTTGTCTATTTGGAATATTTTTTTGGTGAAATCTTTCTAGAATTCAGTTACATTTATCTATCCTACTAGATATTTCAACTTGTATGATGACTTTCTTCATGATATTTTAAAATAGAACAATTAGCATATAAATTTCCCATTTTATAAAAAAAAATCAAAACAATCATTTCTAACAACCTATAGAAACTTCATAAATAGTATTTCTTATCACAATTTGATCAAATTTTTCAACCTATTCACATCAATATTCTTAAAAAATATATAATCAATAAAAAAATTTAAGAAAATATAGTGACTCTTTTTTTATATATAATACAATGTAATATTTTTAGTACTATTTTGGAAGCCATTCACTTAATCGGTGTAGGATTTCAAGGTTCGGAAAGTTGTTGTGTGGTGATATGGAAAAAATTAAATATATTTTACCATGCATGTCTAGTTCTATAGTAAATGTGTAATAACACCAATTCTAAACCATTGATTGAAAGAATAATAATGTGGTTGAATCTAGAGTGTGGTTTTTAACTAAGGCATGACATAAAATTTTTGGTGTCATGTGCTCTATCAAGGGTGGGCATTGGCGGGGTGTTAAATAAAGTTTATTGATTTAATAATAATTTAATCAATAACCCTTACCCCTATGTGAACATGGATGTAAAAACGAACCCCCTCCCCCCCTATAGTTACGGATGAACAAAGGGAAACTATAAAGAAGAGGCACATATTACCTACAATGTTGTCATCAATCACTCTCATATCATGATGCACTAACTTCAGAGTATGGATTCGACCCTGAAGCTTTGAAATTTCACCACAATGTAGGAATATTTTACTTTTATGTCCCGATAAACTTATTGAAGATTTATTTTACAGTTTTTATCCCTTAGGCAACTTATATAGACCCCTTGGGGTGAATAAGATAGTTCTGTATAGTATTTCCTTTAATGAATCAAATTTCAATCAGAGACATTATCCTTTTAGATTTTGGAGAAATCCTATTCATAAGAATTTTTATAATAATTTTATAAATGTTGTTCAGTAGATAAATAGGCTTGAAGAGGTGTATCTCATTTTAATTATCAATTTTAGTGATGAGGGAAAAATATTTTCCATTTATACCCAGAGAAAGATAAACTCCCCTAAATAAATTAATCACTAGTTTTCATACATCATTATATATAATATCTTAGAAATATTGATAGAAGGATTTTATAAAACCATCCAGACCAGGGGAGCTCCATGAGATGAGGCTAAAACAGACTATTTGATCTCAAAGACAAGTGGAGTAGCCAAAAGATTTCATTTTTCCTTTTAAGTGAAAATTTTTTGAATGGTGTTTTCCAAAGATTCTTTTTAAGTACAAATAGTATCAAAGATCCTCATATAATAGGAAATTACATGTGCTAATGAGTCTTATCTCTTATCAAACAAGTTCCCATTATCAATATGAATACCCAGAGGTTGACTAATTTTCCTAACCATATGAATAGTTTCAAATAAATGGTGTTTAGTTCACCATATTTTAGATATTTGACTTTTGAGGTTTCTCTTTTAATGATTTCATTAATATTCAGTAAAACATTCAGTTCATGTGTGACATTATTTTCCTGTTTAAGACCAACATAAAAGTTAGCTTTCATGTCCCTTTCTTGAATGTAGTGGAATAAAGATTCAATGGAGAATATTTCATCGTCGATGTGACTAATGTAATTTTTACTCCTAAATTTCTTCTTTTTCTAGAGGATCATAAGTTTCAAGAAAAGGGAAAAAGAATCATCCTTCTATGCCAAATGTATTTTTGAACTAGAAAGATTGATTTCACATAGTGTACTATCCTTAACACAGAATTTAAATGTTACTATTAAAATAAAATATTTTCCCATTCCAAGACTTTAATTAGGACATAATATTTTATTAAAGTCACCCATGACAGTCTATGGGCATATTATACTATTAAAATTATCCAGAATGTCCTTCCAAAGAGTTATTATTTCATGGTATACATTAAAAGAACAAATAATAGAAACAATTTTCTAAATTACTTCATGATGATACTTGAATGTAACCACCTACTCAAAGGAGGTGATAAAATTATTTCTCGTCACCCAATAGGGAGTAAATACCTATAGTCTCTTTATATTTGTGCTATAAAATTTTTTCTATGAAGTTGTTAACAAAATTTTTAGGGAGTGGAAATCCTCTAAAATAATATCATTTTGGGTTGGAAAGACTAAACATATTAAGATTATTATTTATTATAAAAGTTTGAATTGATATAATTGTCTCAGGGATGGAGATCCCTTAAAAATTCCAAAAAATATACTGTCATTTATACTTACGTTTGGAGCAAGATCCACTATTTTTTGTTCCACCATATTTCTGGTTTCTAGTTGATTGTCTAGTTACAATCAATTTTTAATTATCCTTCAATTATTTATTTACCTCTTTTAAGGTATGAGATTATGGACTTTAAAAAACCATGGTAGTGTGAGGAAAATGAGAAATATCAATAGTAATGACAAGGACACCATAATCCAAATTGGAATGGTGTTCACTGATTTTAACAAAACTCATACATTAGTTGCAATTAGTTACTTCAAAATTTCCACTATTATATGGTTCAACTAGTTCCAAATATATTTTTATAGTGTAATATGGATACTTCGACATAGATGATAATTTGGAGATAATAGTATGAGTGGAACATCTCTTGGTATCAACATTTTCAACCCTGTCATAACAAGTATAGATTTGTGTAATGAAAATATTAGATTAACCATCTTGCATAGTGTTTTTTTATAAGAGGTTGTTCTCTGATATTCTGCATCCCATAAAATTGTCCTGGTAAGAGTATTTATCCACAGTAACTCTATGTGTCACTTATTTTGGGATTAAATCCAAATTTTTATGTTCATTAAGACTGACAGAATTTTCATCTTGAGGGGTCACCATGACTGAATCTTTTGTACCATCAAAATTCACACTAATATATAATTCATCCAATTCTATATCTGAATTCCAAACCTTATATGGACATGTCTATATGTGTGTAATCTGTAAATATCAAGATGGTGGAGGTAACCCTGATAACATCTTTTGTATTTTCATCACAAACAAAATTTTTATTATAGATGTTATCAATTTCTAATCCCAAATGATTCTTATGTTGATCATACATATCCACACCACCAGGAGATAAATTTTTTCCTCTTCTATAAATACATGAGGTACCACAAATAAGGACCTTCCATCCAATTGATGTAAAAGGATATTATTCTTCACATTAGCATGTTCTAAAGGTGGATCATATATTGACTTGAAAATTTCCATATTATCATGGGAGATATAAAGTAGAAATGATTATTAATAATTTAAATAGAATATGGTAATAGATATATCTTCTTTTTATTCGACATCTAAAATATAGGCCATGTTATTTTTATCCACTCTCACATTATTGTTGTTTTGTTTCCATTAAACCCATTTTCCAGATTCAACAATTTTTTAGGGTCAATTTTTTCCAGCGAAATTTCAATGCTCTTAATTCCTTCTCTAGACACATCAAAATAATTTGGATCCATTATAGACATAAATTTATTTTGAATGTTCATACAATAAGAAATAGTGTTTCCAAAAATTCTAAAGTAATCACAAAAGGATGAACAAATTCATTCCTTATTTTCACCTAAACATTGAGGTCATTAGTAATGAATAAAATCACATCCAAATGTTTTATATCATGATCATATTCAACTATTATTCTATAATACATCCCCATATCTCCATTAATAGTGTGGTGATCAATTTTAAATGTAATTCCAATACAAATAGTGATATCAATAAAAATGTTGGGGTGAAAAAATACCCAATTTAAATGATGAAGCCTTATCCAAATTTTAGTTGTATAATTGTTTTTATTAAAGGGATTAAATTTTATATTCCATTCTGAAATAATCAGATTTCTAGGATTCAGTTGAACATTCCATATATTCTAAACTACATAAAGATCATCCTTGCCTTTCAAAAGCATGTGTAAGAAACCTCAGCCAATGGGAATCATCATGTCACGAACCAACCCAGGTCGACCTTGAACCGGTCACCCGATCTGGTCCGTGACAAGGACCAAAGGGAATTCTCAATCCCCACGGGTTGGTAACTACTGTCATGCATCAAAACAAACAACTTGGGAATGATTTGGCCCATAAAAAAGATAAATTATCATAAACTGAACAAATAGACAAACAAAAGAAAATAATCCAAACAAACTTGCAGTAGAAAAAATTAATAAACGAATCAACGAGACATACCTCAAGTGAACAAGTGGGTCACCATGAAACATAAGCTAAACTCCCTCCAAGAGCTATCCAGAATTAGAGTAACAAGAAGTTGAAATGAAAAGTGGGTGTGATCACCGAGATGCTCAGTAGGAATGCCAAGATACAATAACGCCATATTCCCTTGCCTTTTATATGAAATCCAAAACATGGTAGTTTAAAAATATGACATAATAAAATAATGTTTTTCATTATTTTAAAATTCATGTAACAAGTTTTCATTTTCAAGGAAATCATTTCTCACCCACTGTATTTTAAAATAGGATCCAAGCACGCATTAATGTTTCAAATTGAATGGAAACCAATTTAGATTAAAAAATGGTTTTCACAAATGAGACATAAATTATGAAACAACTAAAATGAATAATACATCACAAGAATCATGTTGCAAATGAGTACCATGTAAAATCTCTATAGCTAGCCAACACAAGTGGGACCCTAGAGACCTCGTACCTTGGTGAAATGTGGCTTAGAAACCATGACCCTAAAAAACATGACATAGAAACCACGACCCTCAGAAAACGTGGCATAGAAACCATAACCCTCAACCATTCATATGTTTTGTTATTTCTTTTGCATCAATCATTCTAGAAGAAACTGGGAAGAACCACAATCATTTTATCTTGCATACTACTCTCAGTCCACCCACCTAGATACCCAGGCTTCCCATTGGGCTCTATTTCAAGTGGTGGTGAGTTTTCTTTATCAAGAAAAAATTTTTGTTCATAACACTTTCTTTATTCAAAACTAATTCCAACTCTCACCACCCTTCTCTATCCTTAATCACATTCCCCCTCTTTCATGTCAGATAATTTATAAGCCTCAACATTAGGAAAATAACAACACATTCAACATACAAATCATTTTCTTAAACCAAGGGGGAGATCCTCAAGAGAGGTTTTTATTTTTCATGAAACATTATTAAGGTGACAACCGGGCTTAATTACATAAAGGGGACACTTTTTATAACTCATCAGCCGAAAGGCCAAACACATTTAAAAATACACATTTCCAATTCAAAGCCACTTGTGAAATCAATTTTCAAGAAAAAACATCTTAAGACCAATGGCATTAGAAATATGTTACAATTTTCAAAACAAAGGTAGAATCATTTTTAGAAACCATAAATAGAATCCATAGCATATGTTTATAGCATAAATTTAAAACATATTTTTAAAACAAGAATGAAATTATGAAATACGAATTAAAGGCATAGGCATACGGGACTTACCTCGAGGGGGAACCAAGCCCTCCACTTTGGCACTTGGTGATTTCTAACTAAATGATGTCCCCCCTAAGAATATGCACTTACATATACATATAAGAATACCTAGACTGTACGGAGACGTCTGCATGGCCAGGAACATGTGCAAGGTAAACCTTACACATATTCTTTTATACATATACTAGTATCCAATCACCTATATATGCATTTTTTATATATACATGGGCACACCTAGACACATACATGTAAATTAACTTCCAAGGATGATTATACATGTAACGGGGGAACCCACATATATATATATATATATATATATATATATATTCTTACATATGCACACACCGATGAGTCTCCTTGGACCTGGAAACTCCAAACCATTAACCAGAGTTCGACACACTACACCACAAAATCACAATAAGAAAGGATCAATAGTATAATCATCAATCCCATAAACTATATAAACCTCATATGCAACAAGGGGGTTCAATAAGGGAAACCAATATCACATAACAAGTTACAACCGGGGCTTCACACATTTCATAAACATTTTAAAATCCATTTATAAAAAAATCTGAAATTTCAAACACAATTCCAAAGGAAGGTATAAGAAAAATCAAGTGTACCAATATAAATCCTGGGAAACTCGATTCCCATTTTATAAAACAAACAACCATTTTAAATTAAGGTAACACATCAAGCAAAAATACCACCCACACTAAAACAAATTTGGCATAAAATCCAATAATCAAGTGAATTTCACACTGAAAACATTTATTTTCATTTTTATCAAACATAAAGAATGCATAAAACCTCATTTCAAAACCACGATGTAATTGTGAAATGAAATCCACCATTTCATCCAATGAAAAAGTCACTCAAGCTTTAAAAATATTACAAAACTACCTTCTGTGCATGGGACTCATTCTTTGAAACCCAGATCAAGGCATAAGGTCTCCCATTTCCATCAGACCAGTATTAAAGAGGCCAATCGGAATTCTCAAAAAAATCCAAACCACCATTTTTAATAAATGTGAAAAACCCATTTGAAATCATTTGTGGTCGCACCTCAATTTAAAACCAAAATCCGTTTTTAAGACTTCATTTTCACCCAATGAAAACCAAACTGGGCCAAGACCCATTTCCCCGCATTAAAACCATTTAAAAGAACCAAATGCATTTCATGAAAATCCTAGCACAATTAAGAATAACAATTTAAATAATAAAACAAGGATTAAAAAATCAACCATTTATTCCAAGGCCAAGGAATACTCAAATGGGTTCAAATCAACACAAGGCTATAAAATATATTCATACTTAATCAAAATGTAATAAAGTACAGGCATATAATAATTCCATGGCAAATAAATTGAATATTTAAACCTACCTCAAAGAAGAGAAGATCCAACTCAAACACTTCAGAACATGAAACCCTTGATAAAGACTGCTTCACACATGCGTGCACATGTATTCTTATATATATATGTATACCCTTAAACCATTATATATTTTCATCACTCTATGATAGAAAATGTGCAAGGAAGTCATATATATATATATAAAGGTACCAATACATGTGAGCGCAATACCTCAACAATCAATCAACATTCTACAACAATTCTAGGAATCCTAAAATAATAAGTGACCCAAATAAAATGTGCAAAACACAATAGTGGAATAAAACACTCACCCCAAGTGGTGTCGACGAGCTGAAACGAGCCCATCCGCCTCACCTTCAACTATGGATACCGGAATATGCATAAAGTCTACCGAAGGGGCATTACACATACCCTAATGACGAGAGAAACGACAATAAAATCTAATTAATATAAGACTTATGGTTTGGCTGAATGGAAAAGAGTGATGAAGATAAGAAAACCAGACAAAATGAAGGAGAAGACAAGGGAAGATAATTTTACCTTCAAGAACCAAACAGTATTTGTGATAGAACCCAGAGGAAACATCGCACGAAGGAGACGCCGTGCGGGATCAGAGGCATACAGCCTTGAGAGAGGAGGAGCACTGTGCACGATGCATGGGTAGGTATAACAAGAAGAAAAAAAGAAATAAATAAATAAAATATAAAATGAGGAAATAAAATAAAATGAGAAACAATAAATTAATCTTTAATAAACAATAATAAAAATAATAATAATTTTTTTAAACTCAAATAATAATAATAATTATAATTATTATTATTATTATAATAAATTAATAATATTATTATTAATAGTAAATTTTTTTCCATTTATTTTATCCTATTTAATTTTGACTTTAATTGAATAAATTTTATTTAAAATTTAAGAAACAAAAAACACAAATATGAATAAAAATATTAACAATAATCGTGATCATAAGAAATCGAGTCGGGATGTGACAATTCTCCCCCCCCCCAAAAAAAAATTTTTGCCCCCAGAAAGTCACCCAGCCAAATGAGGAATCAAACAAGAGTTTGAAACTAAATAAGGCCAAAAAAATCACAATCTGGATGTGAAATTTTACTCCACCAGTCACACACGACTAACTCTAAGAGAAACATCAAAGAGAAGAGTCATCGAGAAATGAGTAGGGTTCTCCCCCCACCAAAATCTGACTAGCATGACTAAAATTGAGATTCTCAACACGGGATAACTCTGGAACTACTAACATGATCCAAATAGGAAACTACAATCACAAACCAAAACCCAAAAAAAAAAATCTAAAAGAAGGAACAACAAGATCCATGGTGGGACTCCCCACCATCTAAGAACCGACCAACTTAAACCAATCAGCATAGACCGACACAAGAACTTCCAACCCAGACCAGAAACCACTGACACATTAGAAAACCTAAATAATAATTCAACTAGATAGATAAATGAACCATAAATCGTCATTTCCAAGAGAGATAAGCAACTCCAAAATGATCACATGACAAAATTGAAATAGTTCACAATTGAGGAGGCACAACTACTGGAATTACAAGATAACGAGATCACAATGCCTTCTTACAACCAAAGTGGGGTATTCAAAGAACAATGACCACAATAAGAAGAAAACCTATAAACCTATTATAGAAAAATAGAACTTTAAAAGATGAGGGATATTGAAGAGGGAAATTTAAATTGTCCCCATTCTAGCACCAGAGAAAAAAGTTAGATCAAGGTGCCCCACACCCAATGATTCTGGACTGCGTGAAAGGATTCACTTGGAGACCTATGGTGGGATCCCCTGAAGTCTCGCATATACATATAACATTGTGCTAGATCATGAAACCATCTATACATACATCCAATTATCTATCTACCACATCTGTACCTCTATATTTTTTATCCCTCATAGGAATATTGAGGGTTAATTCTAAACACATCTCATTCTCAAAACAGATCATTCAACGTAAAGCACAAATTATCATCCAATATAAAAATAACAATTATTATTAACGAAATGCAATTTCCGAATTCCCAAAAAATTTCTATTCACGTTCCAAAAGTGTTACCAAGATCCCAAAACAAATTCCAACCAGCCTCCCATTTCCCATTTGAGAACACATATCCCATTAAAATAAAAAAAATTCCATTTCAAAACCACTTTTCCATACCAAAACCACATTACCATTTGAAAACCCATTTTTCTATGAACCATTTTCATTTTTGGAAATCCACTCAAGTCAGTAAAAACTAATCCCAAACCTAGCTCAAATAAAAACGTCAAAAAATAAGGGACTAGTGGCTATGCTAACCCGGTAACATGGTTTAGTAGACCATGCTATGAGTTAGTATTAACCATGTGAAGAATTTTGAACCGTGCGCTCAGGATATACATGGGTAACTACTCCAGGAATGCATGATGTGTAACACTATACCACTCCCTTGGTCATCCCACATCCACACAGACCAAGCCAAATAAGAAAATTTAAATCCCAGACTACCCCTGGAAACTCGAGTCTCGGGATGGGAAAGGGTTCATGACATCCTTCCTGCACCTACCTCTTGAGTCCCTACAGACATAATCACCAAGCTATTTGACACCCAAAAAAACAAAGGCCCCTATAATACCATTTTTTCACGAACCAACCCGTGTCAACCTTGAACCGGTCACTCGATCTGGTCCACGGCATGTCCCGAAGGGCGTTCTGGATCCCCACGTACTGGAAACTAGTGTCGGGCATCAATAAAAACCAGTAGGGAATGATTTGTCCAATAAAAAAGATAAATGATCATAAAATAAATAAATTGATAAAAAAAATTAAATAAACCAAACAAACTACCAGCGGAAAAAGGAATAAACAAAGTAACAAGACATACCTCAAGTGACCATATGTGTTCCCACTGTACAATAAATACACTCTCTCCAAGAGTGATCCAAAATTAGAGGCACTTGAAAATGAAATGAAAACTGGGTGTGGGCCTCGAGATGCTCAGTATGAATCCCATGATATAACAACACCCTATGCCCTTGGCATTTATATGAAATCAAAAACATTCTAGTTTGAAAATATAACATAATAAAATAATGTTTTTCATTCTTTTCAAATTCAAGTAACAAGTTTTCCATTTCATTTAAATAATTTCACTCCCACTACAATTTCATAAATAGGATCCAAGCTTGCATTAATGATTCAAAATGAATGGAAACCAACTTAGATTAAAATATGGTTTTCAAAAATGAGACATAAAGTATCAAACAACTAAAATGAAAATTACGTCATAATCATCATGTTGCAAACAATCCCCATGGGAAATCCCTATAGGTATCTAGCACAAGTGGGACCCTAGAGACCTCGTACCTTGGTGAAACATGGCTTAGAAACCCCAACCCTCAACCATTATAATGTTGAGTTAGCTTTGCTACGTCAATCATACTAGACGAAACCAGGACGAACCCCTGCCATGTTATCTAGCGTACTTGTCCTATTCCACCAACATAGATACCTAGGTTTCTCATTGTACTCTATTTCAAGTGGTTGTTAGTTTTCTTTATTAAGAAAACATGTTTGTAGATAACACTTTCTTTATTCAAAACTAATTCCACCTCTCACCACCCCTCTCCCTCTTTAAGTGTATTCCCCCTCTTTCATGTCACACAGTGCATAAGCCTCAACATTAGTCATATAATAACACATTCAACATAAAAATCCTTTTATATAATTATGGGGGCATCCCTCAAGAGAGATTTTTTTTTTCATAAAACATTCATAAGTTGAAAGCATACTTAATTAAATAAAGGGAACACTTTTTATAACTGACCATCAAAAAGGCCAAAAACCTTTAGAAATTAGCATTACCAATTCAAAACCACTTAGGAAATCAATTTTCAAGAAAATTATCCTAAGATCAATGGATTTTGAAATTTATTTTAATTTCTAAAACAATGATAGAATCATTTCTAGCAACCTTAACAAGATTTCAAAGCCTGTGTATATAGAATAAATGTAAAACATATTTTTAAAACAAGAATGAAAATATTAAATTCAAATTAAAGGCATAGGCATAGGGGGCCTACCTTAGGGTGGATGTAAGATGTCCACTTCGGCTCTTGGCACATTCTAACTAAAATCTTCTGCTACCCCACGAAGCATATGCACTTTCTCATACATATAAGGACACCTAGGCCCTATGCACACACCTGCATGGCCAGGAACATGTGCAAGGGGATACTTACACAAATGGTTATATTCATATACTAATCCCCACTCACCTATGTGGGAATTTTTAAATATATACATGGGAACACCTAGCCTCATATATGTATATTCACTGCCATGGATGACTATACATGTAATGGGGGAACCCATATATATATATATATATATTCTTACCTATGCACACGTAGGTGAGTCACCATGGACCCAGAGACTCCAAACCATGAAGCAGAGTTCAACACAATACACCACAAAAGCACAATAAGAAGAGATAAATAGCACAATCATCAATCACATAAACAACATAAACCTCACATGAAAAAAGGGGTTCAATAATGGAAAACCAATATCACAACCCATGTTCCAACCAGGCCTTCACTCATTTCATAAACATTTGAAAATCTATTACTAAATAAATGTGAAATTTCCAACACAATTCCAAAGGAAGGAATAAGAAAATTCAAGAATACCCGCATAAATATAGTGAAACTCCATTCCCATTTTATATAACCGAACACCCTTTTTAAATTAAGGAAACACATCGAACACAAAGACCACCCACACAAAAACCCATTTGTCCTAAAATCTAATAATCAAGTGTGTTTCACACTGAAAAAGATTATTGGAATTTTTATCAAACATAAAGAAGCATATAACCCCATTTCAAAACCAAGTGGAATTTGTGCAATGAAAAAAACCATTTCATCCAAGGAAAAACTCACCAAAGCTTTCAAAATATTACAAAACCACCCGCCATGAAAGGGACTCATTCTTTGAATCCCAAAACAAGGCCCAAGGTCACCCATTTTCATTAAACCAATTTTAAAGAGGCCAATCAAAATTCCCCAAAAAAGGAAAACCACACTCAAATTCCAAACCACCATTTTTAATAAAGTGAAAACCCAAATTGAAATCATTTGATGTCACACCTCAATTTAAAACCAAATTCCCTTTTTAAGACTTTGTTTTTCACTCAATCAAAACCAAACTAGGATAAGACCCATTGTCCCTTCTTTAAAACCATTAAAAGGACCCAAATTCATTTAATGAAGAGCTTAGCATAATTATGTATTCCAATTTAAATAATAAAACAAGGATTCACAAATAAACAATTTATGTCAAGGATAAGGAATACTCAAATGGGTTCAAATCAACACAAGGCTATCAAATATATTCATACTTGCATCAAAAGGAAATAAATAACAAGCATATAATAATTCCATAGGAAACAAATTCTATAGTGACACCTACCTCAAAGAAGAGAAGATCCAACTGAAACACTTCGGCACTTGAAACCCTTGATGAAGACTACTCCGCACTTGCGCACACATGTATTATTATATATTTATACCCTTAATACATTATACATTTTCCCCACACCTTGAGTGAAAATGTGAAAGGAAGGCATACATATGTATACACACACATGTACCTATACATGCGAGCATAACACCTCAAAAATCCATCACCATTTACAACATTTCTAGGAATCCTAAATCACAAAGGAACCAAAATAAAATGTATAAAACAAAAAATTGAAGTAAAGAACTTATCCCAAGCAGTGTCGATGAGATGAGAGTAGCCAATCTGCCTCGCCATCAGCGATTGATGATGGAATACGCACGAAGTTGACCTGAGGGGTATTCTATATACCCTAATGATGGAAGAAACCCCAATGAAATCGGATTAATCTGAGACCTAGGGTGTGACCGAATGAAAATAAGTGACGATGTGGGGAAAACCAAACAAATTGTAGGAGAAGACTACGGTAGACAGTCTTACCTTGAAGAACAGAACAAGATTTGTGAAGGAAACTAGAGGAAACATCACACGAATGAGAGGTCATCCAGGATGGGAGGCGCATGGCCATGGGAGTGGAGGGGGGTTGTGTGTAATGCAGGGGGAGGAAGAAAAATGGGAAAAAATATATAAACAAATAAAATTTAAAATAAGGAAATATGAAAAGAATATAAACTAAATAAAACATTAATAAATAATAATAAACATAATAATAATTTTAATAAACTCCAATAATAATAATAATAATGTTCATAATAACTTAATAATAATATTTTTACAAACCATAATAATAATATTATTAATTTTAATTTTTTTTCATTTAATTTATCTTGTTTCATTTTGACATTAATTTAATAACAATTTATTTCAAATTTTAGAAACCAAAAACACAAATATAAAAAAAAAATATCAAAAAATAATTGTAACCACAAGATTCTGTGTTGGTTTGTGCCACATCTTCAAGTCAGAGCCACCCCATCATTTATAGATCTATATTTTTTGGTCAAAATTGGGCCAAGTTTTATCCCATTTGGAGTGTATAATATTCCCAAAGACAGTGGATTTTCCGCGGTTCATTTTTCTATTAAAGCACCTTCAGATTAGCCAAAATGAAGAAGGTACCATCATCAGATTTCATAATAGAGGAAGGTCTGGGTTTAACAAAAATATCATCATTCATGCCACATAGAGAACAAATAAATGTGATTCCATTGCTTTTTACTGACTATAAGATTCCCTTTTATTTAAATTTTCACCTAGATTCTCCATGAAATCATTTGCTTCATGGGTTTCACTATTGAAGGTTTTATCCCATTCTAGATGGAATTAATCAATGGATTAAGGATAAATCATATTTAAGAGAATAAATAATTGTGTTGTGATGGAAAACCAGTGGAAAAACATTGAACATTATTCCTTAAGATAATACCAGCCATCACCACCACCAACCATCATTAATCAAATAAAATCATAAAAATTCAAAAATATTGGATCTGATAAGATGTTTCCCAAAAACAACATAAATATATCTGAAAACCAATTTAAACAATATCATACTAACCAATACATAATGTAGGATAATTGTATTTATTGCACCATTTTCACCATTTAGTTGTGGTTTCAAGTAACATGACCTTAAGGGATATGAAAATTTATCACCCGACATATTGGTCTCTCCATTTGTAAATATATATTAATATATTTTATAAAACATTCCCAAAAATATGATGAAAATTTTCCAAATAACATTAGTAATAAAATTATTTTTTAACCACTAAAGCCTTGTGTATATGTTTTTTTCCTAAAAACCATATATTCTTAATTGACAATTATTAATTTAACATTAATTGGAAAATAAACCCTAAAGGTAATCCATTACATAAAAACTATTTCCATTAAATATAAAATCATGATTAATAAAAAAAAATTTCACTAAAACACATATTAAATGAGAAGGTGGTATTCTCAAAAATATCTTCCTAAATTAAATTCATCGGGATAAAAAACCATTAAATAAAACCTCAAAAGGGGTATATATAACATTAAATGTATGATATACCTTAGACATATCAACCCAATAAATTTTATTTATTCCTATATCATTGTATAATGTCATAGGTTTCCTTAGGTTATATTCATACATTCAGCATAATGGTATTTAAAGAACATCCAGATTAACCATGAATGTCCCCTGATATTTTTAAATTAGGTGTGCACTAATGGAACTATCAACATGAACAGGAATGATAGATAATATATACTTAAAAAACTATTTTAAAGGTTATTACACCTATATGCATCTATTCCATAAGAATATCCACTTATAGAATCTAGGCATGGATGTATTTCTTTGAAAATCATATAATCTATACTTATCCCAAAATTTAAGATATTATCCTATACATTGATTTATAATCAAATTCATTTATAATGTTTTGTTCCCTAAACAATGTTTTCTTAAATCTAGTTCCTAAGGATACTATTAAACTTCCTCTTATACCAACTGTAAGGACCCCAACTCCATTATCCTAGTGTTGGTGGTTACTTTTTTACATTTCCACAAGATAGAAGGAATCACATCATAAAGGACCAATAATTTTATTAGTCAAGTATAATTAGATACATACAGGATTACCATATTATATTTTTAAATACAAAAAACATAGAATAAAAACATTATTTCATACATTATATGATTCAAAATATCCCTCGTAAAATCGTGGGAAAAAGAATAAAATAAATGGTGACCACCAATTCTAAATAATAGGTAGACACAATAGATTATATCATTACTAAATATTTCATAATCATTATGAAAAATTAAATAACTAAAAGTACAATAAATTTAATCAGTAACAAGAGCACAAAATGCATCCATGGATAATATCAAATGAAAAAACTCATGGATAATAATATATAAATTCTTATTGATGGAAATTAATAATATTTGATGTCATAATCTTATTAATGATTATATACATTCCATTATGATCTTTTCTTTAATACAGTTTAAAAAAAATCTATACATAAAAAAATTCATTTATATTTGGTTACCCAACTAGATTGTATCGTGAGACATATAAGTGCATCGGGGGTCTATCTATAATAGGGATCCATTATTAACGACATGTAAAATAATATTTCTCATTTATTTAAGGACAAATTCAATTCATAAATAGTATAACTTATAAATAAATATTCATATTGAGTAAAGAATATGGATTTATCAAACATTTCCTTAGTTAATCAAATATAATTCATAGTTAATCTCCATATTTGACAAATGTATATGGTTTAGGAAAAAATCAAATTTATGATAAAAATAATATAGATATTTAATAAAAATGAAATGTTCAATAATAATATGAAAGTGAATATTTAAATAGAATTCTTATGACCACCAAATTGATAACATATAAGGCATTATCATCAAATAAGTTCAATTTATAATAAAATCATTTCTTTTAATAAATATATGAAAATAAAATAGAAATGTTTTCAATTAGTATTAATAAAATTGTTTTATTTATAAAATCATTAAATTATTATAGAATAATCTAAAGAATGTCAAATAGTTACGGAGGTGGAGAATTTGAATAACGGCATATACATTAAAATGAAAACATTCCTTTTAACTTTTTATAAAGATATTCAGAAATAACTCTTTCTGGAAAATAGTTAAAAGATTCCTTTAACCCCACGTAATAAGCCAGTGATAAATTAATATTTCCTTAATAAATTAATTGAGTAATTAAAATTAATTTTGTAAAAGAATTGAAAAATATTGGAGTGGACGAGAAATATACCAGATCAAAAAGAGATATATGATGAGGGATACTCTTAAATATTTATTTTCATGATTTTTTATCCTAATAGATGAAAATTTTGAAGAAAATATGAAAACATGTAAAAAATCCAGAGTATAAGATAATATATATATATTTTAATAAGAGTATATTATAAGATTCATTTAAATAAAATTTAGAAATCCTAAAATAGATATTGTAAAATAAATTCATAATTTTTTGATAACATTCAAATTATAGCCCCATGAATGAGTAAACATTAACTCATACATTATTCATCATGAATAAATTTATATTAATTCTAAATAACTCAAATGGGTAGAATATACACCATGTAAAAGTAAATAGGCGCACAATACCAAATATTTCTCAATGGAGTGGAAATTAAGATGAAATACCTTACAGAGATCATATCACTGATGTGATAATTAATATATGAATTCATTATGTGAAAAAATACTAACTTGCAGAAATAAAATCAGAATAAATATAAAACATTTAGATACATAATCATGGAGTAACATTTTCATTAATGTAGAAGTGTAACCCAATTAATTTAAATTGGGTTAAGAATCCCCATACCACTTGCCAGCTTTCAAGTCGAATGTACTAGGAATAAATCACTTTTAACATAAACTACCATAAATTATTAAATATTAATTATATAACATGAAAAACTGGCACTATATACTAAATATAAAATATAATTTGTGCATAACATTAAAATATGCCTCAATGAAGTGAAATTGAGATGAAATATGTTCCCACCAGTATGACTCATCACGTACAATCATTATCTTCATGAATGATAATTTTTTATAAATTATTAAATTTGATTATAATTTTTTCCAATTTTATTAATAAATTTATTTTATTTATTAACATGTCATATTAATTTATTATTCAATTAAGTCAACATAAAACATTTTGAGAATATATTGCTCATATGTCAAAAATGACTTTCGTCGGTTGGTTATGCTAAAATAAGTAATTATTTAATAGTATCAATATTATTAATCCTAGAATAATTATCATTTTTATATATCAATTATACATTTTAAACAAACCATTATATGTGGTAATGAAAAATTAACTATGTTACAATCATTGAAAGGGTAAGTCTTATGTATAAATGAGTAACGAGTCTATTTTTGAATGATCGTATTGGAATGAAAATAAGAACTATTATATCTCTATAGAAATATATAATTATAAAATAAATATAGTATTAATTCTATAAATAAAAGTATATATAGTATTCATGTGATATGGTCTTGAAAAACGAATCACATTGCTTCGTAGATGTTGTGTTGCAAACATACTCATGAATGATATTATCATTTTAAAATTAATGGAAAGATAAGAAATTATTTTATATAATGTCTTTATAGAATGATAAATATGTCATGAATATGATATATATAGATATATATATATACTAAATCAAACATTAAAACCATCTTTTAGTAGTGGTGATGGAAAAATAGTTACCTCAGTTCCCGAGGCATTAGTCCTCCGTACTCAGGAATGATAGTTTCAATTCCCATATGATGGAAGATAATATATATATAGGGTATAACATAAATTATACAAAATCTCAATATATGGTAATTACTTATATTATTATATGATAATGTTTGAATAAGATTTGACACGAGGTGGGAGAAGACATAAAACAAAAAATGATCGGTTGAGAATGATGAATCTTCTATGGAAAACCTCTTAAGGATTACACCAAAAGCCTTACTAGGGAGGTTATATAATCAAAAACATTAATCTAAAACGTTTTATAGGAATTAAGGAAGGAATTTTCCAGGTATTTTTTGAATTTTTTTTTCATTAATTGTAAATAAAATAGGATATGAGGTGCGATTTTATAATTGAGGGATGGAATAGTTATTGAATTTTATTAAATAATAAATTAATATCTATTAATTTTCATTGTAAAAAAGTAAAAAATAATATTATTATAATATATGATAATTATTGGACAAAATTGTATCATCCAAAAAAATTTGGACAACTTTATCTTAGGTTTGAAACCATATCTATTTGTTTTAACATGTGTTGACCTTTTTTGACTGTTACTCTATTAATAAGGTTTTAACTCATTAGGAGTGAAGATAGTTACTGTAAAATGATAATTTCCCAATAAATGTTCAATGGTTGATATTTTTAACAATATACAAATCACTTGGATGAAGATAGGTTTTTTAGGAATTTTAAATCATTTAATATTTAATTATTTATTTTAAAATATCATTAATGTCATTTTCTGAACTATTCATTTAATTTTACTTTGAAACCAACATGAAGGGAATATAATTAAAATATAATCCTTTAAAAACACTATAAAATGATGCATTTATCTGAAAAAATCATATAAAAGATATCTTCTTTCTAATTGTATTACTTTTTATTTTTAAAATTGTTTATTTTATATTTATATTAATTAAATAATTACTTTGTCGGAATTGAATAAGCATTTAAGTTCATTATATAATCACTAAAAATTATATAAAAAATATATCATGAAAATAAATTCATTATTCTCAAAACAATTTTTTTTTCATTCACATTTTATTTTTATCCCTATGTGAACATATAAGAGATATTTAAAATCAAGAGAGTAACATTTTTTTCTCATTACATAAGATATTATGTTGGAAACTTTTGAGGAAAAGTCTCCCATAAATAAATAAACACAAAGAGTACTATGATAAGGGTACAAATTATTTCATTGAATAATATTTTATATGAATCATAGGGTCTTTATAAATTATTTTATCCCAGGTTAACCTGATTTACTATTTTACCAAGGTGGTGTATTTTTTATGTTTTAAAAATTCACTATGAAAAATATTAAGCTAAAATTATAAATATTTTTTGTTTTTTATTATAAATATATAATACATTTTACCAAATTCAATAATGTAAAAATTTCATAATTCTTTAAAAAATATATTTCAAAACTGTGGGAAGAAATTGTTTTCTAAAAAACCCATTTTTAAATTCAAAATTATTTTTATACAAATATCAAAAAATATAGATTAATATATTATTAATTATACTATGTATAAATAAATAATACTTATTTTACTTTAATGTGAAAGTCACACAATAATGGTACATTTATGTTACTTAATTTATTTAATAGAAATTATAGTTTTACAAAAAAACTGTGTTTCCATATTCAAAAACAACACTATTTTATGAAAAACCCAAAAAATTGCCCTAATATAATTTTGATATAATTATTTCAAAAACAATATCCTATTTTTAAAATAAATTATCAAATACTTCAAAAATTTATATTTTGTCACAAAAATAAAAAAAATCTATTTTCAAGAAAATGTTTTTGTGAAGAATAAAATGACTTTAATAAAAATGAATGATTATTTACTAATGATTTATAAATAAATTTTTATTTTTTAAGAATTTTAAATATATTTTATAAATTATATAATCATATTCATACCTACCAATTTATCATCTAGGATATAATGGTCATATTTAAATAATAATATTTCACAGTTCATTTAGGTTTGATGTTGTTTGTATCATATTCTGTCAAACATAGTTTTATTTTTTAAAAATATGAATTGTTTATTATTGATTTAGTGTAAGAAATTTAATTCTGATCTAAATTATTATATTTATTAATATAAATATATATTGCTTATATATGACAGAATATGAGGATATTTTAATCCCTTTTATAATACTATGTTTTGGATTCTATTTAAACTAAACACAAGTCATAACCTCGATCATCCAAATGAGTTGTTTCAATAAAAATATGAGTTTCTATTATTATACAGTTTTATAAAAGTAATAATTATAGTTACCCTATCTGTTTGGGGCCTTATTTTTTAAATTTTATTTTAGTTACACATAGCTGAAACCCCTTAGGAATGACATCATACGAACTATGCTGTGTTTATCCAAAAGAAGGTTTAAGGAAGGATTTATATTTCCAACCATCCAAGAGTTATATATGATACGGTTATCATGATGTACTACAAAAATTTTTGAGCGGTGAGAAGAGAACTAAATTTGAATCATTATATAGTGAAATATAAATCCTGTCCCACTAAAGGGTATGTTGGTTTTAAAAAGATTTCATAATTTTAATGGGAAAACATTTTAAATTTTAAATTATGAAATGAATTAAAAACATGATACTCATATGATAATATCTTCTTTAGAGATATAATGGTATTATCATCAAATTGTAGCATGAATTTGAGATATATATTGGATAAGGAAAAACATATTTGATGTAATTTGGGGACTCATATAAAAATATAATAATCATTCATAAGCAAGATAGATTCAAAGAATTTATATGAAAATTTTCCAAACAAATAGTATTTTCAAGTCATATATTCAATATGATTTATTATATTAATATATTATATATACTAAAGGATTATTTTAGGTGTTGTTCAAGTAATTTAATTTGTTGGAAATGTTTCAAAATATGAATTAAATCGAAAAAAAATTACCTTATTTTATCAATGTGTAAAGCATATTAGAACTGGGATTGAGAAATTTAGGATTTTAGTGTTGTACAATAGTAAACGTGGTTAAAAGTTAAAAAAAAGTTGAAGAAAATTTCGTTGGATAGTCCAGATAATGATTATTGGAGTAGTTAGTAATTATCATTATATCGTTATATATATTTTAGTATTAAATCTCAGTTTATCCATTATATATATAATTATCTAAAATACTTTCTAGGGTTTATAATACTTAGTGGATCTTCAATGGAATGTATTACTACTATATAAATAAATTAATTTTTAATGGTTTATGAAAACCAATGTATATTTTTTTAAAATACTAAATATATATGATATAGTGACTATATGTTTTCATACTTTAACAATACATAACTTTTGTGGAATGCTTAAAACATTAAACAAATAGATGCCCAAAGACCGTACCATTCTAGTTAATTTAAAAAACTGGGAACATGAAAATTGGAACACTAGTGAGCTACATTATCTCTCACTATTTTCTTAATGACTATAAAATTTCATAGAAATGTCAAACTTAATAAAAATTTTCATAATTTGTGGATTGAAACATATAAATGTGTGATCTCGGATGCTCAGTAATGGTAAAGAATAGAGACATGTAATCATAAGCAAGAGCATAAGCATATGACAATGTGATAATAACATTGGAATATGATTCCTTTTATATTGTAAGATCATAAACATGAAATCATGGAAGTTCATAGGGAACGAAACACAATGAATTAATGAAACAATTCCATGAAAGCATTACAAAGGAATAAAACATAGAATTATAGAACACACACAAGCATATATAATGATTTCCATAGTATTCAAGCTATCACTACCAAGGATATCTTAGTGGACAAAGTCATTTACTAAACTATGTTCTTACCCTGTAATAGTTTAGTATTACTAAACAGAGTAAACTCCTTGTTCCAACCTAGTAATACTGAACTGAGTTCATTTCTTATTCCAGCATTGTAATACATAACCTGGTTCAGTTCCAATTTCATCCATATGTATCTAATAAGATATCAATATCTACCCAATTCATTGGAGGGATATATAGGTCTCACCCATTTCATAATGAAATCATACAAACATTTCCACAAATTCATAAACAATAATATCATATCCCACAAAATTAAATGGGTTTCATGAACTTGTATTCATATCATAACATATTGAAAAAAGTCAAGTTTTATAATCATTTCATCAAAAGAATAACCTGTGAAGTATAAATGGATTTCATAAAAATTTAACCCATGAAATATAAATTGATTTCATGAACATATACCAATGAATGAGAAATAGATTTCATAAAAATATAACCTATGAAAGAGAACTAGGCTTAATAAATAGAAAACCCCTGAATTCAAAATAGGTTTCATAAAGACCATGACATCATGCATAACCCATTTAGAAAAAAAATAAGAATGGAACATTTAGATAAATCCCTATAAATATATCTATAACAAAAAAGAGTGTCATATTAGATGGAATATAATTTTCAAATATGTTTCAGAAACGTTTCATGAGGAAAATATACTTTTTTATTTGAAAAATTATTTTTATTTTATAAAACCATTTGAAAATTACTTTCATAGAAAATACATAGAAAATAAAAAAAAGAAGTCATAGAATAAATTTTAAAAACATTTTCCCTGAAATAACATTGAATAATTTAAATTATATCTTGATTATTTTTTGAAAACCATTTCATTGGAAAAAAAGTTTAAAACATATAAAGAAATCCTTAAAATTTATTTACATAAATTTCATTTAAAATAACATTAAAAACTTTTAAATAAGTATTGAAAACATTTATAGAACAATTTCTTTGAAAATAACTTTGAAAACATATATATAAAGCGTCAAAATGTATTTAAATCCTTTTTACATGAAAAATTATAAAAATACTTTTGAAAGAATTTTGACAATAATTTCAATAAAAATTAATTTAAGAAAAATTGAAAAAAGATAACCATTTAAATATTCAAATGATGATTCAAATAAATGATTACGGTTAAATATATACATGTCTTATGATGTAAAAAATATTTCATTTTCATGGTTAAAAGGTTAAAACATTCCTTGTTTGGAAATCAATAATAATATTCCTTTAAAACATTGGTAAAAGGAAAAAAGGTGTAAAAATGTATTTTAAATATTATATTATAATACAATAATAATCTTGGAAAATCTTATTATAAAACATGGTTTTGAAAGAATACATAGTTCTGACCAAAGAGAGGGTAAACTCAAGCTTTCATAAAATCACTTTCCCAAAGAACATACATAGAAAAGGGAGAAAATGGTACCAACCCATGAATATGACATGAATAATTAGAGGATAATAAATTTCATGACTGTTATTGAAATATGGATCATAATATTTCATCAATGGAAGAATAATAATAAATAATCTTTATAAATGATGAGATTGTCTTAATAAATATCTTATCACTTGGTAACATTGAATCACACTCATCGTGTTAGAAACTGAATTTACCTGAATCTAAAAAAATAATTAAATTAATTAGATTCATTATATAAAATGTCAAATTCAATATATACACCTTATATAAAAATATAGGTGCATAACACGGAATTTTTCTCAAAGAATGTAAATTTAGACGAAATATATTTTCTGATTTGGTGAATTTTGGAACATAAATAACATGAAATAAAGATTATATAATGGATATTTAAATACCCATAATATATAAATAATAATTATATAATATATTCATTAGTATTCTATACATCACGTAAGAGAAAATTGTGGTGAACATGGAATATATCACAAAGATATAAAAAGTGAGATAAAATTTCCCTACCTTGTATCTTGAATCTCTCATACTCACACAAGATTCCTATATAAAAAATATATGTTTATTAGACATAATATATAGGATAATATTATTAAATCTACTACAATATATTTTTTTATTATGACTTTATATTAATGACTTGTTAACAATTCTACGTTAAATTTATGCTTTAGGTAATTTCTTCTTTGTTCTTTATATGTGCCTTAATTTGTTCTATCTTTGAACCTTATACTTATATCATGATTTATATGATGTAAAAAATGGTATTAATATCATTTATATTTAATATATGTGTATAATAATATTATTTATAATGTATATTTATGAAGTTGAGTACACCGTTCATGGAGATCGTAGGTCGTACGTACACATTAACATTGTTTCCATTTAATTGTTGTGTTGAAAGAAATTTAGTAAATTAAATATATTTAAAAATTTGTATAAATATCAGTATTAAATTAGAATTATTGTATCATATAAATAATATAAGTTAACTTATCCAATCCTTAATATGTTTCATGTATTTTGTGAACGAATCACATCGCTTTTAGGGGCTGTAGTTCACACTTCCTCAAATGAAATTATCGTAATTAAACGAGATGGAAAGTAATAATATATTTTTTGTAAGAGGATTAAATAATATTAAATATATAATATATAACATATATAATATATATATATAAAAATTTCATCATAATTTCCCCCATTATTGGTGGAAAAGGAAAAAATAAACAATCATCATTTTGTGAGGTGGTAGTTTACCGTACACATATACAGTATGTTCATTACCCATTAGATGGAGGTTTTTTTATATTTATAATGAAACAATAGAATAAAATATACTAGTCTATTGAATATATTGTTTTTGTTATACATTAATGAAATAAAGAGACAGGAGGTGGTGGAAAATGAAAATAAAATAATTGACCATGAGAGTAGACGTTACCTCTTAATCAGGTGCCTCCATTCAGTTTATGTTAAAAGGATAATTTGAATTGATTTATTCTCAATGGAACACATCTATGAGGAACATAGTGATTTTTTATGTATATCGGTAATATATTGGCTGCAAATATGTGTTTTGAGAGGTGCGAAGATATTGGGGAGGAGGGGGCCTTTTATAGGGAAAAGAAAGGACACATTTGGCATTTTTAATAAAAAGATAGGTGTAACTTTTTATTTGTTCCTAAAAATTCATACAATACAAAAATAATAATGGAAGGATAATAGTTGAGTAATTTCCAGATAAAGGGTTTTGGACAAGTTCCTAGGTCAGTTTTGGTCTTAAATTTAATGTTTAGTATATTATTAACCAAATTTTTCTCTTAAACATTGTAATTAATTTTAATCATGTTCACAAACCTATTTGGTCAAAAAATAAGTTAAACAGATTATACATTATAAATTATGATTATTCTAAATTTTTTATAAAATTGTCAAAATTATATTTGCATAAGTGCAAAAATTTGATTTTAATTTAATCCCACTTGCTGGGTGACACTACGTGTTGTTAAAGTAAAAACGTCCAAAAACATGCTATGTTTTTATACCCAATTTCAAAGAGAAATTGATTATAATGACCTAAATTGGATTAATTGAAAAAATATGGTCTAAATAAACCTTGAAACAGAATTTAAATATAATTTAACCTTATAAATAAATTAAATTCAAATTTAGTTTTGAATTAAAATTCAAATTTTTTTAACCATTCTTAAAAAAATGAAACATAACAAAACGATTAAAAATAAAATTCTAACATATTTCTTATGTATCTTATAAAAATATTAATCTTATTTTTCCATATTAAATCTATATAATTTCAAAAAATTAAATTTAAAAATGTCTCTCTAGTAAAATTTGATAAAATTTCATTTATAAAAATATATTTTTTATGCATAAAATTAGGTTTGTTCTTATATTATGTCAATCAAATATGCTGGATGGATATCAGAAATGTTTGATTCAATAATTAAAATATATATTACATTTATGTAACTAAATAATTTTAATTAATTTAATTTCTTAATACGAAAAAAACTTAAGGGTCAAAAAAAATAATATATATTTTATATTTATATATTTCTGATATTTTCATTTGAAATTAATTATTAACCTATTAATTAATCGTATATTTTTTGAAATAAATTTATTTTCTATAATTTAGTTATTTCTACTAACTTAATGGTTTGGTTATATAAAATATTATATCATTATTTGGTAAAACATGGTCTTTAATGTTACACAACCCATAGAGGAAATTCATTCTTGTATATAAGGTAAGATAACCGTAGTGTTCCATGTACAGCAAGATAAGTCAGTTCAGTTTAAAAGAATTTTTTATTTAGTGATTTAATATATATATATATATATAATTTTTCAATGTTGTGTGAAATAAAAAATATCAAAATATTAATTTAATTTGAAAAAAAAAATTCACAAAATCTCAATGTGTTACAATCTACCCCCTATAAAATTAATTTCACCCTCAAAATTCTTATGGGTTATCAAATGTTTAATACATGAAAGTTCATTTCATAAAAACCCACATCGTAAAAATTAATACTAAAACTTTCTTTAATAATGGATTATTTTAACCATAACAGTTCCCCATTATAACATATAAATTTGTTTCCACATAGGAGAACATGGGTTGGGAGTAAAGATTGGATATAGAGGAAATACATAAATATTTATTGGGAGTGATTGAAGTCATAAATCAAAAAAATTGAATGATCCAAGAAAAGGCTACAGCCATAAATTCAAAAATCTATGATGATTTATAAATCCATCTATTCAATGAAAATTAAGGTTTTAGGACAATATTTTTTAACTGTTATCATATCAATGAGTAATTCTTTTATTGACCAAAAAATATAAGGAAATATAATAACTCAATATATGTCAGTAAAAAAAATCATTCATTGGTTTCCCTTTTAACTATATATAATTCAACCATTATGTCATGAAATGGATGCACAGTAATTAACATTAATACTAGAAGAACCAAAATACATTTTTATTGGATATTAAGGACCATAAAAGAATTAAATGTATAACTATTTATATATATTTATTCAAAACATCTATTTCATTAATTAAATAATCTCAAAACCTTAAAATTGATAATACATTTTCATCATAAATAATTATTCATCAAAAAAATTATACATTGACCAGAACAACGTATAGGCCAATGGGAGTTTTGAAACCCCTCTCATCTTTTAGTTATGGGTTCATGACTCACAACCTTGCTTAAAATGCTACGAACATAATTATAAGTAATTTTAGTTATAATTATTATTCATTATTTAATGCTAATCAGTATATTTTATTTCAAATACACTAAAGTTAAAGAGAAACATTGTATTCAAACAATAAAATATTACAATGTTGCAAGGGATTACAAATACATAAGAAAACTCATCGCATGACCTTATAGAACAAACATAAGACAACCCAACATCACAATAAGACTGATTAAGTAACCTTCATCCTCTAAGTCTACCAAATAACTAAATAGCAGGAAGAATAGAAAAAATACAGAGTTAATGTAATGTAGGGCACCATCCTATTAAAATAAGAAATGTTCTTGATCTTTGAATACCTTGAACGTGTATTTATATACCATTAAATGACTGTTATAAGTATTTTTGGTACTTTAAAGTGAATTTTGGGTTTTATATCCACTGAGTGTGTTGATATGTTTTAAAATAATATTTTTTCTTAAATGAAATTATGGTTTAAAATTTATTTTCAGAAACATGGGTATTAAAAATTATAATTTTACGAGTATTATTGAGTTAAAATATTTGGTAATAATATAATTGTTATATGTTTTGGTGTTTAAAATTAAAATGAAAATTATGTTATTTAATGGATTTTTATTTAAAGAAGAGAAAGTTAATAGTTAAGGGTAATAAAGGGTATTAATGAGGGATTGAAATAAATTAACTTTTTAAAAAATGAAGAAGTTTTGTCCTATCTAAAATTTTTATCTCAAATACTTTTTCATTTAATGATTTGAAACAAACCCTATGCTAGGGGACACCTTAACTATGTTGGGGGGACCTGATCAACCCTAGAAAGGATGTTTCTACTATTTCTAGTGAGGCTAGAGTAGTAGGAGAACCGGGTGAAAAATCTGGGCACTGTGCACACGGACCTGTGTATAGGTCCTGATCAGGCGTGTGCATGGGGTAGGCTGAAGCCCACCAGCAGGGTCAAATGTTTAAGGACCCCATGAGTTTGTGATTGTGTCATTGGGGGATGACACCACACACTGAGCCTTTTATGAATGTCTCGAAACTAGTTGGCTTCTGATGTGGGACAAATAATTTTCCACGATATGCGATCATAGTTATAGGATCTCACTGTGTGAGATCCTAACCTTCTGCAGCAATACAACGTTCGAATCCCAGGGTTGTGGATTATCGACTCGAGTTTTTCTGGACTGTTGAATCTGGTTGTTCTAGATCTGTACCTTTGAACCTTTTTAATACTCAGGGATCCAAATCGGTCATTGGTCAATCCATGATCTAATCCTACACGTTTGTAACATTCTAGAAATTTTGGATTAATCATTGACATCTAATTGATACACAGATTGATCTGGGCCATGTGTTTCCTCATTTGCATGACCCCCTTGTTAATTTTTTGAGGGTCAATCTAAAACCTTATATCGGACCATGTGTAATCTGGACTGACCATTCCTTTATCCCTTCTTCTTCCTCGTGGATCCACACAATCCCTCATCTGACATTGTAGACTCCCGACCCTCTCCATCCCCTCTTTCTCATGACACAACCATTCCTTTCTATTCATGATCCTTTTACTCTCATTCCCTTGAATAATTTCCAAAAGTGGTATTATATTAAACCACAAATCACATTCCATGACACTGATCCTCCACCTAATTTCATTTTTATAATTTTAGGGGGTTAATTAACCTTGTTTCATATTGAATATACTCTAGTTTAAAATTTTTTGATTATATTTAGTCTATTTGGATCATTAATTGGAATCTTTTTTTAACCTCACTTTGCACACACTAAGGTCACTCGAATTTCTCTATACCAAGTCTCACACTCTCTCTAAGGGTTCAAGGAACCCAAAGATAGCTTCTAATCGGAATCAAGTAAAATAATTTTATGATTTACAGTTTATTTTTCAAATGTATAAATATAAAGTTATAAATGTATATATATTCATCTGAACCCATATTTTTCTACTCTAATTTTATTTATTACTATTTCCTATTGTTTTAAATTATTTTTCCTAAAATATAATTTCAGGGGTTAATTTTTTATTATTTGGAAAGGATTTTTTCTTGTTAACAATGAATTACTAGTCTACATATATATATATACGCATATATAACCCAATATTTTTATAATTGTATCTATAATTTTGATAAGGGTTCCTTTTTCTTGAACCATGTTTTCAAATGCCTATGTTTATTTCGAATCTATCCTGGTTTTCAATGTTGTTATATAAAAATATTTTAGTGTGTGTGTATATTTATAGTTATATATAAATATACACACACATATGTGCATAATATACTTAAGCTTTATTAGATTTCTCTTTAATTTAATAATGATAATAATGTTTACCATCTAAAGAATTTAAAACACTATAGACATTTGTTTTCTCAAACTATATGGGAAACGTATCAATTTATGTGAAATTATGAAACATGTTATCATTGCATGTTAAAAACCTATGTATTTATTTTATCATATGTTTTCCCAACTACGTGAAATAAATCCTATAATTTTATGTGAAACAATATATCATTTGGGGTGAGAAATATATTTATGTATTATATATTATTATTTTGGGAAGACAAAATAATATATGCATTTTTTATAAAGTTTTCATTTATTACATTATTTTATTGAAGAATTAAAAATAAAGACAGTTCATTTATGTATGAGATGAATCATTTTATGATAATATATGGATTAAGAACTAAACATTTCAATGTTTTATGGTACACTTTGGATTGTGTAATGAATTTATTTCACCTATGATTTAGATTCAAATAAAAAGAAGTGGTATAATATACTTTTATTTAAATACATATTTCTATTAGACATATGAGGAATTCATAGGAATTATTATGTGATTTTTGAGGCCTGTTATAGCCTTTAGATGCATCAATAGGTCTTATAAGACAAACTAGGTCTTGGCATGAGGCCTCAAAAAAATTGGTATGTATGTTCATGACATTAGGTCTTGAAAGAGTGTTTGTGATGTCATGTATTATGTATTCCCTCAAAATGATTCTACTGAGTGAATGTACATGTGATTATTCATATAGTAAAATATCTATGGCTAATGATGATTCTCTTATGAACCAGTATTAATAAGTTTTATATTTCCATGTGCATATGGTTTAATGTTTTATATTTAAATATACACATGTATAGGTTTTAATTAATGAAGAAGGACTAATATTTAATTTCCAAACCATAATGATAGATGAAAAAATTTCTTGTGAAATTATTAATAAATTTCATTTCATGTGTAAATTTGTATCCATACCTTTGTAATTACATACAATGATTAAGTAACATATTGGTGGCTGTTAATTGATTTTGGATCAAGTGCTTGCATAATTTTATAATTAATTCTAATTATAACTCTTAAATATGTTTATTAATTTTTAGCATGAGTTTATCATAAAACGTGTTTCAAAATACCTCGAAAATGGTGATGACATGTTATGTGAAATGTCAATTTCATGATTTAAATCATGTATTTTTAAATAAATGTTTTAATGAAAAAATATTTCTCAACAGTCTTGTTTTAAAACCCCTTATTGGGAATTTCTGGTCTCACCCCATATATTTCAAAATATTCTCATAGGTTTAGTTGAAGTACTATTATGAAATTATAATGTGGAAGCATTGCACATATGTTTCTATGATTTTTCGTTAATAGGACTTGTATAGTTATATTGAATGTAAAATTGGAATCTATTTCTCCAAAAACTTGTCTAGTAAAAGATTATTTGTTATATGTGATTTTGTTTTTTATTCAAGTGTAATTTATTTTTTAAAAAAAAGTACATATTATTTGTAAGGGATGAATCAGGGATTCAGGTTTGGGTCTTTACAAATGGTATCAAAGGAACGACTTATTAGACATTGAAAAATTAGAATAAAATAGATAATATGTATTTTTAAGAGTAATCCCTTTCTTAATATTTTATATGGATGGAAAGGGTTCACCAACTAACCTATTTTCACTTCCTGCTGATTTTCTTGAGACATTAATTTTCAAATCATGTTCAGAAGAATACCATCCTATTTCAAACCTATGTTTGTACTACGAACACCTCTACTAGGTGTCAACCGACCCAAATATCCTTCGTTATTTCCGTGAAGATAATTATGTCTATACCCATATAGAAAATGTACAAATTGTAAAATATTGGCATAGTGGAATCTACCATGATGTTCTCTTCATATGTTCCACTCCGTCTGATAATTGTCTTTCCCTAGGAATATTATGGGAAGTTTCAATAGAGGGTGACCTTTGTGCAGACAATCTATTCCCAGTTATGAGATTCAGTATGTGTGAGAGACTCTATGATATAATAAGTTTCAGGAATGAGAAAGTTTGAAAAATCAATAAGGAACGAGCCCATTCCAAAATCTCTAAGCTCATCACCTCTCATGCCTTCCTCTGGAAACATGAGTGTTTTATGCATATGTTTGATCCTAACTAATTGATGTGTATCTGGGCCAAATAAATTATGGAACTAAAAACAACCCTGGAAATAGACAATAGGACATCAGTAGATTATCCATCATAGTGGACCCGGTAAAGGTATAAATTAAATGTTTCTATTCAATTTTTTTTAATTAATTAATAATAATGAAAAAATATGTTTTAAGGACATTGAGGATGATGTCATAAGGTTGGGATGGTGGGAGTGTATGAGTACAATAGAATAGCGAGGGTGAGGGTATATTGTAACACCATAAAATTAATTTAAAAAAAAATTAGTTCCCATTATTATTCTTTATTTAATGAGAATTGGTGTGTTTTATTTCAAATACACTAAAGAGAAAGGGAAAGATTTTATTCGAACACTACAATATTACATTATTTCAAGGTATTACAATTACCCAATAAAACTTATCATAAGACCTGATAGAACAAACAGAGTACCACCAACATCACAATAAAACCGATTAAGTAACCATTGTCCCCAAAATCCACCAAAAAATAAATAGTGAGAAGAAGATAAAAAATACACAGATTTAAAGTAATTTAGATCACCATCATCTTAAAATGAGAAATTATCTCGATCTGTGAATACCTTGAATGGTTATTTATACATCTTAAAATGATCATTATAAGTATCTTTTTTGGTTTTAAAGTGATTATTGGGATTTATCACCATTGGGTGTGTTTAAATGTTTTAAAATAATATTTTTGGTAAAATTAAATTATGGGTTTAAATTAATTTTCTATATCATGGGTATTAAATATTAGTATTTTATGTTTATCAGTGGGTTAAAATACTTTGAAATAATATTATGGTTATGTTTTTTTAGTGTTTAAAATTAAGATGTAAACAGTTTTATATAATGGATGTTTTCTAAATAAATAAGAGATAGGGAATAGTTAATTGTAATAAGGGGTATTAATGGGGGAATTAAATAGAATAATTTTAGAAAAAATAGAAATTTTGTTCTATCTAATTTTTTTTAAACACATAATAATTTAAAATTTTGGAACAAATCCTAGTCTAAGGGGACACCTCAACTATGCATGGGGGCCCAGTCAACCCCAATAAGGAGCCATCAACCCACACCAGGGTGGCTCAAGAAGTATGAGAACATGTTTTATAGCTTGGGCACTATGTGCTCAGACCCGTTTATAGGGCCTGGTCAGGCGCGCGCAGGGGGTAGGATGAAGCATGTGGGTGGGATCCCATGTGTATGGACCACATGAGTGCACTCTTTTGTCATTGGGAGATGGAACCACACACTGAGCCTTATATAGTGGTCTAAAACAGGTTTTTTTGATGTGGGATGTAGAATTTTTGATTCCATGTGATCTCAACCACAAGATCTCACTCCACGAGATCCTAACCATTTGCAGTGATACATCATTCGAATCCTAGTGCAGCTGGTTATTGTCGTGCATTTATTCGGAACATTCGATCTGGTTGTGTGATATCTATACCGTCGAACCTTTTTAAAACTCACGGATCCACCACGGCCATTTGATTACGCTGTAATCTAATCCCAGCCATATGTCACATTTTAGAAATGCTAGATAAATCTTGGACATTCAATCAATAAACAAGTCGATCTAGGATATCCATTTCTTCACTAGATGAACCCATTATTAGTTTTGTTAGGTTTAATCTCAACAATTAGATTCCACCATGATTAATTTGGACTTCCCATTCATTTCCCTCTTCTTCTTCCTCATGTCGCCACACTAGTCCCCATCTGACCTTGTAGCTACCGAACCCTCTACATCCCCTATTTCTAATGATACAACCTTTCCTTTCTCGACATGATCATTTTAGTCTCATCCCTTTGATTAATTTTAAAAAGTGGTGTTATTTTAAACCAAACGTCATTACTCAGATTCTCTTCCTCATTTAATTTTTATAATTTTGAGGTGTCACTTAATAGTTTTTCATGTTGAATTTGTGCTATTTAAAACGTTTTTATTAGATTTAGTCTATTCGGATCAATAATTTGTAACTTAAGTTTTCTTAAACTTCAATTTTAACAAACTAAGGCCACTAAAATTTCTCTCTGCCATGTCTCCCACTCTCTCTCTCTCTCTTGGTTCATAGAACCCACATCCCATTTCTAAGCTAAATCTAGTAGGGAATTTTATGATTTTCATTTATTTTTCTAATGTATATATATAGTAATATATTTATATATATTCATTTAAAAAAATATTTTTCGAATCAAATTTCATTTATAACTATGTCTTCTTTTTTTAAATGTTTTTTAAGAAAATTTATTTTCAGGGTTATGTTTTTTATTTTTATGAAAGGTTGTTTTTATGTTAACAATGAATTACATCTGTGTATATAAATACATATATACATGCATATATAACCCAATATTTTTAGTGTTTTATCTATAATACTGATAGGGGTTCTTTTTTCATGAACTATATTTCTAAATTCAAATGTATATTATGAAACTATCAGGATTTGAAAAGTTTTTATACAAAAAAATATGAGTTTATATATATGGAGTATAATATATATACATACAAACATATATATTTATAAGAAAATTAATTTTAGTTATTTCTCATTGCCTATTTAAAAATGATAATGATGTTTACTTTCTAATGAATTTAAAACCCAAAATACATTTGTTTTTCTGAAATTGTATGGGATAAACATATCAATTGATGTGAAATTATGAAAATAGTTATCATTTTAGGTGTGAAACCAGTTTATTTATTGCTTCATTTGTTTTCTCAACTGTGTGAAATAAACCTTATCATTTTATTTGAAACAAGTTATCCTTTCGGGTGTTAAATCTATCTATTTCTTATATAAGATTAATTTGGGAAGACAAAAAAATATATTCATATTTCATTAAGTGTTCATTTATTACATTATTTTATTGATGACATACAAATAATGAAAATTTATTTAAGTATTATATGAATCATTTTATGATAATATATGGATTAAGAATAAAACATTTCAAGGTGGTATGAGACACATTGGATTTTTTAATTAATTTACTTCACCTTTGAATAAGATTCAAATAAATCAAAGTGGTATTGGACACTTTGATTTAAAGAAATATTTTTATTATAAATTTGAGGAATGCATATGATATATTATGTTATGGGTGAGGCTCACTATAGCCTTTCGATGCATCAGTAGGTCTCGTGAAAAAACTATTTCTTAGCACGAGGCCTTGAAAAAATGAATATGTATGTTTATGACATGTTTCCTTGACAAAGTGTTTGTGATTTCCTGTATTATGTATTCTCTTATAATGATTCCAGTAAGTGAAAGTCCATGTGATTATTCATCTTGTAAAATATCCATTGATAATGATCATTTTCTTATGGAAAAGTATTAATCAGTTTCAATTTCCATGTGCACATGGTTTAAAGTTTTATATTTAAATATATAATGGTATATTTACTAGTTTATGAAGAAGGACTAATTATTAGTTTCCAAACCATAATAATAAATCAAAATATTTTATGTGAGATTCTAAATAAATATTATTTCAAGTGTAAATTTTTATCCAGGCCTCTAGAAAGACATAGAATGATTATGTAACTAAGTAACTTATAGGTTCCACTTCACAAATTTCCATTCAAGTGCGTACATAATTTTATAATTCATTCTATTTTTAACTCTTAAATATGTTTAGAAATTTTGAGCATGAGTTTAGCCTAATAGATTACTCATAATCTCTCAATAAAATGGCGATGATATGTTATGATAAATGCCCATTTCATTATTTAAAGATTGTTTTTTTAAATAAATGTTTTAAAGAAAAATTATTTCTTAATGTTATGGTTTTAAAAACCCTTACAGGGCATTTTTGTGCTCACCCCATGCATTTAAAATTATTCATACAGGTTTAGTGTAAGTTCTATGAAGAAATTATAATGTGGAAGTGTTTCTCTGATGTTTCTTTGCTTTATGTTTAATAAGAATTTTACGATTATATTTGAATGTAATATTAGATTCGAATTCCCTAAAACCTGGGTGAGTAAAAGATCCAATGTTATATGTAATATTGTGTTTTTATTCAAGTATCTTTTATTTTATAAAAATCCACAACATTTGCAAGGGATGAACTTGGGATTCAGGTTTGGGTCCTTACATTACTGAACTTGATTGGTTGTCACACAACGTACATGATGTCTTTTTCTATAACCACACTAATATAATTTCCAAAAATATGATGTATATCTTTGAAATATGTTCAATCACAAAATAGCCTTTTATCCAAGGTTTTCAATGCAATTTCATTATATAAATACTTCCTACAATGTTTAATTTAAAATATCCATGAATGGTTAACCTTATAACCATTTTTAAAGATGAAAATACAAAACCATAGAAATAAATAATGAAATCAACTTAACAATGATCCTTTGATTCCATAAAGAATATTTTTGTTTACATAATCCAATCATGTGAACACCCTCATCATATATTCTCCTGAAACATGGTAATAACATGAATTACCATAAATAATTATGGAAAAAATATGTTCTTATTTATTTCATAGATTATTGGATATATTACATAAATCCAAGAAGTTGTGAACTTTAGCCATGGTTTCATAAATTACTTGTCAACAATTCCTTATTTTGTTCCAAGGTAATATGTATCATCCAATTTACTTATACCCAACATATCTTTAACTAAACAACATTCCAATAAAATAAGAAACATATTCATGGTTATCTATCCATTAATCATGAGTTTTAGATGGAAATAACCTTTTAATTAAATAAATTTTCTATTCTATTATATCCATTCAAAATATTCTTGTAAATCATTAGTGAAAAAAATTGAAAACCCTTACATATTTCAGCTTTATAATTATTGAATCTAAGCACATAAAAACATCTATTACATCATCCTTAAGCCATTATCAAGGAAAAATCATCCTATTACATAATATATATTTTCTTTCACATTTCACATATAGTCTCTTCATCATAAAAAATGTAATCATTACTCACACCACTTTGTTGATTCCCCTAAAAAACTTTTCAACTGGGACATTGAGTTTTATAATGACTATTTATCCCACACTAAAAATTCTTAACCTTAGATGATATATTATGGAGGATGATATTCTCATCCCTTTTGTTAATAGAATCATCCATTTTTTCTCTTTCATTCACTTTCTTTGTGACCTTATTTTCCACAGTCAAAACATCCTTGTGTTCCAATAAAACATTTTGTTAGGTGATTCTTTTTAAATTCTTGAAATAATGGAAACTGAATCTTCTTTCACACATTCTCTCCACTACCCAAACCCTTAGTAAACTCTCTTACTTGGTGAGTCTGAGAGTTGGTTATGGTACACTTTGTTAATCCTTTTCCATGAAATCTTAATTGAAATGATCCCAACATATTTCAATCTAGGGATCATCCCACTTGTATTCTCATCAGCAAATTTTCTATGATATTCAATATTAATCTAATTCCATTCAGTTCTTTCCATTGAATAAAACCATATTCATAGTTTGAGAATTAATTATCATAGGATAAAATGATGTAGTAATGAAAATACTTACTTCTAGGATGTTTAAATACTGAAATCTTTTTTAATATATGACACGATATATTCATACTAGGTTGTTTATAGCCATCATATACCTAAATCATTCATAATGGTTCATGAAGTGTTTTTTAATTCCTAAAGCATATCCCCATGAAGTTTCAAACTAGGTATGTAGCAAGACCCATTATCATGTACCAAATTACCTGTATCCATACTTGGAACATCCTTTTGATGTTTTTAATCCCATATACATCTTTTATGGAGCCACATCCACATGTAGTATCTAGATAGGGATCCATTTCTTGGAAACCACTCACTTTATACTTCTTTACCGAAATTAAATGACATTTTCCTTTACTTTTCCTTATCCTTATACTTATCCAAAGAAATTTATTTAGGGTTATCACTAAGGTTTTATCATCCTAGATTACAAAGTTTTACTAAACCTTTTATTTGATACCAACTACAGAGACCCTCACTATTTATATATTAAAATTTCATAACCTTTACAAAATACATAAAAAATTAAACAAATATATAACCAAATATTATACTAGTTTAGTGTATTTGGAAACACATAAATATAAAAAAAATAGTACACATGTTAGCTACATTATCTCCCAATATATTATTAATGACCATAACCCTTCTTATGAACATGATATATAATATATATCTTTACAACCAAGGGAATAAAACATAAAAAATGTGTGATCTTAGATTCTTATTAAGGGAAAACAAGGAAGACATGTAATCATATGATTAAATTAATAACATTAGAAGATCATACCCTTCATATCATAAGGTCATAAACATGAATCATCGTATAAATATTCATTGTTTGTAAGACATTAATCATGATTAAATTAATAATATAATCCATGAGATAATGGAATAGGAGTAGAACATTGAATTGTGGAAAACACATAAGAATATATTATGATTTCTATAGTTGTTAAGGCATTTTTTAAGGCCATATTAGTGAAAAATTAACTTTATAGAATGAGGTTTACAACCCATTCCAGCCATGTATTACTAAATTGAGGTCAATCCTTGTTCCAGTCTTATAATACTAGAACCAAGTTTGTTTCTTATTCCAGCCTTGTAATATTGAATCGAGTTAATTTTTCATTAAAACCATGTATATATCATGAGATATAATTCTATACCCCATCCATTGAAGGGAGATATAGGTCCCACCCATCTCATAATGAAATCATACACACATTTCCACAAGATCAAAAACAATTATATCATAACCCCATAAATGTAATCAGAATCATAAACATGTAGTCATATCACAAACTATGGAAAAATATAAGTTTCATAATCATTTCATAAAAATCATAAACTTTGAAACACAAATGGATTTCATAATCATATAACTTGTGAAATACAAGAAAAATTCATAAATATATAACACCCAAATAAGAAACCGATTTCACAAATAGATAACTTGTGAAAGATAATTTGATTTCATAAAAATATAACTCATTAAAGAGAAATGGGTTTTATAAATACCATGACATAAAGAATAACCCATTAATAGAAATAATATGAATGTATCCTTTAGATAATTTCATAAAAATATATGATTAACATCAAAGCATGTTATCATATATGGAAAATAATTTTAAAATATCTTTAAAAATCATTTCTTGAGGAAAATATCATTTCGTCTTTAAAAAGGGATTTCTAATGCATAACACTATTTGAAATTATTTTCTTATAAAATAAATTATAATTTTACAAAGAGTAATTGAAATAATTTTTTAAACCTTATTCCTTGAAAACTTATAAAATAATCTTAAAAACATTTTAAAAATATTTTTTTATTGAAAACACGTAGAAATATTTTAAATAAATCTTTAAAATATTTTGGAAAACATTTCATTGAAAATACATTGAAAATTTATAAATAAATATTGGAAACATTTTGAAACCCATTTTTTTAAAATGAATTTAAAAACATTTAATTAAAGATTTAATATGTTTTGAAAACTATTTCTATGAAAATAACTATGAAATCATATAAAGAGATCTTAAAAATGTTTTGAAAACCTTCTTACTTGAAAACATGTGAAAGAATTGTGAAAAGGTTTTGAAAAATATTTCATTGAAAATAATATTTAACTAAATTTTCTAAAAATTAAACTTTTGAACAATAAAATGAATATTAACATAAAAAATATGGGTAAATCCATACATGTTGTATGAGGTAAAAAGAAATTTACTTTTTCATGGTAAAAAATTTAGAAAAAGTTTTTTTTGGAAAGAGACAAGAAGATTACATTAACAACAATATTAAAAGAAAAAAAGTGTAAAATATATTTTAAATGATATATTAAAATATTATAAAACTCATGGAAACCATTTTTATAAAACATGATATTGAAGGGACACAAATATTTGACCAAAGAGAGGCTAATGTTAGGCTTTCTTAAAAACACTTTCATAAATATCATTTGTAACAAAGAGTGGAAAATGGTAGCAAAACATTAATATAGCATGAATAACCATATGGGGAGATATTTCAGGACTGTTTTTTAAATATGGATGATAATATTTTTTCAACATAAGAATAATCATAAACAATCAAGATAAATGATGATATTGTTTGAAAAAACATCTTATCACATGGTAGCATTGAATCACACTCATCATGTAAGAAAATGATATTACATGAATAATTTAGTAACATAAAAAGAAATTATATTAATTATATAAAATTTAAAATACATTATATACACATTATATAAAAATATAGGTGCATACCATGGCATGTGACTCAAAGAAGTAAAATTGAGATGAAGTTACTTTACTGATTTGGTGACTTTTGGATCACAAATCACATGAATTAAGGATCATATGATGGTTATGTAAATACCCATAATTTAAGAATAATTATCATAAAATACATTCATTGTTAGTATGTACACCACATAATAGAAAATGGTGGTGAACATAGCATATATCTCATAGATATAAAAAGCGAGGTGAAATTTCCTTACCTGCTATCTTGACACTATTCGTACTCATACAAGATCCTTGTATAATAAATATAAGTTTATTATACATATTTTAAAGGATAATATTATTATATATAATAAAAAATATTTTTTTATTATTACTTTCTATTACCCTATTTTTAACAATTCTATGTTAAGGTTATGCTTCGGGTAATATCTGTTTTCTTCATTGCATGTAACTTAATATTTTATTTCCTTTGTCCTTATACATATATCATGATTTATAGAATGTAAAAAATTGTATATATATATATTATTCAGTATATTTTTATTATATTAATCTATATAATTTAGATCTATGAAATTAAATACACCCTTCATTGAGAAGGTAGGCCGTACGTATGCATGAATGTCGGTTCCATTTAATTGTCATAATTAATGAAAGTTAGTAAATGAAATATATGTATATATGTATGTGTTTTTAATTATTATATTATAATTATCATAACATTTATTTCATATATTCTCACTAAATATATAATTAAAACATTCTGTTTTGTGTGTGAACGAATCACATCACTTTGAGGGGGTGGTAGTCCACACATCCCCAAAAAAATTAACAAATTTACACCTAATGGAAAGTACAAATATATGTGTTGTAAAATAATTAAATAATCATAAATACATAATAAATATAATAAATAACATTTATTAAATTATTTTTCATCATAATTTCCACCATGAGATGTGTCAAATGAAAAAATTAACAATCATCATTTTGTGAGGCAGTAGTTTTTCGTACACATAGAAAATATGTTCATTACCCATTATATGGAGGTCGTTGTAAGTGTATGTGTAAAATTTATCATAAAAACATCCTATTATATTTAATATAATTTTTATGTTATTCAATAATGGAATAAAGAGAGTGGAAGGGTGGAAAATGAAAATAAAAGGAAGGAACTTAAGAGAAGATGTTTCTACTTAATCAGGTAGCACTATTTGGTTTCTACAAAAATGATTCCAAAGATTTCTTTCTACCTAAGGATATGGGTATAATTGTAATTTATGGACTTTTTTAAGTTTATTGGGTAGATATTTTCCAAATATATGTGGTTTGAGCATTGTGAAGAATAGGGAGAGGTTGTGGCCTTTTATAGGGAAGGGAAAAGACACACATGGAATTTTTCAAAACAAGTTAGGTGTAGACATATTTTATCTGAAAAAGTCATACCACACCATAAAAACAAAATACTATACGTTTAATGTCTGATTCAGGGCCAGAAAATGTTTTTTATTCAAGTTTCTATGTCATTTTGGTTCTTAAATTTATGGGTTAGTACTGTATTAAACTAATTTTTCCCTTAATCATTGTAATTAATTTTAATCACCTTCACTAATATTTTTGGAAAAATAATATCTTGGACTTATAAAAGATTATAAATTATTACTATTAAAAATATGGAATATATTTTTCAAAATTATAATCACATAAGTTGGAGAAATGAATATAAATTTATTCCTGCTGATGGGACGACAACGTCGGTTTTTAATGTAAAAAAGTCCACATGATTGGTCAATTTTTACACACAATTTCAATGTAAAATTTATTCCAATTATCTCAATTGAATTAATTCATAAAAATATTTTCTAATTAAAAAATTAAAAAAAAATTAATATAATTTATCCTTGTAAATAAATTATTCAAGAAGGAAATTTTCAATTAAAATTTCATATTTTATTAAGTATTTATTAAAAATTGATACCTTAATGAAAAATACCAAAAATTAATCCTAACCTAATTATTATGTTACTTATTATAATATGAAGTTTATTATGTTCTGTTAAATATATAATAAACCCAAAAATTATATTTAAAAATGGGTAACCTATAAAAAGATTTAAAACTACATTTATAAAAATATTGTTTTTAACCGTAAAATTATGTTTGTTCTTATCTTATGTCAAAAAATATATATTGGATGAATATAAAAATAATTTAATGAATATTAAACATATATATTATATTAATATCAATCACTATTTGTAATTAATTTAATTTTTTAGGGAACAAAATTTGGAGTCTAAAAAATCAGAATATATCCTTCGTATTCAATTGGTTTTTATATTTTCTTTCCAATTAATTAGTTACTGATGAATTCAACTTATATTTGATTAAACAATATATTTTTTATAGGTTAGTTATTAATAATCATTTAATAGCTCTATTATGTTAAATAATATATCGTCATTCAGAAATACTCGGTCTTTCATGTCACACATGTCGTCAAGGGAAGTCATTGTTTTGTGTAATGAAAGCTAACCTCGGTGTCTCGTGTAGATAAATGAAAGATGGTTTTGTGTGAAAGGAATGTTTAATTTAGGGATTTAATTTTAAAATAACTATTGTTATTGTTTCATAAAATAAAAAAAATATTATAAGATTAAATTAATTCAAAAATATATATTTCACAAAATATTAGGGTCTTATAGAGGTGTTAAAAATCAAGATAATATTTTTTCAATCTTGTAATTTCCACTCAAGAGACGAATCAAAGGGTTTATAAATCCAATAATTAAATTAAAATTTAATATTTAATAAGATATTGAACTAATTATGTATGTATATTATCATCTTATTTTTATTATATGATAAGATCATTTGTTCACTAAATACATTGTTTCAATGAAAAATATTTAATGATACACATTGTTTTAGATTCACTGAACTATATAATTTTTTTTAAAATAAATTTGATATAAATATATTTTTATGCCTAATAAAAGAGTTTCACATTTAGATTTGTAAAAATATAAGGGACTGAGTTCCCACCACCATTACTGGTATATTTTAAAGAATAATATATACTTTTCATATTATTTCTCCAAAAAAATGTAATACCATTTATGATATGGATATAATAGTTTTTTTGTTATATTAACACTAAAAAAATATTTGTTATTTTTTAACTTAAAATTGTTTTTTATCTTATCCTTGTTTTATAAAGAAAATATAGTTCCTAATAGTATAACATGAGTTTTTTTAACTTATAGAAATTCATATGATCAAGAATAATATATAAATGTAGTTAATTTGAATGTTAATGTTACATAATATACTAATTAATTTTATGATATAAATATATAAAAAAGGTAAATTGTAACAATTATTTACCATAATGATTTGAATATCACCTTATATCCTAAAATAATATAGTAATTTTTTCTAAAGAAATTTATTAATATAAAGAGTTGCATTTAGTTAGTGAAACTAATATCAAATTTTTTTAAGGAATAGATCAAATATAATGCTTATAAATATTAATTCTATATAGATAGAAAAAGTTATTTATGTCATAAAATAAGATTTTATAATGTAAAGGAGTTTCAATATCGTGTTCACATAGATGAATATTAAGAATATGATTATAAAGTCGCACTATTATTGAAACAAACTTTATTCCTTGAAAATAATTCCAAAACAAGTTTATTGGGAGGTTTTTATCATATGGTCACATAGAGATATGGAATGTATTACATGGAGATGTAATGAGTTTAACAAAACGTTAAATGTGTTGTAGACAAAATACATTTCTGGAAGTCTATTATATTGGATATTATTAAGACAAGTACTTATGTGTGGTTTGGTTAAATATTCTTAAATGAGTTTAAGAGTATAAAATGTATAATGTTATAGTAGTCACAAAAACTAATTTATCATTCAATAACATTGGGAAAATATATTTAAAGAATTATAATGATAATTTTCCCCTCAAATTATGTCTTTATAATCTCCTAAATAAATTTTAATCTTGGAGTATTATATGTGGTGGTAAAATGATAAGGTTGGAATTTGTTGGATTTTATATAGAGCTATGATATATAATTAATAAGAACAAAATGTGTTTTATGCACTGGATGATCCACCAGTTATACCACATAGAGTGTTATACACTGTATTTCCTTTACTGTCCTATAATTCCAACTATTTTTTTTAAAATTATATGGGATTATTTCGAGACTAGGTACTAAGACGGGGTGCGATTCTGTGGCCCAGAGTGCCCAGAAAGATCTGTTGAAAAAAGATATGTTCTAACTAGCACGCGTGAGTAGTCTTCCAGAAAAAGTGGAATAACTATTATATGAGTTACTAGATCAGAAATCCAATGACACTGTTGCATTCAATATGGTGGGTTTACCCTATCTGTGACTTATGTTTAGTCGATGTGGACCACTAGTTAGAGAACCTGAAAAATTCCATAACTGTAAATAAAATAATTAAATAAAATTATTTATATCACAAATCCTTATAAATCATGAATAGTTACTCAGATTGATAATATGAGACCACCATTCATCTCCTTTGTGTATTCTTACCTTATGCAGAGCCTATCATTGGCTAGTGCAGGCCAATAGTGGAAAGTAGTTCTTTGCGGAATAAAAAATAATAGAATAAAGATGAATTTATTCTCAAAACCTTATAACTCAGAAAAGGTAACTTGTATTGGAAATCTGAGAGTATTGTTGAGTTCTTGAGGGTGTGATTCTCTTAGGAAAATACAAACATTGGTCAGAACAAGCCGACTGTGAAAGATGGTTTTTGGACCTAACTGTAAAAACATTTATTTAAATAAAAATTATTTTATTTTAAAATCCTCATTACTCACAAATTGTAACTCAGATTATGAATTTGGAACAATTGTTGAGTTCATAATGATATGTTCTCCTTATGAGGGGCATAACCTTCGCCGATGCAGGTGGAGGGAAAAAGTAAATTTTCAAACATTTTAAGGGAAAAAATTAACATAAAAAAATTATTTTAATAGAAATTGATTTTCTACAAGGAAATGACGAGTGAAATTTTTCCATCCAAAAACAAAACCATGCAATGATGCTATAACATGGAGTAATAGAAATGTTGTTTCCTAAATGAAACATCATAACAATAGAAACTCAGCATAACAGAAATGATGAAACGTGTTTCCTCCATTTAATGGGATAACATGAATTGAGGATTGGTGCAGGGTCATGCAAATCACTATGAATCCCTGGAGTATCACTGTTTAATATTGATGAATGTGGAATGAAGGTTTCCAAGAACTTTGAGCACTCCCCCCCCCCACTATATGAGAGTTACTGCCCTCAACGGTGGATCAGGGACTTTCACGGATGGATCACCTCCATTGACAAAGCCTTCCTTTGATCAAAATTATTCCCAAAGTAGGGGTTTAATGTTTTTTCTGTGTGAATTAATTTTCCCCATTGTTTCTTATTAACAATGAAGGTGGGTTAACTAGCGAACAAATTACAACTTGGATCAATTGTTTGTGCCAGATGGTGATTGATACAGGATAAAGGGTATATCTATCTTAGTGATTATTTGGCCTTATTTTGCTTGTTTTTGATCCCGTTGATAAGAATGGATCTAGGTCAACATGAAAAGTTACCCAGATCATACTTTGGGAGTTCTTATTTGTGACTCCTTATCCTCAGCTATTTTTTCGTTATTTTTGTTCTTTGTGGCGTAATGAATTTAGCGGTTACCATATCCACGGTCTAGATGAGACTACGGTATCGCATCAGCCCATCATCCCACAGTTGGAGGCTATGTGGGATGGCGTCATCGGGTAAAAAGGTCTGCAACTAGGAGGGTCGTGGTAGCAGTAGAAGAAGGAGGTCGTGGTGATGACAGGGGCCCCCAGTATGGGGGTCAGGGCTGGTAGAAAAAGCCTCCCAGCCGCATTGGGGGAACTGCACAGTGCAAAGACGACGAACGTGGACAGCTGTGGGGTGGGGGGGGATATGGTTTTCCACAGGTCATCTGGAAGACTAGTCCACACAAGCAGAACGACTGGCTGAGGAAGCAGCGCCACCCTATCACCAAATTTCTATGTGAAACTAATGTTGCACATTGTCCATGCTTAAATAAAACATGCTCGCTGATGCTGGACCAGACGGTGAATTAAATCGGGCCACTGGGCGACAAGGGAGGGTGGACAACCGACATGTAGATATGAGCTAGGACATATAGGGAATTGGTCCATTGGGGTGCCTGGCTGGTTTGTTTCGATCCAAATAAGCCATACCGGGACAGATGAGTACTGGGTCGGTGGGCAACCCAACATGCTAGACCCAAAGTTGAACTGTTCTGGGTCCCACAAGGCCCAATGGGCTTGGCCATTAGGCCAGGCTAGATCGGGTCATCCAAGTACCAAATAGATGGGTTTGGGTCAGCTGAAATGGGTCAAGTCATGTGGGACCCCCATCCAGGGTTGGTTGGGTCGTTTCGACCAAGTCAGATAGGGCCCAGACTCAACTGGCCCCAATTTCATAAAATGAAAATAACATTAAGATAGGGTGTTCGATTGACGTGGAATCAGTGGCTTTGGGACCCTTGTGACGATACAGTATCTTGAGTATACTCTATGTGAGTTTTTGTAGCATTCAAGATATTACTTATGGATTGAGGAGTAGATTCTCTTGGATTCAGGTGCACTGGAGAGCACGAATACTATGGTTTGATCTAACATGATGGATATGATGAGCAGACCTCAATGGTCTAATAGAAGAGTAGATCTCAGTGTTCCATCAAATGATCAGACCTCTATGGACTAGTACCTGATCGGACCTCAGTGGTCTAGCAAAAAATTAGACTTCAATGTTCCAGCAGATGAGGGGGCCTCAGTGGTCCAGCAAAAAATCAGACCTCAGTTGTTGAGCATACGAGTGGACCTCAGTGATGAAATATAAGAGGGGGTGTTGATAGTCTAGTAGACAATAATACCTCTATAGTCCTTCAGATTTTCAGACCTCAATGGTCCAGTAGATGATCAGTCCTCTGTGGTCCATCAGATGAGTAGACCTCAATGGTCTAGTAGCCGAGCGAACCTCAGTGGTCCAGTAGCTAAGAAAACCTTAGTGGAACATCATTGATGAGTCCCTCAGTAGTACAGGACGATTCATCTCTATGACTCATAATCGTTCTTTTATACTTTGAGTTATACGTATTCTGGTTGTGTTTGCTTTGTGATCTTACTGTGTGATCTTTCCGTGTGGTCTTTCCTTGGTGTCATTTCTTTGTGTTTTGTGATCTTTACTAAGTATTGTACTACTCACCCATGCACAGGATTTCCCAGACATTTAATGTCTCATGCTTGTGATTGATGCTCTGACGTAGTCCTTGGTGGTTTGGGGAAAGGTATTTCCCAGTGAGATGGGATGGAGGAGACTTACTTCTACGGCTACAGACAACAACCCTTCAGGTAGGGTTTCAGCAGATGGACCTTAGCAGTTGTACATTCCATTATGGATTTTGGATTGTTTTTTTCCTTTTTTATTTTCAGTTTCTATTCTACCATCATTAGTTTTCTCAATGACCTTTTTGGATTACATAGTTTTTACCTTTCCACAGTTTTTTCTATGTAAGTGTGTACAGGTTTAAAAGAAATTCCTTTCCTTTTTAGGATATGTCTTCTCTGTTCTAGTCGCCATCACCTAGTCTATGGAAGGTGGGATTGGGGTAGTCACAACATAGGACCTAGGGGATGGGTCGTGGAAAAGTTGAATTAGATGGCAGTTTGTTCTACTAGAAAAACTATTAGTCTATAAATTTTTAGGATCAATATTATTAAGTGTTTTGAGTTCTTATTTCATGACAAGGGGTCTAGTGTGTTTGTGGTGGCTGATGTATCCATACACCATGAATCTGAGTTCTTCTTTATGATTTGGTACATGAAAACACTAGTTTCATGTGTCTTTCCATGTTCCTTTGAATGTTTTCTCGTGATATTTTTGATTCAAAGTCATATCACCATGTATAATCTATTAATCATGTTTCATATTGATCTCTTTCATGATTCCTCTATGTAGACAGCCAACCATGATTCCAGTATATGACCATGATGATGGTTCATTGGGTTATGGGGCTTTGGTTTAAGGATTTTTGCTTGATATGGCACCTTTGGGTAGTGTCCCAGCTTTACCACCACCTGTTGGTCAGCAGTTACAATCGGCGCTACTGGTAGAGGATGCACGTAGTCTCAGTGCCTTACACAAGTTTCAGTGACAGATACCCATCAGGATCTGAGGAGAGGCTGACTCATAGGCTGATAAGGACTATATTGTGGTGGTGACCATGTTTTTAATCTATTCAGGGAACCATTATATCATATGGAGATCCTAGAAGTGTGCCTTATAGATGGCTCAGCAGGGTGATGGAAAGGTTTTGATTACCCGATCTTACGATAAGGGAACTTTTATGTGGTAAGATATTGAGAACCTTTCTTAGAGAAGGTTTTAATGCCATAAAATATTAGGTCTATGCATACCCAAGTGCTTCTATATCTTCGAAGGGATGACATGTCAGTATCTGAGTATTCATCGAGGTGTTCCGATCATTACATGTACTCAATAAATACTATACGACCAGTTCTTCAAGGCTCAGACCACTGGGTGAGATGTCTTTAGGGACATCTGAGTAATCGCTATTCCAATTTTTATTCCTAATTATTCTAGGTATCGAGAGAGAAACATTGTGGTTGAATGTTCTTTGGATGAGCAGATACATCCAGTGGATATCAGTAATGGGAATGCAGGAAGCTGACGTCAGCCTCAAAGACATAGACGTGTGAGACTTTCCAAAAAGAGGACCCAAGATAGGGTATCTTTAGCTCAAGGATCATAAGGTGAGTATAGTTGCACTATAAAGAAGTAACGCTTTCTAAGGTACTTCATGGGACATCTCACTAGAGATTTTACGGCCCGTCTTGCTGACATTGAAATGGAGGATATTCCACCAGGGTGAAGATAGTGACAGGAACAGATTATTCTGATGGACATAAGATATGGTCGAGGATCTGGGAGACTAGAAGGAGGAGGTATACATTTCATCATGTTACAACCACCAAGCTAATGTAGTCAACACCTAGATTAGGGAGATAGAGGACAGAGGAAGGGGGTAGCATCATGCGGTCATCCTTTCCCGTGTAGTAGTGGATGTTTTGAGTATTTAGTTCCGTAAAGTGGTAGATAAGTACAAGGATGTCTTTCCCAAGGATGTTCCAAGACTACCTCTTTTTAGAGAGATATATTTATACATTGATCTATACCCCAGGATGGTACTGATATCTACATCTGCATTTCAGATGTCACCTGCAGAGCTCTGGGACCTGAGGGTAGTGTAGGAGGACTTGTAGAGGAAGGAGTTCGTAAGGCCCAACGTTTCACCATGGGAATCCATAGTGATTTTTACTAAGAAGAAATTCAGAATCTTGAGATTATGTGTAGACTTCCAACACCTGAACTGGGTGACTATGAAGAACAAGTATCCTCTGCCAAGGATTGATGACCTCTTCGATCAGCTGAAGGGAGCAAGATCGTTCTCGAATGTAGACCACAGATCATGTTATCACCATCCTCAAGTATGAGGTAACGACATCTTGAAGATGACTTTTAGATGTCTCTATGGATAGTATTAGTACATAGTGATGCAATTTGGAATGATAAACACCCAAGGAAAGATCATGTGACTCAAGAACATGATCTTTCAGCAGTATATATATTGGTTTTAGTGGTCTTAATTGATGACATATTAGTGTATTCAACATCTAAGAAGGATCATGTGATACACCTGATGATGGTTTTGGACACACTGTAAGAGAACTAGTTTAACATAAATCTCTCGAAGTGTTAGTTTTGGATACAAAATGTTCACTTTCCTAGGATATGTTATCTCATAGGCTGGAGTTGTGGGGGATTCAGTGAAGATCAGGAAAGTTCTTTCTTGGGATCCACCCCAGACTACTATCGATGTGCAGAGTTTCTTTGGGTTAGATGGGTATTATCATAGGTTTTTACCTGACATCTTCATTTTGAAAGAACCCATGACTACATTTAAGGATAAGGGAAAACCATTTGGGTGAATAGAAATATTCCAAAAGAGATTTTAGAAGCTATGGTAGAAATTGATGTGTGCTCCAAATAGGAGGCTACCAGAGGAGGGAACTGATTACATAGTGTTTTTTTGACACATCAGAAACTGGGCTTGGTGGTTTCCGAATGTAGGGAAAAGTAGTAATTGTTTATTGATCATCACAATTGAGACTGCATGAGTAGAATTATGGGACTCATGACATTGAGTTGTTAGTGGTAGTCTTCTCATAAAAGATGTGGAGATACTACTTTATGGGAGAATGTTGCATCATGTACTCTGACCAAAGGAGTCTCAATTATATCTTTTTTGAAAAGGATCTAAATACATGAAAGTAACATTGGATAGAGTTACTCTAGGACTATGAATTCGAGATAGTCTATACACCTCGAAAGGGGAAGGTGGTGGAAGATGCTCTCACCATAAGATCACGTTCACAGCTACTGAACAAAGACTCGTAGTAGTTGACCATGCTTCAGATAACCTTCATGGATAGGGAGGAGACATCTTTTCTTTTGTAAACAGTAGTTTCCCCAACAATACTATAGCGAGTCAGGGAGTCCCAGCTTGGAGATGCCAGTTGCAAGATTACATGGGACCATATTTCTATAGTGCATGCCTCTTATTGATATTTTAAAGGTAGGGAGCACACTATCCATTTCAAAGGATACATTGTAGTATCAGTGGCATTGCGAGAAGAGGTGTTGGGGGAGTTTCATATATCCCCTATGGCGGTGCATCCAGGAGTGTTCAATAGGTACAAGGACCTCTAACATTAGTACTAGTGTCTAGGGATGAAGAAGGTAGTGGTAGAGTTTGTCTCGAGATGCCTCACTTTTCAGTAAGTGAAGCATGAGCACTGGATCCCATAAGGTTTTACACAACCCTTCGAGGTACTGGAGTGGAAGTGAGATGAGATATCTATGGACATAGTGATGGGTATACCACATACATCCAGGAGACACGATACCATCTGGGATATCGTTCACTGACTCACCGTGTCGATCCACTTTCTAACAACCCAGGAGAAGATTTTAGTAGAGGTATTAGGATATGCCTATATGTGTTAGAGATTTGAAGAATGAGGGACTTTTATAGAGTACCCAGTGGATATAGAGGATCAACAGGAGAGGACTCTTCATGGATGGTTGATTCCTCTAGTGATTGTTTGTTGGAAGCATTGGAATCTCTTGGAGAGATCGTGGGAGTGGGAGATTCATATTCATACTCAGTACCCGCAATTGGATGATAAGCCTTTATTTTGGATTATGATGATGTAAATACCTAAATGTAGGGACAATTTAATATTCTGTAATTCTGTGTAATTTTTTTAAAATTATATGGGATTATTTCGAGACCATGCCCTAATACAGTGTACTATTCCGAGGACAGAAGTTCCTAGAATGATCCGTCTAAAAATATTATGTTCTACAAAGCACGTTTGAGCGGTTTTCATGAAAAGGAGGAATAATTCTTAAAAAAGAGTCTGGATTAGAAATCCAGGGGCACTGTTGTGTTTAGGATTGCGGTTTTACCACAGGCATGACTTTAGTTTAGTATGTGTGATCCTCCAGGGAGAAAACCTGAAAACGGAATAACTGTAAGTAAAATAATTCAATAAAATTATTATTTTTTCAAATCATTATAACTATCTAATGGCGACTCAGATTGAAAATTAGAGACCACCATTGATCTCATGTGGGTATTCTTTCTTTAAGAAGAGCCTAATGTTGGTCGGCGCAGACCAACTGTGGAAAGTAATTTTTAGACATAATTAAAATAATTGAATAAATATTATTTTATTTTCAAATACATATAACTCGTAAACTATAACACATATTGGAAATAAAAGAGTTCAATTGAGTTTGTGAGGGTTTGATTCCCTTAGGTGGAGGGTAACTTCGGCAAGTTTAGGCCAACTGTAAAATTCGTTTTTCTTGACTTAACTCTAAATAAAATAATTTAAATAAAAAATATTTTATTTTCAAATCCTCACAAATCACAAATGGTAACTTGAATTAGAAATATGAGACCACCATAGAGTTATTAATGAGATGTTCTCCTTCTGTGGGACATAACCTAAAAAGTCATGGGTGGAGGGAAAATGTTAATTGTTGGCTATTTTATGGAAAATAAATAAAATTTAAAAGTTGATTTTGTTCAAAATTGTTTTTCTACAATGCAGCGACGAGCCGACTATTTCATTCCTTAAATGAAACAGTGGAATGAAGCTTCATCGTGGAGTAACAAAAATGTTGTTTCTTAAATAAGATAGTGTAATGGAAAAAACTGAGCATAACAGAAATGATGTGATCCCTTTTTTTCCATTTAATGGGTTAACAATAATTGAGGATGAGAGTGGGATCTTGAAAATCACTCTGAATCTCTGGAGGATCACTCTTTATGAACGACGATCGTCAACAACATTGAGCACTCCCCCTCATATTCGAGGGATCCCTCACTCAATGACAGATCAAGGAATTTTGCGGACGAATCACCTCTAGTGATGAAGCCTTCATCTGATCGAACTTATTTCCCATGTAGTGGTTTGATGCTTTTCGATGTGAATTGATTTTCAAGGTTCTTCCTTTTAATCAAGGAACACAGGTTAACTTAAAAACAAATTAACCTACAGATCAATCGTTCGTGTGGTATGGTTAATGATGTGGGATAATGGTGATATATATCTTACTAATTATTTCACCTTATTTTTCTTCTTTGAAATCCTGCTAATAAGAACTCATCTGGGTCAACATGAACAAGGACCTAGCACATTAAATGGGTGTTCTTCCCATTCTTCATGGTGCAATGATTTTGGAGATGATGGTATCTATGATCCAGACGGTATCTATGGTCCAACGGGGTCATAGCGGCGCATTGGAGCTTCGCCCTATGGCAGGGGGCTGAAGGAGATGGTCGAATCGGGTTGGAAGGGCCGAATCCAAGCGGGCTACGACATCAGCTAGAGCCCACAATATAATTTTACGATGGCGGAACATGGTTGTTCTACCCATGTCGTGGTGGTATACGTGAGGCAGAACACTAGCAGGAAGCCACGGTAGCAACAGGGGCCAACAGATGCGGCCACCCGCCACGTCAAGGGCGTCATGCGGTATAAATCCGTGATCCACATACCACAGTAGGGGGTTGTGCTTTGTCATGGTTCACATTGATGAATGGTCTGCATAAGCAAACTAGCTGGGTGAAAAGGCAGTGCCACCCTGGTGCCACATGTCGGCGTGAACTGGATGCTATATGGGGTATGGTCTAAAATAGAACTTGCCCGCCAATGTGGGTTGCACTGACAAAATAAACCGGGTTGTTGGGCAGCCTGGGTAGGAGGAGAATCAGCCCACCGCTACAGGTCGGACTAGATGGTAAATTGGGTCTTTGTGTTTCCCATTTGGTCATAACCATTCGGACTAACTTAGACATGACAAGATGATTAACGTTTCCCATGGTGACTGAGCGGGATGGACCCATGGATGAACCAGACTAGGTCCAACAAGGCCCAGTGGGCTTGGCCACTCAGCTAGTCTGGACTAGGCCGTCCCAACCCCAACGTGGTTGGGTTGGTTCGGCTGAAAAGAGCTAAGTCTTGTTGGACCCCGTGGCTAGGTTGGTTGGGTCGGTCTGACCAAGTCAGACCGGGCTCGAACAAAACCAGCCCATGTTTTCTAAAATGCCAATAACTTTTAGATCGGGCATCCGATTGATGCACCATTTATGTAGTTGGGACCCTTGCGAAGAATGTGATCATTGGGTATACATTAAGTTTTTTTTCATGGGATTCAATATAGGACCGGTGTCATTAGGATTAGATTCTCCCAGAATCTACCGCACTAGAGAGAAAGAATTCTATTGTTGGCTGTGACACGAAGGATATGAAGAGTAGACCTCAGTGGTCCTATAGCTCAGTGGACCTCTATAGTTAAGTTGAAGAGTGGGACTTAGTGGTCTAGTTGATGAGTGGACCATAGTGGTCCAACAGATGAGCATACCTTAGTGGTCTAGCAGACGAGTGGACCTTAGTGGTCAAGGAGATGAGTGGACCTCAGTGGCCCAGAAAATGATTGGACCTGAGTGGTCTTGTAGAAGAGTGGACCTCAGTGGTCCAGCAGAGGAGCAGAACTTAGTGGTCCTATACATGAGCAAAACTCTGTGGTCCAGTAGATGAGCAGACTTAAGTGGTCCAGTAGACGAGCAGACCTCAGTGGTTCTACATACAATAAGACCTCAGTGGTTCAGTAGACGTGAGGACCTAAGTGGTCCTACTGACTAGCAGACCTCAGTGGTCTAGAAGTTGAGTGGACCTCGGTCGTCCAACAGACGAGCAGACCTCTGTGGTCTAGTAGTCGAGCAGACCTCAGTGGGCTAGTAACCGAGCAGACCTCAGTGGCTCATCAGGGATATGTCCCTCAATATTATAAGATGATTCATCTTGATTACTGAAAGTCTTACTTTCTATACTTTGAGTTATACCTGGTGTGATTGTCCTTTCATTCTGTTCTTACTGTGTGATCTTGTTTTTTGTTATTTCTTTGGGGTATTTACCTTGTGGTCCAGGTTCCCTACTGAATATTATGGTACACTCCCTTTCATGGGCTTTTCCCACACATGAGGTATCTCTTGTAGGTGATTGAATATTCAACTAAGGCCTTGGTGGTCCGAGACCAGGTGGTTCCCATTGAGATGGGATGGGAAGGACGTACTTCTACTAATACAAACAGCTACCCTCCAGCTAACATTTATATAGGGTTTGAGCAGATTGACCTTGGAAATTTTACATTCATTTGTGTTTTTTGGGCATTTATTCTGTCCAATTTTTATTTTCGGTTTGTAATGTACCTTCATTAGTTGTCTTAGTGACAATTGTGGTTTTATTAGTGTTTACCTTTCCCCAGTTTGTGTTGTTTGCGTGTGTATAAGTGTAAAGTTAGTGCATTCCCTTTTGCGGATATTCTTTCTTAGTGCTAGTCTTCATCCGCTGGCCTACGGAAGGAGGGCTTCAGGTAGTCATGGGAGAGGACCTATGGGACGGGGCATGACATTTTTGGTATACTAGGGGTGAATATTTTTTATTAAATATAAATATATATATATATATATGAAGTTGTAAATATACTAACAATGAGTAACAATATACATTGAAACCTTTATTATGATATCATTATGTATTAACTAATTCAATAATTTTTATCATTATTTCTTGATAAATTATTTATTTGATGCATAAACAATATGGGATATGTATTCTCTATAGAATTAAACTCTTGTAAATAATTAATCTAGGATTTCACTCTTAAGAATCACTCACTCACCTATATGAATAAATATGTGATATAAGAAGCACATAATAAATTTAATAAGGCTTGTCTTTGATTTAATATCCTCTTCCTTTTTGTTTTTGACTACTGTTACATACACATATTTTTATATCACTGTAAGATTGAAGAGATCAAAATTTCTAAAATTGGGGTACATGTTTTGAAAATTAATTATCTACATCTATTTTGAAGGCAATTGTGGGGGTATTTTGATATGAATAACATGATCATAAAATACTTTCCATTCTCTCTCTAATGAATAAGATCCTCACTAATATTCATGATGTTTCTTTATCAAAGGTAGATCCTAGTATAGTAGGTCATTGACTTAAAGAAATATTAGGATTTGAATATAAATTGATCATACTTTCTCATACAGGGTCAGAAGGAATAATTTGAGCATAAGTTCATGTATGCATGAACATGTCTTCTTCCTCCCCCACAAAATTCTTTAGATAAAAAATATTCTGAACAAATTTCCATGAGCTTCACTCAAAAACCAATTAATAAAAAAATCTATATTCTTTAGCATTTCATTTTTTTCTCTTAATGTTATAGTTGTTTCTCAAGAACTTTATCCCTTCTTTACCCTCCACTAAAAACTTATATTCATATGGAAATTCATGAACCCCATGATTTTATTAAATCATATTTTATCCTTCTTGAATGAATTTAAATTTTAATTAAAATCCCTTAAAGACTCATATAATATTCATCACTCATGTGAAATCATTTTTCCCACCTTGTCATTTAAATTCAAAAATGATTTGGAAATAAATCTTCATATAAAACCTCTACAAAAGCGTCTTTACTCAACACATTTAAACTACTCACATGCTAGGAATTATGTGAATTTATAATAATGAATCTAATCCTATGGTGTATAAATTATCTTATATATTTCTTTATTTCCATAGGTTTTTTCCCATGTATGTTTATTTTCATCTAATTTAAATTTTTATCATGAACCTCAATAATTGTATGGTATTTCAATGTAAGAAAATTATGTTACAACCTCTAGATTGTCTTAAAAGAAAGTAAAAAAAATTAAATTATATTAAAATATCTCAATTATAATATGGTTTTGTCTATATAATAGAATAATATTATAGAATGGTCTGCATAAAAAAATTCCTTAGTTAAATTTGGATAAATTCACAACACTTCATACATAGCTAAATAATCTTTTTAATGTACTAAAATTACTTACCCATATTGATGTAAGATAAATTAATTTTTCATTGTTCAACATTTAAATAGTACTTGAAAATATTTAGGTTTTATGTGGATTTGAAAAATTTCATATTTCATCAGAAATAACTAATTTTACCATTACCTAACATTCATGCCTTCTAAAACACCTCAAAACATCTCAAACATGATGTATATAGTGATCTGTCATGCACTAAATAATGAATTTGTATATTTTGAAGATAATATTATCAATTTTCAGGATATGTTTAATTGATTACAATAAAGATAACACATTCAATTATTACAAGGGAATTTTAATCAAAACACATTAGATTTTTTTCAACCTAAGAAACTCATCCTCAACCACTAATTAAAGATTCACCAAATCACATCCATTTTCAAAAGTCAAACATCTTCATACCATATTATAGTTTTGATAAGTATTATTTAGAGAACTAAATCCCTTAGTGATGAGTGGAAGTTCAGCAAGTGAAAAGATTCTCTAATCCTATATGCTCTCCCCCATAGTAGGACCACTCACTCCTCTAATTTTCTCCCCCAGTAGTAGAAAACCCAACCTCTAGAATCAAATGGAGAGAATATGTACATTTCTACTTGTTAAGACTCAATAATTAAAATCATTCCTTTGGACTATCCTTGGTGAATATATCATCCAAATGGTTATGAGTGTGAAAAAAATTAATCTTGATGTCTTCATTACCTACATTATCATTCAAGAAATAATATTTAATATTATTGTTCATGGACCATGAGTTTTGAGTAGAATTTTTTGATAGATATACAGACCTCTAATTTTCATAATGAATTATGGGTGGTTTTTCAATATTCACCCTGAAATTATCCATTTTATCCTTTATACAAACCATTTGAGTACATACACTAGTTGTAGCAACCTATTTAGGTTTATTAGTACATGGTGTAGCTTATTTCTACTTCTTGTTGTGCGAATTCATTGTACAATCTCCCAAGGGTAAAATATCACCAAAATTGGATATTCTATAATCACAAGAACCTACCCAATCAACATCTATAAACATAAGAAGATTCAAATTATTTTCCAACCTATAAATTATACTATAGATCATAGTCCATTTGACATACCTCAGAACCCTTCTAGAATTAATGATATTTGACTCTTTCTAGTCACTAAGATTTCCTATAAAAATTTATAAAATGTAAATATTAATAAATTTAGCGGTTATAAGATAAAATATACTGTTAATAAATTATATAAATTCTCTTTATATCACAATCACTCTATTCAAATCCTTTGATAGTTTGAGTCCCACATGAATGGTTGTGGATACAATTTGGAGCGCTCCATATCAAACCAAATTGATATTTCTATAGAGGAATTTTATTGTGATATGAAATTAAATTTACATTTCTAAATCATTTTTATTCAAAATAAGTATGATAACTGATCTAGTAAAGTCATATGAAAATGTTTCTACATTAGGATTGAAAAATCTTTGAAGGGATTCTCAAAATCATTGGAAAAAATAATAATAAAAACAAAAAAACATCTATATACCCATTAATAATAAATTTACCTACCTTAATTTCATTGATATATAAGTTGATATCTACTTTTACATTGAGGAATATTAATTATTGTATATAATTTTGGGACATTTAAAACCAATCCCATGTTGTTTGTTTCAATCCATAGTGATAATTATTAAGTTTAAACACTCTAACTTCATCATTGTCAAATAAAAACTATCTAGTTTCTCCACATAAACTTCTTTTTTGATCTATATATTCAAAAATGATTATTTTTAATCTATTAGATGGTATTATATTTCATGTAAGAAACCAAAGCCAAAAAACATTTTTCTGGCCACCAATATTGAATGTAGGGAAAATAATCTTCAATATCTACCGCTTCAACTTGATTATACTATTTTCCTATAAGTATGGATTTATTCCTAATTAGTTTTTATAGAAAAATAACTTATTTATGAATACCAGTTTGTTCCAATTTTATTATTTTTCAATAGGTCTTAAAACAGGATCCCGAGTAAAGTACATCCCAATCTAATTTATCTTTTTAACTACATCTTAAACCCATTCATTTTATTGAAAGGCTTCAGATAGTAAATACCAATCCCCATGAGACATTAAAAAAATTTATTCTTAGCCAGAAACATACTTCTAGTCTGGACTAGTAATTATTAACTCCCAATAATATTATCTACCTCCACATTTATTTCTCACATTTTTATATTTCTTCTTATGATCCATAGAAACCCAATTTTAATCATCAATATGATCAGATTAAATCCATCTAGAACTAGTTTCAACATCATGATATCATTCACTAATCTATCTATAAATATATATATTGTTTCCATGACTTACTTCACTATAAGCTACAACAAGATCATACTTCATGGGATGATATTCAATAATTTTAACATCACAACTCTCAAAACGTTTTTGATGTTTTTTATTCTAGTATCTATAGTCATTCCCCTTTGATAGTTATTTAATAATGTTTCCCTCCTCGGCACAATCATCAAAATTTACTTGGTTCAATCCTTTTATCTTAATTAGTAAATTACTATAAAAGACTCATATTTAGATAAATGTTGGATTCTTGTCATTCTACATCTCATATGAGTTCACATTTGAATTATTTCTTAAGAAATATAAATTTTGAATATATAAATATATGTAAATTGCCTCCCTACCAAAAAATACTAATATTTCAAACTCATAAATAAATATTCTCTTTATTGTCTTGATTATACTATACCATTTCCATTGTTTTATATCAACTCATGTTTTTCTAAAATTTCTCATAGAACCTACATTGATTGGTTTAATATTTTTAGAATTTACAAATTTTACTAGTTCAAAAATAAGTTGGTAATAATAAAATGCATCTGAGTGGATGAATCATCCATTTCATTTTTGGCCTTCATGGGATCAATCTTCAATTTTAGAAGAGTCTTCTCAGATTAATGAAATCTTGATTTAGGTTTCTCAAGAGTCCCTTTTTGACAAGAAACATTCTTCTCATAATCATGAAAAATTATATATTTCTCATCCACTTTCATCTGGGGAAGTTTAATGTCATCAATGTGTTAATTTTATTTAGAAAAAAAATCTTTTTAAACATCATTCATTATTTAAATTATTTTCTTAAGGCATTTAGATTCCTGCTTCAGCTCAGTTTCCTTTTCAATATATACATTAGGAGCTTATTTTAACATGTGAATCAATTTGGCTTCACATTCTTCTTCTTGTCCACTATTGCAGTTGTATTCATAAAAATTATCAGGTTATGTAACATTTCATTATTTTCTATTCTCTTTAGCCTTTTACACACCACTACAGAAATATGTTTCTTCATCATCTTCTTTTCTAAATATATTTCTCTTTTTCTACCTTGATGACTTTTTTTAGATCTTGACATCGGTTACAGTGATTCCACTTCATCATCATTTGATTCCAAATATTAATTTTTCATAGAGATCCCAAAAACAAAGTGACCAATTACATACCATTTAAAACACTTAAGTGGAATATTTCCATTAAATTTTCTTTTTCTCGTTTTCATATTTTTTATATATTAGGCTATATTTTCCTATTATTCTAATCGCTCTCATTATCTCCATCTAACACAATTGAAGGTTCATCTACCATTTATTTGATCTGTAATTCATTCATGGATTTATATCCCATTTAATCTATAGATTTCTTCTTGAAAATAGGATCCTTTCACATTTCACAGTCTAAGAGGGTATTGTGTATCTCATCAATGAATATGTCATAAATATATTCCAAACATGAGATATTTAGGTTAAATCTATATAAAAAATTCATCATTAATGATATGACTATAGTTAAGTCGTGAATCTTTTCCCAAAAGGCGCTAATATTAAAAAATATCTTATTTAACCCAATGAAGTAGTCACCAACATTTTCCTCTTCAGCCATTATGAAACCATCAAATATATCACTCCATATTTTTAGTTTTTCTTATTTTATCTTGTTTTTCTCCACATATATATTTTCATGATTATACCAAATTTATTTAACCAAATTCATCCTCATCGCCTTATTATACACTTAAAAAATAATTATGGTTTAATTTAATTTAAATCCATACCATCTCTCTCACGATTTCTCTTATGTAAAAATGTTATAACACAATACCTACTAGTTTTTTGATAGCCCACCGTGACATAATCCCTCACATCAAGTACTTGTGATAACCTAAATGTTAGTATTAGAAGAATCCACTCAATGAAATTATTTCTATAAAAAGAACACCAGGTTTATTACCAAATTGATGATATCATTTTTAGATGAAAAAGAGATAATCTCAATGGAATTCGTGGCTCAGATTATACTTTTGGATTCTGGATAACTTAGGATACTACTGATAGTGGTGAATCAGTAGTACTTATTTTAGTTTTTGGAATTTTTTTCTTTAGAACCAAACCCAAATTATTGGTTAATGTAATTATTTTACTCCAAATATTCTATTCATCATCTTTATGTAAAAATATGACAGATAACCAACACATAATAAATATTACAAGTTATAACTTCGATGTGAGATTCTACTCATTTCAATGGTTGACTATTTTTCTGTACATAAATTTTATTGTCAGTATAAAATTATAGTGGTCATGATATCCAAAAATTGGTTCTGAAGGATTGATTAAAATTATTGAATTCTCTTTTTATGAAATGTTTTTGTTTTTTAGACACGACCCTCTTATTATTCAAATCATTTACATTCACTCTTTGATGAATTAAATATTCCCTAATCTTCATGATTCTTCTGCATAAAATTTATATCTGATTCTGAAATTTCATAAAAATTCAAATTTATTGTATTAGAACATAAATATATCATCCTTCCTATGACAAGTTATAAATTAATTGTTTCACCCTGAGATAATTCTTGTACAAACTAGTATTATTCCCCCTCAAGAAAAAGTGTCTAGATGAACAACTTCCGGGTCAAATTTCCTCAAAAAATTTAGAAATACAATTGATTCATAAGTAGATATTCTCCAAATTCTATATTTTTTCTATTCACTATACTATTATATATCAATAACTCTCTCTATTACTCATCAAAAACCAAATGAATATATTTTTTACAATATTTAGAAACTCTATGATCATTGATTATGTTATTTATTCCATCCTAAATTCATTAAAATTTATTAAAACCCCATTAGATCTCTAAAAATAGAAATCTTTTCAGAGAAATAAACTCACCTTATCATTTAAATTCTTAAATAACATGGAAATAAAACATCTTTGATAACCTCCAATAAATTGGGCTTACTAAACCCATTTTAATTCCTCGCATGTAAGGAATAATGATTATTTTCTATATTAATTACCATATGGAAGTGTCTACCTCAAATCCAAGATTTATTCATTTTTGTAAAATGTTTCCCATGAAATATTACACTCACCTAATATAAATTGAACAAATTAAACTTAATCATATTACTATTTCTCCATGTAATAAAATTATCTTATGAGCTCTTGATTATCTTACAATCTGCTCTACATAATAATATTTTCTTATGACTTCTTGATATTTTTATGAATCAGTAAATTTTAGATAAATGTCTTTTATAAATCAAAATCAATGCATAAATATTCTCACATAGTATGATCATGTAATACCAATATTGTATTTAATTATATGGATTGATGTAAGATAAATTCCTTTTTCATTTTTTGCTTCTCCATGGTACTTCTAGTTCATATGTCTATATGTGGGTCAAAAAAATTCCAAACATCACACAAAAGAATACAATATATATTTAGTCAACATTTAAGAGTCCTCAATCACCACAAAAATTCTAAAATTGGATGTAGATAGTGTGCATTCATCCAAAAACACATGTATTTTATTCTTTTGAAGATAAACTTATCTATCAACGAACATATATAAAATTTTGAAACCAAATACAAAACCATCAAAAATTCCATGGGTATTTCAATCTTGTATGATCAGTATAATATTTCTTCCCTTGATTGAGATATTTTTATAGATTTCATGAATATAACTTGATAAGGTAAATTTCTTGTGATTATTTATCTAGATGAGGGTCATGTGATGTGTAACAACCAAAAATCGTGTAACCAAGATTCAGTGTTTACTTTATTAAAATTGAAGAGATAAAAGGGATTTAATCACAATTTAATAATCAGCTCACTAGTCTTGATAAACTAGATACATACATGATTACCATTTTTACATTGATAATAAAACATAAAATGTAGTAATTGAAAACATTATGTGTCCTTGAACTCATTCAATGAATTTCTTTTCCATATCCTAGGGAAAGGATAAAAAATAAGGGTATTCTGAAATAATAAATAAGGTATATGTGAAATTGAATCTATCATGAGTAAATAATGAATAATCATTAAGGAATGGTAAATATCTAAAACTGATTTCGAATTAATCAATACATTGAGCATAGAATGAATTTATGGTTAATATTAATCAAATTATATCATTAGTTATAATATATTATTTTTCAATGATGTAAATGATTAATATTGGATGTCATTATAACATACATCATGATACATATACCATCTATACCTTTCAATAAGAAATTTTATTCAATAGGTAGGTATACACCAAAAACCCATTTAATTTTTCCAATTGATTTTTCTCAAGAGACAGGTTGATGCATTGAGGGGTTATTTATATATGTCCCATACCCATCACTTCTTATACAATTAATTAAAAATATATTTAATGATCAATACAATTCATAAAGAATATTTCTTATTAATTAATATCTGTATTGATTAAATAATATTCATTTATAAATAATTTCCCCATTCAATCTAATTATATTCATAATAAAACACAATATGATAAAATGGTATATGGTTTAGGTAATAATAATATCCATGATAAAAAAATTAATATTTAAGATAAATTTAAAGTCAAATGATCAGAATATTTTTATTATTTATTGTGAAAGGTAATGACCAAAACATTAATAAGATATTACAGAGGACCATCAGTTCCTCTGAAATATAGGTTTTGTAATTAAATCATGACCTTTGTGAAAATAATAAAAATAGAAGTGAGATATCAAAATAAGATTTAATTAAATAGTTTTATATTTTAGACCATTTAAAACATGTGAAATAAGATAAATATATTAAAAGAGTAATGTTGATGGGGAATTCCATTAACACAGTATGCATTAAAAAATATTCCTTTTGACTTTTTATAATGTTGAAAACAATTAATTTAGAAAAAATTGGAAATAATTATTTAAAAACTTTTATCAATTTAAGGATAACATAATATTCCATTAATAACTCATTTGAATAATATATTTATTTTGAAAAAGAAATTATGAAAAAAATTGACATAAAATAAATACATATCTGTTATACAAATAAAAGTGGTTTTATATTTTAAAAATTTATTTTCATGATTTAAATGAGAAAATGATGTTAATTTAGAAAAATATGGAAACACATTAAATATACATAGGATTATAAAAAAAATTATTTTATTAAGTACATATTATAATATTTCTTCAATGAATATTAAGGCAATCCTAAAATATATTATATGGTAAAGAAAAATAACTACCTCCATAGTAACATTTAATTGTTAATCCTTGGAATAATAAACATAAATTGAAATATTAATAATCATTAATAAACGTTTTTTATATATTAAATATGTAAAAGACTAATTACATACACCAAAGAAAAGAAAATTGGTATATAATAACAAATATTTCACAATGGAATGGAAATTGTAATGAAATCCCTTACCTCACACTTCCTTTTAGTTGAGAAATATTTAACCTTATATAAAATAGTTTTATATAGGATATTAATTTATAAAATATCCATATTCATATTTATATTATCATATATTATCCTCTTATAACATATTATAGCTAATTCACTAATAATATTTCTTTATTATATTTTTTTGGGTGATAATTACTTCATTACCTCATGCATTATTTTTCATGGAACATAGGGTTCTTGGGTATATGATATATTTACATCAAATATTGAAATATATAAATTTTATAATATCATATTTATTAACTATAAACATTTTTGGAATCATTCTCTAAATTTTGGTAAGGGGAAATGAATCAAATTAATTTTTGGAGACGATAGGTCATACATATGCAAGAGTGAGTTTTTCATTTCATTAATTAGTGAAAGGGTAATAAATAGGATGATATATTAATTTTTTCTATTAAAAATTATTTCTTAAGTATCATATATATTCATTATTTTCATCATTTTTACTATCCTTATGAGTCAGTGATTGAAAAAAAATTACAAATGATTGTGAGGAAATAGTCCTCCTTATACACTAGTGACGATTTTTATTCCCATTTTAGTGATAAGAAGATTGAAAAATTTTATGACATATAAATAATATCATATAATTATATGTTAGATAATGTATTTATTGTATTGTAATTATTAATTCATGATAAAATATTTTAAAAGATAAATTAAAAAGTAAGATTTTTGTAAAGGCCATTACTTTTTTCTAGAAAACCCCCATTTGTATCCTTTGTTAAGAACCATAGTATTGGTATTATAAGAATAAAATAAGCTCTATAATGTGTATAAGTATGTTGGGGATGGATTTTATTCAGTTTTTTTTAATTTAATGGCACAAGATGTGTGTATAATTGAGGAGAGGAGGTGCCCTTTCATAATTGAGGTGAATTGCACACTAGTAATATTCCAATGTTTTAAAATGATATCAATTCACTTTATTGGAAAAATGTCTCCAAAATTTCTTATATTATAATTTTTATATCATTAATGGTAAAATTAGACCATAAAATGGTTTTTTATGAAGTTTTTAGTTCATGTTATTCCTTATCTATTTTAGGATAACACACACAAAGTCCGTTTTAAACTTAATTGTGGTGATAAATTTTTATTATTTGTATTATTCATCATGAAAAAAAATTAATGATTCCTAATTACCAAATTTATACATTCTAATTACAAATATTGAAACAATGTTATAAAAAATAATTCCAAAATTTAGATGAATTTAATTTGAAATATGAATAAAAATCACGTTGGAAAACAAATTTTCAAAAAAAAATGTAGTTTATAATAATTAGATGATATTAAATTAATTTTATGACCAGTAATCATAACTATAATGATATTAATTAACATATAAATATAATATATATATATATATATATATTATTTCAATCATTAATAATGTCATGACCCATCCTCGAGGTTCGTGTCGTGACTACCCCAAGCCCGCCTTCCATAAGCCAGGGGCTGGCGACTAGCACCAAAGGAGTAAATTCTAAAAGAAGGGAAGGCATTGCCTTTATGAAGCAAAAAACACAATAGAGTACGCAAGTGAAATAAACACTAAGTAAAACTAAGTACATGGTAAGTGTTGAAAAAGTAAATGGGCTAGTATACAAACCCAACTGAAAGTATAGTAAAACTGAAAGGAAAGTGCAACAGCAGTAAGTAAAACAAAAACATCGAGTCTTCCTCCGGAAATCCCACCTGATGGGTGGGAACAGATAGTCTCTTCAGCTCCTCGGGTCCGACCGTTCGCTCCGTGTATGCCCCACCAAGTGGCCCACCTCTAGGTACCGTCCAGGTCCACAAGCCTTCACCCCAATCAGTACTATCCGTCGTCTGCGTCCAACACAACGTGGTGCGGGCATAGCCCATGCAGGGGTGAGTATACGATACTCAGTAGGGACCTCGAGACCCCTGAAGGTCTCTTAGAATCCACGTAGGATAAACCAAAAAGGAAAGATGCAATCACAAAGTATCAAAAACTCTACTCAGATATATTCCCATACATATACCTAAGTTATGAGTTACAGTTTGGCTCAAGCTCCCAAGACCAAGCACAACCTAGTCCACATTGGAAATCACAACCCAGTCCACATAGGAAATCACAACCCAATCCACAGAGGAAAGAAATTCAACCACATCAATGATAATGATTGAGAATCAAGACTCAACTCACATAGGTATACACTTCATAAGGTGATAGAGATGATCAGATGTATCCACTGATTCATCTAAGCTATCAGACCCACATAGGATACAAGACCATCTAAGCTGTCGGACCCACAAAGGATACAAAACCAACTACTCTACCGGACCCACATAGGATACAAGTATAGAGTCAAATATTGCTGGACCGACCAAGGATACAAGAATAGTAGTCATCACCGTCAAACCCACAAAGGATTCATGTACGGTCTTCGTCACTGCCGAACCCACGGAGGATCTAAGTACATTCGTCGTCGCTGCCGAACCCACGGAGGATCCAAGTGCAGTCGTCTTCGTCGCTGTCGCAGCCAGCTCTAGGGTTCCCGCACACAGCATGATCGATTCTTGGAGTGTCTTCTCTTCGAGAAAAATAGATTCTATACATCAACTGTCACGAAGTCTAGAGTTGATGTATCCCAATGTTCCGTCTCATCAAAATAAATCCAACACGACAGACGGTGCGTCAATCGGACGCCCGGTCTGAGAGTTATTGGCTTTTTCGTGTCAGGGTCCTGATTTGTTTTTAAGCTAAAACCAACCCAACCATACTCCAATTGCATCCAAACCTCAATCGGAGTAAGACAAATGGACCGTCTCATCAATATTAATTTAACGCAGTTGACGGCACATCAAACAGACGTCTGGTCCTTAAGTTATAAGTGTTTCTGCTCCAAGGTCCTGGTTGATTTTAGGTTAAACCCAACCCGGACATACCCAATCATTGCCGAAACCATCCGTGTAATATACCTAAATGACCATCTTGATTCAAGGATTCCTATTCAATTGAAGGTGCATCTATCGAAGGTCCACATCTCATGTTACGGGCAAAAGACCGAAAATGGACCGAAGTGGGGGGTGTGGGCCTGGTCCGACCCAGCCCAACCCCACAAGGTTAGCCCGAACTGAGACGACAAGACTCGGGTCCGTGTCCAGCCCGGCTGGGCATGGCCCGGCCCCACTCGGCGTGGCCCGGCCTGGCGGGGCACGCCCCGGCCCGGTCTGCTCGACCCGCCCCGGCCCGACCGGGGGGGTGCGCTAGCTCGTCCAGCGGGCCGAGCAGGGGGGGTGCAGTCCCCCCTTTGTCCGTTCTTGCTCCCGTCTACACCAGTGGTCGTCTCGGGACCCGTACATCACTGCTATGACCTGTAATCGTTAAATCAGTATTGTTTCGTCATCACCAAGGATTCCGCGCATCAAGAACAAAACAACACTGGGATCAGACTTGTTCGTTAGTCCGCACCCACCGCGTTAGTGGTTCTAAACATCACCAACAATTAAGTACGCCATGCCGAGGGAATAAAAATAACATCAGAAATTTATACAAAACCCCTAACTCAACAGTTGATGTCGGACATCGATGTCGCAGGGAAGAGGATCATAGGGATCGTCAGAGCGCGCCGAGGAGGAAGCGACATCTCATCTCTTGTCGCGGAGAAGGGTGGGGTGTCGTCGATCTTCGAGGAACTGGCGTTCTTCGTCATTCTTCGTCGGAGGCCAGCATTCCTCCCAAAGGCTCCAAGCTCCCTCGATCTCTCTCGCACAATGAAGGCTCTTCCCAAATTAAATAATAGGTTCCTCCTATTATTTAATTACACACGCAAGTAACTCCCAGAATTCAATCCTCCCATTTAATAAAACATGTCGACAATTTAATTGGGGAAGGGAGAGGGAAGGTCCCAATTCAAATCACGCATAGGCAAATAAATAAAAAGGAGGAAATAGGAAGGTTCCTCATATTATTATAGTTTGACATAATTTTATGGAGAGATTGGCATTAAATTTAGTTTTTCCAAATTAATGAGGGATGCTAAAGAGATTAGAGGGAATTAAATGGTGGGGCTCTTGTGGGACCCACCTCTCTAACATCCTCAGTTGGGTAATTAAGTGGTTTTGGGACCCACACTTAACTACCCATGGGAGGGAATAACCTCCTTTAGATATAAAAATTGTTCTGATAATTTTTATTTATTTTTTAAACAAACCCCCAAAAATTATCTTCTCCTCTTTTGCAAACGCATCTACGGTAAGTGTCCCCTTCAGAAATTACCGGCACGGTGAGTTCATCGGTTCCCTCGGATATTAATTCCAAGAATCAGTTCAAAAGTTAGAAAAACATTCTCATTCGTTTACTGAATGAACCCGAGATAAACATCAAAAATTGATTCCGGGAACAGCGGGCATCGGAATCAGGCGTCGTCTAATGCCACGAACTCGTAAAATTCCAATGTAATTTAAAAAAATTCTTTGAAATTTTTGGGTCTTTACATAACTCCCACCTCAGGTATTTGTGTCCCCGTAAATCTACAACATAACCTAGGGGAACAAATGAGGGTACTGAGCACGCAACTAAGCCTCCCTCTCCCATGTGCTCTCCTAGAGGTTCACGTGCTGCCAACGAAAGCGAAAAAGAGGAATCGACCACCCACATTGGACCTGCTCCTGTCAATCCTCGATCTACACTGGGACCAACATAATAGTCACCCTGTCATCGATGTCCATCTCCCCGTGGTCGATGATATGCGTTGGGTCATGCACTTATCTCCTCAGTTGAGATACGTGAAAGACATCGTGCACCCGGTGCAGCTGAGGTGGAAGGGCCAGGCGGTAAGCCACCTCACCTACCCTACAGAGGACCTGGAAAGGTCCGATGAAGCATGGAGATAACTTTCCGCCATGACCAAATCTCTGTAACCCAGGTCGAGGTGAGACCCGTAAGAAAACTTGGTCTCCATCCTTGAACTCCAGTGGTCTCCTCCTCCTATCCGCATAGGACTTATGTCTGCTCTGTGCAGTCCTCATCCACTCCTGGATGATATGCACCTTCTCCATCATAGCCTAAACCAACTCTGGTCCTACGAGTGCTGACACCCCAGGGTCAGTCCAACATAGTGGTGATCTGCAAGGTCAGCAGTACAGTGCCTCGTAAGGTGCCATCCTGATGGTGGTGTGGTAGCAGTTCTTGTACGCAAACTCCACCAAGGGAAGGTGATCCTCCCAGTTGCGACCAAAGTCATGGACACATGCCTGGAGCATATCCTCATGTGTTGGTCCTCTCTATCTGGCCATCTGTCTGTGGTTGAAAGGTAGTGCTCTGGCGTTGGTGCGCCCCAAAGGCCTTTTGCAACCCCTTCCAAAGCTGGGAAATAAAGTGAGCATATCGATCAGAGACGATAGATGATTTAACACCATGAAGTTGTATGATCTCCTAAATGTAGAGGCATCCCAAGATCTCTATTGATCCCTACTCTCTGATCAGTAGGATGTGGGCTGACTTGGTGAGTCGGTCCACGATCACCCAGATGGAGTCGTGTCCCCTAGAAGTTCGTGGAAGTCTCATGACGAAATCCATGGATATCCTGTCCCACTTCCACTCCTAGACCTCTAAATGTTGTACCAAGCCTATTGGTACCTGGTTCTCTACTTTCACTTGCTAACAAGTGAGGCATCGAGAAACGAACTCTACGACATCCTTCTTCATACAAAGCCACGAGTACTGTGATCTGAGGTCCTAGTACATCTTCACTACCCAAGGATGTACCGCTAGAGGGGAAGTGTGGAACTCCCTCAACACCTCCACCTGTAGGGAAATTGGTACCATGGTATGTCCCATGAAGAGGATGACATGATATCTACCTTGAGAAAATCCATCAGGTGCTATCCATGAGGACATCTGAACACGTCGCGCCTCACAGTCAACGTCCCCACGCTGTGCCTCTCTGACCTCCTGAAGTAGTGGAGGAGTGACTTTAAGGGACTGAAGATAGGATTCCCCATCTCTATCCAAGAAGGATATATACAAAGCGGCTAACTTCTCTATCATCTTCCCAATTAGTTGAATGTCCGATCTCCTTCTGAGAGAATCAGCCACAATGTTCCCCTTCTCAGGAGTATAGAAAATATCGAAGTCATAATCCTGGAGGAACTCGATCCATCACCGTTGTCTCGGGTTTTGGTCCTTCTACGAGAAAATGTACTTGAGACTCTGATGGTCAGAGTAGACTATAAATCGCTCTCCCATCAGACAGCGCCGCCACATCTTCAGGGGGAATATCACTGCTGCTAACTCCAGGTCATTGGTGGCGTAGTTCTGCTCGTGCTGCTTCAACTGCCATAAACTGTAAGCGATCACTACTCGCTCCTGCATCAGGACACACCCGATTCCGGTCCCTGATGTGTCACAGTATACTACGTACCCTAAGCCCTCCTCTAGTAGCCTCAATATGGGTGCACTGGTCAATCTCCACCTCAGCTCCTGGAAGCTCTGGTGACATCTGACTGACCACACGAAGGGTTTCTACTTCTTCGTCAAAGCTGTAAGCGGTGCTACAACTCTAGAGGAGTCTGGCACAAATCTTCGATAGTACCCAGCCAGACCTAGGAAGCTCTACACCTCTATCACACTCCTGGGTGGCTCCCAAGAATGTACCTCCTCGTCCGTCACGAGATCCAATGCAACTCCTGCCTTTGAGATGACGTGCCCAAGAAGTGGAACTCTCGAAGATGGAACTGGCACTTCGAGAGATTACCATAAATCTGGTTCTCTCGGAGTGTATCCAGTACAACCCGTAGGTGGTAGGAGTGCTCCTCCTTGGTCGTCGAGTAAACCATTATGTCGTCAATGAAGACTACGACAAACCGATTGAGGTAGGGCTGGAAGATCATGTTCATGAGACTCATGAACACTGCTGGAGTGTTGGTCACACTGAAGGGCATGACTAAGAAATCATAGTGGCCATACCAACACCTGAAGGCTGCCTTCTGCACATCCTCGTCCCGCACTCAGAGCTCATGATAGCCTGACCTGAGGTCTATCTTCTAGAACCAACGTGCTCCCTTGAGCTGATCAAAGAGCTCGTCAATCCTCGAATGTGGATACTTGTTCCTCACGATCACCTGGTTCAGGCGATGGTAGTCGACACACAGTCTCAATCCCTCATCCGCCTTCATGGCGAATAGAACTGGAGAAGCCTAGGGTGAAACACTGGGGCAGATGAAACCTTTCCCCTGTAAGTCCTCCAGCTATACTTGTAGCTCACAAAGCTCGACGGGAGCCATTCAGTATACTAGATTTGATATCAGTGATGTCCCGGGGTACATTTCTATATAAAAATCTACCTCCCTACAAGGAGGTAGTCCTAGAACATCATCAAGAAAAACATCTGCATACTGGTCCACCACTATAGGAAAACTCGGACTCCGCACATCAAATTCTCCGAGGATGAGACTAGCCAACTGATGTGTGATTGGCTGTCCCCTCCTCTATGTGAGTCCATCCTGTGATGCGAAGGATCCCTTCTCACCGGTGAAGGTGAACCTGGTCCCATCCGTGTAGACACACCGCACTTTGCGCCTAAAATAGTCGATTTGAGCATGGAATTTAGATAACCAGTCCATGCCCAAGATGATATCGTAAGGCCTTGACGCTGCTACAAGAAGATCCCAGCCGAAGCTCTCACCTTCTAGAGTAAGCTCACACAACTGGCACCAGTGCGAAATCATCGAGTCTTCTCCCGTAAGAGTCTCTAGCTGTAATTATCAAGCCAAGAACTCCATTAGAATCTCCGAGCTCTGAAAAAGGGATACGACAATAAAAGAATGACTCGCGCCAGTGACTATAAGAACTGCAGCAAGGGTGGAGTAGACACAGATAGTACCTCAAATCATATTGGGTGCGCCATGGTCATAAGCCTCCACTTCCTCAAACTGAGCCTTCCTTTGCCCGCCAGCGCCCTGTGGTTAGGGTGGGCATCCTGGGGGTGGTGGTGGGATAGCCTCGAAGCATCACCCACCATCCGCTGCTCGGACAGCTCCTCTGCCTCATCCGCCTGGGAGGTCCTTCCACGGTCTACTACTCGTCTTCATGATGGGTTGGGTAGTCACGAGCCATGTGGCCCTGCCCGCCGCATGCATAACATTTTCTGCTCCTCGTAAGGCTGGCTCTGCGCCGTGTGCCCCACACAGCCGAACCCATGTCCTGAGGTCTCCCACTAGACGGCCTTGTCCGCTTGGACCACTGTGTCATCTGTTGACTACCAGCCATAGAAGACTCTGCTCCATGTCCTCCTGCGGGGGGTCTCGCTGCTGATGGTTGCTCGGCGAGAAATCTCTCAACTAACAGGTCTCGCTCCAGCACCCCCGCCTGCGTCAGGATACTGAGTGGAATCGTCAAAACTCTGATCTCATGCCTCAGTCCCTGCTCAAAGGTCTGATCCCATAATAATGGGTCCTGTACCATATTTGTGGAGTAGCGCGAGAGGTCGGTAAATCTCACCGAGTACTGGGTTATTGACATGCTGCCCTGCCGCAGCTGTAGTAACTACTGGATGTGCACTGCATGGAGGGTGGCTGGAACGAACTCTGAGCGGAAGACGCTCTCAAAGTCCATCCAAAGTAGAGATGCCTCATCTTGCACATGGAGCATTATTATCCACCATCTACCTTCTTCTGCATGCAAGAGACTCTGGGAAAGGATCACCATGAGGTCTGCTAGTGTCCCTACCAATATGAAGACTCTGAAGACAGCCTCCATCCAATCCTCGGCTGCATAAGGATCCGTCTCTCCGCAGAACCTGGGTGGCCTCTAACCCTAAAACTTGTGCAATGTGCTTAGGCAACGTTCACTCTCCACCACTATGTCTTGTAGCATCGGTGGCTCGGTGGGTAGAGTTACCGCCGGTGCCTCCGCTGTAATGGGGCCCTACACTGAGACATAATCGCTCGATGGGATGCCATCTCACACAAAGCTCGGAACCCTAGATGGCTTCCATCATGGGGACATCCTGAAAAGACACAGGTGCGCCACGGTTAATACAGTATACCTGGTGAGCTGACACAAAGTAATTACAAATAAAACTTTTGAAAGTAAATACACACGCAATCAGTGTTTTCATGCACTAAGTCGGATATCAGAAGTCAGGGTCCTGGTGTATGGATACGTCGGCCTCCGCACTAACACTGGACTCCCTGGACTGAAAACCACACACAATACTCTTAACACTATTGCTCCATAGAGAATAAAATATTAGAGTCCTGAGTTATGCAGTAGAAACGAGTCCTCTGATAACAATTTGTCATGACCTGTCCTCGGGGCTCGTGTCGTGACTACCCCAAGCCTTCCTTCTATAGGCCAGGGGAAGGAGACTAGAACCAAAGTCATAAATCCTAAAATTAGGGAAGGAATTGCCTTTATAAAGAAACAAACACAACAAATTACGCAAGTGAAGTAAACACTAAGTAAAACTGAGTACAAGGTAAGTGCTGAAAAAGTAAATGGTCTAGTATACAAACCCCACTGAAAGTACAATAAAACTGAAAGGAAAGTGAAACAATAGTAAGTAAAAGAGCTACACCGAGTTGACCTCTAGAAATTCCACCTGAAGGGTGGTTACAGATAGTCTCCTCAGCTCCTCTGGTCTGACCGTCTGCTCCGTGTACGCCCCACCAAGTGGTCCACCTCCGGGTACCGTCCAACTCTACAAGCCTCCACCCCGATCAGTGTTGTCCATTGTCTTCATCCAACACAATGTAGTGCGGGCACAGACCATGCATGGGTGAGTATACAATACTCAGTAGCGACTCGAAGGCTCCCGAAGGTCTATCATAATCCACGTAGGATAAACCACAATGGAAAGATACACTCACGAAGTATCAACATCTCTACTCAGGTATATGCCCATACATATACCTAAGTCATCAGTTACATTTTGGCTCAAACTCCCGATACCAAGCACAACCCAGTCCACATAGGAAATCACAACCCAGTCCACATAGGAAATCACAACCCAATCCACACAGGAAAGGAAGTCAACCACATCAATGATAATGATTGAGAATCAAGACTCATCTCACAGAGGTATACACTTGGTCAGGCCATAGAGATAATCAGATGTATCCACCGATTCATCTAAGCTATTGGACCCACATAGGATACAAGACCAGCTACTCTGTTGGACCCACAAAGGATACAAGACCAGTTACTCTGCCGGACCCACATAGGATACAAGTACAGAGTCAAATACCGTCGGACCCACATAAGATACATGAACAGTAATCATCATCGTCGAACCCACAATGGATTCCTGTACGGTCTTCATCACTGTCGAACCCATGTAGGATCCAAGAATAGTCGTCATCGCTGCTGAACCCATCGAGGATCCAAGTGTAGTCGTCTTCATCGAAGTATCAGCCCGCTCTAAGGTTCCCGCACATAGCATGCCCGATTCCGGGAGGGTCTGCTCATCGAGAAAAAGAGGGTCGATACATCAACTGTCACAAAGTCTAGATTTTATGTATCTGAAGGATAGGTCTCGTCAAAATAAACCCAACGTGATAGACGGTGCTTCAATCAGACGATTGGTCTAAGAGTTATTGGGTTTTTCCTCCCAGGGACCCGGTTGGTTTTTAAGCTAAAAACTACCCAACCAAACTCCAGATATGTCCAAACCTAAATATAATTAAGAAAAAAGTACCGTCTCATCATGTTTAATTCAACACAGTTGACTGCATGTCAAACGGACGTTCGGTCCTTAAGTTATAAGTGTTTCCGCTCCAAGGGCCCTGATTGGTTTCGGGTTTGAACCAACCTGGCCATACCCAAACATTGGTGTATCCTTGAGTGTAATATACCAAAACGACCATCTTGATTCAAGGATTACTAAACAACTGACGGTGCATCTATCGGAAGTCCACATCTCAGGTTCTGGGCAAAAGAAAAAAAACGGCCCGAATTGGGGGGTCTGGGCCCGGTCCGACCCGGCCCAACACCCCCTGGGTCGGCCGGAAGCTGGTGGACCCAACTCGGGTCCAGGTTTGGTGTGGTAGGGCGTGGCCCGGCCTGGAACGGCACAGCCTGGAAGGGCACGGCCTGGCCCTGCCGGGCGCGGTCCGGTCCGGTCCACGCGACCTGCCCTGGCCCGACCAGGGGGTGCGCTGGCTCGGCTAGCGGGCCGAGCAGGGGGGGTGTGGTCTCCACTTTGTGCTCCACAGACGCGGCACCTGACGCCTCATCTCTATGGTTCCTTTTCGGCCGTATGATCCATTCCTCGTCGTCATAGCTAAAGTCGTGGTGGGCTCCTCCCAGCGACCCACACCGCCAGAGTTTTCCGCGGGCCACCAGAGTCATTCCGGTGGTCCGTTCATGCTCTCGTCTATGCCAGCGGTCATCTTGGGACAGATACATCACTGCGATGGCTTCCAATCACCCAATCGGTCACATTTTTTCATCACTAAGGATTCCGCACATTAAGAACACAATAGCGGTGGTTTCGGATTTGTTGGTTAGTTCGCACCCACTGCATTAGTGGTTCTAAACATCACCAACAATAATGTACGCCATGTCGATGGTATAACAATTACATGATGAAATTTGTACATAAACCCCTACCACAAAAGTTGATGTCGGACATCGGTGTCGCGGAGAAGAGGTTCGTAGGTGTCGTCGGAGCGCGCCAAGGAGGAAGCGACATCTCCACTCTTGTCGCGGAGAAGGGTGGGGCGTCATCAATCTTCGAGGAACTGACATTCTTCGTTGTTCTTCGTCGGAGTCTGGCGTTCCTCCCAAATGCTCCAAGCTCTCCCGATCTCTCTCGCACAATGAAGTCTCTTCCTAAATTAAATAATAGGTTCCTCCTATTATTTAATTACACACGCAAGAAACTCCCCGAAATAAATCATTCCATTTAATAAAACGTGTTGAAAAATTAATTGGGGAAGGGAGAGGGAAGGTCCCTATTCAAAGCATGTGTGGGAAAATAAATAAAAATGAGGAAAGCAGAAGGTTCCTCATATTATTATGGGTTGACATAATTTAATAGAGATATTGGAATTAAATAGAGGTTTTTCAAAATAATAAGGGGATGTTAAAAAGATTAGAGGGAATTAAATGGTGGGGCTCTTGTGGGACCCACCTCACTAACCTCTTCACATGGGTAATTAAGTGGTTGTGGGCCCCACCCTTAACTACCCATGGGAGGGAATAACCTCCTTTAGAAATAAAAATTGGTCCGACAATTTTTATTTATTTCTTAAACAAACCCCCCAAAATTATCTTGTCCACTTTTGCGAACACATCTATGGTAAGTGTACCCTTAAGAAATTACCGGCGCTACGAGTTAATCGCTGCCCTTGGATTTTAATTCTAAGCACCGGTTCAAAAGATAGAAAAACCCGCTCGTTCGTTCACTGAACATACCCGAGCTAAACATTGAAAATTGATTCCGGGCACACCAGGGCTGGGAATCAAGCGTCGTCTGAAGCCACAAACTCGTAAAATTCCAGAGTATTTTTTTAATAAAAATACCTTGAAATTTACAGGTCTTTACCAAAAAATAAATATTATTTTAATTAATTAAAATCTAAAGAAATTTTTTATTTAAAAACAGTTTTAGGGAAATAACTTATATTACATCCCAATGTTATTATTATTTTTATTAAATTGACAGTCTATAAATATTTAGTTAAACATATTTTAAAACATTATTATAAATATAATAAAGAATAAACAAACACTAAATTTTCAACTTTTCATAAAATCTTATATCTAAGGGAAATTTTCAATAACTCATTCTCGGCTAAATTTGACCTAGTAAGTTCAAAATGGAAATTCAACCTTTAAAATTTGAATTTCTTCTTTCATGAATAATTAAAATTCTTATTTTAATATATTTTTATTGAAATCTAGTATTCATATACTATAATGGAATCTTGGGAGTTACATTTTACCAATTAAAAAATTGTCATCCTCTATATTTTTATTGGATATTTCATTCTAAACATATGTGGGTGGTTCTTGTTAACAAAATCCTATAATTATCTTTTTTCATTATTCATTTTATAATTTATTTAAAGTTAATTTACCAAAAAAATTCATTTAATTCATTAAAACATACTTTATAATGTCCATAATATAGATAGTCTCTTCGAATTAAGATAAATCATGATCTAATTCTATTTCATTAGAGGTGGAAACATGCGTTGGGTATCGAACAAATATCCTTAGAAATGACATATGGAACACATCATGTACTATAGTGTGTCTTAGTCTCATATAATAATTTGTAATCCAAATCTCCAACTCACTCTATAATTTCAAATGTTCTGGTGTACCTTGAGATCTATTTCCCTTATAAAACATTATATCACTCTTCCATGTAAAAAATTTGAAGAAAACATGATCGCCCATTTGGAATTCCAAATATTTTCTTTGGTGATCATAATAACTCTTTCTTCTAGATTTCAGATTCTTTAATATGATTTAGAATAGTAATTTCCATTCTTATTGTCTCCTCAAACTGTTTTGGGCCAAAAAATTTCCTTTCACCAACTTTATCCCAACAAGTTGGAGTATGACATCTCCTTCCAGATAATGCTTCTTACAACACCATTTATTTCTTTAAGTTGGGTAAAACCCAATTTTTATTTTGAAATCAAATACCTCTTTATATCTGGGCATAAGGAGACCCATTACATAGCTCGTAGGCCCATGTCTAAGTGGCCTGTGAACATGACCTGAAGACTCAATGCAGTGTTATGCATGCATCATCCTGCATGCATCACGAGGCCTGTGTTATTCCATCATCACTACCAACCTATGTCACCACTACATGATAGAAGACATCATAAATTCCCCAAGGTACATTCCAAAATTCAAACACAAGTAATTCAGATGTAAGATTATGCGGTTTATGACTCAGGTTCCACCCCAATAGTAATATAACACAATTTTAATACTTTAATAGAAACTATTATTATAAGAAAAAACATCCAGGTTTAATATCGATCCAAAAAAACATGAAATTCAATCCATCCAGATCTCAAAAGGTCTTATAATGTTTTAATATTCCTTTCATACTATCAATAATTTTATGGATGATATGTGGTTCAAATTTAAGCTCGGTATCAAGAGATTTCTCAAAAAGTTTCTATAATTTCAATATAAATTGAAGATATTGATCTGACATAATTATAAGAGGTGTGCTATAATGTATTATAGCTTCATTATTATAGAGTTGGGCAAGTTTCACAATATGTAAATATTCTCTCATAATAAGTAAATGATTATATTTGGTTAGGTTATAAAAAAACCAATATTACAGCATTATTTGTAGGATTGTATAAGAATCTAGTGAAGAAGATCATAGTAATTTCATCACTATTTCTCATAGTAATAGATAAATGTTTGATAAATCCTATAAAATGTTTTCTCTTATTATTCAAAAGATTATAAACCAGTCGTATTGATACATAATAATCAATTTCCCACTCCATATTATCCCACATAAAATGTTTCTTGGAATCCCTATACATCATGGTACTATTAGGTTGTATAGAAAAACATAAGAGATGAGAAACATCCAATAATTACATTTTTAGCTCAGGTATAGATGGATCAAAAATCCTTTTTCTATATTTAAGAAAACCATATTCATATATGAAGTCTTCCAATTTCCCATCCTTCACAGCTTTAAATTTCATTTGAAATTTCACATCATTGGGTTGAGAAAATTTTAGATATTCCAATAAATATGGTTTTTCAATAATTTTAAATATGAGTGATGTCTCAACTTCTTAAATAACTCCCATATCAATATATACTTGATCAATGAACATTGTATCACTATAATTCCTCATTTTTGTCAAAAAACCATAATCATTCCAAATCAATACACATGTTGCCTTATTATCATTCCTTAGCTGTTGGGTATTGAGAAATAATGATCTAGGAGTATCTTCGCCATTTCCTTTTCCTCATATTGAATAGTTTTTGTGATAATATATATATTTGGATCTTATAGTCTGTATATATCATATAATTTTACATTGAGATAATGTATCCTTATAGTAAAAGCCAAGATTACATATGTAAAGACCCGAAATTTCCATGGATTTTTTTTTCATAAATACAGCGGAATTTTATGAGTCCTTGAAATTTTACGGTGCATGATTCCAAGGCCGAGTGTGCCCCGAATCAATTTCAAATGTTTTGTTCATGTAAGTTAAGTAAACGTACAATTGGGTTTTTATAAATTTTGAACCGGTGCACGAAATTGAAATTCGAGGGCATCGTTGAACTCACAACACCGATATTCTCTTAAGAAAACATTCACCTCAATGGCAGTGGGTCGAGAATTAAAGATAGTTTTGGGGTTTTACACGAAAGATTAAAAAAAATGTGTTTGACACTTTATTTTTATTTTACCAACAACTATGTGGGTGTTGGGAGGAAGGACCCACTAGAACTATAACCTCCCATGAGAGGTTAATGTGGTGGGGACCACCCAAGACCGCATAACCTCCCAATTTGAATTTTAGAAATGGGGACCACTCGACCCCTATTAAATGTTAGGAGAGGAAATCCTCTCAACCCACCTCCTTAATGTGGAGGAGCCTCTTGAGCTTCTTCCACATCAATGTTTCCAACACACCAAATTAATGGTTCCAAATCCTCCCCTCTAACTATAATTTTTCCAACACACCACCCCTAATATGCCAACATATGTAATTAATTTCCCCAATTTGAATATTGTGCCAACAAATAAATTGCGGAAATCATATCACTTTTTTCAATTTGGGAGGAATATTGGGGAGAGGAGAGCTTGGGAGAAATAGATTTCTCCAATGAATAACCTCATCTCCCAATGAAGAACAAAGAACATGTTCTTCCAATGAAGAACGCTGGCAATGATCTCCTTCAATCTTCTTCCCCAGACTCCTACCGACGTGGAGCATCTTCCACAACCGACATGCGAGCTCGGGATTGGGAGTGTGCTATAGACACGATGAACGACGATCAAGGTAGGGGGTTAAATTCATTTATGTTTCACGTTCTTCCTTTCTTTCAAAATTAAGAATGAGGATTCTATCTTTTTGCGGGTGGATTGTTGTGGTTATTTATAAAGGAATGATTGTTATCACCCTAAACGCAAAGGGCGCAGGCCAAACTAACATGACCCGACACTGTCCGTCGATCTCTTTTGTGATATCCTTCAGCATGGCGATGAAAAGACAAGGCGACTAAGGCGGCAAAGACAAAGGTCGCGCAACCCCTGACCTCCACGACCTGCACCGCCCCTGAGGCATCCCGCACCACCGCCGGCCTACCCAGCCACCTCCCGGTTGCCCACCTGCCTCCACGCTCCCCGCCGGACAGCTCGCAACCCGCCCGCCTACCCGCGCCCTGTCGGCCTGCCCTTCTGCCTCCCGGCCTACTCGGTCGCCTCTCGACGTACCCGGCCTCCTCCCGGCGGCCTGCCGGCCTGACCGATGCCTCCCAGCTGCCTCTCGATAGACCAGCGGCCTGCCCGACTGCCTCCCGTGCAACTGGACAGACCACACCGGCCCGCGCGCCTCACGCCGCCACTGGCCGAGCCACCCGATCTGTGCCACCTCCCGACACTCCAGGCCGAACCGACCCCGATCCCAGGTTGAACCACCCTCGCGGCAGGCTGGGCTGGGACCAGGGGGATGGGCCACGCCCAATGGACGGTCCCACCCAACGGGCCGGGACAGACCCAACGGGTCAGTCCAGGGTGACCCGAATCAGGTCGGCTCAGACTATGATGGGCCGAGTCGGTCCGACCAGGTCGGACCGGACCCGGGCCCATTACCGACACTTTACTTTCTTTTGGACATATCATTGGAACCAGTTGTCCATTTGACGAACCATCCATGGCACTGGGAAACATGGTGCCTAACGATCCCTTTGAGTATACCCCACTGAAGTTCGGTGTATAGTTGGGATATGGCCAGGTGGGATCGTGCGCGAATTCAACCAGGCCCCTGTGACTAAAAGGCTAATAAATCACAGACCGGGCATCTGATTGATGTGTCGTCTGTTGCAATGAGACACCTATGATGTGGCAGACCATTAAGATATTCCTTCATGAGAATTCATGGATGTTGATGTATCGACACTTGGTTTGATGAACGAACCCTTCCGGAATAAAAAATGATTTGTGCGGAACCCTGTGGTTGGCTACGCTCTGACTACTGTTCCTTGATCCGGTGTGGTTTTAACAGCTCTGACTACTGTTCCGAGATCCTGTATGGGTTTGATAGCTCTAACTACTATTCATGGAACTTGTGTGGGTTCGATAGCTATGAATACTGTTCCTGGATCCTTTGTGGGTTCGACAGCTCTGACTACTATTTTGGGATCCTGTGTGGGTTTGATAGTTCTGAATACTGTTCCTGGATCCTGTGTGGGTTCGACAGTTCTGATATCTGTTCCTAGATCCTGTGTGGGTTTGAAAGAATAGATGATTTAGTGTCTATATCTATTCATCACTAACTCTCTAAAAATGTTTTATATCTGTGTGAGTTGAGTTAGAAACTTTTCTGTTTTCCTCATGATTGAGATGGATTACATGATATCTTAGGTATATGTATGGGCATATACCTAAGTAATGGTTATCCGTAGATTTCGTAAATTTTGGTTTATCCTTGTGGGATTTTGTGAGACCTTGAGGGTATCAAGGTCCCTACTGAGTATCGTTATACTCACCACTACACGGGCTATGCCCGCACCTTGTTGTGTTTAATGCAGACGACGAACAACACTGACTGAGGCTAAGAGTACCAGGATAGGATGGTACCTAGAGGTGGACCTTACAATGAGTCGGTACACGGAGGAGTCTGACAGACATGGAATGCTGAGGAGGCTATCTTTACCAACCCTTCAGGTAGGAATCTCAGTGGAAGACCCAACAGTTGTTTTCCGTCTTTTAGTTGTACTTGTATTTCCAGTTCCTTGTACTTTACAGTTAGGCCTGTATTTCCGGACCCTTTTACTTTTCAGCAATCTTTCGTTATATAGTTTACCTAGTGTTTTGTGTCCAGTTCATTGCTCTGTTGTGTTGTTTTCAGTTTATAAAGGCAATTCCTTCACAGTTTTGGGGAATTACGCCTTTGGTTCGAGTTTCTTTCCCCCAGCCTATGGAAGACGGGCTTGGGGTAGTCACGGAACGGGCCCCGGGAGATGGGTCATGACAAATTGGTATCAGAGGAGTCGGTTCTACTGCAGAACTTATAACTCTGATATTTTCATTGAAGCAATAGTGTTTAGGGTACTTAGTGAGGTTTTTAGTTCAGTGAGTCCAGTGTTGGTGTAGCGGCCAATGTATCCATACACTAGGACCCTAACTTCTGATTTCTGACTTAGTGCATGAAAATACTGATTGCGTGTGTGTTTTAAAATCTTTCCTTTGAGTCCTCTCACCAGGTATAACTTATTGACTGTGGTGCACCTATTTCTTTTCTGGATGGCCCCAAGAAGATAGCAATCCATGGTTCCAGGCTTTGTACGAGATGTCATCCCACCGAGTGACGAGTCCTCAGTGCAGGGCCCTATCATAGTGGATGCATCAGCGATACCACTAACCGTTATTCCACAGATGCCACTAGCCCCAACAGTAGAGAGTGCACACCGCCTGAGCGCATTGCACGAATTCCAGTGCCAGAGGTCGCCCAAGTTTAGGGGTGAGATGGACCCACAGACAGTTGTGGATTGTCTAGATGCTGTAGTGAGAGTCTTCAGACTAGTAGGGACGCCAACAGAACGTATGGTGATCCTTTCCGCGAGTCTCCTTCAAGAAGCAGCAAGAAGATTGTGGAGCCTGATGCTCTAGGGGAATGATGATGTGACACTACTCTGGGAAGACTTTGAGATCCTATTTCAGGTGGAATTTTTCCCAGCCACCCTACATGCAATTCAGATACAAGAGCTACTTCATTTACAGTTGGGTATCATGATGGTGGAGCAATACTCAATGAGGTTCAACAACCTCTCACGCTACTCCATAGATATGGTGCGGGACCCATTCTTTTTGTACCAGACCGTTGAGTAGGGTCTCAGAAGAGAGATTAGGGCATCGATGATCTCCCTCAGCATCCCCACGTAAACGAGGGTGTTGGAGCGAGCCCTCATCGCGGAGAGATTCAATGTTGAGCAGTCACTAGCAGCAGGACCTGCCATCGGGCGTCACAGAGGGGACTCTTCTCCAGTTGGCAGAAAACAGATGCCGCAGAGGTCCAAGAGGACCAGACCTACAGGTGTATGACCTCATGACTCAGTTTCGTTTGTGTGAGGCATAAGAGATAGAGCCAGACATGCAAGAAGTGGCCAGTGTTACTCTTGCGACAGGCAGGGTCACATGGCTCATGACTGTCTGACCCTCCATTCGGATGATCAGCAGACAGTCAAAGGACCACCCAGGTAGAGAAATAAATTCAATCGAGGTGGCCCGCAGGGAGCAGGCGGACGTGGCAGAGGATCTGGTCGAGCAGTTGGTGGTGGGTGATGTTTCGATGTGTTATTTTCGCCACCACTAGGAGGTCACCCTGACCATAGGTAGTAGGTGGATAGGGGAGAGCTCAGCTCCAGGAAGCTGAGGCATACGATCATGGTGCTCCAAAGATGATTTGAGGTATGGTCTATGTCTACTCCACCTTAGCTATAGTTCTTATAGACATAGTTGTTAGTCACTCTTTCATTTCCACTACCCTCGTTTGGAGCTCGGAGATTTCGACGGAGCCGTTGGCTAGATCATTATAGCTAAAGACACTTTTGGAAGAATATTCGATGATTACACACTGGTTATGACTGTGTGATATTACTCTAGGAGGTGAGAGCTTCGGCTGGGATCTCCTAGTAGTGACGTCGAGGCCTTACGAATTCATCTTGGGTAAGGACAGGTTATCTACAGTCCTTGATCAGATTGACTATATTAGGCGCAAAGTGCGGTGTGTCTGCACGGATGGGACTAGGTTTACTTTCACCGGCAATAAGGAATCCTTTGCAGCACAAGACAGACTTACTCTGAGGAGGGTTCAGCCGATCACTGATTAGTTGGCCTTCCTTACCCTTGGAGAAGTTGATGTGGAGAGTCTGAACTATCCTATAGTGGTGGACCAGTATGCGGATGTTTTTCCTGATGATGTCCTAGGTATACCTCCTCATAGATAGGTGGACTTATACATTGGTCTATACCCCGGGACAACACCAATATCTACACCAGCGTTTCAGATGGCTTCTATAGAGGTTCACAAGCTACGGGTACAATTAGAGTATTTGTAGGGGAAGGGATTCATCAGGCCCAGTGTTACTCCCTAGGCATCCCCGATTCTGTTCGCCAAGAAGGGAGATGGGGGATTGAGGTTTTGTGTCGACTGTTGTCACCGGAATCAGGTGACCGTGAAGAAAAAGTACCCACTCTTGAGGATTGATGACCTCTTTGATCAGCTGAAGGGATCATGATGGTTCTAAAATATAGACCTCAGATTAGGTTATCACCACCTCAGAATTCAAGATGAGGATGTGCAGAAGACGGCCTTCAGATGTCGGCATGGCCACTATGAGTTCTCGGTTATTCCATTTGGCGTAACCAATGATCCCGCAGTGTTCATGGGACTCATGAAAGGGATCTTTCATCCATACTACAATCAATTTGTCATATTCTTGATCGACGCCATTTTGATCACCTCGAATAATGAGGTGGAGCATGCCTACCATTTGTAGGTTGTACTGGACACACTCTGGGAGCACCATCTTTATGGTAAGCTCTCAAAGTGCCAATTCTAGATCCATAAGGTTCAAATTCTAGTACTTGTCATATCGGAGGCTGGATTTTCAGTGGATCCAGCAAATATTGTGGTGGTACTTGATTGGGAGCCAACCAGGAGTGTGACGGAGGTACAAAGTATCTTGGGTTAGGTTGGTTATTAACAGAGGTTTCTTCTAGATATATCCAGAGTCGCAGCACCACTATTAGCCTTGAAGAAGAAGGGGAAACCCTTTTTGTGGTCGGAGAGATGCAGGTAGAGCTTTTGGGAGATAAGGTAGAGGCTGAACAATTCTCCCATATTGAGGCTTCTAGAGAAAGGTGTTGGGTATGTAGTCTACTGCGACACATTAGGGACTGGAGTCGGATGTTCCCTGATGCAGGAGCGAGTTTTGATCACATATAGTTCTTAGCAGCTGAGAAAACAAGAGAATATTTATGCTACCCATGACCTGGAGTTAGTCGTAGTGGTCTTCGCCTTGAAGATGTGGCGACACAATCTGATGGGTGAACGTTTTAATGTGTACTCTGATCATAAGTGTCTCAGGTATATCTTCTCCTAGAAGCACCTGAACCTGAGACATCATTTTTGGCATGAGTTCCTCCAGGACTATGATTTTGATATATTCTATACCACTGGGAAGGGGAACATTGTTTTAGATGCACATAGTAGGAGAACTGGTATACAGCTGCTAGGTGAGGCGACAGAGCATCTGGCTACTTTACAGATATCCATTGTGAAATGAGATGGAGAAGCCTTCCTCCAGTCTCATACAGTCACTCCCCCACTTCTTCACTGAGTTAGGGAGGCGCAGCGTGGGGATGCTGAATGCGAGATAGGACGTGCTCAGATATCCACAGAGCAGGCACCTGATTGATTTTCTGAAGATGGGGAGAACGTCATCCTTTTCAGAGGACATATCATGGTACCAGTGCCACTTCAGGAGGATTTTTTGAGGGAGTTTCACACGTCCCCTCTAGCGGTACGTCCAAGAGTGGCGAAGATGTTCCAGGACCTTCGACAACAGTACTAGAGTCCAGGTATGAAGAAGTCAGTAGCGTATTTTGTCTCTCGATGACTCACTTGTCAGGAAGTGAAGGCGGAACATCAGGTACCAGTAGGCTTGGTTCAGCCTTTAGAGGTCCCATTGTGGAATTGGGATGGGATATCCATGGACTTAGTGATATGACTTCCACATACATCCAAGGGTCGCGACTCGATTTAGGTGATCATTGACCAACTCACCAAGTCCGCCCACTTCCTACCGATAAGAGAGCAGGGTTTAGTAGAGAGCTTGGGACACCTCTATGTGCAAGATATTGTGCGGCTACATGGAGTACCTTCATCTATTGTCTCCGATTGAGATGCACGGTTTACTTTCTGACTGTTGAAGGGGTTGTAGGAGGCTTTCATGGTGCAACTTCATTTGAGCTCCACCTTCCATCCTCAGATGGATGGCCAGACTGAACGGACCATTTAGACACTCGAGGACATGCTCTGTGCTTGTGTCCTTGACTTCGGTCGCAGCTGGGAGGATCACTTACCTTTGGTGGAGTTTTCATACAACAACAGCTATCACTTCACCATTGGAATGGAACCTTTTGAGGCGTTATGCGGGCGACCTTGCAGATCACCGTTGTGTTGCACTGGCCCGGGGGAGTCAGCACTAGTGGGACCAGAGATGGTATGAGCTACCATGGAGAAATGAAGATCATCCAGGAGCAGATGAAGATTGCCCAGAGAAGGTAGAAGTCATATGCTGATAGGAGACGGAGACCTCTGGAGTTCGAGGATGGAGACCACGTCTTTCTTCAAGTCTCACCCCGATGAGGTTTACATAGAATTTTCCAAGGTGGAAAGTTATCTATGAGATTCATCAGAACTTTTCAGGTCCTCAGTAGATTTTTCAAGGTGGTACACCACTTAACTCTTTCACCTTAGTTGCACCAGGTGCATGAAGTCTTCCATGTATCCCTGCTGAGAAGATACGTGCAAGACCCGTCTCACATCATCGACCTTGGAGAGTTGGATGTCGACAATGGGGTGACTTTTATGGAAGTTCCATTAGAGTTTGGGGATCAATAGGAGCGGGTACTTTGTGGATGATCGATATGTCAGGTGTGCATTCACTGGCAGCACGAGAACATTCAGGAGAGCACATGGGAGCGGGAGGCTCAGATGGGTGATCATTACCCCCCACTTGTTCCCTTAGTTATGAGTTGTGGCTTACGGGGATGTAGATCCCTGAGGTTGGTAGAATGTATAGATCCATAATTTCCATGTAATTTTATTTCTCACATACATGGGAATTTTACGGGTTCGTGAAATTTTTTGGCGTATGATTCTGAGGTGCGGTGTGCCCGGAATCAATTTTTGATGTTTTGTTTTGGTACGTTTAGAAAACGTACGAGAAAGATTTCATAAGTTCTGAACTGGTGTTCAGAATTGAAATATGAGGGCACCGTTGAACTCGCAGTAGCCGTATTCTCTTAAGAATACTTTCACCTCGACGATAGTGGGTCAAAAATAAAATATAGTTTTGGTGTTTTACGTGAAAGATTAAAATAAAAATAAATGTGTGTGATACTTTATTTTTATTTACCAACAACCATGTGGGTATTGGAAGGTAGGCCCCACTAGAACTATAACCTCCCATGAGAGGTTAATGTGGTGGGGACCACCTGAGACCACATAACCTCCCAATTTGAATATTAAGGGCGGGGACCACCCGAACCATATTAATGTGAGGAGAGGAAAACATCTCTACCCCCTCCTTAATGTGGAGGAGCCTCTTGAGTTTCCTCCACATTAATGTTGCCAACACACCAAATTAATGGTCTCAAATCCTCCCCTCTAACTTTAATGTTCTAATGTGCCACCTTTAATACACCAACCTACGTAATTAATTTCCCCAAATTGAATATTGTGACAACAATTAAATTGGGGAAATCATGTCACTTTTGGAATTTTGGGTGGAATATTGGGGAGAGGGGAGCTTTGGAGAAATAGAGTTCTCCAATGAAGAACCTCATCTCCCAATGAAGAACGAAGAACACGTTCTTCCAACAAAGAAAGATAGCAATGATATCCTTCAATATTCTTCCCCTGACTCCTACCGATGTGGAGCGTCTTCCCCAACCGATGTGCGAGCTTGGGATTGGGAGAGTGCAACAGACGCAATGAACGATGATCAAGGTAAGGGGTTTGAACTCATTTAAGTTTCAACTTCATCCTTTCATTCAAAATGATGAAAAAGGATGCTTTTTTGGGAGAGTATTGTTGTGGTTTTTTACTAAAGGACCGATTTCTATGACCCTAAATGTGGAGGGTGTGGGCCAAACTATCATGGTCCCACATCCTCCATCGATATCTTTTGTGATATCCTTCAGCATGGTGACGAAATGACAAGGAAAAGAAGGCAGCGAAGACAAAGGTCGCGCTACCCGTGGCCTACGTGACTCGCGCTGCCCCCACCCCATCCCGCACCACCACCGGCCTACCCAGCCGCCAGTCAGCTGCCCGCCAGCCTACCCGCGCCGCACCGGCCTGCCCGTGCCCCGACAGCCTGCCCGTGCACTGCCGGCCTCCCCGATTGAACCATGCCGGCCCGCGTACCCCGCACCACCACTGGCCGAATCGGCCTCAACCATCTGGGTCGAGCCGCCCGAGCTGTGCCACCTCGCGGCACTCTGGGCCGAACCAGCCCCGAGCCCGGGCCGAACCACCCTCACGTCTAGCTGGGTTGGGCCCAGCGGGCTGAGTCAAACCCAATGGACTGGCCTTCCCAATGTGTTGGGTTGACCTGAACTGGGTCAGCCCAGACTAAGATGGGTCAGGTCGGTCCGACTGTGTCGGACTGGATGCAGGCCCACTACCGACCATTTACTTTCTTTAGGTCATATCATCGGCACCATACGTCCGTTTGACGAACCATCAGCGGTGATGGAAAACATGGAGCGTGATGGTCCCTTTGAGTATACCCCACTAGAGTTCATGGTATAGTTGAGATACGGTCATGTTGGAGCGTGCCCGAATCCAACTCGGCCCCCAGGACTAAAAGGCAAATAACTCACAGACTGGGAATCCGATTGATTTGCCGCCTGTTGCATTGAGACCTCTATGGCGTGGAGAAAAATTGGGATACTTCTTTCTGGGACTTTATGGCAGTTGATGTATGAAAACTTAGATTGAGGAGCGGACCCTCCTGGAATCACGCAAGCTTTGTGTGGAACCCTGTGGTTGGTTGCGCTATGACTACTGTTCTTGGATCGTGTGTGGGTTAGACAACTCTGACTACTATTCCTGGATCATGTGTGGGTTTGAAAACTTTAATTGTTGTTCATGGATCATGTGTAGGTTCGACAGCTATGACTACTCTTCCTGGATCCTATGTGGGGTCGACCAGTCTGACTACTATTCCTGGATCATATTTGGGTTCGACATCTCTGACTACTGTTCATGGATCCTGTGTGGGTTCGATAGCTCTGACTACTGTTCCTGGATCATGTGTGGGTTCAGCAGTTCTGAATACTGTTCTTGGATCCTAGGTGGGTTCGACAGTTCTGATTTCTGTTCCTGGATCCTGTGTGGGTTTGACAGAATAGATGATTTAATAGCTACATCTAATCATATCTAAATCATTACAAAAGTTGTATACCTGTGTGAGCTGAGTCAGTAACTTTTCTGTTTTCCTCATGATTGAGATGGATTACGTGATAACTTAGGTATATGTATGGTCATATACCTAATTAATGGTTATCTGTTGATTTCATACTTTTTGGTCTATCATTGTTGGATTTTGTGAGACCTTGAGGGTCTCATGGTCCCTACTGAGTATCATATACTCACCACTGCACAGGCTATGCCCACACATTGTAGTAATGGATGCAGATGACAGATAATGCTGACTGAGGCAGAGAGTACCAGGACGGGACAGTACCCAGAGGTGGACCTTACGACGAGTCGGTACATTGAGGAGTCTGATGGATGTGGAGTGTTGAGGAGGCTGCCCGTACCTACCCTTCCGGTAGGAATCTCGGAGTACGACCCAACAGATTTTTTCCTTTATTTAGTTTTACATGTATTTCCAGTTCCTTGAACTTTATAGTTGGGCTTGTATTTCTGGCCCCTTTTACTTTTTAGCACTCATTCGTTATACAATTTACCTAGTGTTTTGTATCCAATTGTGTGCTCTGTTGTGTTGTTTTCAGTTTATAAAGGCAATGCATTCCCATTTTTAGGGAATTACGCCTTTGGTGCTAGTCTCTAGCCCCTATCCTATGGAGGGCGGGTTGGGGGTAGTCACGGCATGGGACCTGGGGGATGGGTCATGACAACATATTCCATCTCAAGATCATGGATTAGATTGTTCAATTAATTATTCTTTAACTAAATCAATAATATAAGTAAAATTATCATTCTCTATAAGGACACAATCGATTCCCTTACAAGATGAATCATTATATATCATAAATTGATCACTTATTGAGGCTAGAGTAAAAATAATAAAATTAAATAATCTCCACTTTAATTCTTCAAAACATTCTTCGCATTACATTATCCATTATAAAATTACCCTTTTACATGTAATATTGGATAATTGTTTATCCAATCATGAAATTTTTTGAACAAATAACTTTTAGTGACCTAATAATCCAATAAAAAATATGTACCTCAGATGTGTTTATTGGTGTAGTCCATTCCTTGACTACCTTTTTCTTCATAAGATCAACTAAGAATAGATGCTCATAGATAATATATCTAAGAAAAATAAATTTCTAAATCAAGAATTCAAAATTATTCATTTCCCAATAAAACCCTTTTCTTATAAGATTCAAAATAATGATCCCCAAGTAATTATCATGGTCCTCATTGATTTTAGAATACACAAAAATAACATCAATAAATACAAAAAAAATCATCAGGATATTCCTTCAATACACTATTCATTATATCAAAAAAATAGTTGATGAATCAGTCCATAAGAATGGTATTACTACAAATTCATTATATCTATACATCGTTAAAAATTATATCTTCTTAATATCTTACTTATTCACCAAAAATTGATGATATCCAGAATAAAGTTCATTCATTGAGAAATATTGGGCTATGTGAATTTGAATTAATAAGTCACCAATAAAAAGTCTATTATACATATTTTTTATTTTAATATCATTGATTTCGCTATAATAAATGCACAACATCACATATCCTTCTTTGTTATTAATAAAGGAATAGGGTCTCTCCAAGGTGAAACACTAGGGACTACAAATCACTTATTACAAAACTTCTCCAGTTACTTATTAAATTTTACTAATTCTTTAGTGGCCATTCTATAGGTATTCTTTTATATAGGTCTTCCATCTGGGTTAAAATAAATGTAAAACTGAACTTCAGGATTTGGTGGATGTCTATGTAATTTCTGAGTAAATACGTCAATGTATTGTTATAAATTAAATAAAACTATAATTTTAGGATTACCTTTTACAACTATAGTTTATGTCTACACTTCATCCACAAGAATCTCATTCATTAGAGATTTAAGAGTTGGATCTAGACATGAATCAAATATTGAGGTCTCCCCTCTAATGATAAATAATTTTACATCTTCACCATGAATCATAATATCCTTGACTTTAAAATAAATTTTTTCAATACACATTAAAATACAATCAACAATAAAGAATATATCAATGTTAATGACCGTTATAATAATTACTATAGAAAATAGAACATGTGTATGTGTCATAATGGGAATTGTGTGACACATCTTTGTTTCAGTGAGATTTTTACTATGCGTTCAGACTGATAAATCCCTTTTTAATTTCTAGGAAAAATTCGAATTTTCATCAAAGAAATGGATGATATAAAAGAATGAAAATATGTAGAATAAAATAATTAATTACCTAAATTTTTATATATTATTAATGTACCTACCACTACCTCTTTAGAAAATTCACCATCAACTTTAGTTAATGCATAATAATGGCCTTCTCTCCTTATCCTATTCAATATAAAGTTCCCTTGATTCGTGGGACATTAGTTTGAATAATTCCCAATTTCATTACAGTTGAAGCACTAGAATTAGTGTTTTCAATATTTCTCTTTAATTCTTTCACCATATGACCCTTCTCTCCACACAAGTAACAAAATACCTCGCCCTTTAATAATTTCACAGGATGTTTCCTTCCATAATTTTCACCATATACAAATTTCTTCATTTTCTTCTTCTTCCTTAACGTGTTCCATGTTTCATGGTGTACATTAGACCATTTTTTCTACTAATTTATTGTGAATATATATAATGTATAAAATTCATTCCATAATTTGATGGTGTATAAATATATTTAATCATATAAGGAAAAATATTAAGAAACAAATTACCTTTAGAGAATTTTCATAAGCCCTATAATGAAATGGTATGTCTTACTTTGTTTAGTACATATTAATGTTTAGAATGCCTAGATAGTCTTGTAAAAGTAGATTCATTCACCACAACACTTTATTATTCCTTTTGATTTAATCTATGGAATTTTCTAATTATTTCAGTTCATTTCTCATGGGGGAAATATTTTTTGTACAATTGTAAGATAAAATATATACATTCCATATGTTCCATTTGTTATTCTTCCCTTGTATTCTATATTAATGATCCCCATTGATTAGAATAACCATTGAGATAATATACTACAAGTATTACCATTTTTCCTTTCATTGAATCCTAAGGCTGGAAATATATTTTCAAGGGAAATAATCCATTTCTCATCTACCACTAGATTATTGGGTCCATTAAATGTTATGGGATTTTATCACATAAAAATATCCAATATATTTGTATCTGGTCATGGTATATCATTTTTCTTTGTGTGTGCAAGGTTATTAGTCATAACATCGGTTAGCTACCCTAATATGACCATAATCTACCTAGATCCAACACTAGTTGTACTGGATTTTTGTAACACCCCAAGCTTCCACGGTACACTTCTCCTTTAATAATACAGCAGCGTGTGTTGTACGAAACATCGAGTTCTAAACACACACCACAGCCAATCAAAGTAGCCGTTATGAATAGTAATACCTAATTTTTGAAATTTTATAAATTTTATCTTTCCAAATGGACTTCGTTTTTGGATTCGGAATATCGAAATTAGCCTATGTTTAATTTTTGGTATTTTTCTGAGAACTTCCATTTTTTTTATGAATAGTGAAAAATACTTAAAACAAATTTTTTAATATAAATAATTTATAGTGATAAATTATACTATTGAGTGGTTTTAAAGTATAATTAGAATATATTTATACCATTTTATCCAATGGTGGTCATTATAATTAATTTCACTTTGAAATTGGACATAAGCAATTGTCAATCTATTGATATATATTGTTTCTCAAAAACAAGATATTTGTTGTGACAGCGGGAATTAATTATGAAATTAATTAATGAAACTAATATTTTTGTAATTTTATAAAATAGACATCATTATTTAATTCAGAATATCAATTATAGATTAGGGTGAAATTTTTGCATTGTTCTGAAAAACTTCAATTTTTGATGAACAGTGAAACCACTAAGTGGTAGTTAAAAAACCGATATTTCATTTAAATGAAACATTACCACTTCTGTGATTTTATTTTCAATAATCCAACCTAAATTGTTGTCATTAGTATGTAAAATGTGGTTCAATGGGATTAAAATAATTTTTTTGAATAGTAACTTTTCAGTTCAATTAATCGCGATAAAAGGTAATTAGTGAAATTTAAGGTAAAAATGATATTATAAAAATATGAAAATACATTTACACTTGTCCTACCCCTATTGGATGAGCCATGGACGACCAAGAAAATCAATCGGTCAACTTGGGGACCCCATGGAGCCACTTTGGTAGGAACATGATATTAAAAACGTTTTATTTAATGTTAAAATAAGAATGTCACAAACATGAGTTGTTTTACTAAAACAATTTTAAAATGGGGTTATACAAGTCATATTTTTGAATATAAATATTCACTATAAAGATAGAATTATTTCCTACATCATGATATATTTTTTATAATTTTCATACATTAAATAAATTAAATTATTTATGACACGATGATGATGCAGTGATTACCTCATTAATTAACGATTTAAATAAAATGAAAAGATAATGTAACATCTAAGGCTTACACTTGTCAAAAACCTATTAGATGAGTAGATTTTGAACCCTTATCACCTTATCCTAGAAATATATCATTGTGGGACCTTAATAATCCGAAAAGAATTTCATAATAATGTAACATTTCAATCTTTCCAAGAGTGCCCCTCCTCTCCTCTTATAAAAGGCCCCCACCTCTACCACCTTATTCACACCTTCGAACCATTTGACTCGGCCAACCTCTGCCCAGATACTCTCCCAACTTCGCTCTATTAATCCTATAAGCCCCACGTTGGGTAGAATTCTTCCCAAGGAAGCCTTTGGCTCCAATCAAAAAAGAGTTACTCGATTTTAAGGTAATGTATTCACTTATGTTATTTTGTATTATTTTGCTTCTCCAACCCCCTAAACTCTTTTTATTCATATATTTTGTAACAAAATCAGTATCCTAAATATAATAGTATGTTGTTATAAGAAGTATTTGAGCTACAATTATACACACCTACATCTAATGGTTAAAGAACATACTGTTTTTGTGGATGGCAAATTTCTGTCTCACGAAACGATGATTGTTCAACACTCATATAACACCTTCAAAGGTGTCCATTAATATGTCACTATATTTATATATGATATATAATATGTTTATGTTTTAATTAAGCTTCTGTGTTGTAACTCCCCGACCCTAGTTACCCAGAGTCGGTGCATTATTACATAACATTGGCATGATCACAAGAAAGATCAAATCTCGAAAGACCAATTCGTTTAGTAGCCTTGGAAACACTAGATATATTCATAAGATTTACATTACATCATAAAGTGAAAAACTACTACAACAACATAATGTCTCCATAGTACACACTATTATCCCCTCATAATATCCCTGAAGGTAATTCATAACTTACTTCTTCACATCCTGGGAAAAATAAAACATAGAAAAGGGGTGAGCTCAAATGCCAAGTAAGGATAACAATATAGCGGAACATTCAAAAATAAGCATAAACATTTAAGGCAATGCATTACTAAAAAAAAACTTTTAAACTTGAACATCAACATAGTATGGAAAAATTAAAATAAAATAATGCCATTTACTTATTCACATGGATATTCTACAAATCGAATAATCACATGCAATATCAATAACCACTTTCATAATGTTGGAATGCATAATGATGAACTCTAATTTCTTTGTCAAGGCCTCGTACCAAGACCTAGGGGCTAACTATAACCGGAACCCAACCCGGAGTGCCTCTAATAACCGGACACCAACCCGGAGTGCCTCTAATAACCAGAGACTAAACCGGAGTTCATCTAATAACAGGAGACCAAACCGGAGGGCTTACTTTTACCGGTCCCCAACCCGGAACATACTTGTCTAACACATTCATCTGAGTGAAAGGTTGAAATATAACATAAACATTCAGATTAAAAATAACTTATGAAATGTCAATACTTTAAACAAAAACCATGAGTGACATAAGAATAACTTATCCATAGTCAAAAATATCACAAAACCTTCAATAAAATATTGATGTTTTGTATCATAATAAATCAACTTCAAATAAGCTTAAAAGACATAAAAGGATGTTGACATAGATGAAATCAAAACTATTTTAGAGAAATATCTATCTTTTAAATCATTTTAAAAGTAACGTATTTATAAAATAATACATTCAATTTGAAAATATTCTTATAATCTTGTAAGGGATGCTTTTGACGATTTTATAATGGCGGTAAATAGCCGCACCCGCCGTATAAGTTAAAAAAACATTCTTAACTTAAATTTTTCGAAAAGGTTAAAAGTGCCTTGTTTATAAAATGACGGAAAGATTACTTTCGGAACACATAAGGGTATAAATGACTTTAACTCATATTCTAGTAAATATTAAAAATGTTTTGAAATACATTTTTATGAAACATGGATGTGGATGATAAAGAGATCCCAGTAGATTATTACATATAAACAACCTCGGATAATGAAGAGATTGTGAAATAACACTTACCAATTTGGTAACTTATGAAACATTCAACCCATGAATGAGGTATCATACAATGAATATGTAAATACACATAAATTAAAGTGTATTACACAAAGAATATAATTATGGGCTGTACATACACCACACAAAAGGTAATGGTGGCAATATGGCATTAATCTCACGGGAATAAGGAGTGAGATGAAAACCCCTTACCTTGTACTTTTACTTGGTTGTGGTAGGTTAACCTTCTGTATAATGGTGAAATAATTGTTATTAAATTATACAATAAGCATATACATTAATATGATATCATATATGATCTTTTAATATTGATTTGATAATAATATCTTAGTATTATCATTGTTTCGGGTGTTAACTTACTTGTTTTCTTTTTTATGTTTTGTTACGTAAGCCGTGTTTTTAATTGATAGGTTGTATATTATTCATATCCAGAATTATATCAAGTCCTTAAACATCATTTTTAAGTCATCAAATGATAATTGTACTTGAATGGATACGATGGAGAATGAATCTAATCGCGTTCGTGGAGACGGTAGTCCGTACGTACGCACGAGCGACAATATCATTCTTTTGATATTAAAATAATATATAAATGGTTGTTATATCATATATACAGAATCATTAACATGTTATATTTATTATTTAAATGAGTTACATATCATTATTATACCCATTAAAATAATAATATATTGAATAACAATTACACCACGACGTGGAGACGGTAAGCCGTACGCACGCACGTATGGTGACATGTTATTCAAAGGGTGGATAGAATACTGAATATGGTTGTACCATATTTATAATAACATCAAAGTATATATATGATACTGGAGTTATTATTTTAGAATGGTAATAACAAAGGATGAAGAAGTGGAAGAAGAAAGGAACTCGGAAAAGGGTGGTGAAATCATTACCTCTTCTCCGGGTTCTTCCTTTTGATTTGATCAAAAGGGCTCCTTAGGTTGGCTTTCTGATCAAAATAAGGCCTCTAGGATGTAGTGAGGGAAGTTGGTAGAGTATTTGGGAAGAGTTTTTTCGATCCAAAAGGTTTTGGAGGTGTGAAGAAATGAGAAGGAGGAGTGCCCTTTTATAAGAGGGGTGAGGGGCACCTTTGGAAAAGCTAGAAATATTAGTTTATAATAAATTCATATTCGGTTTATAATGGCTCCAAAGTTGATTATTTAAATTTTAAGGGGGGTATGGGTCGCAAAAAACTCAACCAATAGAATTTAGACAGGTTTGGGTACTTATATTAACCTTATCATTAAGTATTAACTCTAAGTTAATTAGTTTCACTTTTACAATGTCTCTTTGTATTTTTATATAATATGGTTATTAAACATACTATATACATCCAACTGACACCCAAGTAGTCCATTAATGATGAAAATATCATTATATAAGTCTCTTGGCCGAACCTTAGATTTTTAGGAATTTAATATCAATTAATAATATAATATTTGTTTTAAGAACTCTTTTATGTCAATTTTGACACTATTCAATAGTTGATTTTTTTGAAACTCATAAAAGATTTATTACTTAAAAAAAAGTCAATTTAATCAATCCTAATATATCATATTATCCTAGAAAATTAGTTTAATTCATTAAAAGTTTCATATTATATTTATTTGGGTATTTATAATATCAATTATTTTAATTTTTCACTATTATAGTAATTAATTCATCATCATTGTGTCATATATAAATTAAATTATTTAATGTAAAAAAATTATAAATAAAATTTAATTATGTAGGTAATTGTTTTATGTTTCTAATGAATATTTATAATCTAAAATCCATCATATATAACCCTTTGTAAAAATTTGTTTCTAAAAGATATATGCTCTTGTCATTTTTGTATTCATTTTAACTTAATTAAAATAAAGTGTCCCTATCACCTACAAGTGGCACCATGGGGTCCCAAAATAGACCCAAAGATGTCTATGGTCGACCATGTATCAACCAATAAGGATATGACACGTTTTAGGGTAATTTAGTATTATTATAATATTATTTGTTTAACCCTTATTTACCGGATTTACCCTTAACCATGGTAAATAAAATATTTACCGCAGTAATTATTCAAAATGTCTAAAAATAAAAGTTACCTATTTACACAATTTGAACATCCTGATTCCAAATATGGAATCCATTTTTCTAAATTCAAAACACATAAGTGGCAGAAATAAATTTAAAATTAATTCCCATTGTCAAAACAAAAAGCGTGTTTTTAAGAGATAATAATTATCAAAAGATTGACACTTGTTTATGTTAGGTTTAATTGTAAAATTATGTCCAATGACCAACATTATATTAAATGAAAAAAATATATTCTAAATATACTTTAAAACCACTCAAATTCATAATTTATCACTATTAATTATTTTGATTAAAAATGTTGTTTTTAATTAAAATTTAGTAATTTTCACTATTCATCAAAATATGAAAGTTATCCGAAAAGTACCAAAATTTCACCTTATGCTAAATTCGATATTCCGAATCCAAAAATTAAGTCCATTTTGAAATATAAAATATATATAATTTCAAAAATTAGGTATTACTATTTATAACGGCTAGTTTGACTGGTTGTGGTGTGTGTTAGAACTCGAAGTTGCGTACAACACACGCTACTGTATTATTCAAAGGATAGCGTACCGTTGAAGCTTGGTATGTTTCATTTTAAATTTTTTTGATGTCCCCATTTAGTCAAAAAGTTTAAAATATTGTATTTAAAAAGGGTTCACTATTAAAAGTTGGTAAAAGTGCAATACCGAAAATGAATTGTTTCTTACATTATGACTAAGAAACTCATAATATGGATTCTAAAATTATAAGGATTATATAAAGTTTAAAATTTAGTTAATACTATTCATAACCTCTTTTGAACGTCTTTTTTGGTATGTCATGGTGTGCTTGAACTCGGTGTTGCGTGTAGTGCAAGTTATTGTATTATTTTGAAGAAATAACACACTATGAAATCTTGAGGTGTTACATTCTCCCCTCCTTCAATAAATTGTGTCCTCGCAATTTGAAATTGTTCTTCAAAAATAAAAGGTTAAAAATAAAAAATATCTTTGTGGGAAAACCCACATCGGAAATTGGGTTACTAAAATTTAGTCTTAATATGAGTAAAAGAGAAATGAAAGGGTCACCACCAAATTATGATCTCGATTAGGAGAACATTGGTGGCAATTAGAGACATATAATTGGAGGAAAACGTAAATATTTATAGGTAGTGATTGAGGTCATCAATCACAAACATGTTTAAAATTGAGGTCCTTAAATTCATCAATCTACGATGATTTAATATACCATCGATTCAAAAAAACATAAGGTATTAGGATAACTCATTTTTGACGTTTCAAAATATCTTAGTTGAAATCCCACATCGAAAAATGAATTAATGGGGCCTCTATTTAAAATAAAGAGTGGAAAGTAAGAAGATTACCGAAAATAACACATACTAGGGTTCCATGTAGGAAAATATGGATATGGAAGAGAAATATAACCATCAATTATCTGATGGAGAGTGGTAGAGAACATGGCTATGAAAAGGCCAACAATCCCAAAGCCATAAATTAGTGATGATTTAAGGTACCATCTAGGACAACATTTTTGTTCTAAGTTCCTTTTCTTAATGTTGAGAAATTTATTTATGATATTGGCTAAGATCATAAGGAGATATACCTACTTTATAATTATAGTTTTATCCATTAATAAATTTCTACCACAAACTCATCTTTCACTCGTAAAAAAAATTCTATTTATACTATTCGTACAGGGTTCCAAAATAAATGAATTTATAATTAATCAACCAGATATTTTTAAAAAAAACTACATTATTTAATCCAGGACATCTCGTGGGCCAGTGGTAGGTGATACACCCTTGTCGCCCTTCGGTTGCGGGTTCAAGTCTCGCGGCCTTGCCGGTCGCGACGGGTTGCCGTCCGACCTCTGGGTTGTCCTTTTATGGCAATCAAAAATTAATCTCAAACTAGAATTTATCCAAAATACTTCTGTCCAAACTCACAGTCCAATATTTATAAGGAAGGTAAACTTAATGTAGATCCTTTTTACCCCGTAATAGCATATTAATACCTTCATCATGTATTCTTTTAAAACACTGAAACATCCAGAATTACCATAATACTTATTGATTACATTAATACTCCCTTATTCCATATAGAATTATGGATATACTTCATCAATCAAAAAAAAATTTAATCCCTAATAATGATTGAATATACAAATCATTAATCAGCTTCAAGGTAGTCAAGAATATCCAATATAATTTATCCAAATCAATCATGTATTATTCTAAAATCACTACCTCGGTATCAGAACCATATTATGGTTTATCATTCTCTCAACCATATATTTTCCAAAAAATTAACCTGCTATTGAGTCACTTTTCATTGTTCCATACAATCTCAAGTCCTTAAGGAAATAGTGTTGCAATACAATCCTTATATACTCCATAATTATTATAACAAGTACATTGTTGATACAACACTCAAATGACATAATCAACATAAGAACTCTAATCATTCCTCTTTATCTGTGGTAGTATCATAACTTGATTATTATCCAATAGCATCATTTGTGGCATAGTTTGATGACTGGGGAATAGGTTCACATTGTGTCCAAACTCCTTGAAAATGAAGCATTGTACATTTGAAACCATTTTCTTACCCTTGTAGTCACGTACTTTGTGCCCTTTTCCTCCACACTTATAACAAACTCCCATTCCTTTCAGACAAGTTCCAGGGTGTTTCTTCCCACAGTTATCACATATGGGAAAATTCTTATTTTCCCTCTTCCCTTTATCCATCGTTCTCTCTTCCATCCTTTTCTTCTCTTGCTTCCCTTCAAAGACATAAGACTCAGTAAAATCTTTACTTATCTTATCAACACATGATATTATTTCTTCATATGAAGATAATACATGGGAGACTATTTCTCTTATAAATTCAGGCTTAAGACCGTGAAATATATGATCCTTCTTTCTCTTTGGATCATGTGCATTGCAGGAGTTCTCATTCCTTCTAGTGGGCGCCATTTCTAAATAATGGCATACACTAGATTAGTTTATAAATAACAATACCTAATCCCAAACTTGTAAGACACATAACATAAATTAAAGAGTTTATGGATATAATCCATTATCATAAAAATTTCTCCTTTGAGGAAGTAAATCCACATAAACCCTTCATAATGGTTTGTAAAGAAAATGAGAATTATCCTAAGCATATCCCCCGAGAGTGTTGTAACCAAGAGTGCAGCAAGGCCCGTTGTCGTCCACCAGTTCCCGTTCGAGTCTAGCTCAAAGCGGTGTTTTCGGGTTTTACACATAGGTACATCTGTTCCAGAGCCGCTTCTACCTGCTCGTATCCAGACAGGGATGTATTTCTCAGAAAACTCACAAAATCTCTACAATACCAATATTCTAGAAAGTTCTTCTATACTAATCCTCAAAGTCCATCTTAAATCTATGTGCTCTAATCAGAGTTTCTCTAAATCTAGCTTCCGAGGTTTGTACTAAACTTCCTCTGATACCAACTGTAACGCCCCGAACCTAGTTACCCAGAGTCGGTGCATTATTACATAACATTGGCATGATCACAAGAAAGATCAAATCTCGAAAGACCGATTGGTTTAGTAGCCTTGGAAAGACTAGATATATTTATAAGATTTACATTACATCATAAAGTGAAAAAATACTACTATAACATAATGTATCCATAGTCCACACTATTATCCCCTCATAATATCCCTGCAGGTCATTCATAACTTACTTCTTCACATCCTGGAAAAAATAAAACATAGAAAAGGGGTGATCTCAAATGCCCAGTAAGGATAACAATATAGCGGAACATTCAAAAATAAGCATAAACATTTAAGGCAATGCATTACTAAAACAAAAGCCTTTTAAACTTGAATTTCAACATAGTATGGCAAAAGTAAAATAAAATAATGCCATTTACTTATTCACATGGATATTCTACTAATAGAATAATCACATGCAATTTCAATAACCACTTTCATAATGTTGGAATGCATAATTCTGAACTTTAATTTCTTTGTCAAGGCCTCGTCCCAAGACCTAGGGGCTAACTGTAACCGGAACTCAACCCGGAGTGCCTCTAATAACCGGACACCAACCCGGAGTGCGTCTAATAACCGAAGACCAAACCGGAGTTCCTCTAATAACCGGAGACCAAATTGGAGGGCTTACTTTTACCGGTCCCCAACTCGGAACATACTTGTCTAACAAATTCATCTAAATTAAAGGTTGAAATATAACATAAACATTCGGATTAAAAATAAATTATGAAATGTCAATACTTTAAACAGAAACCATGAGTGACATAATAATAACTTATCCACAGTCAAAAATATCACAAAAACTTCAATAAAATATGGATGTTTTGTATCATAATAAATCAACTTCAAATAAGATTAAAAGCCATCAAAGGATGTTGACATAGATGAAATCAAAACTATTTTAGAGAAATATCTCTCTTTTTAAATCATTTTAAAAGTAACATAATTATAAAATAAAACATTCAGTTTGAAAATATTCTTATAAGCTTATAAGGGAAGCTTTGACGATTTTATAATGGCGGTAAATAGCCGCACTCGCCGTATAAGTAAAAAAACATTCTTACCTTAAATTTGTCGAAAAGGTTAAAAGTGCCTTGTTTGGAAAAAGACGGAAAGATTCCTTTCGAAACACATAAGGGTATAAATGACTTTAACTCTTATTCTATTAAATAGTAAAAATGTTTTGAAATACATTTTTAAGAAACATGGAAGTGGATGATAAAGAGATCCCAGTAGATTATTACATATAAACAACCCCGGATAATGAAGAGATTGTGAAATAACCGTTACCAATTTGGTAACTTATGAAACATACAACCCAAGAAAGAGGTATCATACAATGAATATGTCAATACACATAAATGAACGTTTATTACACAAATAATATAATTATGGGTAGTACATACACCACACAAAATGTAATGGTGGCAATATGGCATGAATCTCACGAGAATAAGGAGTGAGATGAAAACCCCTTACCTTGTACTTTTCCTTGGTTGGGGTAGGTTAACCTACTGTATAATGGTGAAATAATTGTTATTAAATTATACAAGAATCATATACATTAATATGATATCATATATGATCTTTTAATATTAATTTGATAATAATATCTTAGTATTATCGTTGTTTCGGGTGTTAACTTACTTGTTCTCTTTTATATGTTTTGTTACGTAAGCCATGTTTGTAATGGATAGGGTGTATATTATTCATATCCAGAATGATATCAAGTCCTTAATCATCATTTTTAAATCATCAAATGATAATTATACTTGAATGGATACGATGGAGAATGAATCTCATCGCGTTCGTGGAGACGGTAGTCCGTACGTACGCACGAACGACAATATCATTCTTTTGATATTAAATTAATATATAAATGGTTGTTATATCATATATACAGAATAATTAACATGTTATATTTATTATTTACATGAGTTACATATCATTATTATACCCATCAAAATAAAAATATATTGAATAACAATTACACCACGACGTGGAGACGGTAAGCCGTACGTACGCACGTATGGTGACATGTTATTCAAAGGGTGGATAGAATACTGAATATGGCTGTACCATATTTATAATAACATCACAGTATATATATGATACTGGATTTATTATTTTAGAATGGTAATAACAAAGGAAGAAGAAGTGGAAGAAGAAAGGAACTTGGAAAAGGGTGGTGAAATCATTACCTCTTCTACGGGTTCTTCCTTTTGATTTGATCAAAAGGGCTCCTTAGGTTGGCTTTCTGATCAAATTAAGGACTCTAGGTTGTAGTGAGGAAAGTTGGGAGAGTATTAGGGTAGAGGTTTTCCGAACCAAAATGTTTTGAAGGTGTAAAGAAATGAGAAGGAGGAGTGCCCTTTTATAAGAGGGGTGAGGGGCACCTTTGGAAAAGCTAGAAATATTAGTTTATAATAAATTCATATTCGGTTTATAATGGCTCCAAAGTTGATTATTTAAATGTTAAGGTGGGGATGGGTCGAAAATAACTCATCAAATAGAATTTATACAGGTTTGGGTACTTATATTATCCTTATCATTAAGTATTAACTCTAAGTTAATTAGTTTCACTTTTACAATGTCTCTTTGTATTTTTATATAATATGGTTAATAAACTTACTATATACATCAAAGAGACCCCCAAGTGGTCCATTAATGATTAAAATATCATGATATAAGTCGCTTGGCCAATCCTTAGATTTTTAGGAATTTAATATCAATTAATAATATAATATTTGTTTTAAGAACTCTTTTATGTCAATTTTGACACTATTCAATAGTTGATTTTTGTGAAACTCATAACAGATTGATTACTTCAAAAAAAGTGAATTAAATCAATACTAATATATCATATTATCCTATAAAATTAGTTTAATTCATTAAAAGTTTCATATTATATTTATTTGGGTATTTATAATATCAATTATTTTAATTTTTTACTATTATAGTAATTAATTCATCATCATTGTGTCATTAATAAATTAAATTATTTAATGTCTAAAAATTATAAATAAAATATAATTATGTAAGAAATATTTTTATATTTCTAATGAATATTTATAATCTAAAATCCAACATATATAACCCTATATAAAAATTGTTTTGCTAAACGATATATGCTTGTGTCATTTTTATATTCATTTTAACTTAATTAAAATAAAGTGTCCCTATCACCTACAAGTGGCACCATGGGGTCCCAAAATCGACCCAAAGATGCCTATGGTCGAACATGTATCAACCAATAAGGATATGACACGTTTTAAGGTAATTCAGTATTATTATAATATTATTTTTCTTAACCCTTATTTACCAGATTTACCCTTAACCTTGGTAAATAAAATATTTACCGCAGCAATAATTCAAAATGTCTAAAAATAAAAGCTAAATATTTACACAATTTGAACATCCTGATTCCAAATATTGAATCCTTTTTTCTAAATTCAAAACACAGAAGTGGTAGAAATTAATTTAAAATTAATTCTCGTTGTCAAAACAAAAAGCGTGTTTTTAAGAGATAATAACTATCAAAAGATTGACACTTGTTTATGTTCGGTTTAATTGTAAAATTATGTCCAATGACCAAAATTATATTAAATGGTAAAAATATATTCTAAATATACTTTAAAACCCCTCAAATTCATAATTTATCACTATTAATTATTTTTATTAAAAAAATTGTTTTTAATTAAAATTTAGTAATTTTCACTATTCATCAAAATATGAAAGTTATCCGAAAAGTACCAAAATTTCACCTTAGGCTAAATTCGATATTCCAAATCCAAAAATTAAGTCTATTTTGAAATATAAAATATATATAATTTCAAAAAGTAGGTATTACTATTTTTTACGGCTAGTTTGATTGGTTGTGGTGTGTGTTAGAACTCGAAGTTGCGTACAACACACGCTAATGTATTATTCAAAGGAAAGCGTACTGTGGAAGCTTGGTATGTTTCATTTTAATTTTTTTTGATGTCCCCATTTAGTCAAAAAGTTTAAAATATTGTATTTAAAAAGGGTTCACTATTAAAAGTTGGAAAAAGTGCAATACTGAAAATGAATTGTTTCTTACATTATGTCTAAGAAACTCATAATATGGATTCTAAAATTATAAGGATTATATAAAGTTTAAAATTTAGTTAATACTATTCATAACCTCTTTTGAACGGCTTGTTTGGTAAGTCATGGTGTGCTTGAACTCGGTGTTGCGTGTAGTGAAAGTTATTGTATTATTTTGAAGAAATAACACACTATGAAATCTTGGGGTGTTACATGTGTTTTTCATTTATGGCATACCTTTATGGTTTCCATTATTGGTAAACACGATATTTTCACTTTTGGGAGTGCGGACTACCACCCCCTCAAAGTGATTTGAATCATTAATGCCATATGTGGGATGTATAAAGGATGGAGTAAATGGTATTTTAAATTATACTGGAATTATATTATACCTTTATATAATTATAACTTCATTCCATTAAATATGAAATAGAAATTAAAGTAGCGTTCATGTGTATGTACGGCTCACCATCTCCATGAATGGTGCATTTCATTTCATACCTCTAAATGTTATGTAATATTATAAATGAATGTATATACTGGATATATATGATGTATATGATATCTACATCATGAATATAATTATGGATATAATTGATATTTTACCACATGAACAACTTGTAATTTTAAGAAGTTTATTTTTGACTCAAGTACCAAAGATCGACAAATCGACCTTTATTAACAAAAATAATTACATATTGTTCATAACATGGTTATAAGTGATATAAAAGGAATAATAAACATGAAAATTGTTCTTAAGAGATAATAAATTAACTCTAGTTTATTATTCAGGAGGTTAATCAACGGTCGAGTCAAGTTGGACACGTGGTAAGGGAACTTCTTAACCCGACCTCCATTCTTTGGGATAATCTCCTACTTTCAAATTATGTCATGATATTATTATGTCCTATGCTATATTTTTTACTTTCTTTATGTGTGCTTATAGTAAATACACATAATAGATCAATTTTATTTCATAAATGATCTTTTTAAGGACTTCATCTCAATCTCTTTTCATTGAGGCATATTTGGTTTTATATACAACTTTCATTTATACGGTGAATAAACCCCTTTGACTTTTACTTTTATTCAAAAGGAATCTTTTTATATGAAGAATTTTTACTAAACGAAAAAAGGAATGTTTTTCTTACGTATGCGGCGACAATGACTTCTCCGCCACCGTGACTATTATTTGAGTTTCGTCTTCCTCTATAAGCCATAACTTTTTTAAAAAAAGAAAAATAAATACCATGTTTTACTTTTCTTTTATTTTTGATGGTTTTGATAAAGTTTTTATTATATCAATGTGTTGTATTGATATATTGTGATTGAAGTGTGGAAATATTATGTTTCCTTTATGCACTTTTTATGTGATACAATTATGTTATGATTTATGATATGTTTAAACCTATTCATGTGACGAATGCATTGGGCTTAATAAGTGACGGGTGGAGCCCGCTATAGCTCCTCGATGCATCGGTAGGTCTAATGAGACAAACTAGTGTCTCGGCACGAGGCCTTGACAAAATCTTATTTGTGGTCTTGGCACGAGGTCTTGGCTACGTGGTTATGATAGTCTGGCATTATGCATTCCATCATTATGAAAGTGGTTATTGATATTGCATGTGATTATTCGACTAGTAAAATATCCATGTGAGTAAGTAAATGGCATTATTTAATTTTATTTTTGCCATATTATGCTGATGTTCAAGTTTAAAAAGGATTTTGTTTTAGTTATTCATTCCTTAAATGTTAATTTTTATTTATGAAAGCTTCCGTAATATTGTTATCCTTACTGAGCATCTGATCTCACCCCTTTCAATGTTTTAATATTTTCCAAGATGTGAGGAAGTATTTAATGAACGACCTACAGGGATAGTCAGAAGAGGATATGAGTGTGGACTATGGAGAATTTGTTATTTTAGTTTTTCACTTTCTGATGTAATGTAACATTATGAATGTATCTAGTGTTTCCAAATCTACTAAACTAATCGGTATTTCGAGACTTTATATTTTGTGATCATGCCAATGTTACGCAATAATTCACTAACTCTGGGTAACTGGGGTTGGGGCGTTACAGTTGGTATCAAAGGCAGTTTAGTACTAACCTTGGAAGCTAGATTTAGATAAACATTGATTAGAGGACATAGCCCAAAGATAGACTTTGAGGATTAGTATAGAAGAACTTCCTAGAATTTTGGTATTATAGAGATTTTGTGAGTTTTCCAAGCAATACATCCCTGTCTGGATACAAGCAGGTAGAGGAGGCTCTGGCACAGATGTACCTAGGGGTAAAACCCAAAAACACCACATTGAGCTAGACTCAAACGGGAACTGGTGCACGACAAAGGGCATTGCTGCACTCTTGGTTACGACACTCCCGGGGGATATGCTTAGGATAATTATCATTTTATTTACAAACCATTATGAAGGGTTATGAGTATATACTTCCTCAAAGAAAACATTTTTATGATTATGGATTATATCCTTAAATAGTTCAATGTATGTTATGTATTTTACAAGTATGGAATTATGTATTTTGATTCATAATCTAATCTAGTTTATGCCATTGTTTAGAAATGGAGCCTAGTGGAAGGAATGGAAACTGTATCAATGCATGCACTCCATGTAGGGATTTCCCTCCTGCACAAGATTATTATTGTGGAGCTGGAGATACAACTGGTGCTGATCAACTTATTACCATACTGGGGAAACTCACTCAGGTTATGAATAATAACCTTACTCGTATGAAGAACCCTGATCCGAAACGTGGAGGATCAATGTTAGACCACTTCATGAGGCAACAACCGCCAACATTTAATGGGGGTAAAAATACATTAGTAACTAAGAAATGGATAAACTCCATAGATAAAATATTCCACGCCTTGGGGAGTAGTGAAATGGAGAAGGTTTTCATGGCAGTATACCGCCTCACTGGAGATGCCGATCAACGGTGGTCGCTGATTCAAAACACAAAGGAAGATGAAGAAGTATCAAGTATAGAATGGAGGGAGTTTAAAGAATTTTTTTTAGAAAAATACATTCCACATGACCATCGAGCAAATATGGAAAGTCAATTTCTGAGTCTGAGGCAGAAGGAGGATGAGAATGTCGCAAAGTATGAGGCTAAATTTACAAGGTTAGTGAGGCATGATGCAGAATATATACGTAACCCAAGAAGTAATATTTTTCATTTCATTTATGGGTTAAAACCATTTCTCCATCGAGAATTAGTCTCACAAACCTTCTCATAGTACGAAGATATTGTCTCGTGTGCTATCAAGACGGAAAAGGAATTATCTAAGTCTTACGACTTTAAAGCAAAGAATGAAAAGAAGAGATCTTCTTATCAATCTGGAAATGGAAATAAGGGTAAGAAGGGAAGAGTTAAATATCAGTCCTGTAGTAAATGTGGAAACAAACACCCCAGTACATGCTTGAAGGGAATGGGAGTATGTTACAAGTGTGGTGAAAAAGGCCACCAAGCTTATGATTTCAAGGGAAAGAAAGTTGCTGTAAATGTGGAATGCTATAATTTTAGAGAGATGTGACATTATGAAAATGAATGTCCTAAGCGTCAGGGGAACTTACATCAGAAGTGTCCAAGGGATCAAGGCCAAGATTATGCTATCACTACTGCTGAGGTTGAAGCTCCGAAAGACGTGGTGACAGGTAATTTAATGGTTTCCTCAATTTTAGCAAATGCATTATTTGATTCTGGATCATCGCATTGTTTCATATCTTCCCAGTTTTCTAAGAAAATTAGATATTTCCAATTTGATTTAACAAGAGAATTGTCAGTCAAAAATCTTAAGGGAAGTATTATTGCAACAAAGTTTTGTGAATCGGTCCCCATTAGAGCACATAACTGTTCTTTATCCACTGATCTCATTGTCATACCTATGATTGAGTTTGATATAATCTTTGGTATGGATTGGATTTCGTACTATGATGCAAAGATTTATTTTAAGAAGAAAGAGGTTACGATTTTTGATGATGATGATAAGAAACACCTTATTTTTAGAGCAGAATCTTCACCACCTAATTCTTATTTAGATCCACCCCCAGTAGCTCAACTAAATTCAATTATTGGGGAGGAAGAGAATGAAATGACTAAGGGTGAGGAGAGGAATGTTCAAATAGAGGATGTACCTATCATGAAAGAATATGAAGATGTGTTTCCGGAAGATTTACCTGGACATCCTCCAGTATGAGAAGTTGAGTTTTACATTGATTTAATTCCTAGATCAAGGCCTATATCAAAGACCCCTTATAGGATGGCAACCGTGGAATTAGTTGAACTAAAGAAACAACTAGAGGAATTGAGTAATAAGGGATTTATTCGCCCTAGTGCTTCTCCATGGGGATCCCCTATCCTTTTTGTTAAGAAGAAATATGGATCTATGAGGTTGTGTGTTGACTACAGGGAGATCAATGCTATAACAATAATGAACAAGTATCCCCTACCTCGCATTGAAGATTTATTTGACCAATTGCATGGAGCTCTATAATTTTCAAAGATTAACCTTCGATCTGGATACCATCAGTTGTGTGTGAAGAAGGAAGACATTCCAAAGACAGCATTTTGAACAAGGTAGGAGCATTATGAGTTTACGGTAATGCCATTTGGATTGAATAATGCACCCTATGTATTCATGGATCTAATGAATAGATTCATCAAGGAATATCTAGATAATTTTGTGGTGGTATTTATTGATGAAATCTTGGTGTACTCCAAAAGCTATGAAGATCATGAAAATCACTTGCGTATTATCTTGAAGACTCTTAGAAGGCATGAATTATATGGGAAGTTTAGCAAGTGTGAATTCTAGCTTCAAGAGATTTCTTTTATTGGCCACATTGTCTCTAAGGATGGAATTTCCATTGATCCTTCTAAGACCAAGGCAATCCAAGAATGGCCAGCACCGACGAGTATAACTGAGGTATGCAACTTTATTGGTTTGGCAGGTTATTATCGACATTTTGTCCAGAATTTTGCCCGATTGGCTAACCCATTAACGAAGCTCACACGTAAACGGGATAAATTTTTCTGGACAAAAGAGTGTGAAGAATGTTTTGAAGAGCTGAAGAGAAGATTAGTCAACGCTCCTATATTTACTCTACCATCAGGGAATGATGGGTTCGTTATTTATAGTGATGCATCAATGAAAGGACTTGGTTGTGTCCTTATGCAGAATGATAGGGTTATTGCCTATGCATCACGACAGCAAAAAATTCATGAGCAGAACTATCCTACTCATGATCTTGAGTTAGCTACGGAAATTTTTTCCTTGAAGATATGGAGACATTATCTCTATGCTGAAAAATGTGATATATATACCGATTACAAGAGTTTGAAATATATTTTCTCACGAAAAGAACTCAACATGAGGCAAAGGCGATGGCTTGAACTACTCAATGATTATGATTGCACGATACACTACCACCAAGGGAAGGAAAAAATTCTTTGAGTAGAAATGATCACGGAGTTTTGAACATGATGAGAGTGGAAAGGGATCCTATTTTCATGGATCAAGTAAAGATGGATATGGGAATCACCATGGAGGGTGAAACCTCAAAAATATTTCAAACGGTTGCCAAACCATCTTTACTGGAAAGGATAAAGTGTTCCCAGGCCAATGATAAAGAGTTGAAAAAGAATATTAAATCTGTGAATGATCGGAGATTGAGTGACTTTATGTATGATGATGGAATTTTGAAATTTGGGAGGAGACTTTGTGTTCCCGATATACCTGATTTAAAGAGGGAATTGTTGGATGATTCTCATAGTTCCAATTTCTCTATACACCCTGGGAGCACCAAAATGTATAGATATTTAAAGGGAAATTTCTGGTGGGAGAACATGAAGAGGGAGATTGCTGATTTTGTGTCAAGATGTATGGTTTGTCAACAAGTGAAAGCTGGAAGGCAACTTCCTGGTGGAGTATTGCAACCTCTTCCCATAACTGAGTGGAAATGGGGTAATATTACGATGGATTTTGTCATGGGACTACCAAATACTCCTAGAAGAAATGACGCAATATGGGTCATTGTTGATCGTCTCACGAAGTCAGCACATTTTCTTGCTATAATGGAAGATCTACCACTTGAACCTCTAGCAAGACTGTATATTAATGAAGTTGTGAGACTTCATGGAGTACCCCTGTCGATTGTCTCGGATCGTGATCCTCATTTTACATCAAGATTCTGGAAAAGTATTCAGAAGTCCTTGGATACTAAACTTCGTTTGAGCACTGCAGACCACCCTCAAATAGATGGACAATCAGAAAGAACTATTAAAACCTTAGAAGACATGTTGATATCATGCTCACATGACTTTCAAGGAATGTGGGATCAATATTTACCTCTGGTAGAATTTTCCTATAACAATAGCTTCCATTCAACTATTCAGATGGCCACATATGAAGCATTATACAGAAAGAGATGTCGCACACAAACCTATTGGGATGACGTTGGTGAAAGAAAACTTGTAGGCCCAGAACTGGTGGAGGAAACGATGGAAAAGGTGAAAGTAATCCAAAACCACATCAAAGCAGCTCAAAGTAGGCAGAAGTGCTATGCCGGCAACCGAAGGAAGGATTTGGAATTTCAGGTAGGAGATCATGTTTTTTTGAAGGTATCTCTATGGAAGGGAGTTATACATTTCGGTAAGAAGGGTAAATTGAGTCCCATGTACATCGGACCCTTCGAAATTCTAGAACGAATTGGGGCTGTAGCCTACCGTTTGGAAATGCCGCCAAGTCTCTCCAAAGTTCATGATGTATTCCACGTATCACTACTGATAAAATACATGCCTGACCCAACGCATGTACTCACCTTTGAGGAATTAGAACGGGAACTCGATCAATCTTATTGCGAAGAGCCCGTCAGAATTCTTGATACAAGAGAACAAGTGCTTAGAAACCGGACGACTCGTCTGGTAAAAGTACTATGGAGAAACCATTAGATGGAGGAGGCAACGTGGGAACCCGAGGAACATATGATGAAGAATCACCCAAGTCTTTTTATACAGTGATATTATATGAAATTTTGAGGATGAAATTATTTGAAGGAGGGGAGAATGTAACACCCCAAGCTTCCACGGTACAATTCTCTTTGAATAATACAGCAGCGTGTGTTGTACGCAACTTCAAGTTCTAAACACACACCACAACCAATCAAAGTAGCCATTATGAATAGTTATACCTAATTTTTGAAATTTTATAAATTTTATCTCGCCAAATAGACTTTGTTTTTGGATTCGGAATATCGAAATTAGCCTATGTTGAATTTTTGGTATTTTTCAGAGAACTTCCAATTTTTTTATGAATAGTAAAAAATACTTAAAACAACTTTTTTAATAAAAATAACTTTTAGTGATAAATTATACTATTGAGTGGTTTTAAAGTATAATTAGAATATATTTTTACCGTTTTATCCAATGTTGGTCATTAGAATTAATTTCACTTTGAAATTGGACATAAGCAATTGTCAATCTTTTGATATATATTATTTTTCAAAAACATGCTATTTCTTGTGACAAAGGGAATTAATTAAGAAATTAATTAATGAAACTTATATGTTTGGAATTATAAAAAATAGACATCATTTTTGAATTCGGAATATCAATTATAGTTTAGGGTGAAATTTTGGCATTGTTCTGAAAAACTTCAATTTTTGATGAATAGTGAAACCACTAAGTGGTAGTTAAAAAACTGATTTTTCGTTTAAATGAAACATTACCACTTCTATGATTTGATTTTCAAAAATCCGACATACATCGTTGTCATTAGAAAATAAAATGTGGTTCAATGGGATTAAAATAATTTTTTGGTGAATAGTAACTTTTCAGTTTAATTAATCACGATTAAAGGTAATTAGTGAAATTTAAGGTAAAAATGATATTATAAAAATATGAAAATACCTTTACACTTGTCCTACCCCTATTGGATGAGTCATGGTGGACCAATACAATCCAGGGGTCAACTTGGGGACCCCATGGAGCCACTTTGGTAGGAAAATGACATTAAAAACGTTTTATTTAATGTTAAAATAAGAATGTCACAAACATGAGTTGTTTTTACTAAAAAAAATTTTAAATTGGGTTATAAAAGTCATATTTTTTACTATAAGTATTCATTATAAATCTAAAAATATTACCTACATCATGATATTTTTTTATAATTTTTAGACATTAAATAAATTAAATTATTTATGACACCATGATGATGTAGTGATTACCTCATTAAATAACGATTTAAATAAAATGAAAAGATAATGTAAAATCTAAGGCTTAAACTTGTCAAAAACCTATTGGATGAGTAGATTTAGAACCCCTATCACCTTACCCACGAAATATATCATTGTGGGACCTTTATAATCTGAAAATAATTTCATAATAATGAAACATTTCAATCGTTCCAAGAGTGCCCCTCCTCTCCTCTTATAAAAGGCCCCCCACCTCTACCACCATATTCACACCGTCAAACCATTTGACTTGGCCAAACTCTGCCCAAATAATCTCCCAAATTCCCTATATTACTCTTAGAAGCCTCAATTTGGGCATAATTATTCCCAAGGAAGCCTTTTCCTCAAATCCAAATAGAGTTACCCGATTTTAAGGTAATGTCTTCACTTATGTTATTTTGTATTATTTTGCTTCTCCAACCCCCTAAAATCTTTTTATTCATATCTTTTGTAAGAAAAACAGTATCCTCAATATACTAGGATGTTGTTATAATATGTATTAGAGCTACACTTACACACACCTACATCTAATGGTTAAAGAACATACTGTTTCTGTGGATGACAAATTTCTGCCTCACGAAACGATGATTGTTCAGCACTCATATAACACATTCAAATGTGGAAATTAAGATGTCACTATATTTATATATGATATATAATATTTTTATGTTTTACTTATGCTTCTGTATTTTTCATTTATTCCATACCTTTATGGTTTCCATTATGGGTAAACACGATATTTTCACTTTAGGAAGTGCAGACTACCGCCCCCTCAAAGTGATTTGAATCGTTAATGCCATATGTGGGATGTATAAGGGATGGAGTAAATGCTATTATACATTATACTGGAATTATATTATACCTTTATATAATTATAACTTCATTCCATTAAATATGAAATAGAAATGAAAGTAGCATTCATTCGTACGTACGACTTACCGTCTCCATGAATGGTGCATTTCATTTCTTACCTCTAAATGTTATGTAATATTATAAATGAATGTATATACTGGATATATATTATTTATATGATATCTACATCATGAATATAATTATGTATATAATGGATATTTTACCACATGAACAACTTGTAATTTTAAGAAGTTTTTTTTGACTCAAGTACCAAAGATCGACAAAACGACCGTTATTAACATAAATAATTACATAATGTTCATAACATGGTAATAAGTGATATAAAAAGAATAATAAACTTGAAAAAGGTTCTTAATAGATTATAAATTAACTCTAGTTTATTATTCGGGAGGTTAAATAATGGTCAAGTCAAGTCGGACACGAGGTAAGGGAACTTCTTAACCCGACTTCCATTCTTTGGGTTAATCTCCTACTTTTAAATTATGTCATGATATTATTATGTCCTATCCTGTATTTTTACTTTCTTTATGTGTGCTTATAGTAAATACACATAATAGATCTATTTTATTTAAAAAAATGATCTTTGTAAGGACTTCGTCTCAATCTCCTTTCATTGAGGCATATTTGGTTTTATATACAACTTTCATTTATACGGTGTATAAACCCCTTTAACTTTTACTTTTATTCAAAAGGAACATTTTTATACAAATCGTTTTTACTAAAGGAAAAAATGAATGTTTTTCTTACATATACGGTGAAAATGACTTCTTCGCCGCCGTGACTATTATTTGAGTTTTGGCTTCCTCTATAAGCCATAACTTTTTTTTAGAAGAAAAAAATACCATGTTTTACTTTTCTTTTATTTTTGATGGTTTTGATAAAGTTTTTATTATATCAATTTGTTGTATTGATATCTTGTTATTGATGTGTGAAAATCTTATGTTTCCTTTATGAACATTTTATGTGATACAATTATGTTATGGTTTCTGGTATGTTTAAACCTGTTCATGTGAGGAATGCATTGGACTTAATTAGTGACGGGTGGAGACCGCTATAGCTCCTCGAGGCATCAGTAGGTCTCGTGAGACAAACTATTGTCTTGGCACGAGGCCTTGACAAAATATTATTTATGGTCTTGGCATGAGGGCTTGTCTACGTGGTTATGATAGTCTGGCATTATGCATTCCATCATTATGAAAGTGGTTATTGATATTGCATGTGATTATTCGACTAGTAGAATATCAATGTGAGTAAGTAAATGGCATTATTTAATTTTATTTTTTCCATAATATACTGAAGTTCAAGTTTAAAAAGGCTTTTGTTTTAGTTATACATTTCCTTAAATGTTAATGTTTATTTATGAAAGCTTCCGCAATATTGTTATCCTTACTGAGCATCTAAGCTCACCCCTTTCAATGTTTTAATATTTTCCAGGCTGTGAAAAAGTATTTTATGAATGACCTGCAGGGATAGTCAGAAGAGGATATGAGTGTGGACTATGGAGACTTTGTTATTGTAGTTTTTCACTTTATGATGTAATGTAACATTATGAAGGTATCTAGTGTTTCCAATGCTACTAAACTAATCAGTCTTTCGAGACTTAATCCTTTATGATCATGCCAATGTTACGTAATAATGCACCGACTCTGGGTAACTGGGGTCGGGGTGTTACAATTTCTCAGTTTCGAAATTTCCATATTGGTCATGAGTATTGATAACATTATTTATTACAAGAAACATTTTTAAACAATCCCAAACACTAAATTAGTTTATAATAATATTAATATTTAATCATAATATATAATTCTAAATTTGGTAAAAAAAATTAACATAAATTAAAAATTTAGGCACCGCTAATATCAAAATCGTAATCATGGTTTATTTGTTGATATATATAAAACATTAAAATATTTTCAAATATTTTATAATATTTTGTAACTAAAATGTGAATTAACCCTTGATTTTATCCTAGGAGTATAAAACTATGTGAATATTAATGGCACACACAAGATGCACTAGAACGATGGCTGATATATACTAGACCAACTCTTTATGGGTTAGTACCCGTAGATGAATCTATATAAAGACCATATCAACTTGTTATAGAAAGATATGAATGTATCGATAGATTAAATAATATACACACTATCAAAAAATATATTTATGATATTATCCTAAAATTATAAATATGCTCATAGTTTTCAATAATATTTTTTTCCTTAAGCTATTTTTTCATGAATCTAGTTTTCATGGTTTTTTCAACTCTTCCATGGACATCAGCTGTAAAAACTCCAACTCCATTAACCAAAATATCACGTCTAATTTTTTAACATTTTAATTGATACAAGGGATATAATCTTGTAGTATCAATCATATAATCACTCTTTAAGAACAAGATAAAAATTTGATTCCTATTTTTTACATCATAAATAAACCATAATTGTTAGTAATTAAAAACATTAATAATCCCTGAACTCATCCAAATAATTCTTCTTGAAATACTGGGGAAAGGAAAAAAAATACTGTTGATATTAAATCCTCGAAAATATTTACATATAGTAGAATTTATCATTGGTAAATAAAGTACAATATATGTGGAAAGGTAAATAAATAAAAAATCAATCTATAAAAGCAATTACATGAGCACAAATCAAATCATGAATAATATCAATGAAATACCCTCATTGACAATAATAACTGATTTATTAAAGATGGATTTTTTTAATATTAAAAATCATGATATAAGAAATCATAATATCTATTACACCAATTTCTTTCACCAAGAAAGTTTAATCTCTTGGTAGGTATACACTAAAATACCATTAAATTTGGCCAACTTATTTCTCTCATAAGACCTCCTAATTCATCAAGGGGATATCTATAACTGGTCCCCACCTTTCACATATTGTATAATGAATTCCTCATATATTAAATTATAAATTCAATTGATCAAAAATATTCATTATCAATAAATATAAATATTTAAAAAATAATGTGAATTTATCAAGATTTTATGCAGTCCATCAAATTAATTTTACAATAAAAACTTTATGTAATATTAGTATAGAGTTTATGAAATAACAATATCCCTTATATAAATAATTTCACTATTTATGATAAATTTAATTTCCAATTACCACAAACAAAGTAAATGTTGAAATAGATTTTTAACTACCATAAAATTGATAAGTGATAATAGATTACCATCATTTCACAAGAAATATAAGTTTTTTAATAAAATAATATAATCTATAAAATTTAAAATAGAAGATAAATGCTAAAATAATATTTTATTGATGATTTTTTTTATAAAATCATTCAAAGGATTCATAATAAACCTAATATCATAAAATGGTTATAGCAGTCGGGAAGTCTATTAAGGTTGTAAACATTAAAAAAAGCATTCCTTTTTCTTTTTTGTAATGAAGACTATAAAAACATTCTGATAACACTAGAAATTTTAATTTAAAACCATATAAAAAGTAAAATGTAACTTAAAAGTATCTTTATTAATTTTTTCACTAATAAAAACAACTTTTATAAAACAAATTTTAAAAATATGGACATGGAATACAAATATAATTATGATTAAAAGAGATGTAAAATCATTTATTATACATTTATTTTATTAATTTATTTGAAATTGAGTTGAATATTTTTAATAAAATATATAAACTCCTTAAATATCTAATATATAATAAAATATATATATTTTATGAAGGAATGATTACAACAATCCTTCAAAATCAATTAATGCAGTTCCAAAAAAATGAGATTATAAATAAATCCTTACATCTTTAGTAACTTTTATTTTGAAAACCATTGAATTATTAAACATTAATTTAATCATTAATTATAATTTTAAAATAGGTATTCATGTTAGATATTTTAAAGGGTTAGTATATACACCACATAAATGTAAATATGTGAGTAATATATGATATGTCTCGATGGATTAGGAATTGAGATAAAATCCCATAACTCTTACATCACTTTAGTTGAAAGTTATTTAAAATTATGTATAATGGTTTTAAAAATGTTTTTAATTTATAAAAGATCCATATTAATATTTATAATATCATATATAATCATTTTTTTATATCATATTACCTGTTTACTTATAATATTTCATTATTACCATTATTTGGTGTGTTAACTACTTCATTTTGACATGCATGTTTTTTCATGGAAGTTACAGTTCTTGTTCATATGATATAGTTATATAATCTATAGAATTACATATTTATTAATTAGATAAATTTTTTCAATCATTATTTAAATTTGGATATGTGAAATTAATTGCATCGCTTCATGGAGATGTTAGGTCATACGTATGCATAAGAAACATTATCATGTCGTTGACAGATGAATGGGAAATATATTGGATGATATATTTATTATAAAAACCCGTTATTATTCCATAATTATCATATATATTCATTAGTTCTATATTTATGACTATCCATGTCAGTAGGTGATGTGATTAAATTTACATCGGTTCATAATGTTTTAGTATGTGGTACACAGGAGTAATGGTTTTGTTTCCTATTTAATTGAGAATGAGATGGTAAAATATTATTCCTTCAACATAATAAAATTTAAGAATATTGTAGATATTGGTTTAATTATATTGGATTTATTATGACAAAATTTATGTTGTTAAAGGAAGAATTAAAAAAATAATGATCATAGGGAGTGAAATTACCTTCTCTTAGAAAAAACCCCTTTTGGATATCTTATTAATTACCCTAGGGTTGGTATTTTAGGAATAAAATATCTATTGAAAATGTATAAAGATGTTATGAATATATTTTTGTTGGTCTTGGTTGAGCTAAATGGATCAAGCTATGTGAATAAGTGAGGGACGACGGTACACTTTTATAATTCTGGTTAATGAAACACTTGTAATTTTTCAATGTTATAAAATAATATCTAGTGACATTCTTGAAAAAATAGATCCTAAGAAACTCATATTAGATGATTCTAATGGTAAGGTCTAAATTAAATCAATCATTTGGGTTATATCAACTGTTTATATCATTTAAAAATTATCATTTTGGGTTACCCCCCGATAAACCCGTTTTAACCTTAACAATAGTGATAAATTTTTATAATTTTTTTTATTATTTATGAATAAAAATTAAAGTGGGATCACTGGATTTTTTTTAAAATTTCAATTCAAAATATGGAATCCATTTTATCAAATTAAATCTATATAATTGGTGGAATTTAATTTAAAAAATAATCATGAAAAATGTGTAAAATGTGGTTTTAAAAAAATAAAATTTTCATGCATAAGATGATCATATATTAGCTATATGACTAGTAATAATCATTTTACATATTTTAATTAAGTAAATAATATATAAAATTAATAAATTTAATTCCAATAGTTCTACATTAGAGATTATTTTAATAAATTAAACTGGAAATATTGTTTTCTTTTATAAACATTTTCCTACAAAATATGCATTTTTACCTCCAAATGATATTTTATATATTTAAATACAATTAATATACAATATATGATATTTTATAAATATTAAAACATGTTATTATTAATAATATTATGAATAGTAAAATAATAAATGTAAAACTATTCAGATAAACTTATTTCTAAGGGAAAATTTCAAAAACTCATTTTATGCTTATTTTGATCTATTATGTTCAAAATTTATATTCATATTATCAAATAAAAAACAAATCCTTCCATGAAATTTTAAATTTTTCATTGTGTTATTGTTTTAATAAAAAATAATATTCACTTACTATAATTGAATCTCATTTGTGACATTATCAATTAATCCTCTTTGATGAATAAGATAAGATGCATTCATTAACCTTGTCAGTATATACTTGGAGAATTGAGAACATATGAGTAGGATAAATGGCTTGGATATACTCTATATCCCATAGTCACTCGATATCATTGAAAAATATAGTATATTAATCTCCATAAATGTATATGATAATTGTAAAGGACATTTGTAAAGAGATACTTGGGTTTGACAGAGATAATGCCAAATCCCATTATAGATTGTGTTGAATTAATTATTTAATATAAAATGAAATTTTCATAAATTTATGGACTTTGTATTTCATAATTTTTTAAACACCACAAATTCTCGTAGGATTGAAATTTTTGGTTACACTAATGGAGATAATGTTTAAGAAACACTGGGTGCTTCCCAAAAGTGTTTTAAAATGTATAAAAATGATATTTTGGATGAGTTTTCATGATTTTGAATGTATAATGTAACATGTATTGAGAATTTATGTTATATTTTCCAAAAGAAATTTTTGAATGGTTTCAATATTTTTTTTCATATGATGTGTGAAAAGATGGATATGTGCTAAGTCCATAAGTATTTGAGTCCAAGTGGGAGAATGATGGTTATGCACACAAAAATTATATATACCATGGCATAGTGTAATTAGTGTTATGTTTAAGGGTGAACAATAGCATATTTTATGCCTTAGTTTTTTTAGGGATGCACCATGGTGTTGTGAAGGTTACTATTATATTTTAATTCACATGGACATTATCATGTAATGAGATAACATTTTGAATTTATTATTATCCCACTCTAAATGATATAATTGGTAATAATTAATAATATGATGATGGATTTAAATATTTTAAATGCATAACATGAATGTTTAATCCTTAAAAATTTATAATTATAATTTAAAACAAACACTAAAAATATTTAAATGTTCATGCTTTTTAGGAAATTATAAATCAATGTATAACTGGATATTTAGTTATTCAATACCTATATATAGGTGGTTATATCCTCATTTATTGTTTCATATTTATATAGTATTGAAACACTATTATATATCCTCAAGACAATATGATTATGAAGACCTTATTTATATATAGTATTTAATATAATGTTCTAGTATGTCATGATTTTGAGAGAGGTCCATCCAAAGTGTTAATAGATTCCCACAATATAGGGGTACCTTATGAGGAAGGGGTCATTTGGGTTCTATTTTGGTGATCTTGATCAAGCTCTTGTAATGATTGGATTAATTTTATCATTAAGGTGTTAATTACACTATATTAGCATTATGCTATTATTCATTCCAAACATTTAGACAAATCTGAGTTGATTTTTTTAGTGTTTGTTTCTAGAAATTTTTTGATATTAGACATCCCTCTAAAACCAATAATTAAGATATAACCATTAGATCTTTTTTATCTCTTATTATAATATAATTGTATTTTCTATTGAGTTTTATTATCATACTCTTCTACTCCTTCATGCCACATTTTTTTCTCTACAAACTCACACCCGGAACCCCTCTATCATATTAATTATATTCATCATCTGATTTTTTGTATGAAGAATCCTTGGAGATAGGGAATTAACCCCACATGTATTTCTAACCAAATATTTTCAAGGGATATAAACTTGTTTTTAAAAAATATATGATTAAATAAGTTATAGGGATCAAAACCATCCAATTATCATTCAATGATTGAATAATTCCTGTTGATAAGAAATTTTACATATCCTTAGAATGTAGAAATTTATTATAATCCATGTTGTAATATTAGGACATAAGATCCATATTCCCCTTTCTAATAAAATAAATACTTTTCTTAGGAATTTTTTATACCAAAACACTTCAAGATTTCTAATGTATTTTAAATATAAATGTTATCCTTTTTTTAAATTTTAATGTATATCTGTTTAAATTATATTATATATCTTTTCTCAAGTATAAACAATCCATTATAATTCACATGAAATATGTAATCTCTATACTCAAGATTATTTGAAATTATCAACAAGATTTACTACTATATCACATTTTTTATATTTTATTACTATGATATCATTTAGAATTAAAATTCTTGGGATAAAATATCTAAAATTAATTTCATATAAAAATTATTTAATGTAGATTTTTGAAAATAAGATTATTATTAACCTAATATTTTGACACTTTTATTTTATTATTTCATTCTTTTATTTCATTCACATATTTAGTTTTAATAGTGAATCTTATAAAATCAGTTTTATTATTGGACATTTAAATTGTCCCCCCCCCCCGGGTCATGAAATTACCCACGAAATTATATCTCCATGTCTCTCTGTGGACCCAAAAAAGTTTCCTATTAAATTGTTTTCTCTACTCCAATAAACATTGTATTCCCCATAAAAAATATACCATATCATTAATTAAAATAATTTTTTTTGAGTTTTTCATCCATATTTAAAATTATGTGAATTCTTTTATTTTATATTATTATTATTAATTATAGTATGTTATTTTAATTTTATGCGTCTCTATAAAAGTTTTTAATTATATAAACATAATATTTATCACAATCCATATATATATATATATATAGTATAATCTAAGATGTCATGGTAAATCATATTATAATAATTTGTTTTTTTCATTGATATTTTTAAATATATTTATTATTTTATAAAATTTTAATGATCAATTTTCCTAAGTGAACATACTCTATGTTTTTTATGAATTTTCATAAAATATATTGAGTTATTTCCATGTCATAATTAATCTATTTAAACTTTTTCAGATTTATTGTGTTTCAAATTGTTCTTTTCCATGTAAATTAACCTATTTTATATTTTGTCTCTATAATTTATATTTAAATTATGTTTTATATGATAATAATTTTTTCACATTAAAAAACATAAGATATATGAATACATAACATAACATGTCAAATGTTAAATGTTCTATTCCCTAAGGTTTTATGTCTTATATCATCTGTTAAATGTTTTGAATTTGGTTATGTTTTGTGAAAAAACCATGATGTTTGTGTTAGTAAAATGAAATATTATTGTTTGTTTATAATTATATCCAACATTTATATTTTTATTGGAAGTTTAAAAATATTTCAAAATTTCATTCTGTATTAAAAAAATTACAAAATTGACATAATAAATATATATTGTTTTTACCAAAATATTTATCTCATGTGGATTATGATGATATATTAGGAACTACCAATAACTTCTTGCCTCTAAATGTGATCCACCGAATGTGACATCTCAAAAAAAAAATTAAGGTTATTTTCTCTCCCTCATTGTATTATTTCGCAATATATAAAATAATGAAAGTAAGAAGATATAGATATCATGAGATAATGTAACTTAATATCATGTATCAATAATGACTAAATTGAGTTACTTTTATATGTCACCTTTGTTAATAAAGACAGTTTATACATTTTAGATTTTCATAAATATTTAAACACCAATTAAGTAATATTTATATGATATATTATTCACCACCATATTACAACACATGACTGTTTAACATCCAAATGAATAAAATAAAATGAAAATTTTCATTTAATATATAATATTATTGTGTCCAACGTATTTTGGTTTCATTTTTGGTAATATTTCGACCTATGTTTGACTGTGAATATTTCCATGCCATGAAAATATAATGGTAACCCGAATGATTTGTTGGAATAAAAAAATTTGATTTTTATTAAATAAGATGATGAGTATTTTCTAGAATATATTTTCTGAGTTCAAATAATGGATTTATATAAGGAGAAAATATAATTTCTCATAAGGGAGATTTTGTAAGTTCAATGGAAGGAGACTATGTAAAAATAATGTAAGAAGAAACATCAGTTAAAAAATATTAATAAGGTGGTTTATGAGATGAATTTATGAAGTGTGATTTTAAAAATAGTGTCTCAAAATAATTAAGATTTAAATGGAAAAATTAAAATTATTTTTAATTATTATTATATTAAACAAATATCATTTTATATTGAATTTAAAAAATCATGCTCAATATAAGTTCAGGATACATTTGAATCACCATGGAGTTTGTAAGATATTGAATAATAGATATATACCAAATTTGGAGTCTAAATTTAACCAAACTAGGATAAAAAGATACAATACAATTTTCTAATAAAATTTTGTTTCATTACAAGTTTTACAATGAGAGAACATTTATCAAGTTGAAGAATATTTTAAACATTAAATGTTTTGGAATTTTGTGTTTAGAATAACGTATAACTTGAAGAAACATAATGAAATCAAAATAATATTTTTTCGAAGAATTGTAAAATGGTGTTATGTTCTATAAAAAACTATCCTGATGATGTTGATATGTATGCTCAAGGTTTAATATTCACAAATGGAAGTTCATGATACTATATAATTATTGAAAATGTTGTGAAAGATTATTTAGTACCAAAATTTTACTAGGAGAGGATAATTTTTAATGACTGCTAAAATATAAGATATTTATATGGAATTAAAATAAGAATGTAAATGATAGAAAATATCAGAGCTCAGATATTTTAGAATATTTGTTGATGGTGTTCAAAATTAGGTACCCATATCATTAAAAATCAAAGACTGTAATTTACTCAATTTTTTAGGAAAATTTATCAAATAAAAATTTCCAAGAACATTTAAATCAATTGGGGAGAAAAATGATGTGATTACGATTATTAAGAAAATTTTTATTGATTACAACCAACTATGAAATTTCATAGAGGTTATTATATCAAATAAGAGGTCTAAAAACATGATAAAGAAAATTTCATAACACAATGTCCCAGAAATTATATATTTTGGATGATTTAAATCCTTAAAGATCCTGATATTTTTTCCTGACCATTATAGCTTTATTAGAAGTTCTTCAAGATCTTAGAAAAGTTATACAGAATATAAGGCTCTCCATATTTTTTAGGGATGAATTCTATCTGAATTAGAAAAATATTATATACTAGATCAAATATGAAAAGGAGGTTTTCATTGGGGTGTATAACCAATTTTTGGGGTCTTATAGATAGGCTGTATAAGTAATCAACAAAGGAGTTTTTAAATGGAGTGTGTTACCAATTATTATAAATATGCGGGGATGTATAAACTATTGAAGTAATATTTTAATTGTGGTGTATAAAAAATTATAGTATATGTGTATAATTTGTGATTCGATGTACAACCAACACGGTAAATCGTGGGATTTTATACCAAACCATGTAAATTCTTATGTTATTTTTTCTTGTTATTTCATTTTCTTACATCTGTGGTAAGGCTAAGAATTTAAATTAGAGAGTATCAAGGCCTCAGTCAGTAATAGTGGATGATTATATTTAGAGAAATTAACTAAATAAAGACAAAAAAGATAACACATATTCACCCCATCCCCTTTCATTGACCCTGCTTGACCTTGGTAATTCAATTGATGTCATATCCATATAAACACTATGGATCTATTTATTGAAGCATATAGAATTTAAGTTTAGTTAATATTAGGTTAGTTATTTATTTTAATAATAATAAATATAATAGTTGTAATAATATGATGATACCCCATATTATTTAACATAGCCTAGAAATAGAGGTTGCATCAATAATTTTATTTCTACTTAGATAAAAGACGCACCAATGAATTTTACAAATAAATAGAATCTTGGCGTTGATTTAATAGATGAAAATTCCATTCTAATATATTCTTTAGGAAATGTTAATATAAAGGTCATGGGTATTGAAATAGAACAATGACATTGGTAATAACATACAATAATGTTCAAGTTAATGAAAAAGTAAAGAAATAAATGTTTGAAATATTGAGAAGAATGTTTGAATATTTTAGGACAGTGGAAAATGAAACTATTGATGATTACTTCACCTCAATGAATGAAATTTTTAGCAATAATTAAGTGTTCATATATGTATTGGATGATTTACTTATTATTAAAAAAATTGATGATGACCTTTCCCGATAATTTTTATCCTAAAATATATGTATTGTAGTATAGATATAATTTATCTATTTATGAATTAAATAGAATGAGTTTTTTCTATGAAGTGAGGAAATATCTTGCATACAAAAATGTTTAAGGAGTTATTGGCTTTGAATATATAATAAAATGAAAAATTAAAGAATAAAATTCGGAATGGAATGTGATTCAAAAGATAAGGAAAGTGAAGATGCCATCAAAAAATTGTATCTCTTCTCTCAAAAATGATAAAATAATAAAATGGAAGGTAAATAATAAAAAATCATTAGAGTGATGGAATTATGATAATCATGGATAGTTTTCTATGATATTCTAAAGAATATAATATAAGAATATAAAAATTATTGGGATTATGAGAAGCTATAAAAATAAAAAAATGTATATGAATAATAAAAATCATTCAACCATTAAGGAATATAATTTAATTAGTAAGTATGAAAATTATGATTCAGCATCATTTATCACTTTGGCAATGAAAAAAAAATTTCCCACTAAGGTTGAAAATGTTTCGGATACATCATGTAGTGAGGATTATGGAGAATGTGGAATTGAACTAGAATGTAAACTGAAGTTTGATAAGGAATCTTGTATTGAGTACATTATAAAACTCATGATAAGAAATGAAAAACTTATCAAATGATAAAAATAAGTAAGCTTATCTAATGTAATATTTCATTATAAGTGAATTTGAGAATCATAAAGAAATGAATTATATCAAATATAAAGTGTTTGAGTAAGGAATGATATTAAAAAATCATGTTGATAAATATGTTATGAAAGAATAATAATAAGAAATGGTTCAATCACGGCTCTTGGTAGCAAAAAAATCCTTAAAAAAGTAGAATGAAGATTTATACAAAATAATAAAAGTAAAAAATCAATACATCAAGAACATTTACTGAAATTAGTATTCAAAAAAATTTTAAATATTATTTTTATAATATTACTAAGGTTTTTCATATTTTTCCATAGTTTAAAATAATAATTAGTATGAATGGAAGTATAGCGAAAAATTATCTACCATTAATAAGAATAACTATTGGAAATAGAAGGAAGATTGTTGTTAAATCTCAGAATAAATCAGAAGGATATTTTAGATACATGAAAAAAAATCACAAAAAATTGTGGAGAAAATAACATTCTTAAAAGAACCAAAACTGTAGTCCCCTAATCAATATTCTTATGTAATATAAAAATTTTACAAATCATGTTGAAGTTATTAAATATTCAGGAAAACATAATTTAATTGTTGATTTAATATGTCTTTACCAAGGAATAGGAATGGACTAAGGGGGAGTGTATTTCAGAAATTAAGGTCTAATTTTAATAGAAAACCTAGTATCATATATATTTTCATCTAATTTATCCATGAAAAATAAATTCGACATTTGGAAGGAAGGTTGGGGTAGGTGTGGATTATTAGGACACAAATAAAAGGATTTCTTGACTAATCTTCAAGTAAATTTTCAATATGGTGTAAAAGGGGGAAAATTATTAATATAATAAAGTAAAATTATTGTTGTGGTATTTATAATAATAAATATCATGATATAATCAAATCAAAAAGATACCATGGAATGTGTGAATAGTAATTAGGCCTGACCAATTAGCTAAGGAAAACAAAAATTAAAGATGATAAATCAAATTACATTAGAATGGGAACGGGGGTTATATCAGACAAGATGTTAGATATTCTTAGGGAGTCAAATATGAGAAATGATTTGAAAATTGAAATGAAGAATGATGAGTTTAAAAGGAAATTATGGACTAGGATGGAAGAAATTATCATCCTGAATAATAATTCCAATAAAAAAAGGTTCCTCTTAACTCCCTATTATTTTTATGTGTTTTTAACTAACATTGAAGGAATTAAAGTATATTATTATGTATATCCTCAGAATTATACTAAGAATAATGAATCCTCATTAAATTTTCAAAATTACCATGAAGTGGATAAATTGATTGCATCTCTTAAGGGGGATATTATATGAAGAAAAAGAGAAGAAAGAGGTTTTATCTCATTAAAATATTTAACAAATACTGAACATGAGGTATTTTAATCAAATTCTCATCTATTAATCATGAATGATCAAATAAAGAGTGGTTATTTAGTTCATGAAAATTTTATATAAAGGGGTTTTTTATCTTTTAACTAAAATTTATTAAGTTTTTGGTGACCTTTGTCTAGGATTTTTCCATTTAATTGATAAATAAAATTATTTACATCCTCTGAGAGAAGAATTTATAGTCATTTAGAATGTTATTATCGTGATTTTTTTATTGATATCATATATGACCTCTATTATATATATTATATTTTGTATATTGTTCTTTTCAAAGAATAGGTAGATTTAATTAAGTAATGGTGATTTACTGAGAACCATGTGATATATTCCCTCTCATTAAATTTTTTTAAAAATGAGGATAAGTTGTTTTTTAGAAGAAACTTGAGAATACCCCTAATTTTACATTTTTAGTTGATTATCAAAAGTGGTAGAAATAAATTTTCACACACATTGACTTTAAAGATGTTTTTTCATATTGAAAATAAACACAACGGGGTGGATTGATGTACCCAAATTATTATGATTGCATTTTTCATTAATTTTTTAATATGTGTTTGAAAGAAATTTTTCATGGATTTTTTAATGAATTTTGGTGAAGATGAAATTCAATATTATGGATGTTGTTTTGTAAAGATAAAATATAATATTTTAGAATCATAAAGCTGGAAGGTCATTCATGAGTTTCACAGAAAGGGAAATATTGATATATGAAAGTGACGATTTTTGTGAGTTGAAAAATTTGATTTTATAAATATATTTTTCAATAAAAAAATTATTTATTTCGAAAGATAATTTTTTGTTTTATGGAAAAATTTATGTGAGTTCAAAAAAATTTATTTTTGGAAGAATAAAAGTTATGTTCATCAAAGAGAGATTTTTAAGTTCACGGGAAGGATATTTTGTAATAAGAATTTCAAAACAAACTATAGTTTTTTGAGTAAGATTAAAAGGTTATTTTACCAAATGAGTTGAAGAAGAAATATTTTGAATTAGTTTCCTAGACCAATTAATGTTTCAGAAGAACATGTATAAAAATTGTAACACATCAACATTTAAAAATTTGAAGAACATATTGGGTAGTTTGTATGACATAGAACACCAAGAGTATAAGGGAATATAAAATCATGAGAATTTATGATATATTTATTTTAAAATGAATCCAATATTTTTGAGGCCCTTCATTTTATATATCACTGGGTTTGAAAAAAACATGATACACTATTAGAATATTATTATTTAAACAAGACCATAATAGCCTAGTCATTAAGTTGGTGGTTGTGAATAGTAATAATTAAATGATGAAAATTTTATGTTTTTAATTTGTATAAAATAACTTAAATGGATAAAAATTTATTATAAATAAAATAATAATTATTTAAATGTGAAATAAATGTTTTCTAGAGAATTGTATTTTTCTGAAATGTGGATTAGTCATATATTATGAAAAAAATAAGAAATTATATATTAAAAATATTTATAAAAAGTTTTTACCAAATAAAATTAAATTTTCAAAACATAATTTTAAAATTATCTTAAAGTGTATTTTGGGGATTTTTCATGAATATTTTCCATTTTTTGTTAAATAGTTAAATAAAATTAATTGAAAATCGCTTTTCATTTTAATTATATATAAAGTTAAAATATATTTTCATTTTTATAAAAAAGAAAAATTAGTTCAATTATATATCGATTATTATAATTTTGGTCATTATAATAATTTTCATATTAAAACTTCTCCTAATTTTTTTAAACATTTTTAAATTTTCTCTCCGAAAACACGCTTTCTCCTTGCATCTACAAGATTAAAATTATAATTAATTCTTTAAATTATTTTAATGTAATTTATAAAATGGGATTACATTTTTATAATCCTAATAATTTATATTAAAAACTATTTTCCAACCAATTTGTGACCAAATTAAATAGTAAAAAATTCAAATTTTAATATTTCGGCTAAGGTAAAAATGGGTTTACCAGGTATTCAACTAAAAACATAAGATTTAAAATGAACTAAAAATTGTATAAAACCAATATTATGGAAATATATATTCTTTATAATGTCTCGGTCTCAATAATAATATATATTTCACTCTTTTTCAATTGAAAAACAATGGTACACCTTCTTCTTTTCAAAAATTACATGTGTTCCACTCACATCACCTATAAAAGGACACCCCTGTCCTATTTTATTCAAACCCTAAAACCATTTTTTTTATTATAATAACAGAAAAAATAACTTCATAACTTTTATCCCATCATCATATAATCCCTTTTTGGTCAAAATAATATTCTAGGAGAATATTAGGCAAAATCCACAAGAGGTGGTTTTAGAAGAAGTAATATTCCTAACTATGCATTTTTTATTTAATTATTCTTCCACATAATTAAAATAATGTTTTTTATTCTTATATAATTACTCAATTATAGACCATATAAAGATATTTTATTATTTTAATTTAATTACCTAAAAACATACCCACTTCCAAAAAATGGGTTATGAAATCATTGTTATTATGTATGGTAGACTACTGCATCGCGAACCTATGTCATTCAGTTTTACAATACCTCATTTCACAGATGGGTTTGATTATTTATATGAAGTATATATATTATATTTATATAATAATTATACCCATTATTAATTGCATCACGTATATCATTTTACTTTTTATTTTTTAAGGTATACGATAATGTCACTCATGTGTCTAGCTGATTACATGCCCCATGAAGCGATTTGATTCATTTAACACTAATGTTTTACATAGAAGGAAATGAGGATATATTTAATGAATATTAATTGTATAAATTAAATTATTAAAATTTTAAAAAAATATTTATCATTACTAATGGATAATATATCATTTTCTTTCTTACACTTAAATATTATAACATCATTTTTGTATGTGTGGACTACTGCCTTCATGAAGCAATGTGAATCAATTTTCATCACTACACCAAATTGATGATATATTTATGACTAATTAAAAAAATAATATTGTATATATTATATAATTATCATTATTTAAAGATAAAATATTATGTATCTTCATTCCATAATGATCATCGATGAATGAAAAGGTTACTCATGTGTATGTATGGCTTAACCTCCCATTGATATTAACGTGGTTAATTTTTTCAAAAAAAAATTCATGATTAGTTTTAAAAGTATAATTTATTTTTAAATATTATAATTAAAACATGATTATTATTATACATATATATTTAAATAATAAACACTTTGATCATAGTCAACTGACTAAATAAATTTTTGACAAATAAAAAAATATCATCGAAACATATGATGTAAAGTTTATTGATTATGTAATCATATATGACATGGAAATAAGTGAAATAAAAAGAATAATGAATGTGAAAAATTTTATTATTAAGGTAAATAATTTCCATAAAGATACTATTTTGGGATATAAGAAACATACGTGACATGTTGGAATCTAGTTAAGGGTCTCACATCTAACTTTTAATTCTGTAAGACATAAGCCATACTCATGACTTATATATTTTTTGTGGTGAATATACTTAAATTTTCAATGTTATTTCATAAATTAATTTATCTTCATTGTATTTTATCGATAAATTAAATTTATTTCTTTTTTTTGGAATATGATTCAAGAGTTACAAAACTGGTAAGGGTTTATTTCACAGTATCATCATTATTCAGAATTGTTTTTTCTTAAGTATACTGTTGGGAAATAATTTGACATCTACATATTAAAATAAATTTACTTTCTTCTACCATGATAATTCATGAAATTTATCATGTAATATTACAATTTTCCCTATTTTTGGTACATAAAATTATTAGTAATTTTTTTTATAAAATCTCATTTTCATTCACTCTTTGGTCACAAATTATTTATTCTTACAATACCATGTCTTCTAAAAATATTTTAAAAAATGTTTTAGGATTATCCAAAAGATTTTTTAAAGACATAATTACAAATTTTTATTAAAACTCATTTTTAATGTAATCAACATATCATTTTGTGAACGAGAAACTTTTCATTCCGTTTTATAGTGACACTACAAGAAATCCGCCTATTAGCGGCGGTTTTTTTTCATATAGCAGCGGTTTAAACCACTGCTATATGGTTTGGCGGCGGTTTACAAAAACCGCCGCCAAACTGGGCATCAGAAATCTATTAGTGGTAGTTTTATGCATTTCGCGGTGGTCAAAGAAATGCGTCGTTGTACCTCATTTCACGGAGGTTTTCGGTAAATTTAGCGGCTGTTTTACGGGCTATTTAATTAACAGTGGCTATAATCGCCGCGAAATTCAGGCGTGTCATGCGCCTGCTTAGCGGCAGTTAAAACAGCCACTAATTCCGGCGTGATTTCACGGCGGTTTTAACCGCCTCTATGTGTAATGTCGATTACATTTAGCGGCGGTTTAAACCACTGCTAAATGTATAAGTGGTTAAACAATAGAGGCGGTTAAAACCGCCACGAAATGCTGACCCGGAAAAAAATAGCATTTCTACTTATACTGCACCACTGCCCTGAAAAAAAATCCTAACAAGAATTCTAAGAAAAATAAAATTATTAACAACAATTACATGGATAATTCCTCTTGTAACTAATATGCGAAACATCATTTAATAACATCAAAGTGGTCATGCATTAACATACCACATATCAACATCTACAGAAAGACATATGGGATTCTCAAACAAAAACTAGGCATGATATATCAACTATCACTACTAATATGAGAAACATCATTTCATAACCTTTTCATCACCTAAATACATCACCTCAACCCTAGAGACATTTAGCATCCTGGGACAGAATAGAGCATCAGGAATTTTGGTAGTATTCTGATGCTTATAACGCTAAAAATGATCACCTATCCAACAAAATAATAATTTAAAAGGGTCACTAATTTGATAAGGTATATTACCCTGTTGAAAATGGCCATGATGTTGATAAAAATAAGAAAGTTTTGGAATGGATAGGTTGAGAGGTTTCCTTTCTACCATTCATGCTTTTATAACCAACATGAAGACCCAGATTCCCAAATGTGAATCCCAAACAGAGAAGAGCCCTCCATTTAAAAACATCGCCAAGTATCCTACTAACCAAAGACTTAGGGATACATGTAGTCTCACCCAATAGCCCCATGAGGCATACTCTCTAGCTTCTAGAGTAGCGCAAAATGATCCCATGACATTCCAAACTTGTCGAGAAGGGCATAGATGAGGGCGTATGATAAATGTTTGAGCCCCACTTCTATAAAAGAAGAAATTAATCCAATCATTAAATGAAATAATCAAATTCAAGTACAAATCCTTTTTCAACCTCTCCTTTACAATGGAATGAATTTCTCCTGCTAAGGCCTGAGTCTATTTATTTCCATCCCAAACATTCTCAACGGGAAGGAATTCATGAAATGTTTCCACAAATAGAAGTATTCCCCCAAGCTTAAAAATATTTCATAGGCCAATTTCTACCTCACCATGGGCTAGATAAATAGTTTTGGTTCCTAGAAACCATCAACTAATCAACTCACTATGGAATTATTATTTATGGTACATGATAAACTGCAAAATATATGTCTCCTCAGATTGATGAACAGCATGCAATTGATAGGGGAATTTTGTGCAGATCTACCTAACCCAAAATTCCCATGCCCATTCATCAAAGAAATTACCACTAGGGTGAAAATCACACTTTCAGCTCAAGACACTTTTTTGGTTTTCTAGAGAGAAGATGAGCATGTTTGAGTAAATATTAGAAATCAATTAATGGGTGAGATCATGAATATATAAAACCATGGTGATTTTTTAAATGTATAATATTTACCTAAGAACGGTGCCACAATTAACTGGCTATCCTCAAAAACTATCATTTTAAAATAGTCAACAGAGAGTGACATCATGTGAGACTAAATGTTGTATTCAGGTGAAGAATAGAACTATCATCCGGATGTCCAAATATTTATAAAGGTAGTCTGTTCAATAGAGGATAGTTTTGACGTTCAGTCAGAATAAGAACCTTCAAAACATCATTGTTATAAAATAATTTGTATCGATGATTGACATTATGGTTCCAGAAAATAAGGTCTCTAAAGTCTACCACATAATATGACATTTGAGAAATAGAGGACATATTTAAAGAGAATAGAGAATATATTAGAAGATATGTAACCATTAACAGATAATCAGTTGTGCTAATCAAACAAAATAAGTTCCTAACATGGAAAACATTACGTGGACCACATGATCCATTCAAGGTCACGAAAATCACATAACCCATAAAACATATTTTGATCATATGATTTTTCTTAATACATATAATCATTTTAACATGTGAAGGTCACATGAATCACATAAATATTAGTAGATCATGAAAAAATCCTCAAGAGACAACTAAATCACATAAGATAGACTAATGGCCAAGGGTGTGCATCAAAGTTCAAATAAATTACCATTGATTAGTTCATGGATTGATTAAGTGAGATATTTAGACAAGGTGATCACACAAAGAGGTCAAGTAAAATGATCACATGATTAGGTCTCTTGTATGGTTCTTGTGATGAGGTCATGCAAAGTTGTCTTGAAAAGCAATCGCACGAGAGAGGAGGCTTTGAGAGCTATGGAGCTTCATGTCACCGGTCAAATGACCAGCCTCTCACCCCCTATTTATAGGGAACCTCAAGGAATATTAATGGACTTATAGAAGACCAAAATATGTATTGAATTCCAACCAGAGAAAACATAAGAGACTCATGAAGTCATTTCCTACCTCATAACTGAGTCTTTGTTCCATTGAACACCACTTTGTGGGGGGGCATTTTTTGACGCTAGCCAAATGAGCATTGTATATTTTAGTAACAAAGAAATACCCAAAGCATAGGTATTAATATATACCAAAAGGAAATAAAATTCTAGTATGTATACATATAGAATAACCACCTAGGCCACAAGGACCATGTGAACTTCAATGAGGCTCATGACCACATGACCCTAGGAACATCATGCAAAGGGGTTATGCAATTCATGTGATCTGTTCTTGATCATTTCAAGCCCCATAAAATATCCCAATTAATCATGTAAACCCCCTATGATTATTCTTTTTTATCATATGACATGTCATCTAACAATCTCCCAATATGTTCATAAAATAAACGTTAGAAATAAGGGAAGCTTCATGGGAAGGGAGTTGCATTGGTTTTCATGTTATGTGGTCACGTGCCTTATAAAAACTATTAATGATCATGAAAATCACCTTAGAAAACCATCTTGATCTAGTGATATCCACTCAACAAGGCTGTTTGGACATGAAACACCCTAATGAGTCCAATTCCCAATGCTGAATTTACAACAGAAACATCAAAGAGCCTATTACCATAGATCATCTAACCAATGAAACAAACACATCATTCTCTTTACCACCTGAGGTTATTGTGATCATTCAAGGTTATCCATTGAAGCTCATCCAAGACCAATGGTTTTTTAAATGTTCCATACACCACACATGTTATATATACAAACCAACCTTTCCCATATTTGTTCAACACATCAACAATACTACTCTAGGTCTGATGATGCATCGTCACCCTCTCCACCTCCATCTTCTACTGCCACCTGTAAGAACATTATATTGAAAATTAGATATTGTTGCATATTTATAATTACACTTAAAACCAATAAAAGTTTCCAAACTAAATGATTTTGATTTTTTGTGATTTACCTGCTCACCACCACTCGGTGCACTACCACTGGGGGCATATCTGTTCATCTGCTGATATAAATCAGTCAACGCTTTCTGCATGGCGGATATCTGAGCCCCTTGGTCTTGAACTGTGGCTCGTAGAGAAGAAATATCCCTCTGAGCATCCTCAGGTATAGGCTGACTATAACCAATAGTAGATGCAGTTGGAATCCTTGATGGCCTGCTAAAGACCTCAGATGGTACGGGTCCCAAACCCATCACGTGCACTCTACCAGGATGCTCCTTCCGAAGGACTTGAGAAACCGGGTAATCCTGGGAGACTGAGTAGGACTTCCCAGGATTGGAATCCCATAGTTCTTTAATTTTTACCTATAAATAAAATATCAATACATATTAACATAGTAAAAACTGATAATAAGTTATTATAATAAAAATTTGACTTCATACCCCATCTTCTTTGGTAGACTCATTAACAAAAGAGCCATATGATTTTCTATGAACATCCAACCACAGTTCAGTCTGGGAGTCTTCGTGCCCTAAATTCTGTGGCTGCATTAAGCAAAGATAAATCCAAAATTAAATATATTAAATACATAATATTTTATTATAAATATTTAATCTATTTAAAATATTACCAATGACATTCGGCTTCTTGAAAATATTTTTGAGCCCGCCTTGTGAGGGATGACTTGCTTGGCCCTATTTAATGCATTCTGTCGTGAGAGATCCTAAAATAAATAAAATGAAATTTTACAGTAATGTATCCAATGTCATCCCATATTCATATACATATATTAACGTAAAATGAGGATAATATAATAATATATATTTCAATACCATCCTCTTCTCATCACGATGCATGTCAACAAAAAGTTTCCACTGCTATTTCGGTACCCCACTAGGTAGCTTGTCATAAATTTATTCCAAGGTCAACGAAGTATCGTTGACATCACACCACAATCTCCATTTGAAATCTTTCCATTTTTTACCATGATTTTTCAAAGTCCACTTCCATGCTATCACATCAGCAACTGTGATGTGGAAGAACATCTATACACATAAATTCATTTTGAACATATTAGTAACATGACATTCAAGTAAACCATAATGTAATAAAATTACTTTTATTTGAGAATTGAAAACTTCATTTTTCCAGTTTGGAGTCATATGTCTCCAATCATCATATAAAATGGGAATGGAAATGGGCTCCACTACCAAATGACCTATAATCTGGCCAAGTAAACCTACGACATCATCCGTAGGGACCCCATAAGAATCAAATGGCATGACTATCTTTTGGCCATTCATGTTCCAAACATCTGATATTTTTAAGTGTTTCTCCATGGTTTCATTTTTTTCATCTTCAATAAGAAAACAATTAGTATAAACAAAATGCAATAAATTTATTTAATTAAAATATATACCTATGACTGTGAACCTCCAGTATGTCTGGGATGAACTGGAAGGGGTCTTTCGCCGCCCAAATGATAAGGCAACTGTAGGGGGGAGTCGACGACTCAAACTCTAATGTGAGGCCCTCTGATCGTGGGAGAGATGGTGCAGGGGGAGATGGTGTGGGGGTGTAGGCAGCTGGTGCCTCAGATGTCGTAGGGAGTGACCCAGATGGATCGTCATCTGTCACAGAACTAGAAGAAATAGTATACCACTTCCTCCTTGGCATTCATGTCATTTAATCAAATAAAATCAAGTTCAGAATATATATTTCAAAAAAATTATGCAGAAAAAAAAATTAATAATGATAATAGATGCCCAGTACTAACAAACAAAATATATATAACAATGATAATGAATGATTGTGGAAATGAAACAAGTTGTTGCTGCATGAATGAATAATTGTACATACAATCATCTTCCCCTTCAATCATTTCGGTTTGCTACTCCATTTCTTCATCCACTTCATTCATCCTTGCAAGACTAATATTTTCAATATCATGATGGACAAATAATTCTGCTTCATGTTTTTGATGACATTCAATTTCAGAGGTCAAATCTTCCACTTCATCACCAATATCATACAAATCTCTTTGTATTACGTGAGTAACTACACTCCACCTTTCATCCACAACATCATTCACATAATATAACATTTTTTCTTGAAATGCTAAGATATATGGATCATGCATTTCACGATCACCAACATCTATCAAGCGAGAGAAGTTCACAGAATTAAATTGCATTGAATCTCTTTTAATACCTCTGATAATATCGACCAATTTGAATTTTAATAAAACAATAGAAAAATTTCCATGGTAGTTTAATTAAATAATATCATGTAGCTTTCCATAGTATCTGACTTCAGAAAATGTAAATATACCACTACTCTGTGTTTTTAAACCCACTTCTCGATCGACTATACGAAATCTAAATCCATTCACATTATAAGCATCAAACTTTCTAACATTCTTTATAGGACATCTAGCAAGAAACTTCAAATCTTCTGACAAGTCTGCTCGAGTATCATTATTCATGATATGAAAAAAGAAATATAATTCAATATATTTACAAATTGTATGTGTCAAACTAATATTCATATTTATTGCAATATTTATGAACTTACATGTCGTGCAAACCATTCTACAAGCTCTTTATTCACAACTTTCGTTATATCTTTCTCATTTCGTGTTCGGCCTCTCATTCGTCTCTTTGTTTGTATCCTCAAATCTTCAAAAAATGGATCTGAGATTTCACTATTTAGCAGCACATATCTATGTGCCTGTAATAATTCCAATTCTGTCAGTGTCACATTTGAGGTCCTCCCAACTGATCGGCCAATAGCAGGAAATATTTCTGATTTCTGATGCATTTAAGATTGATTTGATGTGTCATCAACACGTCCAACTTGATTAAATCTTGTCTCAATATCATCTAAATACCTGGAACAAAAGGCAAGACATTCATCAGCCAAATATCCTTCAGCAATAAAGCCTTCTGGTTGAGCTTTATTTCTCACGTATGATTTCAAATTCCCAAGATATCTGTGAAATAAAATAATAATATTATGCATTTTTTTAAATGTAATTTTTTTTACATAACTGGAAAACATATAAATAAAATACCTCTCAATTGGATACATCCATCGATAATGAACGGGGCCCCCTAATATAGCTTCTTCAACCAAATGCACAGTTAAATGCATCATGATAGTAAAAACGATGGAGGAAAGATCATCTCCATTGCACAAAGAGTCAATACAAACCTCTCCTGGAGGCTGTCAAGCTGAAATGGATGTACAAATTTCTCACATAATTTCCTGAAAAATGTTCAGAATTGGAGTACAATAGTAGTAACTTTTTCAGGCAATAATTTATGAAATGCCAATGGTAGTAACTGTTCTAACAAAATATGTGAATCGTGAATTTTCAATCCATGTAACTTACGATTCTTCAAGTCAACAAACCTCGAGATGTTACTCGAATACCCAACAGATACCTTCAAATTCTTTAAAATTCGATGGAACGTATCATTATCCCTATTTTTCATTGCGAAAATTGTCGGAGCATACTTTTCATTCTCATTTGGCCAGAGATCGCATTTTATGTTCATTACATGTAAGTCTTTGCGAGCATTAAGATGATCCTTCGACTTTCCATGCTCATTAAGTAATGTGAAAATCAAAATATCACAGACATTCTTCATAATATGCATCACATCAAGATTGTGGCGCAACAAATTAAATTCCCAATATGAAAGTTTGAAGAATATACTTTTTTTCTCCCATTGTTGAGTTCTGATTTCACTTGACGATGCACTTCGGACCTGTTTTCTGCTATAATTAAAATGATGAACCTTCCCAAATTCTATTTCAACATTTTCATGTTGTGTCAATATTTCAGAACCGGTTAACAACTTTGGAGGTGGTCAATGATCAATGAAACCATTAAATTTTGATTTGTTCAGCCGAAATCTATGAGATGCATCGATAAATCTTCAATGGAATAGGAAGTACCATTTTCTACTATGAGGTAGCCATTTCGGCTCAAAATTAAAGTTACAAACGGGACAAGCCAAACCCGTATAAGTGTTCCAACCAGATAAATTCCCAAGCCTAGGGAAGTCACTAATGGTCCATAGTTAAGCAGCATGCATTTTGAACATTGTTTTAGAAGAAACATCAAATGTCTCAACACCAAGGGAAGTCACTAATGGTCCACAGTAAAGCAGTAAGCATTTTGAACATTGTTAGAAGAAACATCAAATGTCTCAACACCGTTACTCCATAACTCCTGCAATTCTTCAATAAATATTCATTGATCGTACACTTCATTATCCAATTTCTATATATAATATATGTCAAAAAAATTTATATCTTGGGGAATTCCATTTACTGTCGAAGAGAATTCACAAGAAATATATTCAAGTTCATATTCAATGTTTATATGTAGGAAAAAATCTCAAAAATATTCCACAAAACGCATTTATTCTCTATTTATATATAATTATGCAATAGATAACAACTCAATCATATATATATATATATGTATATATTATGTACGTTATTCTTCAGAACCTGATAAATTTAATTAGAAAAATATTTATTTTACTAAATTTCATAATAAATTGATCTTCTTCTACATCATCTTGATGATAATAAACTCATTCTTGAATGATATCCAGAAATTGGTTCCAAATCAATTTATCATGAACATACATAACATGCATCATCAAACTGTCACTTTCATCCAGATTAATAAAATTCTTATAAATAGAAATAAATTTACATAGGATCTATTCTATTTTTGTAACCCATTAATATGTCCATATAAACATTAATTATCATGAATAAGTAATGGGTTACCATTGCAAAATTCCAGATTATATTTAAGTAAATGTTGATAAACATAGTATAGGTATATATGATTTTTATATGGATATTAATATTTTCAGTTTGTTCTAATTATGAAATGAAAATCATGATCATCATTTCACATGTACATTGAGTTTTGGTAGAACATACGCCTACTGGTTTAAAACCAAAATATAGATACTAATAATACGCTTACAAGTTTTACATGTAGGATAAATCTTTGTTATCACATTTCAATGTTTATTTTTGAGAAACACACTAATTAAGGTGTATTTCACACATACACATTGAAAAAAAATTATATATCTTGAAATGATAATTACATTAAAAATATTCACTCACACATACCTCATGAATTGGTATATTATCAATTACTTAAAATTAATGAATCACACAATGAAAAAAACACATTCATTGAGAGTAATTGAAGCATATTGAGATTGTATAAATGAATTATATGTAATCTAGTACATCCTATATTTATGAATTCTCTAATGAATTCCTAAATTATTCAAGGTAAATCTGAGTCAAACTAAACCATCTGATGACTTCCCCAAACCTCTCAATACATGTTATAAGATCATTTACTTGATTATTTAAACATTTAACATGCTCAATAACTCTTTAATATATTCTCAACCTTCAATTTGGTTTCATCCAGAAACATTAAACAATGAGAGTGTGAAAAAATGATTTTCTTTATTTGGTAGGAACCTTTATTCATCACTCTAAATTTCAAAATTTTATTAATTACATTGGTTGTTGTATTGACATTAGTATTTGTTGATAAAGAATATAATTGAACAATACTCTGAACTCTAATCTCATTTGTTGATTCTTTTAAATTACAAATAAACTCCCTTTGTTAATATAGTTATCCCCCCATCTTGATATAAAAAGAAAAAGAAAAATGGAATCATCCCTAATTGAAATATATGATTAGAATAAATACATATGCTACTCCATTTAATAGATATTATTGGAATTTTATTCCCATCATTTTCACAAAAAAGCTCATATCTTCTTTCATTCCGTAAGAGTTCAAAATATTCCAATATCACTTCCCATAAGTTACAAGTTCATATAAAATCAAATGTTTAAAAATCCAGTATAAATAATTATTGATTCATAACATTTCACTTTCAATATTATGAAATTAAATAAATAGTTTGTGTACATCAGATAAAACATTTTTGAAAACACTTGCTTCCAGAATACCCAATGGTTTTTTTCATAAACCATTATCAATGTGATACAACTTATTTATTTTAAAACATGGGGGATTACAAGATATATTAATATGATCATTTAAGAAATTTATTGTTACATGATCATAATCATAAAAATATTTCATGTTCCATATATTTCTTTACAATTTTTTTTATATAATCACTCCACATTGAAAAATATAATTTTTATAGTTTGATGTATATTTTGGGGAAACAATTCTTAAATCATTTTCAATGTTGAAGGGGATATAAAATTTACTATATTTGAGAATAATTTTTTAATCTCTAGTATCATCACACATTTCTAGAGTTTCGCTTCATTGGATTATGTTTAATAATCATTACCTTAACTTATCAATATTATAGATCAATAAAAATAATATGGAATTTTTTTTCCATATTTAGTTTCATAATTTGAACAATGTTGTTGATACTTTTTTATAAGCCAATGAATATTCTTCTCATTAGATCCAACACATTGATAACACATTATGATAATTCCCCCACATAATTTCAATGTTTTTTCATCTACTAACCATTTATTCAGTCGTGATTACCTATTATTCAAATATGGACAAGGATTATTTAGTTCATTAAAAAGATGAGTTTTATTTTTTGGTCTTTATCAACATTACTATAAATTATTATCTTTTCATTACATATAATCAAGTACCTTTTATATATATAATAAGCATATGGTTCAAGTGATCTTTTATTTTGAGTGATGACACTTTTTTTAAAAGAATTAAATGGTTCTTTCCCATTTATCCTCATAAACCAAAGAAAAATATTCATATATCTATTATCCATATATATTACATGGTTGTACCTTCCACAGATTTCATTAGAAAATGTCTTCTGACCTTTTATTGGGATTCATATTATATTATTCAATAGGAGATTAAACCACCAAGGCAATCTTATTTATTATCTCTTACGTTCAGCTAGTAATCAGTTATCTCCCCTTCAGTTTTATATTCATGACCATCTTCAAATGGTCCATAATGTTCCCCATATTTTAAAAATAAATTAAAATTTTACCTTTATGTTTGGCCTCCTTCTCAACATTCTTAAATATTTTATTATTGGATGTGGATGGATCTATATCATTCAACAACTATTTATATTCTAAGGAAGAAACAATTTATTACTTTACATTATCCATAGTATATTCATATTATTTATTATATTTAGTATATAAATGACATGTTCATAGTCTATAGAAATATTTATCATATATATGATCGTATATTTTTTACATATAAAAAATTACATGTGATTCAAATCAGTTCATGGAAGATATATTAATCCCTTATATGTAGTGTTTTATTTCCTAATAGGGTTATCATATATTTCAACTATGCTCCTCTATACTCTAGGATTTATATAACTATTCAATATTAATTGTGTCATAAATCATTGAATCCATGTTCAAACCTCCAATGAAACGATCACCTACCAATCATTCTTAATATTATCACCATGCATGAAGTCTATCAAAATTTCTTATATTTCAAACCTAGTTAAATGGATACATACCTAGAAAAGATAGGTCGCCGGAGATGGAGGTTGCGGGGTTGCTGGAGACGGAGGTCGCGGGGTCGCCGGAGGTTTCGGTTCGTCGGACGGTTGGGGGTCGCCGGACGGTTGGGGGTCGAGGGTTGCTGGTCACTGGGGGGGGGTTAGGGGAAGAAGGGAGGGCGCGTGGGTTTGGGGGAACGATCGGGGTTGGGGGTAGGGAAGGGTCGGGATTGTTAAAATAAATTTCGGGTTTCACGACGGTTTATTAAAATCCGCCGTGAAACCTTTCGGCGAAAACGTTTAGCGGCGGTTTTGTGAACCTCCGCCACAAAACCGCCGCTAAACCCGGTTTTTATTGTAGTGTGAAAAAATATACTTTTTAACTTGTATGACAAGCACATAATCAAATACCATCATGAACATACTTTAATTGAAGATTATTTTTAATGTTTAAAATGTCATTTTAAATAAAAGTATTAATATTATAGATATTCTTAGTTTTTAGATGTGATTCCGAAAGGAAATGATTTTGAAAATATTTTATGGATCTTTTAGTTTTAAAATAAATTAGGTGATTTTCATTAAAATGTTATTTTCTATAAGGAATATTAAAATTGATATTTCAAAATAATTTACCATATAAAAATTCATTGGTTGATGTTACTTATTCTTTAAAGGGGATATACTCCAAGGATACCGTCCTTATTATTTCTCCAGATGGTTTATGATCAGTTTGACAATGTATGTACTTTGATGATACCAATTATTTTACTCTGGATGGTTTATTATTATGTTTATTGATTGTGGAAGGTGTTTAACTTTAAAATTATAGTTTAAATATAAATTTTTTTGTTCATTATGTCACACCCCTTTAATATGATTAATTCATTAGAATTGTTATGGGAAAGAAGGGGCCCAGAATAGCCCCTTGATGAATCGGTAGGTCACATGATACGAGCCAGATCAGGTTTTGGCTGAGGTCTTACCCATTTATATAGATACCTTGGAAAAAGGCCTTTGTGGTATAAAATTTCTTGTAAAAATTCCTTTATAGTATGTTTTTATAACCATAATTATGAATTCCATCATTATGATTTTAGTTATTTATATTCCATAAGATTATTTGATTATTTAGAATAACCATTGTTATGTTTAAAACCTCTTGTGATTATTATGTAAAATTATTTGATCATCATTTATTCCTTCCATATTATGCTCATTTTTTGATGAAATGTCATGTATTTTAGCTATTTACCTTTCATTTTTTGATTATTTCATTTTTTCCATATATTTCTCTACACTCTTACCTTAATAAACATCTGATATCAGCACTTTATTATTTTTTCATATTTCCCTGGATACTAGGAAGTTTTTTTTTGATTGATATGAAATGATACACTAAGTGTAATAATGGAGTTCTCCAATTAAATACTTCATATATTTAATGTTTTCAACTTTAATAATCATTCCAAGTATGTACCTAATTTACCAATACTTCTAAACTTTTTGATCCTTCAGTATGTGTTTCCTTTTATCTTATTCCAATTTAATGAAATTTACATCGGATCTAGTCAACTAGGGTCATGGTATCTATTATTGGCATCATAAGAAGTATATTGGAAACCATGGGAACAAGATTTATTAATAAAATATTTTACGAAACATAACCCTATGATAGACATTAAGGATAAATATTTACGAACATCCTAATGATATTAGTAATTAAGATATTATCAGGTTTTTTCTAAAAAATACATCCCTTTCTAGATATTACAAGTGGACGTGGTTCTGGAAAAGATTTAACTAGGGGTAATATCATTAAAAAGGCCGTATTAGGCTTGAACCAATCATCAATTAGGGCACGATAACAAGGCTTATAATGTACCTGGTTTGAAAACCATAGTGGAAATTATAAAATTAATTCACATCTTTTTATACACTATTATGAAGGATCTGAAAATATTTTGGTGATTTTAAAACATTATAAAGGAAACCACGTTTATGATTATAATATTATCTATACCTAAATATTTCAATTGATGTAAAGTGTTTCACTCAATTTAATATATAATATTATGTTTCATAATTTTTTGATCTAATATAGCGTATTACATTATTTATAAATGGTTCATAACATTATAAATGGAATCTATATCAATACATGAAATCAGTATAGGTTTTGACACCTGCTAAAGATAATTAAGATCTAGTAGATCCATGATCTTGAACTGGTCAAATTATAACCATATTTGGGAAAATGACTCAGGTTAGGGGTAATAACCATTCTTGTATGGAGAAACCTTCTGATCTACCGTGATTTAAAATGATGTTAGATAGGATTATGTGTCAGGAACCTCTATCATTCTATAGGACTAAAAATCAATTTTTAACAATGAAATGGATAACTTCCTTATAAAAGATATTTATCACTCTGGGAAATATTTAAATGTTGAATGTTTTCATAGTAGTTTACCATCTCTTAGGAGATATGGATCAATGGTGGCCATTAATTAAAATCACTAAGGATAAGGAGAAAATATTAATCATGAGTGGAAGGATTTCAAGGTACTCTTCTTGGAAAAAATATTTCCTTGTGGGAAATAAGATGATAGGGAACGGATGTTCTTGATTCTCATGTAGAAATAAAAGTATAATGTTACTAAGTATGAATCCTACTTTACAAGGATAAAAAAGAATACAACAGATTATATACATAACCCAAATAGAGTGGTTGACAATTACTTTGAGGGGATTAGTCCAATCCTTTAAAGGTTACTAGTCAAAAAAACATTCACATCGTACATGGATATAGTATCATTCCATGTCATGATTGAGAAATAATTATAAATGTCTTATAGTTTTTAATTGAGTCAACATAATAATAGGAGGTTGGATAAAAATATAGATAAATTTTGGAAGGGAAGAATAATTTTACAACATGTGATACTCATGGAAGGAATCACCTTGGTATGTGCGTAAAAGGAAAAGGATCTTACTTTATGTGAAGGGAAAAAGGCCACCATTATCATGATTATAATGGAATAAATGAATATTTCAATGTGAAATGATTTCACTATGATAATATAGGGTACTATAAAAATTAATTCCCTAAGAATCAAATAAATATACCTGAAAAGAAGCTATGAGATCAATTCCTGGGTTATTTTAATGACACAACTGAAGTGGAATGATTACTGTGTTTTTTTTATGTGGATCCAACAAAATATATTGTAAAATAATTTTATTTTTGACATTCTCATTATAAGAATCATTAAAATTTTAAGTATTTTACTATAGTACCATTTCATAATGGATTTGAGAGCATATTATGAATAGTACTGATGATCAATATAAGTGATTCAATGAAAACTTTAACCTCATGGAAAAAAGATGATTGAGGGTGGATAACACATAATGTTCCCTTGATGTTTAGATAATAATGATAAAGATGTTCTTATGAAGTTATTTGTAATCTGTAAGGTTTATCTAATACTTTATGTTGAGGTAATTATGGGGTATTTGAATTTGGTAACATTATAGGCATCATATTAATGTGGTTTTAGAAAAATGAAAACCATCATGTTGGGTGATAACTCATCACATCTTGCAAGTCCATGGGTATTGAATACACTACCAAATAATGATAAGGGTTTATTTCATACCACTGGCCTATGTGTTTTCCATGTTAATATGTCATGGTTTTTTGTTAAATTATTTGAAAATTAAATATTAATTTTGAACTAGCGGTGTTATAATTGAGCTTTAGAGATTAATGTACTTTGTTTCATAACAATTGATAACTATATTGGTTTTGGAAAATATTTTTAAATAGATAGAAGACTTTCCACTATTTTATAGATCTTATTATCCATCTAAATTCAATTTTTTTTCATTAATCAAAAAAACTCATCTTGGATATTTGATTAATGTAGTAAGAAATTAAGTGTAAAATGATTGAAGCGCAAACAAAATGTGAAAATATTCATATGAAATATAATGATATCAACTAGTTATATTTTCATATATTCTCAGTCGATATAGTAATGTAATTCATCAACAAAATGAAAGGATGTTGAAAAAAATGTTATCCAAACACCTTCATTTATGTTAAATTGATGGGTTTTTCAATCATTTTAGATTTATGGTTTTGAGTTTACTAACTTTCAACCGATCAGTCAAATTATTACGATCAATAAACACTATCATTCTCGATAATTATTTAAACTTTTCTTTCATGTCTATATCTTAACTTTCTACTAATATTCTCTTAATTAGAAAATAATTTATTTTTTATTCTATGTTACCATTATATTTTAATTCTCTATTACCAATAGAATGTTTGATTAAACCTTCTTGTGATGTAGGTTTTTAAGAAGGGTATTTTAAAATGAAAAAAACATGATTATTGAGATCAAGAATAAATTGCGAGGATGTAATTTATTTAAGGCTGTATAATATAACACCATGATATTTTAAAATATTAAAACCATATTCAATAGAGTGTGTGACACACAAAACTAAGTGTATAAGGTAATATAACATACTGATAATTTTTGGTATAATTATTTTAAAAAAATGAATCTTTTTAATATCTTTTAATGCACTCAATATTGGTTTTGAATTAAACTCGATACTTAATTAAAATATTATTATTCAAAAATGACCATTATTACCAAGTCATAATGTTGGCGAGAATGAATAGAAATAGCTAAATTTCATGAATTTTATGTTTTAAACATGTATAAAGTAAATTCAATTGATATCTATTTATTGAAAACGAAATAATAATGATTTGAAAGGGAAACATATGATTTTTGAAAAAATAATATTTTTTTGAAAGGAGGATTAGTCGTACATTGTGAAAATAATATGAATTTATGTTTTTCCACATTAAAAAAATTTATTTTAAAAAATAATCTTAATTTATGAAATCAGTTTATAAAACTTATCTTAGTGGGAATTTATTACACTTTTCAAGAATGTTTTATTTTTTGATGAATACTAAATAATAGTGAATTTTAATTCTACATTTCATTTTCATTTAAATTATTTATATAGTTAATTTATATTAAAAATTGTTTTCAATGTAAAATTGTTCAATTATATATCTATTAATCCAATTTAGTCTATTAGAAACATTTTTTATTATATTATGAGATAAAAACTAACATTTTCTCTTTGAAAAATCTCTTTCTCATCACACCTACCAGATTATTTGTAAATTAGATTTTCCCACTTATGTGAATGGAATTCATAAAAATGGATTCCATATTTGTGATAATTATAATTTATATTAATTAATATGGTCAACCTAGTTATTTAGAAAAATTCATAGGGAAATAGTAAAAATTAAATATCACAATAAAGGTAAAAATGGGTTTATTAGGGGTTAAACATAAATGATATGGGTTAATATGACAAAACAACTTTTCAAACCCTTATATTATGTCCATATTTATACATTAGAATGTATAATTATCAATAATACTCCATTTTGATCCTGTTTCCATATGAAAAAATGTGGGTACACTTTTTTCTTTACAAAAATTACATGTGTGTCCCTCGCCTCACTTACAAAAGGCCACCCCATCTACTCTCTTATTCAAATAAAAAAACATTTTTGGTTTACCCAATACCTTAAAAAATATCTTCATAAATTATATACTATCATCATTCCATCCTTTATATGGTCATAAATACAATCTATGAATTCTTTAGTTATAATCTTAAAGAGGTGGTCAAACAATAGGTAAAATTTCAAAAAATGTGGGTTTTTGTTATATTTCTTCTTACACCTCCTTAAAATAATCACAATTTTTTATTATATAATAACACTAGAATTTAAAAGATTCATATATTTTATTATTTTAAGGTAATTATCTACAACCATCCACACATCCATCAAATGGGTTACGAAATCATCATTTGTATGTACGGAGGATAACCACCTCGTAAGCTGATGTCCTTAATTATTCCATTACAAAAACTAATTGTTTAGTATGATGATTTATATAAATTAAAGAAATGATATTTATGAAATAATTGTATCTCTAGAGTCATTATATCACATAAAACGTTTTATATTTCATTCTATAGTTGATATAATAACCTCACTCATGTGTATGGTACATTAATGCCTCGTGAAGCCATGTTATTCGTTTATTAATAATTATTTAAATATAATGTAATAGGTATAAATTTAAGTAATTTATGTGTTATAAAATAAATAATTATGATATTCGTTAAATATTTATCATTCTAAATTATAATGTATCATTTTTTGTATTACACCAAAAAAAGATAATGTCGTTCGTGTATGTGTGGAGGACTGAATTCACGAAGCATTGTTAATCTCTTTTCATCACCAAAGCACATGTAAGATATATTTAAGTATATTAAAATAAAGTATATGTTACATATAATATTATTATTAGTATTTTAATATAAAATATTTCTTACCTTCTTTCCATAATTTTATTGAAAATTTGAAAATTTATTCATGTGTATGTTTTGCCTACCATCTCTATGAGTGTAACATAGTTAATTTTTAATACCCATATTTCATTACTAGTATTAGATGTTTAATTAATGTAGAAATTTTATGATTACTTCATGATTATTGTTCTATATAAGCTTAAATAATGACATCTTTTACCATATTCAACAAACCCGATTCATTTTTACACATATTACACATATCATCAAAACATAAGATGTAAAAATAATTAATTAAGTAGTTATACATCACATGGTAATAAGTTAAATAAAATATATAATAAAATTTAAATGGTTCTTAAGAAATTAAATAATTAACATAAGTTTATTATTCAGGAAGATAAAAAATTTATGTGGTGAGTGAGACTCAAGGTAAGGGTTTCCCATCTCACTTTTATTTCCATTAGACAAACACCATATTCACCACATAGTTTTTTGGGTGTGGTTTATATAATTTCCTTTTTTATGTTATGTCATGAATGAAATTTTATTTTAAGTTTTATTTAAATTTATTTCTTTCATGGGTCTTATGATTAATAATTTTCTGAAGTGGTAAGTGTTTATTTAATAATCTCGTCATTATTCAGTGTTGTTTTTGTTAAATTATCCCATGGGAGAATTATTCGATTTTTATATATCAAAAAAATTATATTATCTTCCTTTGTGGTTATTACTAATATTTTTGAAGTAATATTACTAGTCTTCTTCTATTTTTACTTAAAATGATTAAGAATTATTGAAAGAAAATTTGACTTTATTTCTTAATTTGTTTGAATATCCTATTTCCTTCCAAAACCATGTTTTCTAAAAATGAATTCAAAAATGATTTATCATTCAAGAAATTTTTTTTAGTGAAATTTTGACCCATGTTTTACTTTTTAAAAAATGGTTTGAAAGGAATTATATTTCCATTTTTCGAATGAGTCTCTTTTCTATCCTTTATATAGTGAAAAAAGGAATGTTATTTTTAAATTATACAGTATGTACGAAATTTCCCTTTTCCATGACCATAATTTCATTGATTTTTTTTTTTCAATTTTTTTAGGATATTTTTAAAAAAATTGACCTATTTTGGATATTATTTGTCTATAAAATTAAATTTCCATGAAAATGATTTTGGCAGTATTTTATAAATTTTCTTGTTTTAAAATAAAAAGGGTGGTTTTCTATTAAAGGATACACTATAATGATGACACCCTTATTAATTCTTTGGATAGTTTATGATCTGTCTGATCGAGGATATAATATGATGATACAATTCATTTTACTCTATATGGTTTATGATTATATTTATTTTTTGTGAAAAGTAATTACATTTCATATTCTGGTTTTAATCTGAATTTTTACGTGTATTATGTGGAATCCCTTTCATATGAGGAATGCATTTTTCTTAGTACATGATGGTTGGTACTAGGTATAGCCACTTGATACATCATTAGATATCAGGAGACAATCTAAATTGGGTTTTGTCCAAGGCCGAACACATTTATATCGATGTCTTAGAAAAAGTCATATATAGTATTATATTTCTTAGAACAAGTCCTTGACGATAACTTTTCAAGGTCCAGCATTATTCATTCCATCGATATGAATTCCATTGATGGTATTCCATGTGATTATTCAATTTTTAGAAAATTAGAAGTTATTTTTCAATCTCATGTGATTATTTATATGGGGTTATTGGATCGTCATTTATTCATGTAATATTATTCTCAAGTTATGGATTAAATGGAATGTGTTTTAGTTATTTACCTTTATATATTGATTATTCATTATTTATTTATAAATGATGAAGTACACTTACCCTTGTGGAGCATCAGATATCACCCATTTCTTATGTTTTATTTTTCCAAACATACTCAGAAGTTTTTTGTGATTTTTACTTAGGGATACACTAAGGGTAATAATGGAGTTATCAAATAAAATATATTTTTTTATTTTATGTTATTAATTATAATAATAATTTTGAATGTATGTCTAGTTTACCAAGAATACAAACCTATTTAGTTATTTGGTATTTGATTCCTTGAATCTTATCTCAATGTAATAATGTAAAAACCGGCTCCAAGATTCTAGGGTCGTGGTTACTAAAACAATGTTTATCTACTCTTTCAACAGATAGATATCACTTAACAAATTTACTAATAGTAAACCATGAAAACTTGAATTTACAAACAACTATTCACTAAAAATTTGGGATACATATTATTAATCTTGTAGTTTTGAGGATACTAGCAGATATATTAATCCTAAGTATAGAGATTGAAATTAAATCAATTACAACAAGATGAATAAAACCCAAGTTTGAATTATATGAAGGTTGATTAGATAGAGTCGAGATATATAACATGTATCTTGTTGAAGAATATACAGATCATAATACACTATAAAACTTTAGGTTGTGTAAAATATAGAACCATAATGAAGAAAATTGTATTATTTGATAATGTTCTGAAAAAAATTGTAATGATTTTATATTTTTATAAAGTTAAGAATTTTGATAATTCAATGTTGTAAGTTAAAAGTTCAATAATCATATTAGTAATTTTGTGATTCTACCCATGTTTTAAAAAAATTTAAAAATTTGGAGGTGTACATATTTTTTATATTGTTGAAAAGTACTATTCATTCTTAAAATATAGGATATTTTTCATGGAGTTCAACAAGGAATTTGAATATGATTAATTTCTAGAGCTTATATATTTTACAATATTCATTCAATGTGTTCAAAATTAGATATGAAAACCCTTGTAGTTATATGCTTTGAATATACAAAATTTATCAAGAAAACTGATCCTATAAGACATTCGAAGAACATTCAATGTAATTGAGTGGAAATCCATGTTATTGATATTATTGAGAAAATTTAGATTAAGACGTGTCGACCGATAAATTCTGAGTGGTTTTGAGGTTGAATATAATGTTTCAAAAATTTTGAAAATAAAGGTTTCTGACATAATTTTTTGGAAGGATTATATTTAACAATATCCAAATAATTAATGACCTAGATAAAGTTTCAAGTCTAAAACACCATTCGTAGAAGTCACTAAAGATCTTGAAATAGTGGTAAAAATCCTAATTCCATCCAATATACTTGTAATGTAATACCAGTAGTGGAATAAAATCTTTATATACATGATAAACATTAAAAAGGATCTTGTAGCTGAGGTGTATAACCAAATTTTAGAGGCATTTGTTAGGGGTTTATAACTAATAAATGAATAATTTTTTAGATGGGGGTTTATAACCACTAATTATAGAATGTTTTGGGTACATGACCAGTCAATGGAAGATTTTAGATGGGGTGCATAACAAATTACTATTGAAGTTTGGAGAGAATCCATTTTTTGGATATATAAACAAAATGGAAAAGAGTAATAATTTATATTGAAAATATAAATCATCATTTTATTAGTTATTACATTCATCTATATATGTACAAGGTAAGGATAAAGATTTAAAGAAGATATAATTAAGGATTTAACCATTTATAAACCTTAAGGTTCTTAAAAGAATTAGACATTGTAAAAATAAAAAAGAGATCATTTATTCACACACTATCCATCTTAGCAATCCTACTATAAGGATTTACTTTACATTTTATGAAATATAACCTAAATTAATAGTAAATTATGAAAAAATAATGAAAAAAACACATAATCTATATTCTAAATTAGTATTGTATTGTTGTACAAGAAACATATCCTAAAAAATGATAAAATATATATCATAGTCCAAAAATTTGGTATTAGTTTATATTAACTTTCAAAATCTCCTATCACTAAATGCTTTTAAATTTATCCTCATTTCATTCAAAAGTGTGAAATCATATAAAAATTATTATCATTAAATATAATAAAATATCTTCTTTTAGATAAAAATTTAATTCCAGAAAAATTCCATATTCTATATGCTTATGTGTGAAACTATGGTCATTTGTAGTGTTAATAATTATTATTAATTCCAAATTCATAGTCATTGCAAAAGAGGAGAATCAATAATTTTATCATTACTAAAAAAGATTCAAATGGATTTGGTTTGATCCCATAAAACATACTAGTCTTCATATAAACTTTTCCACCAAATGTATATATATTTTTTATTTTATTCTCAAAAACATTCTTCTATAAGATAAAAAATACCATTAAAAAGTAAAATATCATATCAAGTTTTCATGTTTCAAAACAAATCATTTTTTATTTGAATAAATAAATTTTTATAAAAAATATTCTTTTATTTATTAATTTGGAATCAATTAAATTTGGAGATTTGTTTATTGGGATATTGAACATTAAAAAACAATAGAAAAGTTTTTGTTATAAAATTTTAAAAAAATAACTGAATTTGGATATAGATTGCAACTAAACAAAATAAAAATTATGTTTTGGTCACAAAAGGTGTTATTGCTTCTTAATTAAATTATCATAGTCAATTTATACTTTAAAATTTTAAAAAAAATAACATTTAAAAAAAAATATAATCATATTGTGATTACCAGGATAATTCTTTTAGAAAACTTAGATATAATATTAGGCCTTATAATTTTAGAAAAAAACAATACATAGACACATATATACAATTCTTATATAAATAAAAATAATTTAATTTAATTTATTTGAATAACCCCCCCCCCCCCAGCTGACCGAACTAGATTCATTTCACATATGATAATGGCAAAGAACTAAGTTCACTAAAGGAAATACTATGGTGATATTACAATATAAAACATGAAATCATGTATCACTATCAATGTCACATTCCCCCCACCCTAACCTAAATAATTATGCAGAAATTCATCGCCACCTAGTCATCTGGTATTTCTTATTGCATCATCGGCTGACTATAGAACTTATACCCAACTTCAAAATCCCTCATTTACCCATAATTCACCACTTATAACACCCTTTAAATGTTATTTAGATCCACCACCAGCTCTTCCCCATGGATAAGAAAACTTTGATGACTATAGTCACACACAAAATAGTTTTCGAAGACCCATGGTATATAGATACTAAAGATATATATACCAATTCATGATGATTGAAATGGATAAGAATATCTTGACCAGTTTTTTGTTTCTTTAGAAATCAAGTATCCACATTCATGACTCCAGAAATTCAATCGACAATCAAGGTGAAATTATAAATATGGTGGGAAACAATGGAAATAGAATTATATGTATCAAATACAACATTATCTTTAGTATCTAATAAATTGATGATGTATCACAGATATTGTGGGGAGGAATAAGTGATAATATTTTTATAATTTTCATTTAAATTAAACTATGTGACTGCATAATGTATTGATCCAATATTTTTTAAATTTCACTTTCACACATCTAAAACTGAAATTAATAAATACAAGTTAAACTTGTATTTTTAATGGGTTTCCCTCAAATTTTATAACCATTCCTTATTGTGTATAGGTTGAGTGTATGGGAACTATTTAATCATTGATATTAAGAGTGATTGCAAAAAAACTTGCTACTGATTGCTCAGTATCATGACTATTTAATAATATATTGATTAATAATTATATCTTCTCCTATATTTTACAAAAAAAACCAAAAAAGGAACTAATAAGATCACCATTAAGCTCCAATATTTCCCAACACCAATAGAAGATCTCCATAAATACTTTACAATATCTAATGATGTCATGTATTCCTCATCACCAAAATTTTTATTCCTAGACTATTCATCAGGATGCATGAGATCGTGAGTCTTAGACTTAATCACAATCTCTTTATCCCTTATATAATTATCACTAGAAAGTTTCTATTTTTTCAATTGATCATCTCATATCTTCAATATTATTATATATTTTTACCAAAGAATGTTAATTAATCTATAATATTTAATTATTTAATTTATAGAAGAATGAAACAATCAAAGAATCCCATAATATTCTCTCAATATATTTTTTAGGTCTATTCCATGTGATCGTATCCCTAAAACTGGTCACATGGGCTTTCTCACCATAAAATTGCTCCCCATTTCAATAATATAAAAAAAGTGAATTTTTTTATTTTCTCTCCACAATCTATAACTCCAATATAAAAAATATCATGCTCTCACTAAGATTAGTTAATATAGTATTCTAGAAATTAATTCATTTTTTATCTTAATAAATTTTTTTCAAATAATTACATTTGAAAATACTAAAACAATGTAGAATTGTTTTATTAATTTATTTTCATTCATTACTCATTCTAAATCATTTATAATCATGGATAAATCCCTTAGAATCATTATATTTATGAATTTAACATTAAAAAAGCATCATCAGACTCAAATCTCTAGAACACTAGTATTTTTTTAAACTGGAAAACGATAAAAAAATAAATGGAATGTTTTATAAATCACAATATCAATATCAAATATCTTATGCATGGTCAAGAATATTTTAAATATGATAATGTGAAGAATACATATTCTCAACAATATTTTATGAATATTTTTGCATATAATTCCTATCAAATAGAATTTATTACACCCCATAGTTTATCTGATACATTTCTAAATTTCACTCGTGGAATATCTTATGTATTCTACAAATGATTATAAAATGTTACATATCATTTGTAAAAAATTTCATTTTAACTAATTTTTTGTTATTATCAAATATATATTACTCATTTAAGTATAATTTTCCCTTTAATTAATTTCTATATGAACTTTAGTGTGTATCCTCAGTTTGATCTAAAATATATTATATATAAACCTAAGATATTTCCTTTGTTACAATTCAACATGAGATTCTACATACATCTTTTATATGTCTCAAATATCCTCTCTATGCACTGAAATATGTTACATATCATCAATAATGTCCGAGATAATTGTATAAATATGATTAATATCATATTTTAAATTTTGTAATTGTTTAAATTATCCAATAAACTAGGTATACTGAGTACTTATCTTGGATTTTTAACTCCATATCAATCAATCTCATGCTCCAAAATTCTTCCCAAAAAAATAAAGGATGTATTTAACATCTCAAAACCAACTTTATCTACATCAAAGAATATTCACTCATGGTTAACAAGAAATATAATTCACCTTTAATGATTCCAAGGGTTATTCAATATCCTATATTATATTTTTTGTCAAATCCAAATAATCATACTATATTTAATCAAATCATGTCCTTAAAAAAAGAGAAATTTCCTAAAAGTATGTTTTTATATAAAGAACTATTTTTCATAAATTTCTATCCCAAAGGTGAATAGAAAATTATATAAAAGTGATTTTGTTTATACCCCTCAATTAAGACCATCATTTCTCACAAATTTTAAAAAAATACCATCTTTGGATTCAAAATAATGATACTCAAGGGTTCTGTTCCATTATATTCTATTGAAAACAAAATACAAAGGAATATAGGGAATTTAAAAAACATCTCTTGTGGGAGGGAAATTATGAACATGTATATTCATCATCTATACATCAAATATGTCTTCCAGTGTATCCTCTATAAATATATCTATAATTTCATCCCTAGTAGGAATTTATTTCCTCCTTATATCTCTATTTACTATGATATCTATAATAAAATGACATTTGATATCAAGGTTCTTAAATATAGATTGTTTTAATTAATTCATAGATAGTTAAATTTCATATTGATTACCAGAAAAAATATCAATATATTTTCAATTACCACTTTCAAATCTTCAAATTTTTTTAATTTAAATAATTTTTGTACAAGTTTTGGTAATAATAACATTCTCTTCATATTTTTTTCTTAACATCCTTGTGTTTTTGTTACTACTATTCCAACTCATAAAATACTCTCCGAGAAAGAATATACCACCAAAAAAAATTATTTCATCACACTCACTATCCCAATTTGTATCAGTATAATCAAATAGGTTAGGGTCATCACCTCTTCAAACCAACAACCCACAGCCTAATATTTCTATTATATTATTCATAAGTCTCATGGTATCTATAAAATTTTATCCTTTTAAATCAAATTCATACATAGCTCACAATTTTAATTTATAAAAAATATATAGTGACATAAAAATAAAATATGTTGAAATTATTGAATTATGTTTTATCACATTATGTCATAAATCATCATTGCTTGGATTTAACCAATCTATTGTGGTTGAAACCCCTATATTGGAATCTTCTATGTCAAAATTATTCAATAATTCCAATATATATTTTTATTGTAGGGGGAAATGTAATCTTTGTTTCATGCATTTCATTTCTAAGATGAAAATCGTCTCCACTAAAAATGAATTTAAAAATACCTCATCATTTATATTGAAGAGCCTTTTTAAGAATTCTATTTTTCTCTTCCAAAATATAAACCATCAACTTGAAAAATGATAAAAGGAGTACATGTTCACATTTTTATCACATAATGTTTGTTTTCAACTATCCATTTGATAAAGTTTTCACCCATTAAAGCGATATCCATCATGGGTTCCAATGTCTAGGAACCTTTTTTAAAAGCATACAAAAAATTCCTAAACTGACACAATAAGATTACATAACAATAATGAATAAATCCATCATGATTCTTATATAAACATATTATTTAGGATCTCTATTCGAGAAAGATGACTTCATCTCTAGTTAATTAAATTTTAATGTATATGATTTTTAAAAACTAAGAACATTATTTTCCTCCATAGTCTTGTTGCATGAGAATATTTCTCTTAAAAATCAACTCCTTCCAACTTAGAGTATCCATTTTAAATAAATATTTATTTTTTATGATACATAATCATTATATTTGAGCTTGTTTCTATACACCCATATAGTTTTAATGACAATCATCCCTTTTGAGCATGGGAAAATATCTAAAGTGTAAATTATTTCATTATGATCTATCTCCGGATTCATTATATCTATTCATTATTTGTGATCAATATACCGCAAAAAAATTTGGATCAGCTTCTGAGAAAATATATTTTTTACTATTTATAATTACTATTCTATTAGTTTGAATTATTTCATTATAATTTATATCTATATAATCAATATATAAATTCCTCTTCATCCCCTAATATTGAAATTTATGATCTTTATAATCACCTTCATCATCATTTGAATGCTTTTAATTAATATTAGCATTATTTGTCTGATTACCAACTTTTTGCTAAATAATTTCATCTAAAATATACATGATTTACACATTTATATTTTTAAAATATACTTAATTTTCCTAACAAATATTTTTTGAATTTTAAATCATATTTATATAATAACAGTCCACCAGCTTCTGTATACTTTTACATTACACCTAACCTCTTTCATTAGATAAATAACACATAAATATTCCTTTCTCATCATTCTCATAATATTTTACAAAAGTTTTATTTTTTACTTAATAATGATTGAAATTCTATTAAATTTGAAGTACTTAAAAGTATGTTTCTTCTTTTACAACATTTTATAAGATATATTATTGAATTTAGGGCACAATAACAACTTTTTTAATTATGGATAACATTACTCATTGCTTATCGTGAGAATAATATTGAAATACAAGATTTTTCAATCATATATCTTCACATATCAACCAATATTATTGAATACATATATAAAATTCAATTTTTTCAAGGTGAATATAGCGTAGTAAACTACTATTTGATCCCTTGATTAACAAGATAGGATTAAAATGTTTTTCTAGCAAGATCCCTTCAATTATTAGTTTATAAATTATTTCTTCAAACTCTTAATTCATTTTCAACACATATTTAAAAAAATAAAATCTTCACAAATTTATATTTTTTCATGAAAAATCATAGTAGTCATCATTTTGACAAAATATATTAATGTGATGAATTAATAATCTCCTTTCAGGTATTAATTCTTCATTAACCAAAATAAATCCAATTTAATTAATTAAAGTGTCATAGTTGACTAAATTTCCACTTTATTATGAGTTACATGTATCATTTTTCAATTTTAATATGTTTCCAATTCTCTATTTATTTGATTAAATTTTCCTATAAAATTATCTTAAAATATTATTAATACTCTTTTGACTAATATGGAGAAGTATTTTGTTTCAAAGATTATTTTTATCTTCTGAGGTAAAATATAAAATATCATATGAAATTATAATTTAGAACAAGATACCATTAATTATTTCCCCCTTTTAGAGAACTATTCAATTCAATATGAATTTTATGGGAAATTTTTTATAAAATGATTAAATTATTAAATCATCATAAAGAAGAACTTCTCAATCTCAGCTATCTCAGTACCTATTATATTTAATTAGTTTTCATTCCAAAAATTGATTTCTTCTTTATTATGTAATTTAATATTTTTATAACTCTAATAATATGAGATGAATAACCACTTTCAAGTATCTATGCATGTCTTTACTAAATTTATTTATAATCAATCTCAATAAGAAGCAACTTCCAAACTTTTTATCTTCTCTAAAGCTTATTATCTATAAATTCCAAAATATTTTTTATTAATATTGTTTTCTTACATTATATATCACAATTAAAATGTTGGTAAAATTTCTATAAATTTAATCCATCCAATTAAATCTATTTTGAGGTAAAATTATTAATAGATTCTTTTTCACAACATAAGACTTCAAAAAAAATCATCATTTTCATTGGATAGACACCCATAAATTATTTTTTTTATTACTCCATAAAAATGAACGGTCAAACCATAAAACATAATTTTTATCGATAATAATAATAAGATATTTTAAAATATTATATTTTATAGGAATGGTATTTCTATCTATGAGAATATAATTATCGTCTAGGATAACATTATAGATAAATTGTTTTATTTCGTAAGTAAATATATTTCCTAAAATCACCCTTAATATCCATTGATATTTTATGGAAGTTTTTATAACTTTTCTATACCCAAGAAAAGTAAAGTTTTGATATTATTACCTACACTAACTATTGAAATATTATTTTTAACCTTGGAATAGGTTGGAACAAATTTTTCTTACTTTTATTGAAAACATTAAAATAATCTTGAGATAATTTATCCTGAACATCAACAATACTGTGATAATCATCACTCATGGTATTAAAAGTATTTTCATTAAATAAACAAAAATATTATGTTTTACTCAACTATTATTTCTTTGAATTTTTTTTACAATCATATCATTCAATACCTTCCTTGTATTTAAACTCTCACCATTATATAATTAACTTATTAAATGAAGCTATTCAACTACTTAAGAAACTCATATTTATCTTCTCTCCCTTAATGGATTAGTTTGACAGTTTTCAGAAGAATGGTGTTTTTCACAAGATATTATTCAAGTTTAACATGAGACCTATTTTTATTATGGATCTCATTATCCATATCATAATTTCTTGAAGTGAATTCATATTGTCTAACATTATCTTTGAAGGTTCTTTTCACATTGTTTAATTTAAATTATAACTCAATACTTTATAATGAGACTTTATTCTCTTCTTCTTAGACCGTATGATTCTTTATCATTAATCTCGTGAGCATATTTATTGTGTCATTTTATGTTTTGGTCTATCCTCATTTCATTTTTGGAATAATGTTTCCATGATTATTATTCTAAATCCAATATTATTTATTCCTTTGAAAATCAACCATAAAATGCACAATTTCACAAAAATTAAATCAATTTTATAGGAATCATAAAAATGTATTTACCTCTTCCTATTATAATAATTTTTATAATTAAAAACATGACTCTTTGAGGCTTTCAATCTCTTTAATCATCCCCTTTAAATTCTAAGAATGATTTATTCTTCTTTAAATTATGCATGATACCTTTCACAGCTTTAAATAGAATTTTCTTCTCCTATTTATCATTCATATTAAAAATAGTGTACTTTCTCATTTCATAAGAAACAAGAAATTTATTTATTTTTTATTAGTACATTATCTTCATCCTCCAGGTAAGAAAACATTTAATCTTATCTATCACAGAAATTTCTCCTTAATTTTTTAAAAATCATTAATCATCTAAAGTTTCTTCAAAACCTTTGATGTTTTAAACATTTCATTTACCCTTGGGAAATAATCATCGAGAATTTAATCATCAACCATTTTAAAATCTTCTAACAATTATCACAAAATATATAGTTTGGATTCATTCACAATTATATTCCATTTAAAAACATTGAAATATTATCCCATATCTTCGTGATTTTTTTAGTCATGTTACCTTTACATACTATTTTCTATCATAATGGAAGAATTGATTTCATTTTTTACAATTAATTACTAAATTCCTTTTATATATAAAAATAAAATGAGTATAAATAACAACTACTATAAAAACAACGTAACAGAATCAATAACATTGTGTCCATGAAGAAGTAGATAAGGAAGCATCATATTCTCCTGACCAAGAAAATTCATGCCATGGAATGTAGAAATTCCTATCTCTTTCATAGGGTTTTGACTATTTATATTCAACTTCAAAGATAATTATATCACTATTAAAGAACCTATTTTTTTAATACCAATATTTTTTCAATTTAAGTTATGATGTATCACTCAGAAGGGTATGGGTGGAAAATGCTAATATTTAATTTAATTATTTCTTTGAAATTTACCTTTTTATTAGATAATTTCTTAATACCATATTTTTTAAATCACACTCTCACCCATATTATATTTAAATGAATAAACATGTAGAAGAAAAAATATTTTTAGAGGGTTCACATCCAGTATATGTGAGTATTTCTTATTTGTTTTAGGTATAGTTTGAGACCGAAATTTTACCATTAATATCAAGACTTATTAAAACAAACATCTCTCAATATATCAATTTATAAATTTTTCTATAATATCCAGATTTTTTATTTGTACTAAATCTCTTTAGTTTATAAAAAATCATGAACAAGAACTAAAGGACACTAATAAGATCTAGGATTATCTAAAAATAACGAAATATATCCTTCAATCCTTCTTAATTTTCAACATTATAAATTTTTTTACCTCATCAAAATCATCCAACCCAAATTAATATTTGTGATTCATTATATCTCTAGTATTGAACTCAATATCATAATTTTTCTCCATTTAATTATTATAGATTTTAATTTTTAATTTTTTTCAATTTATCAACTATTATATTCCTAATTTTATTATACTGTTTATCTTCTTACTTGAATTAATAAATAATTTATAATTCTAGAATTTATAGAAATATCATATGCCCAAATGATACTATAATATTCTCTAAATTCATCTATTTATGTTTAGTCCCCATGATATTCTCCCTCAAACTGATCATAAGGTTCTTCTACACACTATTATTAAATAAATTACCAAACAATTCCCATACTCTCATTCAATCTAATAAATATAATGTTCATTAAATTTCTTTAGTTTTGATCTAAGTAAATTATTTTCATATATTTGTATCTCAAAACACCATAATAAATGTATCATGGTATTTTTAAATTCCTTCCCATGCTTCATTATTATCACTCAAAAATAATCATGGATCTATAATAGTAGCATTGTCAAATTTATTATGCTTGATTAAAAATATCTTCTATAAACTCCATAACAAACGTGGCATTCTTGACAATGTATTACAAATTCCCAGATAATTTTTCTATATGAGATATAATATATTATGTTTCATTGTTCCTCCGATACTTTTCCAAATTTCAATTATTAAATATTTTATGTATTTTTTGAAACAAAAATAATCCTTATGTAACATCAAAAAAATATTAAACATCACCTAGAAAACCATATGTATAATCTAATGTATATTATATATCATAGTAAGGTTTCTTCCTCAACATTATTTTTTTATTAAAATCATAAAATATCTTCTATGTGATCTTAAATATCTTAATTTTCTAAGTATAATATTTAATTTGTCTTATCTCAAAATGAAAATATATATATATCTTCTTTAGGGATAAAAAATCTTCTCCATGAAAAGAAATATAATATGTATTAGTAAGAATATACTATATACCACAAGAAATATGTTGTTTATTATATGTAATTCAAGTATGATTCTAAATTATCCAAGAATCTGGGAATCTATAATAATTATATAGGATTTTTTAAAAAAATTCATAAAACCTCAAGAAATCCAATTCACCTAAAATCACATAAAATACATGATTAACACCTTAAAAATATTTTCAATTACCTTCAATGATATTTACTTTTGGTTGATTGAAAATGTAATAAACCTTCAATAATTCGATGGGTTCTTTAATTTACAAAGTAAATATTGAATTTTATCAAAACATAAAATTTTATGGATCCCTGTTTGATGTCTTTTAACAACTAATCAACTTTAGAAAAGTTAGAAACTACTTCATGGTTAAGATCTTAGGTTTCCTAAATTCCCTTATCCACAACGCACTATTCTGACGATTTTGATGAACCTATTCATCCAGATAAACTAAATATCATGGAACACAACCTATAAATTATCTTATAAGGTTATTCAATCACATAATGTGACACCTAATTCAAATTATATTGATTTATACATCAATTTTTTGATCTATTCTAATAAAACCATTACATTTTCTCTAAATACTGAAAATTTATGAAATTCTTTGGTTCAATTGGGTACATAAATTGATTATATCATATGTGAACATACCAAAAACACACTAAAAATGTCTTTACCTTTGAATAGGTAATATTAAAAATTCTTCCCCAGGCTCCCCAATATTATATTCCATTGAATAAACTAATCAATCATCCTCTTCTTACTGATCACCAATATACTCCTACCTATAACTTCCCTTGTTCCATCCTCTAATATTTATACATTCTAATATATTCTTCAACATACTAAATAATGTTAGGAAAATAAAATAATATCACTTGAACATGAATCATTTATTTAAAATCATACTCAAACCAATCATCCATTGTAGTTCTATTACCTCTTATAGGAAAATTAAAGTATAGAATATCACTAAATTTATAATTATACGCTGAAGAAATATTTCCTCCTTATATCATCTATGTAATATAATGAGATTTAACCAAACTTTATATTCTTCAAATATTTTTTCAAACCATGATTCTATGTAACATACTAGACTCTAGAAACCCATATTTAGAAGTTATATTATATTCTTGGTTTAAATACAATAGTTTGTGAAGGATCCAATAGTTTAGAATTCAAAGTAGACTAGATACATACATAAATTACACTATAAAATATAAGATACAATAAGAATTTATTTTGAGAAAAGTATCATCCCATCTATAATATTCCTGAAATTTATACATTATCCTCCTTTGGGATTTCTAGTAAAATAAAAAATAAGGGTGATCTATGATTCTCCAAAAGGAGTTACATGTATTGGAAGATTAAATAAAAAACTAGAATAGGTGATATAGTAATAAAAAATGAAAACATGAATACATAACAAACTAAAAATTGGGGCATTCTATATCCATTATAATAACTAAAAACATGGATATCTATAAATATTGATTTCATATTGATTGTATGATTAATGTCAGACCTCAAAAAAAATTGACAAGCTCTTATTCTAATACACTTTACTTTTTTGAGAATATATTCAATAAATCATACTATAAAGGAGTTGTGCAAAGATGCTATGTTTTTATGGGAAGTGGAATACACAAAAACTAAAAATGTTTTATCTCACGACACATGTTGATTCATCTAGTGCCTATGTAATGCCAAGACCCACCATTCACTTCATTATAGTCTAATGAATTTAACATAAGTGTCATCAAGACCATCCATACCATTACATAATGAATCATTCACTGAATAAAACAGGGATATCCATATATTTATAAATATGGACATAAAATAATTCCCCATTCAATATAATAATATGGATATCTAGGAGAACATCCCTTAATAAACATGGATGTTTTTGGGTATTATGAAATTATCATAAAGTACCCTAATAAAAAATAGTGGTGAGGGTACATAAAAGGTTATTTTATATATATGGAATAAAGTAATTTAATATAATATATTAAATTGGTTGGAGACCAATGAAATGGTAGTAAAAATCCTTCAACATGGTTCATTAAGATCATTTGAGTATTCTAATGCATATCCCCCAGGAGTTTCTCTCCAGGTGTGTAGTCATAGGCCTCCTCATCATGCATCAGGGTGATGATTGAGTCAATTATCAACAAAAAAAATTCAACATTATTTCCCCTAGGTGAATCTATTCCATATCCACATCCACTTTCTGGTATCCAGATAGGAATGTATTTTTTAATAAATTACACACACATTCACATTACTAAAACATAAGATAATTTAATTTGAGTGGAAAAGGTATCTGTTGAATCAAAAAGAATATAAAAAAGGGAAAATAAATATTTATTTGTAAATACCTTAAATTTCATGATAAAAATGGGAAAATATTCTTCCATTTTAATTCATACACCACATGAAATAAAAATTTTGGTGATTATAACATATTTTCCAATGGATAATAATTGAGATGAAAACCCCCGCTTAAGGACTAGTCTTCAATTCAATCCTAAAATCAAAGAATATATGGATTAAAATTGATCTTAAAATATCATGAATAAATTTAATTCATGAAATAACGTCCTATATAGGTAGTATATACACTACTTAATAGAAATTAGGTGCATAATACAAATTATGTCTCAGGGAAAGTAATTTTAGATAGAGAATCCTTTACCGGTGTTCGTGAATTTCATGAGTGTAATTTAACCACCAATATAACAAAGATTAAATCAAAATACCTTAATTTTAAAGAATAAACATATCCATTTTCAATCATAATCTCAATAAATATTCATTCTTTACATTAATTCTCCCGATTTTTCACATTTGATATTTATAGATTTGATCATTTGTAATAGTTTCATGGTAGTGGTGTTTGTATTCTCCATTATTCAAATATAATCATTAAAATTTCATTCATTTTACTTTTATAGATTTACTAAATTAATTTATATTGTTTCAAATTACTTTCATTAGTGTTTTATACATTATCCTGAAAGATGAAGTCGATAGTAAGAATTTTTTTGTGATTTTTGGTGAATGGAGGGTGTTTTTGAAATGTATGTATTAAGAATTGGTATAATATATATATATATATATAACAAAAAATAAAACTCCATATGAACCATTATATCATATTATAACAATAATTTAGTTACCATATTCAGTCATCATGTAAATTTAAAGTATTGGTCTAGAAGGTGGTCAAACCGACCCAAACATGAATATATATAGTTTTAAAGAATGATTATGAGGTGGTTTTAGTGTTACATATTTATATATGGAGTAAAATGATATTATTTTTTGTTTATTTGTTCGATACATTTTAATTATAAATAAGTCTAAGAATATGTAATGGGTATTACAAAAATATGCCATTTAAATAAATGATTATCCTCTTATTACACTTATTGTAAATAATTATATTAATGATCATTGTTTTTCCATCATATACTCAATAGGTTATTGAATTTTTCAAATTAAAAATAGAATGATATCATAAAATCATATTTATAATTTAATACAATCCATATTTAAATTTTTTTAAGTAACATAAGTAAAATGAAACACTTTAAATCGTGGAGGCGGTAGTCCGCACAATACACGAACAATAGTTTTTTTTCCTAATTAATGGGGTATACGAATAGATAATGAAAATAACACTAATATAAAAAATCTGAAATATATAAATTATAATAAAATCATTATATTAGTGTAAATATAGTAAATTTTAAAGAATATAATAAAGAATAAAACTAAGTCGTTGATAATACTCACATCAGGGGCATAATATTTCCTTCAATGTATCCCAGAATATGAAGGGATTGGGGTAACTATGAGTGACCATGTGATTATGTAACTTGGATAGGCTTCTAGGGATAAAATAATTAGAGTTTAAAAGAGAAATTATTATGTAAGTGGTGTCCTGAAGTGGTGAATATATTTCCCTTTTATTAGTGAATGGAATGGTTGTTTTGAAAAAACCATTACAAGTTTCAATAATACAATGGTACTATTCAAGTTTTAATGGATAAAAAATGAAAAAAAAATATTTGAGGAACATTTATTGGTTGATAAAAATCTCAACCATTAAATTCATATAATGTTTTTAAATGTTTTAGGACATTTGCACAAGGTTAAACTCAATTTACCACTTTTACTTTTATCGTATTAATTAATTTTTAACCTTAGTAATTAATTTTCCAGAAAATTATAAAGATTTTAAATTTTACATAATTTAATATATATAATTTCATATTTTAATATAATTTTATCAAATAAAATTTCTAAATGTGATAAAATATAATGTAAAAAATACTCTTAATCACATAAACCCATTTTTAGAAAATAATGTTTTTATGATCTAGATTTAAATATAATGTAAATTTATTTTCAATACTGATCTTAGATACCTAAATAGATTTATTATAAAATAGAAAAAGGATGTTTTTCTTAATCAAAATCCAAATAAAAATATCTCTATAAAATAATTGATTCATTTGAAATATTGAAAATAGTTTATATATTAATGTATCATATTAGGTTTTTTAAAAAATGTTTTTAATGGGTTTTAAAATATAAAACAATATTTTAAAATGTTTAATATTATTCCTAAAATTATAATTGGATTACATAAATGGTTTTATAAATCTCAAGGTCATTCTTATCCAATGGTAAATTTAAAAAAATTACAAGTTTCATGAAATACGTAATTTTTTACTAAAAATCAGTCTTTTCAGAAAAGACTCCAAAATTCATAATAGTATAATTTCAACATGATTAATTCAAAAATGATTTTAATATAGTTGATTTAAAATTATTAAATTAATATTTTATATAAATTAGTTAGTAAAGGCTCATTAAATGGTGCATTGCGTTATATATCAGCTTTTGGTGTTTACTAGCTATAGTAGATCCATGGGTGTAACATTTTCCATTCTAAATAATTTCAACCCCAAAATTGGTTTATAAATCAACTATGGAATATATGTGGAAACATATTCCTTAAAAATTGTTATGGATCTGAGTTTGCCTCTTCTAGTTTGTAATTTATCCAATGTAAGACATTATCTCTCATATCAAGAATTTATATATGATCAATATTATAAGACAATTTGGGGTCCAAATATATTCCCTTAGATTGAACACATGAATTGAGTCTCATATATATTTCCTTAGTAATGAAACATGGAAGACATTGTGTACTACAGAATTGTTGGGAGGCATATCTAATCAGTAATCTACGACCTTATTTCGTCATATTATTTCAAAAATGTAAATGTACCTTGGTCTAAACATCACATTTTTAACAAATATTACAACTCCATTCCATGGTGAATCTTTCATGAATACGTGATCCCAAACGAAAAATTACAATTCCTTCATTTCATTTTCATCATAGTCCTTTTTCCTACATTGGGATTCTTTAATTTGATCCTAAATACTCTATAATTTGACATTAATCTCCTCTATAAACTCTGGTCTAATTAACTTTATTTCTCTACCCCCTTCCAATTGGTTAGAGTATGACACATCTTCCCAGATAATTCTTCATATGATACCATTTTTCTGCTTTAATGGAATATTTTACTTTTTAAAAAAATAATCAAAGGTTCATAATGATCTCACATACCTTGGAAGTTAAGAGATCATGATCTCACTAGGTATATTAAAGTCTAAATAGTTATTCCATTCAACCCATGAATCCTAGGAAGATTTGAACTTTTTCAATGTGTTTCAATGTTGAGGGCCCTTTGAAAACTCTTCTATAATTTTTATTTGAACTGATATTTATGATCAGATATATTGGATATAGGTTCCCCAATATTCCTTATTATTTCATTGATATAGAGTTAGGTAAGGTACTTAAGGGGTATAACTTCTCTCATAACTAATAAATGAGAAATCTTATTCAAATGACCCATATATCATTTTTCTTCCGTTGAGTCATTGGGAGTCCAATGGAAAAGTCCATTGTAACATTGTACAATTTCCATATAGTTTTAGGCAGGGGTTTCATAACTTTTTTAAAATGTTGTCTTTCAACATTTAGCTATTGGAAAACAAAGAATCCTAACACAAAATCTGTAATTTTTTCATTTCATACCATACCTCTAAAAATGCTATCTTGTACCACTATACATATTTTTTCTAAAATGGTGTATCATGAAATTTTATCTATTCACATAATATATAATTTACCCCTTAAAATATGGTATGAATGGAACACATAACCTATTCCCAAAAAATAAACTCTCTATATCTATAGATGAATTCTGTCAATTTCCCATCACTCAAATAATTAATTTTCCATAGGAAATTCACATCATCTTATTGGAACTTATATATCATTTATAGTGAGGATAGTTTAAAACATTATTGATAATGATTCATGGTTCCCCTTTCCTATAAAATATCATATCCATATTGAATAAATCTCATTATATGTGTAGTGAACCAAGACTTTTACACACACTGTTGCATAATGTTTAACAAAAATTTCCAATAAATACACCCAAAGGATCAAGAGTCCTAGTTTCTCTGTAAAATTAGGTACATAAACATAAAAATGAAACTAAAATAAATATCTTTATTTTAATCACCATAATGATATATTAAATACCTTTTATATCTAAAAATTGTATAGTATAACCTTGGGAATATATAAAATTAATGGGTTATCTTTCAATCCTAAAAAGGAAATAAACAAGGTAATGAATCATAGAATATGTCTAAGAAGTCATGGAATGATAACATAAAAGATATGGATAATTAATAATCATATGGAGCTGTATTTTAAAATAATGGAATAATAATGTCATCATAACATTGTAATATATAAGAAACATAAAATATTACATGAAAAAAATTCAAATATGACCACTAATAAAACATCACATGGTAGAAAGAGTCCCATCATGGATTAGGTTCACACCCTAATCCAATACATACCAACTCATGAGATAAAAAATAACCCTATTCCTTATAGATCTATATAGATATATACATAAAAACATGTATATTCTTATGAGTTTTAAAAATAAAATAGATTATAAGTCATAAACATTAGAATTATCCATGGAATGAAATAGGGTTCATAATCATACCTCATATCCCAATCAAAAAAAATTCATAAATATTCCATATAAAAGAATGAATTAAATATTATGGATATGAATATATTATTACATAATTATATGTCTCAAAATATGTTTTAATATTGATAATAAATACTTTAAATTTGTGTTTCATAAAAGTATTAATGGATAGAAAAATCTCCCCTTAATTAGGATTGATTTTAATGAAGGCATTTTAGAAATTGACTTAAGGTGTGTATTACCCCATAAAAATAAGGGATAATAAGATAAGAAAATAAGTAAGAGGAATTTATTAAAAAATTATTATGATTTAATAACATAAAATAGAAATTGAAAATGATTTAGAGAGAGAAAGGTCATAACCCAAAGAAAAAGGGTGATTCTGAGGGATACCTTAACTTATGTTCCACAATTTAATTCCACATACACGTAACATGTCGGATAATAAAATTAATTAATTAATTAATTAATTAAAAACTGTTTACATCTATATTTTATTTAATATAATTTTATTTTGTTCATTTACCACAATTTCTATGATAGATAAGGTTTAATTTCACTATTAGGAGGGAGTTCATTTGGTGGTTCTGAGCTCTGATCATTTGTGGATAATTATTGAAGATTTTTTTAAATATTACTTAAACTCCATATGTTGAATCAAATTGTATTCAAAACCTTAAAATTTTTAAATATTACTATATATCTATATCTGTTCTTATATGTGAATGATTCATTATGTAAAATGTTAATATTATATAGTTATTTTATTTTGGTTGTTTTACGGACCATCACAAACTAGTTTAATTTTAATTAATATTATGGAAAAAAATTTATTATTTAATGAAAAAAATAGAATATAAAAATTTTGATAATTTAAAATCAATTATAATTTAATTTAAACCTTCTATATAGGCAGTAATGGTAAAACAAACATCATCCACGGAGGCAGTGAACTAACCTAATATAGATAATGTTTTCATTTCTTGAATAAGATTAGTAGAGAAGATGATAGATTATATATATTCATTTAAAATAATAAATGTATAAAAAATATATAATACTCATGTTATTAATCCATGTTTAATTGAATCTTTTGGTGGATGAGGAGGATGGGAGAACTAAAGGAGTTAGTTGATGTTATCACCTTTTCCTTTGAATGACTCCTATTAGGATTCCAAATATTGATTATTGTATTTGTTATTGGATGATACCAGAAACTAATATGAATGGTATTGAGTATTTGGAAGGGAATTAGTTAAAAAATTAATCTTTGAGGCTCACAGGCTGTAAGGAGAATGAAAGGCGAGGGGAGGTATTTATAAGGGGAAGAGAGGGGTTCATTGAATATTAAATTCATTTTATTATTATTATGGACCAAGTCTACAAATGGTATAGATTCAGGTGACTATGTATAGTAAATGGTTTTTTTGAGATTGATGAAATGGTTTTTTACATCATCAATGACTCAAAAATTCATGTATTTCACTTATATATTAAAATACTATATTTCTTCATATTTTAATCTTCACAAAAAAATCTACTATTTAAAAAAAATACAAAAAAAATTAAACATATAAACCTTTACACACATATAGAATAAAAATGAAATATATTTCTTGAAAATAATTTTCAATGTATGAAAAAATTTATTTTCAAATAAAATCCCCATATATTTGTAAAATTCCAATTTTAATTTTATGATTTATTATATACCCATTTTAAAAACAGCATATAGTATCATAACTTGTATTATCACTATAATAAAAATTATAATTAATTTATAAACACATTTTTTGAAAATAAAATATCTTTTATGTTTTTCTAATTCTTAAAAAATAAAAATAAAATATTTATGTTTTATAAAAATATAAATACTTATTTTGTCATTTTTATAAAAATTGTTTACTTGTACCCTAATATAAATATTCCATATTCTTTATTAATAAGATACCTAAATATTATTTATAATTATATAGATAAGGTTGTTATTCTACTAGTTAGGTAATATTCATAATGGTCACATAATTATTTCGAAGGTTAGGTTACTATTCTAATATTTTTCTTTTCCAACAATTAGATTTGTAATTTTTATATGGGTTCCCCACTTTCTATAAATAATTTATATTTCATTAATTATTTCATAAATTCGGGTTTATTTAAAGATTTTATATACTTTTATTTTATAGATTAAAATTATATTACTAAAATTGTATTTCATTTAAACATTTTTCTTCTAGAGTGATGTTATTATAAGGGAACAAGAATATCCTAATTTTAGTATTTTAGTTATCTTGTTTTTTCCCTATTGTAATATTTTCAATTGTTATGGCCATTTTTATTCTCAAAATCAAATGTTATAAATTTTAAAATTTTGTTGGTTTTAATATGTGGTGAATTTTATCTATATTACAATACTAAATATGAAATAATTATAAAAATATAAATTCCATTAATATATTTTGGGTCAATTTATTCTTCCACCCTTAAGAAATTTTTCCCTTAAATTTAATCTTACATAATAAGATGAAAGCCAGTGAGGTTTCTTCTACTGCCTAGATTCCTCTACTTTCCATGTTGTCTCCTCATTCATATGGTTTCATTAAAGAAATTTGAAAAGGTATGTTATCTTTTTTAGAAAATTATTTATACAGACTAATATCTTCAAAGATGCTCTTCATATGAAAGATTATTTTAAAAATCTACCACATCTGAAATCAGTAGAGTTGAGGGATTTGGTAAGTACTTATTTTATTGGTATACATGGAATATGTCATGTACTTTATAAAGTGTTGGTGGGAGTTTTGGTCGATATACCACTATTCTGATGCAATCATGAATCTCAAGGGGCCGATATACTTGGGACTTAGCTTACCAATAACAACCCTGATTTTTATTACACACATAAATATAATTTATTACATATAACATTAACTTGATACAACATATAAGATTTAGAGGTCTAGTGTCTTTGGGGTTTAGGAACATTACATAACAAATTCGAACATAAAACACAAAATCTTTATCGAAAACTTCATTTACATGACCACTACATTCCCACATACGTAGCATTGAATGGGATAACCTGAGGAAATGCATAAGATAAGGGTGGTCTATAAAGCCCAGTAAGGAAGTAAATATGGCACAACATGAAGAATTCAATACATGTTTGTAAATAGGCATATCAATAGAGCATAAGAGAAACATGAACATAAAGTCATGATATAGCATGATATAACATGATTAACAAACCATGGAAATGTGGAAACATAATTTAACATGATATTACAATGATACAAGTCCCATTGCACATGAATCATTATTAAAACCTCATTGAACGTGATGTATCGTTATACTAATATTTACCCAATGCACTGGAGCACTATTAGAGTGCACCCTTCTTAATAATATCATTTCATGCAAAAGTGTTCCACATAGATCATACAACATGGATTCATTAAACACCATCATTTATTCAACGATAATGGAATGTGTAATTAATACATGAAATTATATAATCAATAAGTAAATTTTTATAATGTTGAATTCCTTTGATAGATAAATGGGCATGGTATTCACTGTACAATGACTTGGCTTGGAAAATCACAGAGAAATTTCAGTAGCATAACAGTGTTACATAAGAATTCATAAAAATGGTTGATGAGAAATAAAGGGGTGTATCATCATATGTACATGAAATGGATAATAAGGTGTTTATATAGATATAGTTCCCAACAAATTTAATGTAAATTAGATTCATAATACAAAATAATTGCTTGAATGTAAATGAGAAGAGACAAATTCCTTACAGAATTTAAGCATGGTAACAGGTGTACATGGGAGGCATTTATGAGAGGGACAGGGGTATCCCATCCTTCAAACATAAATAGAATAGTTTAGGGGAGGTGATAAATCATACCTCAACATTTATAATGGAAAATATAATGGTATAACAATATTAAGAAACATGGATAAAATGAGAAAGGAGGGAATCCCTTACATGGAAGTGTGATCCCAAAGACTATGGAGAAGCTTGAGAGAGGATTCTTGAGAGATTAGGGAAACTTATTAGTATTATAGAGATAGGATTTCAGGGGTTGGATGAACTCCAAAGTCTTTGAGTGAAGAGGATGTGGGAGCTTGGGAGGGTTTATATAGGAAAGGATAGGGATTTCTTTATTATTTTATTTTTGGACACCACATATTAAAAAAATCAAAACCACAAACCATCTGATGGTTTTTTCCCATTTTTTTACAAAGGGTAGTGGAAAACATTATTTTATAAGTCCAATGTCTTAGATTCTTAAAATATTAGGGTTTCTTATGTGAAGGTGAGTCACACTCTCAAGGAAATCATTTTAAAAGTTAAAATGTTTTATAAGTCTTTCGGTCCACTAAATCATTGTAAAATAAATCAAACAAATCTAAAATAACATTATTTTTATGGTAAAACATATATTGGTCGAACATCCCATTAATAGTATTTTATTACATCACTATTGGGTCATTATGATGTCATTAACACCTTATGTATTTAAACGGTATTTAATTTTTACCCAAACATTAAATTGTCTCAGAAAATTATGAAAAATTCACTATTGGATAATTTCGACATCCTGATTCCAAATATTATATTCATTTTATATAAATAATTTTATAAATATCCGAAATTTTACTTTTAAAATAAAAATTGTCCTTCATAAAAAAATCATGGGCTTTGACAAAAACGGATTTCAAACCATTATAAAAATCCCTATTGTATTCATAAAAATTATAGAATCATTTATATTTAATATTAATTAATTTTTTTGTAATAGTTTATTTAAATATTATTTAATTCAAAAATCCATTAATTAGTCAAAATAGATTTCTTAATTGATTACTAACTAAAATACTATTTGGGCTTAAAAACTATATAAAAAGTAAAAATAATTAAATGTATGTTTGTTATTTATAAAAAAATAATGTACATAATCATAGTGATATGGTCTTATTGTATAACCACTTAAAACACCTGCATAATACCTAACTGTGAGTTGTGTGATGGTGACAGACTCTTTCAGTGGCTTAGATAGCATCACTCGGGTGGTAATCTCTATTAACTTCAACTTCTCCCATATGTGATTCAGCTCAAGCGTAATGTGTTCAATCATGGCTTGGGCTTGGTCAAGATTGAAGCCTAATGACACCACCTACTTTCCAAGCTCTGTCAAAAGAGCTTCTTATGGAGAAATTATACCATATGAGGTCATCGCTTACTTTCTCTATGTAAATTGGATTTTCTAAAGCCCTATATTTATACTAATCATGTGATCACTATTCAACGACTATATTAGCAACGGTAAAATTTCATAAAGGTATTTTAAAATACAAAAACAAAAAACATATGAAGTGAATATTTCATATAACCATTTAACATAATAAGACCTTTATTTTTATTAAGAGGAATTTTCATCAACAAAATTTTGGGTCATTACATTACCCTCCATCCCAAATCTCATAACTATATTCCATGGGGATATGTATAGGAACCCTTTATCTCATACCTCAAACTACAGGTCTCATACAATAATTGTTAGTACATCAGTTCTATCTAATTTTAGAAACCCATCCGTATTGTTAATTTTTTTTAAATTCTCTGAACTTTTATTGATCATTTTATGTCCTAATAGCTTACATTCACCATCTACATCACAACACAAATGTGTTCTACATCACATATTATAAAGGTCTTCTTATAAATTCATTTGGATTCTTGAGTGAAATATATATGTTTATGAGAACTCGGACATAGGGAGATGTTGATATCATCTTCATTTAAAGTCCATCAAGATTAATAACAACATGAAATCAAGTTTCCAGATATTCCACTATGATTATCCATTGATTTGGGGTTGATGAGTTATAGTGATATTTAATATAGTATTTTGGGAATTTTTGGGAGATGTCCAAAATTAAAGGAAAATATCTGATCTTGATTGGGTATAATTGATAGTGGTGTTCGGTATAGCCTCACCACTTCTATAATTTATACCCTTTCAGGTTTATTAAGTGATAATTATTCTCTTGTATCAATGAAATTATCATTTTGGGTAATATGGTTCATTATAAGTCATAATTAATTATATCCATTTGATATTTTTAGAAGATTAGTGACAATGACCATGGTAATGTTTTCCTCTTTCCATGGAGGTATGGGTAATGGTTTCATCATCTGATGAGATTTTTTCCTTCCATAATTCACTTATAGACATTCTAGGAATGCTGATGTATATTCCTAGATCTCATTCTTCATATTTTTTCACAAATAGTGCTCTTTTATATTTTGATACATATTCATGCTCACCGAGTGGATAAAGAAGGTTGACATATGTGCATCATTGAATAACTCTCTTTTTATCTCATAATTTGACGGTACAAAAAGTTGTGACACAAATCATAAAACTATATATTTATCCATTTTTATCTATGGGGATTTACCTTTTAATATAGATGAAACATATTTTTTTATTCCCACTTGATCTCTTTAAGAATCTACTATCTTCTCTATATGATATTATTGATAAATTCTTTGTGAAATGAATGATGATGTTCCTTCTTATAATTTTCCCATGACCATCCTTTATAAGTCAATTTAGATTGGATCATTCTCAATTATGATCATTTGTATGGTTCATAGATCCTTTGTATATAGAAATTGTCCACATAATTTCATTTCCCATGATGATAACTGGTTGGGAATTAATTGTATTTTTCATATCTAACCTTCTTAATTGGCTCATATTCAGATCATTCTATGAGAATATATATTTGAGGCTCTTATAGTCCATATATATATATATATATCACACTTCTCTCTATAGAAAAAATATAGATAGATTTTCCACAGTAATATTACTACATCCAACTCTTTATCATGTGTTGGGTATTTCTGGTCATGAAATATCAACTATCTTGAGGTGTAGTGTATCACCTTATCATTATGAATTAGTACACATGTCAATACCTTCTATGAAGATTCATTTTATAGCATAATAGGATCCCCATATAAGGGTACAAATAGTACTTTGGTAGTGTTATGAATCTTTTTCAATTACATGAAGATCTATTTACATTCATCTATACAAAAAAACTACTCCCTCCTAATTCATCTTGGTTTATGGGTTTTTAAATCTTTATAAGTTTATCACAAATCTTCAGTGAAGTCCATCTAGTCTAAAAACCAACATATCTTTAATAAAGATGTTAGTATGGTCTATTCCTCAGTTACCTTTGTCTTAGAAGGGTCCATAGATATCCCTTTTTTGTTGATAACATGACCCAATAATGATACTTTATCCATCTAGAACTCACATTTAACTTAATTTTCCATTACTTTCTCCCTTTTCAATGTCTTCAATAAAATATTCAAATTATTCCCATGCCCTTATATTATTTTGAAGTAAATTAGAATATCATTTATAAATACTAACAAAAATTGATCAAGGTAATATCTTAAATTTCTATTAAATAATTCCATAAATATTTCTAGAGAATGAATTATTCTAAAAGGCATCACTATGAACTCATTCTGTTCATACCTTATTTAAAAAAGTAGTCTTGCGAATATTTTCATTATTCACCTATAATTGCTAATATCCTGATTAGAGGTCCTCCTTCATGTAATATTGGGCTCCAAATAGTTGATAAAAAAATCCTTATATCCATGTAAGGGGTTATTTTTTATTTTTCATGGTTTTTTTACATTAGGATAATCAATTTAGAGGGGCATTAACCCATCATTCTTCTAGATGAAGAGGGTCAGAAAACCCCAGGGGGGTGCACTCAGGCATATAAATCTCATATCCAAATTCTCTTATAACTTCTTGTTAAATTATTCCAACTTAGTGGTCTCCATTATATAAAATTTATTTCATATAGTTAGACATCCAAGTATAAGTTAATTTGAGAACCCAACATCTTATTCATGATAAAGGTGAGAAAACTCTTTATGGAATATATCAATATAATCCCTCAAATTAGAAATGTCATTGATCATGAATATCTCCTTTTTCTGAATTATTTGTGATTGATATCATTTCTCAAAAGGAAATATTATCTACAATCGAGAAGAATATTTCATAGTAGATTCATCCCCTTCATTACACTTTAACATGATGAGATAATAACTTGGGATGTGAAGAGTGACCACTCCCTCCCCTGACAGTTGATGGTGGCTTCCTATAAAGACATTCAATTCATTCCCAATATTCCATAAAACTCCAATAAAGGAAGGAGGCCATGTTTTGGGAGTGGGTTCAGTTCAAAATAATTTAACACGGAGCATTTATAAACTAGGGATACAATAACAGCTCGGTTTTTTATTCTCATAGATAGATCAACCCTCATGTTCTTTTTTTTGAATAGTTATACTAAACATGAATGATATGGAATAATATATTTAACTGTAATAAAATAGTATATTTTATTATATTGAATGAGTAACTGGTGTACCCATCACTACATCATTCTCTAGATCTATATAAATAGTAGTGATAGCATAACTCATTCTTTGCTCTCAAGGCCTTGTATTTGTTGTGGTTTATTTTCTTCAATAACCCTTTGATTATTATATTGGTTTTCATAATTTCATGTCACATTCAGTTGAAACATGGTACCAAAAGCTGATTCTCAATCTAAACTATATTTTGTTCCATCACATTATTGGGTTTCTTTATACCACTTCATCATTGATTGTACTGATTCCCCACTTTTTCACATTTAAATCATCTTCCAGTTCCCTTGAGACAGTTTATGGGATAATTTTTCCCACATTTTTTACACATGGTAAATTGGGTTTTATTTTCTCCATGAGATATATACATTGATTCTCCCAAGTAAAACTCCATTTTATTCTTTTTATCTCTAGGCCAACAAGACCACTAAGATACACCAATATCTATACCAAACATAAGGGAATAATGGATGGTCTCACCATAGATATTAATGAATTTAATTGATAAATATTTATATAGACTCACCATTGACATTCTAAATAAATGGCCTACCTTACATTCAGAGTGGGTGAAAAATAAAAAGACATATCATGAAACCCTTATGATGTTTTCCTTAAACGCCCTGATAGACTCGTCTTTATATTTCTTCAATCTAAAAAAACTCCTTCTTCATTTATGGGTGGATATTTTGGGGGAAATATTTTTCAAAAAATATTTTTATTGAACTATTATCATTCTATATAATCAATTTAGTCTTTTCACATCGTATTTTTCATCAATGTCTACTACTAATCAGTGTCCCCTTCTAGACGATAGATAAACAACATGAATTTTCCCTATTATGATCATTAGAGTATAGAGAATATTTTATCAATGGTGTCAAAACATATTTTTTTTATAAGAGGATCATAATATACACTAAAGGTAAAAGGTATTATTAACATAGTGTAATCTACTATAACATTATCTTTACTAGGAGAAGGATAATGTTCCACATGATTTAGGTTATTATTTATATCATGAGTCAACTGATTCACTCATACAATGAATATACCATCTCTCACTCCCATAATTTTAGGAATATCAACAGGTAAATCACCATATTTTTTATCATGTTCTTTTTGTTGGGTTCCTCCTATTTTCTGCCATTATCTACAAAAAGAAAAGTGTGATGGGAATAATTTAACTAAAAATATAAAACGAAAACTATGAACACAAATGAAATAACATATAAATGAAAATTATATCCCAAATTATAAGAATATAGGTTTTAATTTTGGTTATCCCTGGTAATTTTTCTATTATTTGTTCTAAACTGGCAATCAATTCATGTTCTTCATAAGGCATCGTAATGATTTTGTGAATTTTCCTATGTATTACCCCCAAGAGTATCAAAATGATTTATAGAAAGGTCACTTTTTCATGCACCTTCTAAAAATAAATTTATTTCCTACTGTTCTCTTATTTGTGTTATTACCCCTTTGTACAATTTTTCTAGAGCCACATCCAATTTTAGTATATAGAAAGGGATTTAGTTTATAGGAAACCACTCACTCTTGTACTTCACCTAACTTTAATGATATTTTACTATAATTGGAAATATACTTAGGATTATATATAAAGTATTATAGTAATAATCACAAAAATATAAATATACCATTATAGGATACTAACTATGGTGACTAAATTCTTTTACACATAATGTTACATGATTTTTTACAAAAAATTCCAATAAAAACATCCACATTATTGAGAGGCCTAATGACTTTAGAAGATGAGGTAAATAAAAAGTCATAATGATATTGAAATTAAAAATCTATATGTTAATATATATATATATATATATATATATATTGAGATCATAAATCCCTTTGATCTCTAAAATAATCATAGGATAACCTAGGGATGACATAAAAGAAATTGGGGAGCTAAAAATCCACATATGGCAATAAACATGGTAATGAAGCTTAGCATATTAGTCAGAAGGAATAAAATGATAACATAAAAGGAAAGGCTCATGAATAATTATACAATATTATTAAATAAATAACATTTAATCACAATATTAGGGAAATATAGGAATTTTATAGAAATAAAAAACATGACATAAGCATAATTCATAGTCAATTTCTATGGCAAAATCACATGGTTGATAGATTCCCATCATGGATTAGGTTCTATCCCTAATCCCATACATTATTCCTCATAAGGGAAAAATTGCCAAATTAATTTGATAAATATATAATTTAACCAATCATAAAATGTACATTATTATGTATTACTTAATGTAAATAAATTATAAGGCACAAACATAATAATTACTCCTGAAAAAAATGTGTTTCGTAATATTATCTCAAATCAAATTCAAATTAAATTTCGTAAGGATTCTAAAGGGAAGAAGGAATTAAATATTTTTACACTAAAATATTATTAAATAAACATATGAAAAAAATATGTTTTTCCATTGGTAATAAATACTTTAAATTATCATTTCATATAAGGATTAAGGAAGATAAAACATTGCATTAATCGAGTTTCATTTTAATGAAGTTGAACAGGAGGTGAACTTAATGAATGTATTAACCCATCAAAAGATGATTGAAAAATATAGGCATATATGTAAGAGAAATACATATATATATATACATATATATATAATTTAAAATAATATAGTAACATCAAAGTGACAGATAAAGTGATTTAGAGATAGTAAGGTCATAACCCAAAGAAAAAGGGTGGTTCTAAGAGATCCCTTACCTTATGTTCCAAAATCACTTTGTAATTCTACTTAATATCCTGAATAGTAAAAATAGAATTATTAATTGATTAATTAAAAAACATTATCACCTATATTTTGTTTACTATAATTTTATTAGTTTCATTTATAACCATTTTTAGGAGATATAATGTTTAATTTCACTATTCTGAGGATGTTTGTTTCATGGTTCCTTGGTTGGGTCACCTATGGATATGTATTAAACATATTCTCAAATGGGAATACAACTCACTAAGTTAAATGAAATTCTAATAATAAAAGTTTATAAATTTAAATTTCCCTAGGTTTTCATATGTGTATTGATATAAAAACGATTCATTTCGTAAAACATTAATTTTATATAATTAGTTAATTTCGGACATTTTACTGACCTTCATAAACTAGTTTCGTTTAGTATAATATTATAGATATATATATTAAATAATGTCAAAAAATATATAAAATAAAAAATACTTCATTTGAGAAAATTATAAGTGAACCTAAATTATGTAATGGGAAAATAAAACTCATTATCCTTAGAGGTTGTAAACTAGTATTATGTATGTTGACCACCTCTATGTATGATGAGTTTTCACTTATGATTACCTCATTCATGGATGGTTTAAGTTCACGTAATTTGTTTCCAAATGGATTATTATTTATTTTATATCTTATTTAATATTATTTTATAAATATATGTCAATAATAGTAAATTAAACGAAACTAGATATTTATGGCCGGTAAAACTGCCAAAATAATACATTAATGTTTTACTAAATGAATCATCTGTATATCAGAACATATATAGATATCTTGGACCATCTAAATTTTCAAAAACGTTATTATTACCATTTCATTTAACTTTTTTAGTTGTAGTCCCATTTAAGTACAACTTTCATAATTATCCATAGGTGATCAGACCTTAGAACCATGAAATGAACATCCTTAGAGTAGTAAAATTAAACATTATATCCCATAAAAATGGTTATAAATGAACATAATAAAATTATAATAAATAAAATAAAGATGTAAAAGGTTTTGAGTTAATTAATTATTAATTATAATTTGATTATCAAGGAAGCTATGTGCGATTAAAAAAAGTGTTTCTGGAACATATGGTTATGGATCTTTCAAAACCACCCTTTTTCTTTGGAATATGACCTTAATCTTTTTGAATCACTTTTACTCTCTCTTTTATGTCAATAAATGAATTTAAATTATATATATGTGTGTGTATCTTACATATATACCTAGATTTATTTATCATCCTGTGGGGGGTTAATATATTCCTTAAGTTCATTTCTTGAATACCTTTATTAAAATGAAACTCGATTAAGGGGAACTTTTCTATTAATAATTTTTTTTAATCCTATTTTAATGTATTTAATACCAAAGGAAAAACATATTTTGATTCTTATTTTTATGTACTATGATATAAATGTCCATAATATTTAATTCCATATTCTCTATAGAATCATTATGAATTTTTTTTAATATGATATATGGAAATATTATGTAACCCATTTTATTCCATGTGTAATTATTATGTTTATGCCTGATGTGGATATGTTTTTACATTCTATTCCACATCCTTTTTCATTTTTTAATTTCTTATTATTATTAAAATTATGTATTTTATCAAATAATTAACCATTGTTGTATTTTGTTTACAAATTTTCTAAATATATAAATCTGTGATAAAAAAATTTATTTTAGTGTTTAATTTTGGAATTTTCAATATTTTTTAATTTATTAATTAATTATTCTTTAACATAAATTTTTTATTCTTTTTTTATTTAAATATAAAATTTTTATTATTTTTTTATTTAAATATAAATTTTTTATTCTTTTAATTATTTAATTATTAAATTTCATTAGTCTTTAAAAAAAATTATTCTATTAATTTTTTAAATTAACTAATTCATATCTAAATATTATCTTTTCACTATATTTTTTTAATAATATAAATTTTTAAATAAATTTTAATAATGTAATTATTATGTTTAAATACTCTAATTATTAGTTATATTTAAATATAATTTGATTCTTTGATTTATTAATAATTTTTATTAATTAACTTGTTAACTTATTTTAGCATTATGAATTTTAATTAATTTTTGTTTTATAATATTAATTTATTTTGAACAATTTTTAATCTATATTAAATATTTCTAAAAACTTTTCTTTTAAATTAATTTGTTTTTCATAATTTTGAAATGTAAATTATTGTTTTCATTTTCATATTCTAATTTTACTATTTAATTTATTCTTAGTTTAATTTATTTTTTTATATATTTTTGTAGCATATTGTTGTTTGATTTTTCTTGGAGGTGCACTTACCGCCAGAAACATTTCAGTGGTGAGTAACCGTAAGAACCTCCCAATGGTGACTCACTAATTCACCACCAAAATCCTTCAACGGTGACTCAGTAAGTCATTGTTCCACCCCTTTTAAATTTTTTCCACTCAACACCATCTCCGGGAAGTCACTCCACCTTTCCACTAGACCCTTCACCTAGTGGTGCCTCCCTTCAACAACTACTTCACCAATGGTGATTTTTAGTCACTCTTCTCTTTTCATTTCCCAGTCACTTCTCCCCTTCTCAGGGTCACCGTTCTCAATTCCTTATACCACTTCTTCACCAACAGTGACTCCCATTCACCATTCTCCATTACTTCTACCACTTCCACTGCCCATTTCCACTCACTCACTAGCACCATCTCTCTCCAATTCATCCATTGAGACACTAAAAACACAACAGTAGAGTAAATCACAACGATAGAAAATATGATTAAATCAATGACATCAGAAATCCATGTACCAGAAAATAAAAATTTACTATATCCAAATAATCTTTTCAACAAAATGAAAGAAACCAACAAAAATTGAGGCATTTTCCAAATAGAATAATGATACCCCAACCCACAATAAATTCAACCAGAACCATCCCAATCTAGGTCGAGCTTTTATAGAAACTTCATGTAGATCCCGTACCAAACACCTCTATTGGTCGAGCATCCTCCGTTGAAGACACATGTACCACCATGAACCCCATTCCTTGTCCAACCACCACACAACACCACTAGGGAAATGTTTAAACCACTATTACCCACCCCTCCTCTATTAATTCAACAAAACCTCAGTCCGCTAGATCTACAACTAAAAGGCCTTAACTAGAGGAGTTGAACCCCCTCCACTGCATTCATTCTCTTCAATGCACAAATGCACCATTATCCCTCCCCCCTATACTCCATATCCACCCATTCACATCCTCACGCCTGCCTCTTTCACCCGTGAGTTCCCCCTCCCCCCTTTTCTCCTCCAGAACCAATCATCACCCCCATCTTTCCTCTTTTCTTATTTTATATTCATTTTATATATTATATAATATAACATTTATAATAATATGAATAATTATAAAATAATTATATATGTGTGTGATAATAATAAATGTTTTTATTATTATTATTATAAAACTAATTAAATAAACACTAATTGATAAATTAAGTTAGTTATAATTATATTTCTATTCTTATTTGATTTTAAAACTATATAAAAAGTAATTCTTACTTTAAATTTTATTTTAATTATATATTTAAATAGTATATTAACATGTCAATATAAATATGTTCTTTATGTAATTAGTTTATTTTTAGGTTTAAAATAAATAAATAAAATATATATTTTTATAGAGTATTTTTTACATCTTAATTTAGTTATTACTACTTGTGTGTTTTTCTGTTTTATGGGGGAAATTGTGCTCAATTGAGTGATTTAATTCAATTATAAAACATATAATTTTGTGATAGATAAATAGAAAGTGTCATATAAATGTGACACACAGAGGACCACAAAGATATGTAGAAGTGTGGAAGGGATTATAGATAACTACACAAGAAGTATGGGCGGGGGATAAAGAATTTAACATTTATATCGTATATATTCTAGAAGACTAGAGAGAACAAGTAGGAGGAGATCAGTACCCCCATAAACACACTTCCAGACTTCATGAAAACTTAAACTTGAAGCAACATATTGGTGGAGAAGACACATTTCATCTTCAGAATCTACGATGATAGCATCATTATCACCCTCTTCAAGATCCTTATGGTGGGAGATCGGGATAACAACATTCCATTCCTTTCCAAAAACCAATATAGCAACAAGAATATGATGAACAAAGATACATATATTGATCAGGTAGAGTGATATATTTCTATTTCTCATTTGCTTTATTTTTTCTATATTTTCTTTCAATTTGAACTTCCTAGATTCTCAATATTTGATATGCTCAACTTCCTCATTATTCTTGGATTATGTCACCTATGGGAATAGGCTGAGTTTGAATCCTTCTGATTTTATTTATGCATGTATTTATTATTATATTATATTACCACCTTTTCTCTTATTATTGAGAGAATCATATTTTCTAAAAACCTCAATAGTCAGTGATAATTAATCTTTAGTGTAATGAAATGTTGATTGTATTTAACATGAGTATTTTACTAAAAATAGAATCACACTCAAATGAGATATTAACACTATATTAAACTGACATTTCAAACATAGTGATTTACTAATTAGCTCTTAATTGGTGATCAGATGACTTCCGCAGTTGATAAATTTTGAAATTCATTTAGTCACAAGATTTACTAATGACGCGTCTTTTCAAAAAAATGAATCATTTCCATATGTTTCAATTTAAGTGAATGAACAAGGGAAATCAGAATGTAATCTGGCTATTTAAACTCTCCCTTCTCATCATTTGGTCTAACCAAATATTCTTATTATCTTTGTTGGTTTCATGCTTTCTTGTTTTCTTATCTTCTTGTGCTCACTCACGTGCACATTTACCATCACTCTCACTAATTTTCTTTATCATTCATTTCAAAAAATTTCCACCATCATCAAATATTCTTATTTTTTTCATTATTTTCTTTGTTTCAATTTCTTTTATATTTTTTTCTTAAGAAATAAATTATTCCCTCCCTATGCTTCTACCCCATATTACAACTATACTTGGTGGTAAGTATATTTTATATATTTTATTTTGTGTGTGCTCAGAGATTTGTGACGAAAATTCCCCACACTTTACTTCCATTAAGGTATACATAATCATGTACATGTTATGATGGGTCAACCTAGATAGTGCTCTAATTCATGGGTAGTATTTTTCCCTGATGAGGCAGTATGTATGGAAATAATGAGATAACTTAATCAATGATGGACTCTATCAACCATGTGATTTAGTCTTAGAAATTAACCATGACACAATATAATGTCATGTTTTTTGTTTCTATCACATTCTAATATTTACATGATCTTATGATTCCATGTTATTTATTTTATGACTCCATATTATTATTCTTGAGCCTTTCCTTTTATGTTTTCATTTAACTTTTTCTGACTAATATGTTATGCTTCATTACTAGGTTTATTCCCTTACAGGGATTTTTAGCTCACTAATTTCATTTATGTCTTCCCAGGGGTATACTATTAATTTTTAAGAGATAAAAGGGATTTATGATCTTATTATATATATTAAAATATAGATTTTTTCTTTCAATTTCATATTGATGTTTAATATATCTATTCTTATGAAGACATTGGGCCTCTCAATACTTTGGATATTTTCATAGGATATTTTTGTTAAAATGTAAGTAAAATTATGTGTAAAAGGATCCATTCACTAAAGTTAGTATCATAGTGTGGTATAGTCATTTTTGGTGATTAGGACTAGAATATTTTAGCGAGAAACGTAAAAATATGTGTAATTATTGAAAAATATTTTTAAATTTTGGTGAAGTCTAGGAGTTAATGGTTTCTAATAAAGTATATTCCCTTTTAGGATACTACCAGTGGATATTGCTCTAAAAAACTATACCAAGGTGTAATTACCTTAAGAAAAGAACATTAAGTAGTAAAATTATTATAAAATATTTTAATAAAAATTGGTCATTCTGCACACATATTTTGACACTCTCATGAGATATACATTATAAAATTAACAAAATATTTGTGAACCATTATGAAGTATATAAATGGTTTATTAGTATAAACAACCCTATAATAAAATTACCATGTATAACCTAAATTGAAACCTATATACTTATAAAATAGGATATACTTTTCATTTATAATTTATTCCCTATAATTTCATAGTTTCTCTTTCATTTTATTTTTTATTATTTTATTACCATCCCATTTTTCAATTTTTTAGATAATGGATGAAAATAAGAGAAACCATTCCAATAATCAACATGATATAAAATGTGATAACTTCCATAATGATATTCCTAAACTTATATTGTTGAGATGTGGGAACTCTTTGGTTGTACACACTTAGTTGAATTTTTCTATGAATAACAACCTGTATCATGTAGAAATCTCTCCTTCTCCTATGAAATAAAATGTTTTGGTCGATTGAATTATGAGAAAAATTCTTTACACTTTCAGTGGATCTTCTGATCCCGTAATCACAAAAAAAATAATTGGATTGACACCATTGATAAAATATCATCTATACTCTAATACCTGAAACATGAAAAATTCATGGTGGTTATCAATCATCTTAATGGATAAGTTGATCAGTGGTGGAGACTAATGATGAATATGATTTAAAAATATTAAATTGATTCAATATAATTTTAAAAGTTCAATTAAAATATTAGTCAAAAAATATTTTCCCCAAATTCTCTCCTAAAATGGAGTTGGATTTTTTTGGACTGAAGAAAATGTAAGATGTTCCCACTGAGACATATGAAGAAAAATTCAAAAGGATTTCATGGTATGCCTACAGATTTTTCATCCTCACTGAAAGTATGTTGGAACATTTATTTTGTGAGTTAAAGGCGAGTCTATGAAAATATTTCTCAATTCAATAATTTAAAATCTATAAATATATCATATATTGTGCCGTAATAGTTGTTATGGATGTTGGTGAATCTTAGTGGTCTCATGGTCCTGGATATAAAAATGATAAAATAGAGTTTTACTTTATAGGATAAATGGATAACTCTCATGGAGGAACGAAAACACAAATTCCCAGGTTTAAAAAAACATGGAAGAATTATGAGAGAAAATATCTCAAGGGAACTGGAAGATGATTCAAATTTGGAATGGAGGGGGATGAGGCTTTTTAATGATGAAGGGGCATGAATAAACCCACTAATTTGATGGAAGGAAAGAAGTTTTAGATTAATAATAAGCATAATGTTTCATGTTTCAATTGCAAGGAATTTGATAATTATGCGAACTAACACTATAATACAATGGTTGTTGAAGAGGATCAATGAAACAAACTCCAAGGCCTAGAGAGGAATGAGGGGAATATGTTATCAGTACTATTAAGGTGGATCCCGGGAAATATTTTTTGATAGGTACATCGGTTATTCATTCAAGAATTTCATTTATACTATTTGATTCTAGTTCTGTTCACTCTTCCATAACTTTCAATTGTAGTAGAACTATTTATAAAACACTACAGAACATGGAGGTTGATGTATCTGTGAGAATAATAAACTGATAAATTAATTCACCCCAAGCATATAAATCCCCCTCATTCAATTATTGTGAAATGATCCTCCCAAAAAAAATATTTCCCTACATCTTTTAGTGTATTTTAAAGCTATATTGGAAATGGATTGACTGTCCTTTAATAAATCCACCATAAATTTTTAGGAGATAGAGTGGTCACTCTTCACATCATGATTTATTATTTGATTTTGTAAAAGAAAATGGAGGATGATGAATTTCATTTCAAATATTCTTCTTATGTGTGGTTATTATTTCCTTGTGAGTAATAATATCTATCCCAAATGAATGAGACAAATGAGAGATTCATGATTTATGACATTCCCATTGTAAGGGATTATACTGATATATTCAATAAATAGTTATCTATACATATTCCTACATAAGAGGTTGTGTTTTTAGATAACCTTATACCTGGATCTCTAACAATATATAATACTCACAATACAATGGAAACCATTTAATTAGAAGAACAAAACAAGAAGTTAGAAGAGAATTTTGATAATGGATTTATATGATCGAGTGCTACCCCATGGGGTTTGTTTTACTTTCTCATCTATAAGAATGTTGGTTTAATGTGCCTCTACATTAATTATCATGATCTCAAAAAAATGAAAAAGAAAAAATAACCCCTTCTGTGGATATATAGATTATTTGATCGACTATGTGGGGGTCAATATTTCACAGAGGTTGACCTTTGATCAAGAAATCAGAAATTAAAGGTGAAGAATGAAAATATTCCCATGACTTCCTTTTAAAATAGGTATAGAGGCTATGAGTTCCGAGTGATGCCCTTCAAAATCAGTAATTCACTAGAAATATTTATCCAATTAATGAATAGATACTTAAAATATTACCATGAATAGTTTGTATTAGTATTTCTAAATGATATTCCAATAATTTTAAAAATAATGGTTCTGAATGAGAATAATTTGAATAATTTGTTTTAGAATCTTCAAAAGAATAAATTTTTTGAAAAGTATATTAAATGTGAGTTATAGATGGATACATTATCAATATTAGGTCATGTTATTAGCAAAAAAGGGATATCTATGGACCCTTTTAAAACAAAGGCAACTATAGAGTGGACTAGATAAATATATGTAATAGACATACATAGATTCCTTAGACTTTTGGGGTTTTTCAGATGATTTTTGAGAAAATTATCATGATTTTTAAACTGACTAACCAAGATGACTTGTAATGGGGTAATGTTTGTCTGGATAGATTAATGTAAAGAGAGCTTCAAGGAATTAAAAAATATGCATATCACAACATGAGTCATATTGTTACCCCTAAGTGGGAACTTATCACGGTATACAAAGATGCATCACATAAGGAATTGGGATGTGTACTTATGTATAACAATAAATTGATAGCCTACACCTCACACTAATTGAGATTTCATGACCAGAACGACCCAACACATGATGCTTAGTTGGATGTAGTAATATTGACATTGAAAATCTAGTGTTAATATCTATATAGAGATTAGTGTTAAATATATATCGTTTATAAGATCCTCATATATATATTCACATAGAATTAGCTTAATATGAAAAAATGAAGATTTTTAGAGCTGATAAAGGATTATGAATGCTCAATCCAGAACCATCCACAGAAAGAAAATAAAGTAGAATACGATCTATGTAGAAATGATCTGGGAACCTTATTAATGATTATAAGTTATAAGGACCTAATATATATAGACATACAAAAGATGGACATGGGTATATTGAGGGAAATAACATTAAAATTACTTTCAGAAATGATTTCTCAATGATCCCTTCTGAAGAAGATAAAGGATCCTCGAAGAGATGGTTTGGAAATAAGAAAATTTGCGATCTACAAGAAAAGGTAAATCCTCAGAGATCAAATTTGACAATGATGGATTTTTAATATTTTGGTCAAAACTTTGTCTTCCATCAAATTCTGAGATTAAAATTATTAATTGAATTATGCACACATTTCAACATTATTCATGCATTTGGGGATCATGAAGATGTATCAAGATATAAAATATCACTATTTATGATATAATATGAAGAATGAGATCCTGGAATATAAATCAATGTGCCTACTATGTTTGCATATAAAGCATAAAAGTAAAGGCCTAATGAGATTATAAAACCAATACCCATACCTACATTGAAATAGAAAGACATCACCATGGAATTTTTCACAGTCATCTGAAGATAAAAATAGTAAACAATTCTATAGGATTTTTGGTGGACCAACTTACAAAAATATCTAATTTCATTGATATAAGAGATGAATTATCACCCGGTCAACATGAAAATATTTACATTAGAGAAGTGGTGAGGCTATATGGAACACCACTATCAATTATATTCATTCATGATCTAAGATTTACCTCCAAATTTGGGAATTCTATCCATCATGCTCGAAATATTGTGTCGAACATCACAATAAATTATCACACCCAATGTTATTTCCAATCTGAGGAGACTATCTGGACACTTGATTATATGTTGACATAAATTTTGATGGACTTGAATAGAAGATGAGATAACTATCTTTCTCTAGTAGAGTTCAGAAACAATAATAGCTTTCACTCAAGAATCCAAATAAATCTATATGAATCCATTAATGATAAGTGATGTAGGACACATATTTTTTGGGATGAAAATGGTGAATGTAAGCTATTGGGACTTGAAATGTTCAAAGAAATGGTAGAAAAGTGATAAAAATTACAACACATCATGGTTTCTCATTTTCGATAGAAGATATATACTAACAATCGTTTATGAGGCCAATATTTTGAGGTAGGAGATAAATTGTTACTCTAAATATCTCCATAGAAGAGAGACATGAAATTTGGGAAGAAGGGTAAGTTAATTCTTATGTATACTGGGCCCTTTAATATTCATGATCACATCAGAATAGTGGATTATCAACCAGCACTTCAACCAACACTATCTTAATTATATGACATATTTCATGTATCCCTATTAAATAATAACATACTAATTCTCTCAATTGTACTGATTGTATACGTTGTACATCTAAAAAATAATCTGTCATTTGAGGACCATTTAGTGATGATATTATTCCATATAGATAATTTTCTACACAAGAAATAGAACATTACAAATCAGATTACATTAATGAAACCATAAGTACAAGGATGAAACATGGGAACTAAAGATATATCGGAATTGGAAGAATATTCACTTTCTTTCACCTTATTTTGTAAAATGATATTATAAGGTTAAATTTATTTAAGGGGGTAAAGATTGTAATGACACAAAATATATCAATGGAATCTCTATTCTTATTAATATATTGTATTTAGTGTTTTAGTATGGATCACATCAATAACATAAAAAACTGAATACATTTTATTTTTTAGAACATTAAATTTAGAGAATAAAATGGCCATAATAATTGAAAACATTATAGTGGGATAAAAAATAGAAAACAAGATAACTAAAAAAAATGGATCTTATTGATCCACTATAATAACTACACTCAAAAACAAAAGTGTTGAAATGAAATATAATTTAGGTAATATAATATTAATATTGAAAATTTAATTATATATAACATTCAAATAAAACAGAATTTATGAAATAATTAATGAAATACAAAATATTTATAGAAACTTTGGAACCCATGTGATTATTGAATATCTAAAAATTGGAATAGAAAACTATTGGAATAGATACATGACCGATGGAATAATAATGTGACCATTATGAATAGTAGCTGACTGTAGTATCCTCACATATGAAAATAAACAATAATATTTAGGTATCATATTCATTGGTAATATGACATATTTATATTACATTACAAGTAATTAAATGTTTTAAAAATAATAAAATAAGTATTTATATTTTTATAGAACATAAATATTTTGTTATGATTTTATAAGATATATAAGGATTTAAAATATATATATTTAATAAAAATGTTTTTAAAAACTAATTACTCTTTGTATTATAATGAAAATACAATTTATGAGACCATATTTAATTTTCCAATGGGTTATAAAAACAATCATAATATTAAAATTGGTATTTTACAAATAAATGATTTCTTTATTCAAAAATTATATTTTTAATATTTAAAAAATTATTTTCAAAAAAAGTTTTTAAGTTTATGACTATATGTGTTGAAAAATTGTTAAATTTAATCTTTGTTATTTTTCTTAAATAATTTAATTTCTTGTGAATAGTAAAATATAAAAAAATTGGTGTTTAACCATATAAGCTAAATATATGAATTTTTTAGTCATCAATGATGTATGAAACCATTATTTCGAAATCAAATACACCATTTACAATATCTGGTCACATGAATTGATACTATTGGTTTTCTTGAGCCATAATAATAAACTAATTAATATAATATTTAAAAACACTCATCTCTTCCCCTTATAAATACCACCCTCACCACCCTTTCTTATCACACCTTCTAATCCTCAGAGCTAGAAAATTTTCGACCCAATTCCCTTCTAAATCATCTCCCACATTCATATTTATGTTGGTTTCATCCAAAAAACGAATCCAATATTCATTATGTGGAAGATTGATTGGAGACAACCAAAGGAGAAGTTAATTCCATCAACTGAGTCCTTCAGTTTTCCCTTCCTCATAATCCCCAAAAAAATCAATTAATCATTGAATAATAACTCATGTATCATATATATTCTATAACATTAATGTGTTGAATGAATATCTATCATCCATCATCTTCTCATCTAAATGGAATGATAAAACTAATAAAATTTAATTGTTTTTTATCATGTGGTAGATGTTCTTTATACTATATTACAAAATATGAAAAAATATTAGAAGAGAAATTATATTGATAATGTTTTGGGTAATTACAATATGGGAACCTTATTAGTCATCACTATGGACAAAACATCATGTCCCCTCATAATCAACCCACCCTCCTCCTTTTTTGACTTCATAGGTTGGTATAGAATGGAGAAATCATATTCCAGGAGTAGCTCCAACTATCTAATTTTCCTCATTTTGAACTCCTTCTCAGTGGTGAAATAATTGAAACTCTTCTGGTAATATATATCCAAAATGTTTCTCTAAAGTGGTAGGGTATCAATATTTTCCTTGTGAATATTACATATTCTGGATCAAGTTCATGTGTTGTATATTATTTGTCATTGATTTATAATTTCCTTGATGCATAGGTAATCACATATCATTGTTGATAGGGCCAGAACCAATTCATTTATTTGATGCATGATTATAAATTAAAAACAATTCCTTACCTAGTTGTAGAGTCAAAATTGGATCATTAATCTATTTTCTCTCCAAATCCTAAAAATATTCTGTATATTTCATTAAACATATAAATTTAACCCCTTTATGTGTTAAATTTGATAATATATTTTCCAATGTGAAAAATATATTGAACAAACTATCGATGGAAACCTTCAAAGCCCAGGAAAATTTGCATCTCGTTATTTTTTGTCTATATAGGTCATTATTTGACCTCCTTTCTCTTTGAGGGTGAATAGATATCCTATGCATGGAGAAAATATTCCCATGAAAAGAATCATTAATAATATAAAATTCACAAGTACTATGCTTCCTATATAATTCTATTTTTCTAAGGGCCTCAAGAATTACTTGAAGATAAATCTCATTCTCCTCAAAGATCATAGAGTATATCAATATATCATCAATAAATACAACTAATAATTTATCAAAATACTCTTTGATTACTCTATTCATCAGATCTATAAATACAAATGGTGAAATATTTAATCGAAATTTCATTACCATAAAATCATAATGTACATACCTTATTTTAATTTCATTTTAAAAATATATCATTTTTTCATAATTAGAAAATAATAACTAAACATAATATAAAAAATTTAAAATTAATAGTTTTGTTAATGTTGAGTAAATAAGTCATCAATGCATTGAAAACAATAACTATTAGTTATAGTGATGTCATTGATCCCAAAATAATTGATACATAATCTCGTATACATGTCCTTCTTTTTCATTAATTAAACAGGGGCTCCCTATGAGGAAACATGTCACGACCCGACCCTACCCGAGCACGAGCCACAACTACCCCAAGCCCGCCTCCTCAGTCTAGGGGCTGGTGATGAGCGCCGAAGGCTATACAACTCGGGGAGGCCTTTGCCTAAGTACCTGTACACATACACGCAGCACACTCAATGAAAAAGTACATAGTAAAAGGGAAAGTAAAGTGAAACTACTTTAAATAAACCACAAAGTGCATCGACGTCTAAACAGTACAAAGTAAAATATGTAAAGAAAAGGGGATAACCACACACCCACCAAAAAAAGTGACACAACCCAGCAACAGTTAAACGAAAGTAAAACAGTTAGGAGCATCCCACACCTGGAACCCAACTATGACCATCGCACGTGGTCCAAGTTCCTAAACTCCAAAGCTCCTCTGTCATCACAACCAACCTATCTGTCTTATGCAAGGGCACACCAAGTGCAGGAAAAGCCCAAGCAGGGGTGAGTATAAAAATACTCAGTAGGATACCCCGAAGGCTCGAGGGAGAAACACAGGAGGTACCGAAGGGTGAGTAGCAGGTCGAACATGGAAAAGTAAAGGAGTACAACCGAGAGTGCAGTAAAGAGTATAGCTCAACCCAACAAGCGGTAGGAATTAGACTTGTCCTAACACAAGGAGCTAAAAATAGTGAGAAGATGAATTTATCATCGAGGCTTTGCTACGTAAAGCAGGATAGTAGACTCATCCAACCATGAGAAGCTAGAAACGGAAAGGATGTGGCATACCCCGCGCATCTTCGCATCTCCTGGAGGGAGAGTAACCAAGCCTGAGAATTGGGTACTGGAACAAGGTGTATACATATGCTCTGTCGAGAAACCTGAACAAGATCGTAAGGGGATCTCCGTCCCATAGCTCAGTCCAAGAAAGGGAGTCACCATCAATCTCAGAAGAAACCATCATCAAATCCCATCATCCCACACGTCTGCCCTAAACTGAAAGCCAAGGGGCTCAAATCACAGCACCTCGACACTATCTGCATTGGGCGGCACTGACTCGCCCGCACGGTTTTTGGTCGTGTCACAAGGATGCATCTTGATGGGGAAATCACCCATCGTACTGGAGAGTTCCGGGTTAAGCCAAACCACACCTCTTCACTATCCCACAGTCAAGAGGTCTACTCAAAGTCAAAGATGTCACATCACTGACCCATAGAAACAAGGTTCTCGCTCCGGTAGTCACGGAGTAAAGCCACATACTAGTCTAGTAGAAAGGACATAGTCTGAAATGCCAACGGGTGACCCACTGCCCAGCGGGTAATTCATAATAAGATATCGGGTGACCCACTGCCTAGCCCTGTTGGAGGGTAAAACCTAATACATCATCAGGTGACCCACTTCCCAGCCCTGTTGGAGGGTAGACCTGGAATAAGTCGACAGGTGACCCACTACCCAGCCCTGCTGGAGGGTAGACCTAGAATAAGATAAAGGGTGACCCACTACCCAGCACTGCTGGAGGGTAGACCCTCAATAGTTGTTAGGTGACCCAGTTCCCAGTCTCTGTTAGAGGGTAAACCCTAAGAGGTCATTGGGTGACCCACTGCCCAGTCTCTACTGGATGGTAAACCCTAAGAGGTCGTCAGGTGACCCACTGCCCAGTCTCTGCGGGAGGGTAAACCCTAAAAGTGTCGGGTGACCCCCTGACCAGTCTCTGCTAGAGGGTAAACCATAGAAGTCAGTGATAAACCCATAGTCTAGTCTTTACTGGAGGGTAAACCCGAAGACGTCGATGAGCAACCCACTGTCCAGTCTCAGCTGGAGGGTAAACCTGGAACTGCTCTGGCCATCCCTACTGGATGGTACATCTCTGGCCAACAGAACTCGGAGTGGGTATCGTGCAACCACCCAACTCTAGAAAAAAACACGGGGAAACCACACAACCATGTTAGTATAAAATCATCATGAATAAGATCAGGGAGAAACTCAACCCTGCTAGTCAACAAACGAAAAAAAAAACAGGGGGAAACTATACCATGCTGGTCAAACGAACGAGAATAGAGGGACCCTCTAAGCCATGAGAGGTCAAGAGTACACAAAGTAGAACACAGAACGCACAAACGTTCTTAGGTACAAACAACCACATGTACCGCCAAGCATTCCCATATACCCCAGAGTATACCATATCTCCATCCCAAAGGCTAACGTACTCACGGCACTCAACGTCAACGCGGAGGGAGAAAAAGTAATTTCACCAACTTGGTTCCTCCACAGCCCTAACACGGCCAACCACGTCTCTTTAATAATCAACTTCACTCACACGGGAGTGAACGCGGTCTCAAGCCAAGGTTCTCTTCCGAATACAGTAAGAAGATGTGTCGTCAGAGCACATTGCATACTTCCACATTTGACGAGATCTCGAAAGAGGCTCCGCTCTCCTGAACAGATTACACCATTGTAATCCTTGCGGAAAAACACGGCAGATAGACCATTTACTCACCTGAAACGGTCAACCTGTGAATATGGTACTATTTACCATAGCCAGCTCGTGTGGGGCCCACCCCAAGATCCCGAAACCTAACAAACAGATCACACCACTACGATCCCCACCGAAAAACACATGGGTTTGACTACTCAATCGTCCAAAATGGACGACCGGTGATAAAATGTACTATTCACCGTAGCCAGGTCGGGAGGGACCCACACCACGATCCCGAAAAAAGGTCGGGTGAACTGTTCCATCACGATGCTCTCAGAAAAACATGTCAAATTGACTGCTTACTTGTGTGGAATAGATGTCCAGAGAAAAAGATGCATTTCGTCGTACCGCACACGAGCGGTGCTACGTGGGACCAGCATTCCAGTCCCGAAGCACATGGAACGGATCACACCACTACGATCCTCTCAAAAAAGTACACAAGATTTACTATTCACCTGTCCAAAATGGACACCCGGTGATAAAGCTAGAAATCCCTGCCAACAACCAAAACGGCCCTCGCGGGGACCGCACCAACGTGCGGAATTTAAGCGGGTAGACTGCGCCAATGCAATGCCCTTGGAAAATCACCCAAAATTGACTGCTCGCATGCCCCAAACAGATGCCCGATGAAAAAGTTGTAAAGCACCGCATGCAGCTCGAAAGACGGTCTGTGGGGCCCACGCATCAACTCTGGTTTCGATGCCAAAAACCATACTGGAGACTTCGCCTCGGCACCAGGGTCGCAACGCCACTGATGGCGCTCAAAAAGGACATCTAATGTGTCTGCGCCACCCAAACCCCCCCCCCCCCAGAAAACACCGATTCACCTAAAGGCGTGTCACACCTCCGAGGCCCTTCGTTTTGGGAGTTAAAAACCCCCGAAATCATCTCAAAATATTCGTCTCATTTTACGGGACGTGTTGCCGCAGACGGTGCCCCAAACGGACGCCATGTGGATGATTTATGATTTATAAATCATTTCCATAATAATAATATTAATAATATTATTATTATTATAATAAAATTATTTATTTATTTTATTTTATATTTTTATTTATTTTTTTAAAGGATTCCACCGACCGGAGCTGGGCGGTCGGTTGCCTTCCACGCGGAGACCCACCACAGGCGGGTCTCTGTCTCCCGACCGGGGTCGCGCACCACGACCCCGACTACTGCGTCAACCGACCGGCATAGCCGGCCGGTCCTCCCGCTTCGCGGCCCCAGTGACCGCACCGCTGCCTCTATTGATGCTCGGACCGCCCTGCTTCGAGCCGCCGCCGCCTAAACCCCTGTCGCACCGCCTGCTGCCGCCGCCCAGGACCGTCAGAAACCGGGGTTCTTTGCCGGAAATCTTCCCGGGGCCACCCCGAGTACCCTGGGACTCCAAAAATTCAACCGAAACATTCATTGGAAAGCCTAGAACGAGTCCTACTCGAATTTTGGATTCTCTCAACTATTCAACAGAGATTCGCCACAATGAATTCAATTTAAAGAAGATTTCTAAAATTAAAAACGGTAAAACACAAGCCTACCTCGATGGGCGTTACCCGACGCTTCACCGACGATCCGTCGGAGCCTCCTCGCCTCGCCGGAGCTGCCACACCTTGATGGAAAGGAGGAGTTCTTCCTTGGGAGGGTTTGCGCCAGGGATGATCAATGGTGGGGAAGGGAAGGTGTTTAGGTTTAAATAGGAAAAATTAATTTAAATCTTAATTAATTTAAAACTCCAAATTAACCCGCATCTAAAACACTCGACAGGGTTGAGGTTAAGCCTCCTCTACGGTAAAAACCACATCCCGAGAACAACAGAGGTCTTGGAATTTTAATATGATGCCCCGTTCAATAGTTATAAAACTGAACACCAAAAGCCCCCAAATTACAAAAACGCCCCTGGGGCCATTTTTCACAGACGACCCGCACCCACGAAACTTGCACCCCTTCTAGGGTAAACAGCACACTCCGGACTCAATGGTGCCCTCAGTTTCCCAATCCGAGCCACCGTTTATGAGATACTTGATTTAAGTCGTTAAACGAATAAATTAATTATTCAATTTATTTGTTCCACGCTTCGATAGCGAGCGAGGGATCCAAACGTCCCATGCCGACATGTTTTATGTAGTTCCTAGGGTAAAAACCTCATTCCAAACCCGTCTGTACACTCAGATTTCTAATCTGAAGCACCGTTTACGAGTTATCCCTTTTATTTGGTGTTCCCAGTGTGAACGCATGGAAAATTAATCTCCGGCTACTCCGGGTCTCAGAATCGCACACCATCTGAAGGCGCTGCTCTGGAATAATATCAAGAATATTCCAAAGACTTTTACAGCCAAAAACCAAGTTCTTAAATCACTCCCTCCTTCATGATTTTCGTACCTGAAAAGAAAATCCTGGGAACAAATCAGGGTACGAAACCCGCACCTGGCTCTCCCGTGCCTAGAAAAACATTTGCACAGTTCCATGTCACCGCACACAGACCAAAGGATTTGATCTGTTCACGCAAGGTCTACCCTTGCTGATGACGTTCATATAAGAATGCACACTTCTTCTCGGGTGAATCAGGCGAGAGACGTCATACACCCACTGCAAACTTTGGGGTTAGGTCAAGGTGGTAGGGAATCTCTCCATCCCTTTGTACGGTCTCAAATGGCCCGAAGGCACTCGGGGGTAGCTCACCTCGCCGGACGAACCCCTACATTTCACGTCGCGACTGGAATCACCGCATGGACCTGGGACAAAGCCCGGTGATTCCCTTTTTTAGAATATCCATATGGTGAAACACCAAAGGATATCTGGTCACGCAAGGTTTCACAGTCAATGTCCCATGATCAGGACGCTCATACATGCTCAAAAGGCGAAGGAGTCGCGTCCATCGACTAAAGAGAAAGGTTCCACTCCTTTTATTCCTCTAACACAAGGTTACATCGACACCCCATGTCACCCTGGTAACACCTCAAAAAGGGGAAGGGAGAAAAGAATTTCGCACACAGAGTAACAATTCTACTGCAGAAAGTAGAAGAGCTGTAGAGTGTACCTCTTATCACCTCATGCTCTGCAGGATTATAGACATCCAAAGCTCGCGGTTGTCTGCGGTCCCAACTGTCAGCTCCAGGAGATTAACGTGGACTGCCTAGTGGTGATTTAAGACCGCATAAGGTCGTCCTCCACTTCCATCCCCTCCTTCTCCTCTGGTAGCACCACCTCTCTGGGTACTAATCTGATCATTGCGCTGCCTCTGTCGTGGTGGTGTACCTGCTGCCTGCCCGAAGCTCTCTGCATGCCTGGTCGGTAAGTCCCGTTCCAGGTGACATCGCCCATCGCAAGCATAACACTGACTCTCTTTGGGCTACACTGGTTCCCTCTGGCACCACTGTTGTGTACGACCATACCACTGAGTCTGGTTGTCAGAAATCCACTTGCGTCGAGGTTCTGCTTGCTGACGCCCGCTAGCTGCGACAGACGTCTCAGCTCCAATGTGCCTGCTGCAACAACCAACTCTAGAACGTGACAGGGAGCTCTCTGTCACCGGCGCCTGCTCTAACACCCCAACGTATATGGAAATTCCCAAGGGTACTATGACAGCACAAATCTCTCAACGGAGACCCTGCTCAAACTTCCGCACTCGGATGTTATCATCATGGACCAAGTCCATATAAAAGCGTGCACGGTCTTCGAAACTAGAGGCTTACTCGGCCACTGTCATCCCTCCCTACAAAAACTGCAGGAGCTCCTGAATCTGATTGGAGCGTAAGCAGGAGGGGAAAAACATCTCATGAAACAACAACTGAAAGTCACCCCACGAAAGCGATGACTTGTCAAGAAACAGAGTTACCAGACTCCACCAACTCCTAGCTGCTTCGTGGAAAAGGATGGCGGCCAAAGCCACCATAAGATCTGTCGGTGTCTGCACAAGCCTGAAGAGGTGAACCACCATCTCGAGCCAAACCTCTGCTACCTGAGGGTATGGCTCACCACTGAACCTCAGTGGTCTCTACCGCTGGAACTCGCGGAGCGCGCTCAAAATGCGCTCAAGCTTAGTCTGCTCTGCTGAAACTTTCTGCTGCACACTAGTTGGGGGTGCTACTACTGGCCCACCCGGAGAAAGGGGCTCACATGATGGGTCCTGCACTATGGCCTCGTAGCTCACAGGGATGTCGTAACGTACCAAACATGGTATCCTGACTGGCTGTCTTTGCGGAGACATCTTGAATGTTATCAAGGAGTGTCGTGATCAGATGAGCATATATGTATATCACAACAACAATGACGATGGGGAGATGAATCAAGAAGGACAGTCAAAGACTCAATCCTATGCGATGCACAAACAAATTTTCCCTACAATGAGTGTCTCGGCATTCCGAGTCGACAAAAAGGTAATCAAGGTCCTGGTGAATGGATACGTCGGCCGCCGCACCATCACATGACTCCCTGGCTTGAGAGCCACTCCCAAGACACGGTAACACTGTTTCCCTATATCCCAACCAATTCCTTTTTATGGATGTCTGAACAACGCCTCAAGGAACGAACCACCTCTGATACCACTTTGTCACGACCCGACCATACCTGGGCTCGGGACGCAACTACCCCATGCCCGCCTCCTTAGGCCAGGGGCTGGCGACCAGCGCCGAAGGCTATACAACTCAGGGAGGCCTTTTCCTAAGTACCTGTACACACACACGCATCACATTCAATGAAAAAGTGCAGCGTAAAAGGTTATGTAATGTGAAACTTCTATAAATAAACCACAAAGTGCATAGACCTCTAAATAGTAAAAAGTAAAAGTTGAAAAGAAAATGGGTAAAACACATGCCAAACCAGAAAAGTGCCACAACCTGGAAACAGGTAAATGAAAGTAAAACAGTTGGGAGCGTCCCACACTTGAAACCCAACTATGACCACCGCACCCAGTCCAAGCTCCTGAACCCCTAAGCTCCTTTTTCATCACGACCAACATGTCTGTCGTCTGCAAGGACACACCTATTATGGGAAAAGCCCAAGCAGGTGTGAGTATAAAAATACTAAGTAGGATACCACGAAGGCTTCAGGGAGAAACAAAGGAGGTACCGAAGGTTGAGTAGCAGATTGAACATGGAAAATTAAAGGAGTACTACCGATAGTACAGTTAAGAGTACGGCTCAACCCAATAAGAGGTAGGGAGTAGACTCGTCCTAACACAAGGAGCTAAAAACTGTGAGAAGATGAACTTCTCATCAAGTCTTCGCTACCTAAATCAGGAGAGTAGACTCGTCCAACCATGAGAAGCTATACATGGAAAGAAAGTGGCATACCCTGCACGTCTTCACCTCTCTTGGAGGGAGAGTAACCAAGCCCATGGAGTGGGTATAGGAACAAGGTGTATACATATCCTCGGTCAAGAAACCCGAACATGATCGTAAGGGGATCTCCGTACCATAGCTTAGTCCACGAAAGGGAGTCGCAATCAGTCTCAAAAGAAACCATCATCGATGCCCAGTATCCCACACATCTACCCTGAACTGCAAGACAAAGGGCTCAAATCACCTCACCTCGACACTATCCACTTTGGGCGGCACTGAATCGCCCACACGGTTTTAGGTCACATCAAAAGGACGCATCTCGGTGGGGAAAGCGCCCCATGTACATGAGAGTTCCAGGTTAAGCCAAACCACTCCTCATCACTATCCCATAGTCGATAGGTCTGCTCAAAGTCAAAGTTGTCACATCACTAACCCACACAAACAAGGGTATCACTCCGGTAGTCATGGAGTAAATCCATAGACTATTCAAGTAGAAATGACTGAGTCTGAAATGCCAACAGGTGACCCACTACACAGAGGGTAATTCATAATAAGATATCGGGTGACCCACTTCCCAGCCATGCTGGAGGGTAAACCCTAATACATCATCAGGCGACCCACTTCCCAGCCTTGGTGGAGGGTAGACCTGGAATAAGTCGATAGGAGACCAACTGCCCAGCCCTGCTAGAGGGTAGACCTGGAATAAGACGACGGGCGACCCACTGCCAAGTCTTGTTGAAGGGTAGACCCTCATGAGTCGTTAGGTGACCCAATATCCAGTCTCTGTTGGAGGGTAAACCCTAAGAGGTCGTCGGGTTACCCACTGCCGAGTCTCTCCTGGAGGGTAAACCCTAAGAGTGTCGGGTGACCCACTGCCCAGTCTCTGCTGGAGGGTAAACCCTAGAAGTCAGTGAGAAACACACTGCCCAGTCTCTACTGGAGGGTAAACCCGAAGACGTAGATGAGAAACTTACTGCCCAGTCTCTGTTGGAGGGTAAACCTGGAACTACTCTAGCCATCCCTACTAGATGGTACATCAGTGGCCAACAGAACTCGGAGTGGGTATCGTGCAACCACCCAACTCTTGAACAAAACCAGGGGAAACCACTCAACCCTACTGGTCTAAACTATCGTGAACAAGACGAGGGGGAAACTCAACCCTTCTAGTCAACAAACGAGAACAAAACCAGTGGAAAACTCAACCCTGCTGGTCAAGCGAACGAGAAAAGAGGGACCCTATACACCGCGAGAGGTCAAGAGTACGCAAAGCAGAACACGACAGACACAAACGTTTTTAGGTACAAACAACCACATGTACCTCCAAGCGTTCCCGTATACTCCCAGAGTATGCCACATCTCCAGCCCAAAGACTAACGTGATCACGACACTCAACGTCAACACGGAGGGCGAAAAAGTAATTTTGCCAACCTGCTTCCTCCACGGCCCTAACACAGCCAACCACATCTCTTTATGAATCAACTTCACTCACAAGGGATTGAATGTGATCTCACGACAAGGTTCTCTTTCGAAAACAGCAAGAAGAACTATCGTTGGAGCACCTTTCATACTTCCACATTCGATGAGATCTCGAAAGAGTCTCTACTCGCCTGAACAGATTACAACATTGTATTCCTTGTGAAAAACACAAGAGATAGACCATTTACTCACCCGAAACGGTCAACCGGTGAATATGGTACTATTCACCGAAGCCAGCCCATGTGGGGCCCACCCCAAGATCCCGAAACTGAACAAATGGATCACACCACTGTGATCCCCTCAGAAAGACACACGGGATTGACTACTCAATCGCTCAAAATGGACACCCAGTGAAAAAATGTACTATTCACCCTAGCCAGGTCTGGTGGGACCAACACCACGATCCCGAAAAAAGGTTGGGCGAATTGCGCCATCGCGATGCTCTTGGAAAAAGACATCAAATTGACTGCTTACTTGCATAGAACAGATGTCTGGAGAAAAAGATGCATTTCGCTATACCGCACACGAGCGGTGCTACGTTGGACCCGCATATCGGTCCCAAAGCACAATGAACGGATCGCACCACTACGATCCTCTCAAAAAAGTACACAAGATTTACTATTAAATTTTCCACAACGGACACCCAGTGATAAAGCTAGAAATCACCGCCAACTCCCCAAATGGCCCTCGCGAAGCCTGCACCAGCGTGCCGAATTTAAGCGGGTAGATTGCACCAATGCAATGCCCTCGGAAAAATAGCCAAAATTGAATGCTAACATGCTCTGAACGGACACCCAATGTAAAAGTTGTAAAGGGGCACTCACAACTTGAAAGACGGGCCATGGGGCCCATGCCTCAACTCCGGTTTCGACGTATCAAACCATATTGGAGACGTCGTCTCGGCACCAAGGTCGCAACGCCACTAACGGTGCTAAAAACGGGCATCGAATGTGTTCGCGCCGCCCAAAACAAAACTCCTAGAAAAACGCCGATTCACCTAAAGGCGTGTCACGCCTTCGAGTCCCCTTGTTTCGGGAGTTAAAACCCCCCGAAACCATCTCAAAATCTCCGTCTCAATTTAAGGGACACGTCGCCACAGACGGTGCCCCAATCGGATGCCCTGCGGATGATTTATGATTTATAAATCATTTCCATAATAATAATAATAATAATAATAATAATATTATTATTATTATTATTATTATTATAAACTAATTTTTTTTAAAGGATTTCACCGACCAGCGCTGGCTGGTCGGTTGCCTTCCACACGGAGACCCGCCGCTGGTGGGCCTCTGTCTCCTGAGCGGGGTCACGCGCCGCGACCCCTGCTGCCGCGTCAACCGGCCGGCACAGCCGACCGGTCCTCCCGCTATGCGCCCCCAGCTGGCGCCGTCGCTGCTCGGTCCGCCTCCAGCAGCTCACGGCTACTCTGCCTCAGCCAAATTCCAGCACTGACTCCTAAGGTGTCGTCCTCTCCCCCGGCTCTGCTCAAGCCCGGACTGCCCTGCCTCGAGCCGTCGCCGCATGAACCCCTACCGCGCCGCCTGCTGCCGCCGCCCCGGACCACCGGAAACCAGGGTTCTTGGATGGAAATCTTCCTGGGGCCACCCCGGGTACCCCGAGACTCCAAGAATTCACCTGAAACATCCGTTGGAAAGCCTAGAACGAGTCCTACTCGAATTTGGGCTTCGCTCGACGATTCAACAAAGATTCGACACAATTAATTCAATTTAAAGAAGATTGCGAAAATTAAAAACGGTAAAACGCGAGCCTACCTCAATGGGTGTTGCCCGACGCTTCACCGACGATCCGCCGGAGCCTCCTCACCTCGCCAGAGTTGTCGCACCTCTCCAGAGAGGAGGTGTTCTTTCTTGGGATGGTTTGCATCTGGGATGATCAAAGGTGGGGAAGGGAAGTGATTAGGATTAAATAGGAAAAATTAATTAAAATATTAATTAATTTAAAGCACCAAATTAACCCACATCTGAAATGCTCAATGGGGTCGACGTTAAGCCTCCCATAGGGTAAACACCATCTCCCAAGCACAATGGTGATGTCATAATTTTAATCTGTGGCCCCTTTCAAATGTTATAAAACTGAACGCCCAAAGCAGCCAAATTACGAAAATGCCCTTGGGACCATTTTTCAGAGACGAACCGCGCCCTGTGAAACATGCACCCCTTATAGGGTAAACGGCATGCTCCAGACTCAACGGTTCCCTTGGTTTCCCAATCTGAGCCACCATTTAAGAGATACTTGAGTTAAGTCATTAAAAAAATAAATTAATTATTTAATTTATCCATTCCATGATCCGATTGTGAGCGAGGGATCCAAACGTCCCGCACTGACATGTTTTATGTCTTTATTAGGGTAAACACCTCATTCTAAACACATACGTACACTCAAATTTCTGATCTGAAGAACCGTTTAGGAGTTATCCCATTTATTTGGCATTCCCAGTGTGAACGCACTGAAAATTAAATTTCGTCCACTCCGGGGCTCGGAATCGCACGCCGTCTGAAGGCACTACTCGGGAATAATATCAAGAATATTCCAAAGTCTTTTATAGCCAAAAACCGGGTTCTTACAAAACACTAGGTCATATAAATAACATATCACTCAACTCCAAAAACTGCTTTCTAAACTACACCAACTCCATTGTTCCATTAAAAACTTATTTTTAAATATACTCTCTCTATAATGAATGTGTTTAATGGGTAAATCAACTTCTTTCTCTGGTGGATAACCAGTAAATTATTTTCGTAAGACATCTATTAAATTTTATTACACCACTATATCCTCTAATCTTATAACTTATTCCTTATCAATATATTTTTCTTGATATTTTCAATAGTGTTTTTTATTATCAACTTCCATTGGTATGAATCTTTCATTATATGATAGACATTCATGATGATATTTTTTCTTTTAAAAACATCCCAAAACAAGGAAGACATTATCTTAGGATGTGATCTATGGTTCAAAAACTAATGTATTAGTAGTTCCACTAAATGATAGATGTTTCTATCAAATGAATTAGTCCATCATAGTTTGTCCATGCTGTGGATCAGTAGGTATCTCTATGTGAGAAATCTTATTTTTCATAAACATGGTTAAATTCTCTAATAAAGTTGTAAAATTATTATCCTTAACTCTAGATTCATTATTTTGTATAGCTGTAACATCACTATGTTGACTATGGGTGTTAATAAGGTCCGCATTCCTTCCATTAGTCCCCAAATCTCTTCAATGACATATACATATTTGTGTCATGATATTGAATTATAAAATATAATTTCTAATATGTTTTCTTGAGTGATATCAATAAAATCTTGAGGTTTTTTCATTGTAATTGTGTTATCCTACTTGTTTCACGTATATCTAATCCCCAAGGATATTTATAAACTTCTTATAATTACAACAGTAATATCCAAGACTCCACAATCCAAATTTTAGAAGTTATATTAAATTATTAATATAAATTATAAGAGTTCTCAGAGGATCAAATAGATTTATATTATTGGAAGAAAAGATACATATATACATTAAACATGAAAATATAAGATACAACATGAACATATTGTGAGAAAAATATTATCATATTCATTATAAACATGAAACTTACATGTATTCTTCCCCTAGTTTTCCTATATAAAGGAAAACAAAAAGGGTGAGCTCTGATGCTTGGTAAATAGTAACATATAGTGGAAGCTAACATAAAATAAACATGGAATAAAAGATATTTCTACAAAAATTTGACAATTTGAATCCATAATCAACTGAAACAATGTCAAAGCATTATCTTTGAAAATTATTGAAAATATTGATAATAATAATCATATATTTGGAATGAATAATTTCATACATCAAAAACAAGTATTTAAGGCCTTCTTCTAAGATACTTAACATTTCATCGATACTATAGTCAATATATCCTTCTATCAAGACTTTGTACCAAGACAATATAACTTTATTGGAATATGTATACAAAAAACAACTTATTTTGTCTCAGGATACCCTTCCATGCATCAAGGGGATATATAATGTTTTCCCCATTTGTTAATTTTTTATGTCTGATGCATTCATCATAAGAGACATCAAGAACTTTCATACAATTCCCTTAGGAACCCCTTTTTGAATAAAACATGGATATCTATATATTCAATAATAAAATCATCAAATACTTATCAATTCAATATAATAATGTGGATGTCTTGGATAACATCCATTATTAAACATGGTAGTCAAGTGGTATAAACAAATTAATAAGAAGTGACCCTGTTAGTAAAATATAGTGACAAGGGTGAATAAAAATAATAGTTTATACGTGGTAGAGAGTAATTGTCTTTAATAGATTGAATTTATTAGAGACCTGAAAAATCATTTTAAATTCATTAATCATGGTTCATTATGATCATGTGAATATTCCAAAGCATATACCTCGAGAGTGTATCTCCATTTGTGTTGTCATAGGCACACACACCATGCATCAAGGTGAAAACAGAATCAATTATCGACCAACCAATTTTTGTATTATTTTCACTAGGTTAATATATTCTTTATCATCATCCACTTTCCATTATCCAATAGGAATTTATTTTCTAGGAAGTTACATACAATTTTTCTTCACCATAAATTAGGATGATTTTTCCACTATAGAATAGGTAACTATTCAATACAAATAATATGGGAAAAGTATTTAAATATTGAATTTTAGATACCTTATATTTCATGAGTATAATATTAAAAATTATTCTATGTAAATTCATTAACCACACAAAAGAAAATTGGTGGTGATTATAACTAGAGTCATAAAGAAGGAAAATTTAGACAAAAAATGCAACTTATGGATTGAGTAGTATTTTAGTCACATCTTATTTTAATATAGGCACTAATACTAATCATAAAATATCATAAAAATAAATTTCATGATATAAAATATCAAATAGGTGTTATATACACCACATAAGATAAAAAGGTTCATAATATAAATTATTTCTTAGGAAGAGGAATTTGGATGAAAAAAGAATTACCTTTTTTCATAAATACACAAGAACACATTACAAAAATATATCATAAACATATATATCTTAATAACTATATTATGAACCTTATTCATACGCATTTACATTCATAATCTTCATAAGTAGTCATTCTCTATATAAATTCTCCATATTTTTCATATTGGGTGTTTATAGTTTTGATCTTTTGTACTAATTTAGAATGTGTGGTGTTATTATTCATTATTCTTATAAATTTTTTCATTATTAGTCCATTAATGATACTTTTATTGATTAATTATAAAAATTTATGTTGTTTCAAATCCATTTATTTCATTTTTTAGACATTATCCTCTATGATGAAGTCGATAATAATTTTGTTTTATTTATTTTTAATGAATATAGGGTGTTTCCTTAATTGATGAAGTATATATTGACATAATATATAAATAAAACCCCTATATTTATATATTTATATCATTTTATACCATTAATTATGTTCCCAAATTAATTGATTTTATAAATTAAAATTACAGTTCAGGTGGGTGGTTAACCCGACCCAAATATGAAAATGCGTTGTTTTAATGAATGATTCTGAGGTGATTTGGTTGTAATATCATTAAACTAAGAGAATAATGATCTTTTTTATTGTTTTTTTGATTAATAATTATAAGTAATTTAATATTAATTAAATGATATTAAAATATTCCAAAATTTTAATAAATGATTATCCTCATTGTACACTACTTTTAAAAGATCAATCTAACAATGATTGTTTGTTGGTCATATCACTAATAGTTTCTAAAATTTGAAACACCCAAAAACATAATAACATGATAAAAATAATATTTATCCATTAATTTCTTCCTTAGGTATAACCCTTTATAGTGGTTAAATAAAATGAAACATCTTCCGTCATGGATGTGGTAGTTCACGCAACGCACGAATAATTATTTTTATTTTATTCATGGATGAGGTCTATGAAAAATTAATGATAATAACCTTAATATAGTAACATTAATGTATATTAATTATAATAATAAAATTATATTATTGTGGATAGAATAAATTTTAAAGAATATAATAATAAGAAAACAAATTATTTGACAACAATCACATCGGGGACATAATTTTTTTTCGAAGTGTCCTTGAATTTGATGGGATTAGGCTACCTATGAGTGACTATGGGATAATTTCCTTATGATAGGGTATACTGGGGGTATTGTATATTTTTAATGATATGTTTTTATTTTAAATGTGTTTTTAATTTATTAATATGTTCCCCTTTTATAAGGGAATGCTAGTTTTGGGAACATCTTTACATTTTTAATAATTCCATGGAACTATTAATGGTTTGTAACAACCCCAAATATTATCATTGTAAACTCCCTAATTATAATTATTCCATATAGAATAAACCACATAAATTCACATCGATAACACAATAAAAACATTATAATTGAATAATTAATGAAATAAGAATTATTTCTAGATGTTAAGGAATGTATACCGATAAAATAGTAATTTGGCCTATAGAATAGTAATATGACCCTTATGAATAATAAATTAGACAAATAAATCGTAACCTCACCACTTAAAGTATAAATAAAATTTATTTATCTCATATTAAAAAGTATGATATAATTATATCACAGTACAAGTCAATAAATGTTTAAAAAATTATTAATTAAGTGTTGATATTTTTATAGGATCTAAATATTTAATTACAATTGTATGATAAATTTAATAATTAAAAAGAATATTTATTTTCATAAAATGTATTAATAAATTAATATTTTTTTCTTTTATGATTATAATATTTTTTTATGAGACCATAATTAATTATTACAAGTGTTATAAAATCAGTTATAATTTTAAGATCGGAATTTTTTAAGTAAATGACCATTTTAATTAAAAATTAAAATTATAAAATTTAGAAAATTATATTAATAAAATTGAGTTCAGTTTTTAATTTTAAACATTTAAACATTTTTAGTGTAAATTTTTGGTATTTTTGTAAAATACATGAATTTTTGTAAATAGTGAAATATGATCATTTTCGATAAAAACTAAATAAAATAATTATTGAGTCATAGATGATGTATGGATGGTGTTAGACTAGAATCCCAAAATATAATTCATTATTTTAATATATTTAATGATAATTATAAAAATATTCAAATTCTTGAGCCAAAATTATAAACTAATGAATGAAATAATGAGAAAACACCCCTCTCCCCCTTATAAATACAACCCCTTACCACCTTTTATACTAACACCATTATAGCTACGAGACATGTCAATATTCTGGCCAATATTATTACCAAGCCACTCCCCCATGTCTTGGATCCTCTGGTCTCAACAAAAGTCCAAAACCATTGCATGTATGAGGTTCCCAAGGAAGGTAAATTTAAGAAGTTAAAATCCTCTTTCTTTTATTTTAATTTATTTTCAGGTAATTTTATTTTCTTAATATCTCTTATCCTCCCCTCATCCAAATGGAATGATAAATTCAGTACATTACATATAATTAAATTTTATTGTTCTAGTGGAAAAAATCCATCAACAAACCCCTTCTCTTCTTCCTTTTATTCAAAAAATAGAAACGTCATTTGGGAGGTTTGTTTTATTACCTTCAAGGATGACGAGTTTCCTTTTTCCATCACCACCTTCAATGCTGGTCATAAAACCAATATAATTATTAAATTATATTTTTAAAAAAAAATTATAACCTTTTTTTATGATATGAGACTCACATATATACGTAATACAAAATGATAAAAAAAATGAGTTTGTTGTGATTGAAAACCACCAAAATTAACCTAAACATTTATAATTAACTATTTAACTAATGATTCATCCTCATAACATATATCCAAATGACATATAATATCATTTAATATTATGAGATTTTATTAATAACTCATTACATTAATTATAGATAACTATAAAAAATTTACATCAACTTCTATACTCATATACAAGAGAACCGATCAGGAAATCCAAGAAAACAAGAACTCCCGAATGATGAAATTAAACTCTATAACTCATAAAAAAATCCTATAAGTGAACTAAATAAAACTATAATTTATAATATTAGTGTATAAAAGGATATTTTTTGATTAAATAATTAATTTTATTTGATTATTTATGATATTAAAGTAAATAAATCATTCGAACGTACAGTAAGGGTATTCTTGAACCCAACTCCATTTCCCTAGGTTTTAACTCTTTCACTAAATTTTAATAAGGGTTATCCAATTTATGTTATTTATTTATCTTTAAATCTTTATTTCTAGATATAAATCCTTCCAATATCATTTTATGACAAATGAAATGATTTTTCCAAAAGAACTCTTCTTTTTAAAAGCAGAATTTTTACTTCTTCTAATAGTGATTCTTCCTCACTAATGACAGATGATTCTTAAATTTTGTTGTCTCATTTTTATTTTTGGATCCCCACAGTGTATTCATGAATTTATTCCTTATTAAATAAAAACCATCCCATTACATGGGTTATTTTATATTTAATATTGATATATGTTCTATGTGACATGCATGGTAATGTAAATTTCATGACATGATGGGTTCGCCCATAACTATATAGCACAATGTAAATATTATGATGTGATGAATGTTCTTGGAATTATATATCACTCCAATTAATTGGTTAATATGATGAATATCATTAGATAAATTGAAATATTTGTTGAAATAATGTTATCTTCGTTCACAACTATGTGTTGTAGTTGACCACTAAGAAATGATGTTTCATTTTTATGAATTTCCACTTTCCAGACCATTAACTAGTTCTTCTTATAATGTTTATTATGATGATACCATTATCCTTTTATAATTATGATGAATATTCTCCCCCATGTAATATTGATTCATGTATATATATATATCCTCTTACAAAATTTTAGCTCACCCCTTTCTGAAGTATATCCTCTGGTGATAACTTCTTCTAAAGAGAATGTTAAGACCACTAATAATAAAAATTATAAGGAATTAAATAAATGTTCATGTTTTATTATGTAAAATTTATGTATGGTCCTAATTTTTTCAAGACACTAAACCCCTTTATCCTAGATTTGTAAAACTAGTATGTTTCTTATCATTAAAATGTTGTAATATACATGTAAGAAAAATAATGAATTTTATTGTTGGTAATAAAGAATGGATTAGTTAATCATTAAAGAATCATTGTTTTAAAAAAATTATAATCATAGGTATCTAGTAAGAGATTTCATTATAGATAATTTCACAATGGAATAAATTTTTTATTAATGATTTTTTCAATTATGTTTTTTATAACCTTTTCTATTTTATAAATGTGTGGGAACCAGGAGAAACTAGGAAAACGACCCATGTGAGGTACAATATAAGGATTTCTTGAATGATATCCTTATTCCCATGGTGGTGGAGTTCAAAATTTCATGTGAATTGTTACCCATATATCTTTGCCTACCCACAATATCCTAAATAATGTAGAACTAACAACTTTACCAAAGAGATAGAATATATATATTTATTTGTTTATGAAGAAAATACCACAAATCATTAATGTATCTTCTAATACACATGTCGTGGAATAGTGGTTCAACTCAATGAAGAAGATCTTTTATGTACTTCACTATTCTGAGATGGAAAATGTGACCCTGGTTATTTATCACCTAGATAGAGAGGAAGATCAATGGTGTGTTTTGATTAAGAATGCCAATATGAAGGAATAAATTGATGATATGAAGTGGGAATACTTTAAGATAATGTTTCATAACAAGTATTTCCTTCATGCTCTTAGTAAAAAGATGGAGATATTATTCATCGAGATAATGAAAAATGAAGGAGAATCTATCATGTAATATGAATAAAATTTCATTGGGATTTCAATGTAGGCTACCAGTTTTTATCAACAATGATAGAAATATTTTTATATACCTTAGTGTTTTAAAACCACACATTCAAGAGGTTATAGAAATTCTATACTTTGGGAGTTATGCTGAAGTTGTTTGATGTGATATTAATATGGAAAATGTATTTTTAGAATGGTCCCATGGATATTGTGATAAGAAAAAAAATATAATGGTTCAACATTGGGTATCTAATTGGAAAGGTGGAAAGAAATCTCAACCACCCAAATGTCAAAAATGTGGGAAGAAGTATCCTGGGAGATGCCTCAAAGGGATGGGAAAATTATATAAATTTGGGAAAGAAGGCCACCAATATCATGAATAATTAAAAGACATGATGAAGTACTAAAATGTGGTGGAGGAAAGTAGATCACCACTCATGGTTCAATTCTTCAATTGTAGGGAGAAAGGAAACTATTCAAGTTAGTGCACTAAACCCCGAGTCCTTGGGGGTAATCAGTGTCATCATCAATGAAAGAAAAAGAGATATTGTAGCCTTATTCCATCACTACAGTTGAGGTGGATCCCAATAGTGATGTGGTGAATGTTTCAATGGTTGTTATTTTAAGAACAGTGAATTTACTATTTTATTCTAGTTCTACTCATTCTTTCATATCTTGCAAGTTTAGTATAACTATTCAAACACCACCTCAAAATATGGAGGTTCAGTTCTCTATGAGAATATAAAATGGGGAAATTATATCATCAAAATTATATGAATCCTCCCCATTTAATTGTCTTGAACTTAACCTCCCATTAAATATTATATTCTTACTTTTGGTGGAGTTTGATTCTATTTTGGGAATTGGCTAGAAATCATTATACAAACAAAACATAAACTGTTGAGAATTAAAGACCACTCTTCACACCCTAAAGCATCCCCCAATACTATAAAAGTGTAAAGAGGAGGATTAATCTTCTAGGGATCCATTATCTCAAGTGTCTATATTGTTATGTTATGAAAAATTATATCTTTCTCAAATGATTGAGACAAAGGATATAATCATTCTTGGAGAAATTCCCATTGTGAGGGAAAACTCTGATTTGTTCCCTAAAGAATCTTTTATACTTATTCTGGATCAAGAAGTTGATTTCTTAATTGAACTTATTTTTTGATATCTTCATATATCAAAGACAACTTATATAATGGCCATTATTGAGTTATAGGATCTGAATAAGTAGTTATTAAAGAATTTGGACAACGGTTTTATACACCTGAGTGCTTCACCCTTCTGTGCATTGGTCCTATTAATCATGAAGAAGTATGGATCAATGATCCTCTTCATTGATTTTCATGAGATAAATAAAATCATGATAAATAACAAGTATACCCTTCCCTGGATAGATGACTTTTTCAATCGACAGTGTTGTCCCTTTTATTTAACTAATGTTTAACTTAGGTCAAGATATCGCCAATTAAAGTTAAGGAATGAATATATTCCTAAAACTACCTTTCGAATGTGGTATGGAAACTATGAGTTCATATTTATTTCCATAAAACTCATTAATACCCTAGAAATATTAATTTATTTTATTAATATAGTCTTAGATATTAACTCATCAAATTTGTGGTTGTCTTTATTGATGAGATTATGATATACTCCAAGAGAAAGGAGTAACAAGAGGAGAATTTTAATACATTGATAATGAATTTTTTAAGGGATAAAATTTATGAAAATTATAGTAAATTTGATTTTAGGAGGGAGGAAGTATCATTTTTGGGGCATTTTAAAACAATAAAAGGAAAATATATGGAACCATCCAAGAAAAGGCAATCGAATATTGGACCAGGACAATATCTTCAATGGATATATATAAATTCATTGGTCCATCTGGGTATTACTAGAGATTTTGGAGGAACATATTATGATTTTTAAACCCACTAACCAAGATGGCTGGGAAGGGATAAAATTTTGTCTTTAATAGTAAATGTAAATATTGCTTCAAAGAATTAAATAGGTGTCTTATCACCATGCTAGTACTCACAATTCTAACAAGTGGGGAAATATTTGTGGTATAAATGATTATTTTAAGAAAGGATTAGGATGTGAACTAAATAAAAATGATAATTTTATAGCCTATGCCTCAAGGAAGTTGAAAATTCAAGAGAAAAAATATCCAATGCATGATCTAAATTTGGAAACTATGATCTTTGCATTGAAAATCTAGCGGCATTATCTTTATGGGGTGAATTGTGAGATATATTATGATCATAAGATCATCAAATATATATTCACATATATGTTACATAATGTGATCAATTGAAGATATTTATATATCATCAAGGATTATTAATTCTCAATCCACTAACATCTGGATAAAGCGAATAAATTATAGGATTATTTAAGTAGAAAGGATCTGGAAACCTTTCTAATGATGAAAATTAGGAATAATACAATACTATTAGACATTAAAAGGATGGTCATGGGAATCATTAATAAAGGAAAATAATCAATCCTTTATCATGTTATTGATCAACCATTCTTTATATAGAAAATAAAGGATGGTCAGAGAAATGATGTAAAAACTTAGAAAAAAAGTGGAAGCTATGAGAAAACAGAAATCCTCAGAATTAAAAATTTATGAGTAAGGATTTGTATGATTTTAGACATGACTATGTGTACCATTTGATCTAGAGATAAGGAATTATCTTCAGAATGACTTACATATCTTAACCTTCTTTATTCACTGAAATATCACAATGATGTATCGAGATCTCCATAAGAACTTTTAGTGGGACAATATGAAAAGGAATATCACTAATTATACATCCAAATGACTCTTATGTCATCAAGTGAAGGTTTAAAAGAAAATGTCTAAGTTGTTGATGCAACCATTTCCAATACCAAAATTGAAATGGGAAAAATCACCATGGACTTTTTCACGAGACTTTTAAATACATCCAAAGTAAAAAATGATATATAGGTTGTGGTGGATCATCTTACAAAGACAAATCACTTTGTCCCAATTTTATAGTAATTCTCAATGGATGGACTTTCAAAAATATACATCAGAGAAATGGTAAGGCTTAATGGAGTACCACTATCGATTGTATCTGATCGAGATTCGAGATTCACCTCTATGTTCTAGAAAAGTCTCTAAAATGCTCTAAACACTGAGTTGAACTTCAGTATGACCTATCATCCTCAAATTGATAGCCCATTAGATATAACTATTCAGACACTAGAATAAAATTCAAGGGAATATTTTACACATTTAAATGGAGGATGGACCAACATCGACCTCTAGCTAAGTTATCTTACCACACGAGTTTCCACTCTTGCATCAAAATGGTTCTATATGAATCCCTCTATGGGAAAATATGTTGAACATAGGAATTATGGGATGAATTCGGTGAACATAATCTACTAGGACCTGTAACGGTCGAATAAATGGTGTAAAATATGAAAATAATTTAGGATCACATCAAGGAATCCCAAATTTGATAGAAGAGTTATAAAAACAATTGTAGATGGGGCCTAGACTTTAGGGCTGGAGATCTGCTATTCCTCCATGTTTCTCCATGAAATAGGATCATGATATTTGGTAACATGGAAAAGCCTTGTCCCATGTACATTGTCCCCTTAAATATTCTTAATCGATTCAGAGGTGTGGCATATAGATTGTTACTTCCACCTACCATGTCTCATGTATAAAAAGTATTCTATATATCCCTATTGAGGAAGGATATACCAGATCCCTCATATGTACTAAAACCAAATGTGGAACTTTTAAAAAAATGATCTCTCCTCTGAAGAGAATCCGGTGAAAATCATAGACCATAGAGATAATTTTATACCCAACAATACTACCCACATAGTAAAATACCTATGGTGTAACCATTATTATGAGGAGTAAACATGGGAATCAGAGGAATCTATGAAGATATGTACCCTCACTTTTTTCACCATAGTATGTAAAAAAAATTGACGGTGAAATTTCCTAAGGGGGGAAGAATGTAACGACCCTGAGTATTATTAATGGAAACTCCATTCTTATAATAATTACATATATTATAAACCACATAAAATCATATTGAATATATAATAAAAACTTTAAAAATGAATAATTAATGAAATTAAAAGTATTTCTAGAAGTTAAGAAACTTATATCGATGAAATAGTAAATGGGCCTTATGATTAATAATAAGACCCTTATGAATAGTAAACTATCCCAATGAATAGTATCTAAAACCATTAATGTATAAATAATATTCATGAATCTTATAGATGAAATTATTATATAACAGTTTCATAATACAAGTAAATAAATATTTTGAAAATTATTAATTAAGTGTTGATATTTTTATTAGTCATAAATATTTAAATATTATTTTATAATTAATTTTATAATATAAAATAATCTTCATTTTAATAAAATTTATTCCTAATTAAATTTTTTTCTTATTTTCATAATATAATTATTTGGACACCTTAATTAGTTTTCCAAAGTGTTATAAAATCAGTTATAATTTTAAAATAGGTATTTTCCAAGTAAATGATGATTTTAATTAAAAATTAAACTTCTAATAATTAAAAAATTATTTTAATAAAATTGAGTTCATTTTTAAATTCTATACATAAATAAAATTAGAGCTAATTTTGGGTTTTTTTCTAAAAAACCTAAATTTTTGGTAAATATAGGAATATGATAATTTACAATAAAAAATAAATACATGAATTATTGATCAATAGATGATGTATGGAAGATGTGATCCCAAAATATACTCTCCATCATTATTTTAGAAAATTTAGTGACAATTATCAATATATTCATATTCTAGATCCAAATTAATAATGTAATGAATAAAATAATGAGAAAACACCCATCTCCTCCCCTATAAATACCACAACCTCTTCTCCTCACACCTTTCAAGCTTTAAGATTTGTCCAGATTCTATTAAATACAATTCCAAATCCCCTCCCCCACATATATTAGCCTTTTTTCTTAGAAAAATGACAGAACCTTTTCTTAATTAGGTTCTGAAGGTGGAGAAATTCAAGAGGTAAAAATCCACATTCTTTTCTTTTAATTTATTTTCATGATATTTTCTTATTTTATTCTCCCCGCACCTACCCTCATAGAAATGACACGATAAATATAGTACCTTAAGTATAATATAATTTATTATGTTAATGGAATAATCAATCCTCAAGTCCATTCTCCTCTCCCTTATATTCTAAAAAGGGAATCACCCCTCATGAGGTGTTGTTTTATCGCCTTCAAGGGTGGCGGGTTTTTATTTTCCATAACTATCTACAAGGCTGGTCATAAAACCATTATAATGGATAAAAAAATTATAAAATTTATTCTATAACCTTTTTTATGTTTCTAAAATAAAATTTATACATAATACTAAATGATAAACAAAATGAGTTTATTGTGATCAAAAACCGCGAAAATTAACCTAAACAATTATCATTAATTATTTATCTAAAGATTAATCCTCAAACCAAATAACTAAATGAAATATAAGCTCAGTTAATATGACAAATTAAAATTAATAACACATAATAATAATTATGAATAACTATTCCAATGTTACATAAACCTCTATATTCATATACAAGAAAATTGATCATGAAAAGAAAAAAAGAGAACACTCACGAATAATTAAAATAAACTATATAAATCACAGAAAACCCAATAAGTGAACATAATAAAAAAATTACTTAATATAATTAATTTATAAAATTTTATATATTATTTAATTAATAATTTTAATTTTATTATCCACAATATTATTGTGAATAAATAATCCGCACATAAAGTAATGGGATTCGCGAACCCAACTCCATTTTCATGGGGTTTCCCCCTTTCACTCCATTTTTAGTGTAATTATTTCATTAATGTTCCTTAAATATAATTTAGTTTTACTCTATTTTATATTATGGGTATTCATGTTTCCAAACATATTTTATGGTATGTATAACTATTTTGACAAAAGAACACTTCTTTCAAAAAAGACAACATTTAATTCTTGTCAGATTGTTTCTTCTTCACTAAATATTAGAGATTCTTAAACCAATAATGTGATTACCTCTTTTCTTTTAGAAACTAAAAGTTTTTTCTTGAATTCATTATTTATGAAATAAAATCAATTCATTTCCATGGGTTATTTTATATATAATATTGATATGTGTTCTATGTGGAATGGATGATAATTTAAATATCGGGATATGATGGGTGAGCCCAGAATTATATAGTGAAATATAAATGTTATGATGTGATGGGTGAGCCATTAATTATATAGAAGTAATTAAATGTTTAATTTTTTTAATCTAATGAGATAAATTGAAATATTCATGAACACTATACTCTCTTTGTTCACAACTATGTGTGGTAGTTTACCACTAAGACATGATGTTTCATTTTTATGAATTTATACTTTACATGAATTTTTATAATTATTCCTCTCATATTTATGATTATGATACAATTATCATTATATTATGATGATGAATATTCATACCCATGTCATATTAATTCATGTATTTCTCTATCCTTTTACCAGGCTTTTAGATAAATGTTTTTTTGTGTTTATCCTCAGGTTATTACTTGTTCTAATGATATTGTGAAGGTACCTAAGAATATAGTTAATAAGGAATTAAGTAAATGTTTATGCTTTATTTTTTAAATTATTTATATAGTTCTAGTTTACTCTAGACACTAAACCACTAGATCCAAGATTTGTAACACTATTATTATTTTTCTTTAAAATGTTATAATAGTCATGTACGAAAAAAGAAGGGTCTTTATAAGTGTAAAATGAAACAAATAGACAAAATTTTAGGGGATACATGTATTGGTTGATCCAAATATCAAATATTCAATTATATGATTTTTTTTAAATTAGGAGTTTTTTATATGGCTAAACTCAATTTACCACTTTTACTTTTACCAAGGAAATTAAATTCTAAAATTAGTAATTACTTTTAATTAAAAAGATAGGGATGCACCATTTTAATTAATTTTTTACTTCCAAGTTCATATTTTAAAATTATTTTACCAAACAAAATTTATAAATTTGTGAAAATATAATTTTAAAATAATTATGCTTAATTTTATAAAAAAAAATTTAAGAGAAAGAATGTATTCAATATTTAAAATTATATATAATGTTAAATAATTTCAGATACTAATTTTAAAGACAAAAATTGACTTATTATTAAATAAATGATGGATATGTGGCTTTCATGGAAATAAAACATTGGATCACACTTAAAAATAGTTGATTTAATGATAATACATATAATAGTTTTTATATTAACATAAAATTATAATTAGTTATAAAAATGCATTCCCTTGGTTTTATAAGTTCAATGAATATTGTAAAATATTTAATGTTATTACATAAATTTATATCTGTTTACTTAAAAGATTTTATAAACCTCTAATTCATACCTATATATGGGAAAAGTCATAAAAATTATGAGTTTTGTGAAAATTGTTATTTTTTAAAAGATATTATCCTTTTCTAAAAAATGTCAAAAAATAATTATAGGTTAATTTTGATATGAACAATTAAAAAATAATGTTAGTTTGGTTTATTTAAAATTGTTAAATTAATAAGTTAATTAAATTCATGAATAAAGTCTTTTTAAAAGTTTCATTGTGTGATACTTTATGATCTGTCGTCTACCTACTGTTGTAAAGTAACTAATGTTATTGGTTATGTAGGAATTTTTGAAAATATATTTTAACCTATTATTTGATATTTTATGATTGTAATTTTTTAGGATGTTAAATATGTTGCAAGATATATTACTTAAATATATTGTGGATACATTTATTCAATGTAATTATTAAATATTGGTATTCTTCCCAAGGTCTAGAAGTTACAAGTTTACATGTTCAATAGGTTAATATTATGGGTCTTCTGGGAATTTTTTTTATTTGAAGATGATTTAGTAAATATATCAAAAGTTTCTTGGTTTCATTATTTATAAATAAGTCATTAATTTTCTGAAATAAGGTTAATTGAGATACACTAAAGTGGTTTTATTTTGAAATTTAATTGATATGTTTGTGTGTGTATAAATAAATGTATATAAAAAATTATTTTAGTTGTATTGGTTTATAGGAAAATGGAAATAAAAATAAGAACAACCAAGTGTTGGAACCTAAAAAATCAAGCCACCCTTGAATGGAATCTACTCATATTGATTGCCACTTTGACTAGCTAGTTCACATTTAGTAGTGAGGAAAAGTCATAGCATGGAGTAGTGTATGGTTAATTGGGTGTAGGGATCGCATGGAGAGGAACCAACATGAAGATCCAGTGGTCGTAGTATGGGGTAGTACCAAGGGGATTGTTTTTATAGTACTCACATATCTAGATTATTAATCTAAGTGACCAAATAAGTCATCCTTTGATGTGGAACATTGAGAAACCTGAAAATAATCAATTCTAAATGAATACACATGAAAATAATGGAACAAAATCATACACTTTTTGTATTCCTCTAAACTCTTAGTTTCATGCATCAGTCTCAAATTTTAGAAACTAATATTGACTAAAAATTCACATGATTACATCTCCATGACATAGAATTAATCATGGTGATAGAGAAACATCGAGAGGATTATTAACACAATATGGGACTTAGAGTCTCTATAAATATTTTTTCAACATGGGATGGAATTATGTACACGCATTGATATTTGGGATGTCAAAAGAAGAGTTAAAATTAATTCATTCACTAATATAATGGATCAAGTGATTGACCACCATTATAAAGTAGTAAACATTTCCACAATTATAGAACTAGAATTCAAAGGAGGAGGAAATAGTTTAGGAATTTAAAAACTATATATCATGAATTAATTATTGGAGTGTTTCATTAGAATCAAAAATACTAGTTTCATCATGATATATTTGAGAAATTATTGATCTATATTAAGGATATTTATTTTCATTTAGTTAGGATCAATGAATAAGCTACATTAAAATATTATAAATCTAAGAGGAATTTAATTTGATCAACACTATTCATTATAGTGAATATAGTCAAGCATCCATGATTAAATACATCATGAATTATTTAAAGGAAGGGGGTGAGATACATGTTCTAAATTTCCAGATTAGTTTCAAAATAAAATGAAAATTATCTAAAGGAGAAATATCTGATTCAAAAAGGAAAATAAAAAATAAAGAGTACATTATATCGATGAATTTTAATAATGAAGAGGAAAATAAATAGAATTTTTCATGAATTAGAGAATCAGTAAATTTTGAATTATCAAATCTAAACAAATAATGAAGATAAAATACTTAGACTGAACATATTAGTTCTTTATCTGGTGCATTATAACTAATTCCCTAAGAGAAGAAAAATAATGGTGATTATAGACCTAAAAAGATGAATATGAATATGTTATTCAATAAGATAATTCTAATTTCGGGAAATATAATATTTTATAAAGGATCGGTACTAAAGTTAAATGGTTACTAAATAATAAACACTCACCCATGAGGAGTTGTTTCAATCCTACTTGATGAATAAAAAGAAAATATTACTAGAAATCAATGGGAATCTATCTGGAATTAAAGGTGTAAATAGTTCGTTCTTAACATGATAATCTTGAAGAGAACCTAATGTCTATAAAAAAATTATATCATTTACAAAATAAATTAGTAGAGTGATGAAGATGGAGTGACCATGTACTCATAGTGAATCCTTCTTATTACCTTTAATACAATAGTGAGTATTTTAAATTTATGCAACACTCACACATCATAGGTGCTCCTAGGATTAGCCAATTTGGGTTAACTAAGTAAAATATTAGTGTACCAAAATCTTTTATATTATATTTATGAAGTGTTATGTGAATGATTTTGAAAATAATGGTTGAATATGTGTTCATATTTTCATTGGAAAAATGTCTTAAAATTAAAAGGTAAAAAAGTTAAAAATAAGAATACAAAATTTAGAAACACCCTGATTTACCCTCCCCACCTCACTATGACTGAAGTTCCAACAAGTTATATCAATTCAAATATTCTCTATAATTATGAAATTTTTTATATATTATTTTAAAACAAATATGATTATAAATGAAATAGAATCAACTATTATGTCTAATTTATTTGATGGGAATCAATTTCTCAAATAGAACAAAGAATTGTGTAATATTTTGAAATACAAGTTTGTATCACCTATCATGTCTTGTTAGAAATGTTTTTATTGATAATATGGAATATAAAAGTATTTAAAATGTATTAAATGAATTTTAATATTTTCTTTCATGCTTATACGGCTTCAATTTAAGCTTTAGAAGAAGATTTATTAAATATGATTTTTCAATAAATTTATTTTAAATGATATGTAGATGAAATTGGATGATATATTGTGAAAATATTCATAATAAATTAATTGAATAATGTTACATATATAGATTTATAAAAATTATATGATGATTTGGATTTGAGTTCTAATGAAGAGGAATTTAATTTATCTAAAAGAATTAGGAACAAGATAAAAAAGATGGAAGATAAGACTTCAAGTGTTCCCAATGTAGTAAATAATATAGATTAAATATATATGTATATTTTCACATAAATGACTTATTTTAAAGTTAAATTTCATTTAATTTTCATTTATGTTTTTTTTGGGGCTTGTCAAGCTTTTATGGTGGAATGGGTGAGTTTTCATGAATTGGGCCAAACCGTGAGCCCAATTCCAGATTTAAAAATAAATTTTATTTCTATTATAACTTTTTCAATATTTAATATTTTCACCCATTAAAGTTCCTAAATGGTCTCCCCTGATATAGAAACACCACCATTGTTGTTTGGAGCCTTTAAAAAACCATAATCAAGTTGTATATGGCTTTTTATTTAAGGGATTGGGCCTGCCCGAAAACCCAATTCCAGTTTTAAAAATAAAATTTGTTTAATCAATAACATATCCAATATTAAGGCTCTTTCGGAGATTCCAAGCCCCAAACATGCCCCTTGAACCCAGATGCGCGTCCAATATCCTCTCACCCTATTTGTAGCTCATTTTCATCGTGGTTTAGGTTGAAACTTCTGAAGCACTCACATTTTGAGAAGATTAATAAAGGTAATTTGTTTCCTTCATAAATCCTTCAATTCTAACTCTTTTTTCCCCATTAAAATTCATACATGGTATCCTAATCCTTGTTCAAAACTCCCTTAAATGTTTGGCTGTTTTCAAATTCAGATACTGGTGTATGTGAGGAGATTTATACAAGATCTCTCAAGTAAGTTAGTCTTCTTCATTCTTCTTTCAATTTGATTAGGGTTACATTCCATGTGTTTAGTGTTTCATACCTTATCAATAATGTTCTTAATGTCAAGAAGTTAGTCTTCAATCCTAGGGTTTTATATCTTGTCTTTTGTGTGAAAGCTTCTGGTTTTAGGTAGGATTTCTATTCCTGGAGGTGTGGTGGTGGTGCGGTTTATGTTTCACACCATGTTTTGAGTGTTTTGACATAAAAGGTAGGTCATTCCATGTATAACCATTTTATGATGAGTTAGCTTGTTTGGTTTATTAATTTCGTAATTTTCAAATCTGTTTTGTGTAGTGCAATAATTGTTTTTGTGATGGATTTAGTTAAGTGATTAATTTTGTAGTTGCATTATTGCTTGGAATTGGGTGCTTTTCATGCGTGGCTCTTGGGGAAATATTTGGGTGTATTTTATAAGATGTGAAATTGATTTATTAGTGTTAAAAGGGGCTGAAAATTCTATTTTGTTAATTCCATAAGGTCATGTTGGCCTTTTAATGGGGTTTTTGAATGGTTTTAATGTGTGAAACCATGTTGTACTTCTTGAACATGATTTGAGAAAACATGTGTTTTTCATGTGTACCTTTTGTGGTATTGTTTGAGGTATTTGTATAAAAATTTGGGGTGGTTTAATAAATGTTTTTAGGGCTTCCAATTCTGATTTTTATTGTTATTGTCATTGTTTTGGTCTTGATTTAGGTTTTTGAAATGGGTTTTGTATGCCAACCATGGTTGCACCTCTTGGGTTGGTTTTATGAAAACTGTAAATGATTTAATGAGTTAAAAAAAGTTTGAAATGGTTACTTATGTAATATTTTGGTGATAGTATGTTCCTAAAATGAGTTTTTGAAAGATAAAGTGGTCAGTTATGTTGTAAAACATTTTGTTAATGTTTTGTAATTTGTCGAGGTGATTTATGAAATTGGGATGTGGGTGTGAAACGTGTTTTCGGGTGGTTTTGCGTGAGTGTGATGTGAAAAATGGACTTTGTTTATGAAAATGGTATTATGTAATATGTGAGTGGGCTGTTATGTGATGTTTAACATCTTGGGAAATATTTTATAAAATTGTTAATAGATTTGTTGAATTGTGAAAGATGTGCAAATTGTGATGTGGGCTATTTTGTTTGTGTGAGTACGATTTCAAAATTCATTTGAATGAAGAAGTGAATTTTTAGACTTGTGTGGAATACATGTGGGCTGTTTGGGGAACGTGTGATGTGAAAATGATATTTGCATGTGCAAAGTATATTTATTGACTTGTTGAACTTATCTGAGCAAAAGGGGAAAACTCGGGTATCTAGGTGGGTGGACGAGTACTAGTATGCTAGTGAATCCGTGGGGTTTGGCCTCAGTTTCACTTAGTAATATTGACGCTTAAAACTCTAAATAAACTATGATGATGATGATTGGGGACCACCTGGTTATGGGTATGTTCCCTACTAGTGGCTCGTGCAAGAGAACAGTTATTGTGATGGTTACTCTTACCGAGATACGAGGTACCTGGGACCCAGAATGAGCTAGTGGCTAGGGGTTATTTCCTATTTCTTATGCTCATTACTTTCTGTTAGCATACGGTATAGTTGTCTGGAAAATTCAGTAGTTTTGACATTATTTTTAAAAGTGTTGATTCTTAATGATATCCCACTTGAAAACAGTTTTTTTTCGTTTTATCTTTTAGAAATTGTAACTAGCATTTTCTGTTTATGAAAACTTGAAATATTTTTGTCTTTGAATGTTTATCACGTGGAATCTCTTAGTGGTGGTATCCTACTGGGAATTGTCTCACACCCTACTTACACCCTTGGGTGTAAGTATATTTGGGTATTTTGTTGTTTCAGGTTTGGATACAGTTTTTAGTTCCAGTGGTTCGGGTTTCTAGCATTTCCTTGGTGGTGATGTTTTGTAGAGATGGATTGAGGGTGTTTCCCCTTTCTAGGAGGGTTCTTCGGCTGTTTAATTGTGATTTCGTACCTTTTTTTATAGTCTTGTTGAGTTTTTTAAAAGATGTAATTCAGTTCTGAATTTTTTAAAACATGGTTTTAGTTGAAAAATCCAGATTCGTTTTATTGAGTTTGTTTGTTGTTTAATGTTTATAAACATGGGGTAAATCATTCCCAAACATCATTTTATGACACCCGGGCACTTGTGCCAGCCCGGGGGGATCGGGAACGCCCTTCGGGCCTTGTTACAAGCCGGGTTGGGTGCCGGTTTTGATGGCGACCAGATTTGGTTCGTGACAAAATGTTATCAGAGGAGGTTCGCTCTCTTAGAGTCATGCTATTTGGGGAATAGTCGGGATAGTCTGGAGTTAGGATTGTTGGGACTCGGAATTTTGGTTATGAGTAGCGTGGCTGATCACCACACCTCATGACGGGATTCATGTCTCTAGGGGAAGTCGGGACCTTTCATAGTCCTTTGGTTTTCTTGGTTTAATGATGATTAGGGGAAATGAAAAGAGAGTTGGCTTAATGGTCTTAGGGAGATCGCAGGGCCTGGCAAGCCATGTGGAGCCAAGGATATTCCCTATAACACTCTCTGTGATAGTGAAGTGATTGGAATATTGCTGCCAACCATATGTCAAAGTCACCCACTGAAACTAGTTTCCTCTCGCATTTTCTTGTGTTCATTAATTTTGAAATCATGGAACTTTGGTTTTAAAGTGGCTTCGTTTTACGAAGTGTAATGTTTTTGTGAAATATTTTCAAATAAATATGGAATAGTTTGATTTATGAAATGGGGGAACTGAATTATTAGAATTATATTCAAATGGAAAATGGTGTGCTTACACCTCTTTTTAAAAGTAGAAACTATACTGAAGTTGGTTTTGAAAAAGTGTTTCCAATAGAGTTTTCTAAACAATCAAAGGGTGTTTTAATGTGATAAGATGATATGAAATTGATGTGAATAACATGAAAGTGAGTTCTTGTCTAAATGGTTGTGTCTTTCTGAAATTTTCGGTAAGATTTGAATTGGTATTTTGATCTTCTGGTTAGTGGTTTTGAGAAAAATGATGTGTTGGTTGACCGTTTCGGTTTTAAAAAGTGGAAAAAAATCATTGTTTTAGCCTTTGGTATTTTCATGAGGGACCACATGCATTTGGTTATATGGGATGATGGATGGTTGACGGCATGACTGGATGAGTGTCGGAATGGATATGAGGAGGGAGCCCAGTGTGGCACCAAAACATGCATGTGTGAGGCCCATGGGGTCCCAATGGTGGTTACGCTTACCGCTGAACCGTTTGTTTTCAAATAAATGATTTCAATGAAAACCTTTATGTCTTGATAAATAGTTTGGGATGGTGTGTATTATGTGTTTTTGAAAAATTTGATGTTATGGGATGATTTGAGTTCAAGAACCCATGCTGTTTGAACTGTGTTTTGGGTCTAAGATTGGTCGGTAAGTTGTGTTGTAGGGACAGTTAGTGGTCTCTTTTGGAAAATGTTTTGGGACGCCTTTAAGATGGTTCCCTTCATGTGATTGGATCTGGTTTGTGGTATATATTGACCAATGAACCATCTTGGTTGGGTCCTTGGGTTCAATCGTTGTATAAGGTACACCCCATTAAGGGTTAGTGCACAACTGAAGTAAAACCCAGATTGTTTCACCGTTTGAAGAACCTCCAGTTGATCAATATAAGGAATATTTTTCTTGAGCTTTTTAGATTGATTCTACTCCCTTTCCTTTCCTGTTTTTTGTATCCTCTTATAGTGGGAGAGTGATCATGGAAGGTTTCAAGAGACCATAGCTTCTTAAGTTTTCAGATTTTTCTAAGGTGGAAGTGTTCTGGGGTTGTTAGCATGGATGAGTACCTGGATGGTGTCTAAGAGGTCCTCTCGGTCCATTGTAGTCTCTTCGAAGAAGGAGTAAAAAATAAACTACCAGTGTGGGAAATATGGTCACAAGAGGATATTGTGGCCACTTTCTAGAATTGTGTGTTGTTTGGAGATGTAGTATAAGGTCCCTTTCCATTAATTGATTATATTAGTCGCAATGGTCATATTTGGTGACTCCTTGTGATGTCATGTGCTCGATTGACCCAAAAGGTTAAATTCATGCAATAATTTGGGAGTCTCTATTATATTTGGAGAATTTATCCCTTGTAAAATCTTCAAAATCATCCATTTTTTAGGAAGGTGAGTATTGGTGTTATTTACTTCAATTATTTCTTACCCGAAGAAACATGATGTGATTTGTGTTCATCTTCTAAGCCCTTGTTTCATTGAAATATTGGGTTAGTGTAATGTGAGTTTGGAATGTGTTATGTCTTGGAAATATTATCAGGGATTGCAATGCAGATTTTGGTAGCACTCAAAAGAATAATTCTTGTTAAAGGGGTTTCCAAGGACTAACTGTGAGGCCGAAGTTGCTTCGATCATTTGAGCTCCAGCCATAGGTCTTAGAGAGAAGTTGGCTCATAGTTAGGGGAAATACCTGGTTTATTTAAACCCTTGTACAATTTCATATCCTTGGTGTGAAAGATATGAAGTGTTTAAACCTATGGTTTCATTATCTTTATTCTGTTTTTCACGTTTGGTGGAAATAGGTTGAGGGCCTTATACCCATGTCATCGCCTAATGTCATTCCCTCCCTCGTTGGTTTCCATTGAATAATTAGATAATGGTTGGAAATTTGGCTAGACAGTTTGAGCACACATTTTGTGCACGATTAGTAGTGAAAGTTTCCTAGGAAGCCACGTGGAAAGAATGGTCTGCATAGTTAGTGCACGGTTCCCAAACCGTGTGGACTAACCCTGTGCCCTTCCCAAATCTTTAAAAAAAAATGGGTCTTTCTGTGTCGGCCCATGCTAGTCAGTTAAGATGGATGGTTCTTATGGTTGGGAGACCCACAATTATTCTCATGTACGTTCCTTCGTAAACTGTGAATGGAATTCTACCATTTGTACTAGGGAGTTCATTCAGGCCTCCCCCTGTTAGTGTCTTCATTTTATCTCGGAAAATAATATTGGTTGCCGCTTATGGTGGGGTGACTATTTGTGTCCACCAATACCAATATATCAGATTTATCCATGGTATTGGATTGGTGGTAGGTAGTATCATTCAGAACTATCTAGATACCAATATCTTCCTTTAGTAAATGTTTGGATTGGATAGCTCCCAATGGTTCAGTTAATGTTAGGTAAGTGTAACATTGTTCGAAGTTGTTGTTCGTTTGGGTGAATTGGTTGAGTCTTGTTCGGATAGCGTTCGAGGAATTTCATTTTGGGATAATGTATGAATGTGATTGATCATTTCAGTAAAGTTGTGTAAGTTTGGGTTGTGAGATTAATCATTCCTTAATTGATCACTGGAGGTGTTTTGGCCATTGGGGGCAAAGCTTGGAAAAAAATTACATCTTGGTTTATCGGTTGGGCGTGGTTTTGGTATATAGCCTTGTGGTCGCTTTCCGGGGATGGAAAGTTTTAATGATGGGGAGAATTGTCACATACAAGAATTATTTTAAAGTTAAATTTCATTTAATTTTCATTTATGATTTTTTTGGGGTTTGTCAAGCTTTTAGGGTGGAATGGGTGAGTTTTCATGAATTGGGCCAAACAGTGAGCCCAATTCACGATTTAAAAATAAATTTTGTTTCCTTTATAAAATTTTCTATTTTTAATATTTTTCACCCATTCAAGTTCCTAAATGGTCTCCCCTGATATAGAAACACCAACATTGTAGTTTGGAGCCTTTAGAAAACCATAAACATGTTGTATATGGGTTTTTATTTAAGGGATTGGGCTTGCCCGAAAGCCCAATTCCTGTTTTAAAAATAAAATTTGTTTAATCAATAACATATCCAATATTACGGCTTTTTCGGTGATTCCAAGCCCCAAACACGCCCCTTGAACCCAGCCGCGCGTCCAATATCCTCCCACCCTCTTTGAAGATCATTTCATTGCGGTGTAGATCGAAACCTCTGAAGCACTCACATTTCGGGAAGATTAATAAAGGTAATTTGTTTCCTTCATAAATCCTTCAATTCTCACTCTTTTTTCCCCATTCAAATTCCTACATGGTCTCCTAATCCTTGTTCGAAACTCCCTTAAATGTTTGGCTGTTTTCAAATTCAGATACTGGTGTATGTGAGGCGATTTATACATGATCTCTCAATTAAGTTGGTCTTCTTCATTCTTCTTTCAATTTTCTTAGGGTTACATTCCATGTGTTTAGGGTTTCATAACTTATCAACAAGGTTAATAATGTCCATAAGTTAGGATTCAATCCTAGGGTTTTATATCTTGTCTTTTGTGTGATATATTCTGGTTTTAGGTTGGATTTCTATTCCTTGAGGTGCGGCGGTGGTGCGGTTTATGTTTCACACCATGTTTTGAGTGTTTTGACATAAATGGTACGTGATTCCATGTATAACCATTTTATGATGAGTTAGATTTCTTGGTTTTTTAATTTATTATGTTTCAAATCTGTTTTGTGTGGTGCAAAAATTGTTTTTGTGACGGATTGAGTTAAGTGTTTAATTTTGTAGTTTCATTATTGCTTGGAATTGGGTGCTTTTCATGCGTGGCTCTTGGGGTAATATTTTGGTGTATTTTATAAGATGTGAAATTGATTTATTAGTGATAAAAGGGGCTGGAACTTCTGTTTTGTTAATTCCTTAATGTCATGTTGGCCTTGTAATGGGGTTTTTGAATGGTTTTAATGTGTGAAACCATGTTGTACTTCTTGAACATGATTTGTGAAAACATGTGTTTTTCATGTGTACCTTTTGTGGTATTGTTTGAGGTATTTGTATAAAACCTGGGGGTGGTTTAATAAATGTTTTTAGGGATTCCAATTCTGATTTTTATTGTTATTGTCATTGTTTTGGTCATGAATTAGGTTTTTAAAATGGGTTTTGTTTGCCAACCATGGTTGCACCTCTTGGGTTGGTTTTATGAAAACTGTAAATGATTTAATGAGTTACACAAAGTGTGAAATGGTTTCATATGTACTTTTTTGGTGATAGTATGTTCCTAAAATGAGTTTTTGAAACATAAAGTGGTCAGTTATGTTGTAAAACATTTTTGTAATGTTTTGTAATTTGTTGAGGTGATTTATGAAATTGGGATGTGGGTGTGAATCATCTTTTCGGGCGGTTTTGTGTGACTGTGATGTGGAAAATAGACTTTTTTTTATGAAAATGGTATTATGTAATTTGTGAGTGGGCTGTTATGTGATGTTTACCAACTTGGGAAATATTTTATAAAATTGTTAATAGATTTGTTGAATTGTGAAAGATGTGCAAATTGTGATGTGGGCTATTTTTTTGTGTGAGTATGATTTCAAAATTCATTTGAATGAAAAAGTGTATTTTTAGACTTGTGTGGAATACATGTGGACTGTTTGGGGAACTTGTGATGTGAAAAATGATATTTTCATGTGCAAAGTATATTTATTGACTTGTTGAACTTATCTGACCACAAGGGGAAAACCCGGGTATCTAGGTGGGTGGACGTGTACTAGTATGCTAATGAATTCGTGGGGTTTGGCCTCAATTTCATTTAGCAAGATTGAGGCTTACAAATCTAACTAAACTATGATGATGATGATTGGGGACCACTAGGTTATGGGTATGTTCCCTACTAGTGGCTCGTGCATGAGAACAGATATTGTGATGGTTACTCTCACCGAGATACGAGGTACCTGGGACCCAGAACGAGCTAGTGCCTAGGGGTTATTTCCTATTTCTTGTGCTCATTATTTACTTTGTACTTACCGTCGGCATACGGTAAAGTTGGATGAAAAATTCAGTTGTGTTGACATTATTTTTAAAAGTGTTGATTGTTAATGATAGCCCACTTGAAAACTGTTTTTTTTTTTTAGTTTCATCTTTTAGAAATTGTAACTAGCATTTTATGTTTATTAAAACATGAAAGATTTTTGTCTTTGAATGTTTATCACATGGATTCTCTTAGTGGTGGTATCCTCCTAGGCATTGTCTCACACCCTATTTACACCCTTGGGTGTAAGTAGATTTGGTTATTTTGTTGTTTCAAGTTTGGATACAGTTTTTAGTTCAAGTGGTTCAGGTTTCTAGCATGTCCTTGGTGGTGAAGTTTTATAGAGATGGATTGAGGGTGGTTCCCCTTTCTATGAGGGTTCTTGGGCTGTTTAATTGTGATTTCATACCTTTTTTATAGTCTTGTTGAGTTTTTTTAAAATATGTAATTCAGTTCTGAATTTTTTAAAAGATGGTTTTAGTTGAAAAATCCATATTCATTTTATTGAGTTTTTTTTTTGTTTAATGTTTATAAACTTGGGGTAAATCGTTCGCAAACATCATTTTATGATACCCAGGATCTTGTGCCAGCCCGTGGGGATCTGGAACGCCATTCGAGCCTTGTTACGGGCCAGGTCGAGTGCCAATTTTGATGGCGACCGTATTTGGTTCGTGACATATATGAATATTACTCTACAAAAAATATTCCTTGTAAATATAGAGATATTGGTCTCCCACCACATGAATGATTTGAGGATGAATGAACACAATTATGTTGTAATTACGAAAATTATTTTTTTAACCAAAAAAAGTGGATTTTAGCCTTGAAAAATGAATTATATGTCTTAAATATTGGAGGTGGAAAAATTTATTCAGTGATTATATATTTGTAATAAAACATCATAAAAATGACCAATAAATTGATGGGGAATTTTTACAATAATGGTGAACTTTTATAATTTTTAATGTGTTTCATGTAAAATAATAAATTTTATAAAGAATCCACAATTTCACTTAGATAATAGTTTGAAGAGTATATGAAGATTGAAATATATGAAAAACTTTCTTAGTAAGATAATTTGTGTGGTCAAATAAAGGGGATATATTCCTAGATTAATAATCTTGAAGGGGACATTAATATTTTTTGGATGAAGTCAAATATTTTTGTGTCCCATGTGAATACCAAAGCTGGTAGTAATAATTTAATTAATCTAGATTCAAAAAATTATGTATATATTAGCTTGTAATATTAAAATTTGTTCTCATAGATTGATGGACTTGCAGTGCTATTTTTTGGAATAATTCTACACACTATGAGTGTGTTTATGGAATGTAGAAGCATCAACATAGATGTATGAATTTCTAAAACAAAATCTCAATTGAGAGAATAAGGAGTGTTTTAGACACCAATGAGAGTGTACACTTAATAATCTACCTAGAAAGGGAAGAAAAACATATGGAGAAAAAGGAAAAAAGAATATATTCCATTCATAAAAATACTAGAATAAAAAACACTAACCATGAAGGAGTGGGTTCAGTCGTACCAAAATAATGAAAAATTATAAAACAAATTGAGTAACCCTGGAATGTAGAATGAATTATTGTGAAAGAAGATGTAATAATGGTGCTTCCATGGAGGCGGATTGCACAATAGGTGCGATTTTCACCCTATAAGGTAAGACTAAGTGATATTTAGTGATTAAATCTAAATAAAACATTCAAAATGAGGTTTTTAAATTTGGTTTCATGTGAAATCACAACACAAAAAATGCTTGGAAGAAATTTAGGAACAAACAGTTGGTTCAAAAGGATTATCCACACTCCTTAACCTAAGGAATATGAACATAACCCTCTACCCTTTAACTTTATTTCTATATTTGGTTAATGGATTAATTTAGGATAAATGGGTAGAAAATATGAATGATGGATAAGCACTACGTGTGCATTAAAAGGATTATCATTCTGAATGTGAAAATACTTGTTGATAGGAGAAGTTAAATGTGGTGTAACTGTTAAATATATCCATAAAGTGATTTTGAATAATCCCATTTGAGAATTAATTTTTAATATATCCATATTTTCTATAATGATAAAATTTAGTGGGTAAAAAAAATTAGTTATCAAGGTGTCAAACCCATGTTCCAATATTCACAACAGTGTTAATGTGTTTATAAAATCTTTATACGTTGTATCAAGCCATATAATGGTGAATTTACTTGAAGAAATAGATGGAGAGTTTCTTGTTTTAATATATAAAGACTACTCGGAATGGTTATTTTATTTATTTATAAATATAATAAGAAGTATTATATAACTGTATTTATGGATACATAGAACCTACATAAAGGAAAATAATAGAATCAAAAAGTGGTTTTCCATAATGAATATTATCTTAGAATGTGGTGTTTAAGGGTAAAAATAGTCAGGTGAGTTGGAGATTAGTACACAAAGTTCTCTTGGCCCCAACTAAATAAGGAAATTCCATTCGAAGAAATTGAAAGACATAGAGTTCGAGTGATAACACTAGTTTATTATTTCAAGTGGATTCAGTTAATTCTAAAAGCCTTATGTGTCACACCCTTATGATTCAAATATAATATACTTATTTCTTTATGTGAATATACATGATATCATATGATTTATAGTTTTTTGTGATGTAAAATTTTATTCTGTGTCTAGTCTGTGATATCGACATCCTTCACGTTGTAAACGAAAACTCTAGTTCCCTATACTAATTTGTGACTGGATAATCTTATTTTATTTGTTTAAAAATCATCATCGAGTGGTAAAATTATCTCATTAGAATTATTTTAGAAAAATATAGATGTAATATAAATGTGTGCTAGAATATTAAGTGTTAATGTAAGATGTATGGTGGTGTTTTGAAAATTTTAATCACATTCAGATAATGAGTATTGAGGAAAGTGTTAAGGGGTATAGTATTTCTAAATATATAATTCTAAGAGGTTTTATATGTTAATGAATTAGATTGAAATCTATGTACAAAATATATATTGAAAATAAGTATTAAAGATGTTGAAAATACCCATATACAATTAAAAATAAGGAAATAAGTACCATTTGCATCTTATTTAAAAATGGGGTTGAAGAAAAGTCATAAAACAAATGTTCCAAAATGATATATATTTTATTATATATTTTTAATAAAATTTAAAGGATTGGGAGTGTTGAAATCCTGAATTTATATTGTATTTCTTGAATATATATATAATGTTATTATTGGATTTGTTAAATAAGTAGAATATGTTATAAGATAAGTTTCCTAAATATATTATAGAGTCATTTATTGATGAAAATTATTATGGAATGGAATTATTATCATGGTTTGTAAGCTAAAATTTTAAAGGTTATGGAGTTAATGTTATTGGTTATATGGAGATTCATTTACTATAAATATGGTTTATTGAATGTATTTTAAGTTTAATGGAGATTTTTTTCATAAATAACTCATTATTTATCTTGAAAACGGTCTATGGAGAGACTCAAGAGATGTTATATTTAGAAGTGTAATACATATATATATATATATATAAGGTTTTTCATGCAGTGTTTGTTTGAAGGTAAATATATATTAGAATAATTCTATCCATGTCTAGCAATATGAGGTATCCATCCACCCTTAAAAATTAGAAATCGAGCTTGATAGCTTCTTAAATAGGGAATCATGTGTTGAATAGTGAAAGGGATCCACAACACAGAGTGGCGCATGGTGAATAAGGTGATGGGATAGCATGAGGATTTCCAATGTTAGGGGTCAGTGGTCGTGATTTCATGAGGTACCATAGTGATTACTAATATGGTTCTCAAACCACTAGAGTAATAAACCAAGAACCTTAACATGTAATACTTTATTGTGGGAAAATTAGAAACTCTTACATTGCTCAATTTTAAAGAATCATACATGAAAATAATGGAATGATTTCATCTCCTTCAATGTCCACATCTAGTAACCTTGTTACATATATGATCTATATATTTAAATAATTTTTACCAAACAAAAACACCCATGATCTCATCTAACTATTATAGAATTAATCATAGTGATTAGGAAAAAATGAGAGGGTTATGGACATGATGTGTCACTCGATATTTCTAAAATTATCGATTTAACACAAGATGTGTATTATAAAAAAATAGTTATCCTTGGGAAGATAAAAGGATAATTTAAAAGAAGATATTCATTGATTTCATGAATGAAATGTTTTCCACATATATATTGGATTAAACATTTTATTAGCTATAAAACTAAAATTTGATGAAGGAAACAAGAAAACATTTCTAAATTTAAAAATTGGATATCATGGAGGAATTATTATACTATTTTATTAGAATTAAAGAGTCTATAATGGATACTATAAATTTGTGAGATTATTTTTATATATTCAACATATTTATTTGAGTTCATATTTCATTGGTACATGGGACACATGATGACATCATAAAGGTTGGAGGAATAAATTGTGTTACACACTATTCATTTTAGTGTGTGAAGTCAATTGAGAAAGGTTAAATAATGCTTGAAAAATTATTGGAAGGGAAAAATGAGACATATACTTAATTTAAATATCATTTTTGAAAAAATGGAAACTACATTGGAGAGAAATATATAATTCAAACATAAAAACAATATTAGTGATAGAAATATATTGATATACATTGATTAAGGAGAAGAAAATATCAAGAAACCAATTTAAATCATAGAACTGATCAACTTATAATGATCAAATCCATAATATAATGAAGATATATGTCTTGAAAAAATGATTTCATTGTATCACCTAGGGATGTATAAGTGAAGGTGTAACAAAAGAATAAGAAAAGAGATTATTGATCCACTGGGAGAAACAAAAATTATAACAAAAGAATAATTATAGTTTTTAAAATTATCATAATTCAGTAATGATTGGTGTTATGGATATATGTAAGATAAATACTTCACACTCACGTATGAGAAGTTTTTTTAATCCATCATGAATAAAAAAAGTATCCTAGTGGAGATCAAAGAGAATCTATCTGGAATTAAAGGTAAAAAATGTTTGTGGTTATCATAATAATAATTAAGAGAACCAAAAATCAATAAACTTATTATATTATTCTTAGAAACAATGAACATATTAAAGAATAAATAGTTCCCCTAGATCAGTAGTGAGCTTTTCTAAATACTTATAATACAATAGGGAATAGTATTACTTTCTGACACAGTAACACATTGTCGGTGTGTGCTCCATAGATTATCCCATTTTGGAGAACCAAGTAAAATTTCAATGTCCCAACATGTTTTATTTTATTGTATGATTATTTATGTTGATTATTTTGAAAATTCAGGTTGAATATGTGTTCCATATAATAATAAAACAAGGTATTAAAAGAAATAGTAAACAAGTTAAAAATAAAATCTCTAAATCTGGTAATATTATGATTCCCCCCAACCCTCTTAGGGTGTCTCAAGTTATAAAAATATAAATACTCATAGAAATGACTAAAATTAATCCCAAAACAACCCTTTATCAATTTATTTTTATATAATAATTTCCCAAAATCATTGAACCAACCCCTCAAGTATAAACACATCCAAATTCACTTTTTACTTTTCTGTTGAATCAGTCGTCTTCATGATCATTTTAATTTTATCAATTCATTCTTTAGTTTTTTGTGCTCTAATGGATGGGATTCGAAGTGTTGTAACAACAAAAATAACAATAATAATAATAATAAGTTATCCAAACCCAATTACCAATATATATATCCTTAGAATATCTAAACAAAAAATCAAAATAAATAAATTACTATAAATGTATTAATTTTACTAAAGAAACCTCTATAATATCTCTATCATCATTGTATGGTTTAAGGAAGATCACTAGAGTGGCTTATAAATAACAATAACTTCATTATTTGTCCACAAGTTGTGTCTAAATCTCTAAACATATTAGAGGGACCCTTTATAACACCATATAATTCAGGTTTTTTGGGTATAAAGATGGTATAAGTAGAGAGAATCAGATACCTTGGATTCTTGTCCATGATTTAAATGAACATATCACTACATTGGTATTTTTATATATAAGAATAATTTTTCTAGAACCTATATATTCTTCTCATTTTTTTCATTTAATCATTCTTTTGATTTTCTGAGTTAACACCATTCCTTGGTTCATGCCAAATATATATGACTTATTCCCACATTACATCTCATGTAATGGTTCTTTTATGATATATTAGGTGTAAGTTTTTATTAAATTTTAACACATTAACCCTTGACTACCAATGACTGATAACATTTCCAAAATATTTTAAAGTCATATCCATCAAAATTTAACTTATGTAGTGTTAGATTTAGGCCATATTGATTTCAGTCTCCCAATTACTCTAAATCCTACAGAACGTGATTTCATTTCACCATATATAACTTCATATAAAATAACATGTCAAATAATGACCAAAACTCTTTTATATGAATTCCAAGACACTTTTTTAAAGCTACCATAAACATACCCATATGTCATACCATATATAATTACATATAAAAAACCATCTAAAACTCATTTGGATTAACCCTAAAATTATAAAAAACCATTATGAATTATCATTAGCACAGTACCCAATCTAGAACACCAAAATCCTCAAAAATAACTCCTAATATAAATGAGTTGGAAAAAAATTCCTTGGGTATCAACATGTGCTTTTGGGAATGATTTCCCCTTGACTATCAATACAAATAAGTTGCAAAAACATTAAAAAACAAATATAGCTCATCCATACATTAGACATACATGAAAAAAATACAAGAATGTATAAATAAACAAGTAATAAAAAATAGAAAAGAACATGAACATCTGAACAATACATAATAATGGATCACAGAATAAAATATAGTATAATTATATACAATGGTTATAAAAATAAAATACACTAGGCCAAATTAGGAGATAAAATATTCCATAAAGGAAAGAAAACCTGAAAAACAATAACAGAAACTCTACTTGACCCATGATGAATCACTATATCCTAACATTCCAAACTATGGACCAAATGAAAATGAAATGAATGAGATCAAATATTGGTAACCTGAGATAAAACATAGTATATTTACATACACACATATTTATGTATATGTAGGGTGTGAGAAAAACATTCCCAATAGAGATTAACCAAGGAGAACATGAAATTCATTTAATATAACATTCTTGGAATTATATTTTGAACAAAAATTCTAAAATAGGTATTCATGTGAGCATACATAATAGAAAATTATCATTATTTATATATTTATTTTAAAAACCAAGGTAAAACCTTTTTTGAAAAAAATGAGGCCCAACATGCCTTAAAAAATTATAATAATTAAAATATCTTCTTTTTGTTAAAAATATATCTCTAAAAATAAAAAATGGACATTTAAAATTCATAAATAAAGAAACCATTTATTCATTTTTTTTCAAAAAAAATTTTCAAAATATTTTTTTCTAATGTCATTTTCCACTTGGAAAACAGCCTTTTCTAACCATTTCTAAATTACATTGAAAGAAAACCAAAACCATGTCAAGAAAAAAGGAATAAACACAACATCATTAAAATATCAATGTACCAAAGAATTATCCAAAAATAAAACTTAAGATCCATGAAATTCTAGCTAGGGTATACAATCTTGGTTTTTTATAGGATCTCATATGAAATCCTTAAAAGAATCTAGAATCATGAGAAACTAAAAAATATTTGACATGCATAATACTAGACCTAGTTTCTATAGATCACAATATCTGTGATCCCCCTACATGAAACTAGAACATCTCTCCCAGCTCCTTTGAATTTCATCATTTACTAAAAACACATAAGATATTGTAACTTTCCTATGGTACTAGCTATCCGATAAATACTTAGATATTGTAACACACATTTTAGCTTCTAAATAAAAACCTAGGTTCCCATGATATAAAAATAATAATATGAGGAATAAATTTCAATGTTATCATCATAAAAATACATATTTTAAAGAAAACCCAATAAATCTCATATCTCCTCTAACACCCTCACATGAATTTTCCCATTTCAAATCTATATATAAGAGACGATAATAAACAATATAAAAAATCCCCCTTGTTTTCGTAGTCTATATCAAATGTAATATATATATGGGGTTAAAAATAAGGGTAATCATGTTTTCAAATTATCTATTTTCAAAAAACCACCAAATGAGCCATTAAAAACACTCTTGGAATTCAAAGTCTCATTATCCACAATTAAATCCATCCATTAAATCATTATTATAGATAACTAGTGATAATAATCCCTTTAAAATCACCCATTCTTGTTTATAATACTTTAAAACACTATAAGGCTAAAAATTATAAAAAGTAATATTTTTGGCCAATACATCACTTTTTCATAAACCATTTCTTTAAAAATAATACTAATGTTAAACACCATTTCAAAATTCATTAATTCATTCAAAAGGGAAATATTGGAATTTCATCAAACGCTTAGAATATTACATATCAATATAATGTATGGCTACCACATGAAAAATCAATTAAAAACCCCTCATGGATAATATATAATAATAATTTATAATCAAGAATTTTTAATACATTCAAGAATCTCATGTAATAAATTATAATGTATTTTTATAGAAATACCTACCTCGGTCTAAGTAGAAAAAATATGAAACACTCATGCACAATAGTGAATTCCAAAATAAGAAATAACCAATCATATCTAATCCCTATGATTTGACCCCCCCCCCCCTCTAGCTCTAAAATATAACCTCATAGAATTTAGAGTTCACGTGAGAATGAGAATAGGAGGGACAAAAGAAGGAAGGAGATTATATAATAATGTAAGTAAGTAACCTTGAAGGACCACATGGAATTAAAGTAAAGTTCCTTAAACTAAAGGATAATATAAGAGAATGATAAGAAGAACCTCCCCTTGAATACATGTATACTCTTGCTGGATGAGGGAGAGGTAAAAGTGGCCAATATACCTGAAATAGAAGTGGGTAAAAACTATAAATTCCCAAAAATTTAACCCATGAAAAAAATGCATCCCGCCCCTTAATTTGCATAAACCCATCCCAAGGAACCTCTATAGTGTATCATATGTTTGTGCAATAGAAAATCACCTATGGTATTTGACACAAATCTTAAGCCTCATGGAACACTATAACATATCCATCTACACTATACAAAAAATCCTAAAAAATAAACTGATATCCTTATTCATAACCTAGATTAAAAAATTCTAACACAAAGCTCTAATAAATTCGAGACTTTTCATAGGTCTCTCAATATTTAGAATTAATATAAAATGGTAAAACAATAGATATGAACACCCACTAGAATAAAAAAAACAAGAAAAATAATTATTCAATTAATAGTCAAAGGAAACAACTAATATCCACCGACCATTGAAAACAATAACGACCACCAACTCAAACACCATAAAGGAAAATGACCCACAGTGGGACATCTCGAATACCACAAACCAAGTCACCAAAACCTCCCATCCTAATGAAGCTAAAGTAGCAAAATGAATCATGAACCATTCTTCAATATGGAATAACATGGTTCTGAACTTAGTTCATGAAGATAAATTGTGGGTAACTCAAGTCCAAACTCACAAAACACCTACTCGAGTGATCCCGAAATAAAATCCCAACCTAGTATCTCCAAAATAATTACTTCAAATCAGCCACTAATACATGTTACCCCAACCTGCACCAAAGTAATTCCCATTTCATTTGTTGAAAAAACTCCATCCAATATCCTACACCATGTATAATGATAATTATAATCATCAATCAATTAGGCATCAACATCTCCAAATCATCTCCACTCACTTGAGAAGAGTTCCCAAAATCACCCTAAGTATAAACTAAATGAAGTTCAACTAAAAACCACAAATTCTATAATCCTTAAAAAATAATTCCAAAAAATCATCACTAAAATATAGACCACATACAAAAATTAATCCCATATCATATCCACAGAAAACTACCAAGGGTGATCTATGTATCAACCTCTAACAAGAAGAAATAATACACAACCATCAGGGATTGAATACATTTTTCTCTATAGTAGAACATGATACCTAGCTGAGTTCTGATCAAGGATTCCTCTAAATAATGAATAAATAAAAGGAAAAATAGTCACAACTCACCCACCCAATATAAGGCTCAAAATATCGGTGGTTTCAATACATCTATGGCCACTGTATTATGCCCCTAAAAAAATACCACCTTGAATAAACCTCCATGATGCATAGAAAAAGTAGATAGAATTATGAAACCTTTCACTATATTCATATATTTCTAATTTCCAAACACTAAGAGATTCCTAACCTATAAACAATAGCACTCACCAAAAAGAGATTCATCCCAATTGACATGAAGCCTACCATTATGATGGACCGTGGAACACCCTGAGTGGGGAGGGGTGAATCAGGGTTTCAAATTTTTATTCTAAATTGATCTATCTTATTCCCAAATTGGTAGGAAATTATTAAACATTTCATATGGGAATTCACAGAAAATTAATAATCACTTACAAAGATACAGCACCACAATTTTACATAGTTCACCCCTATGGTCTAGTACAAGGATCATAAATTGATAGTGTGTCGGTCATATAAAAATAAACTAATCTTCCCAAGGATTGGAATAAAGATGATCAGACATTGTCACTATGGTCTAGGAACACTACCTTTATAAGATTTTAGGGATGGATTACTATATCCCATAGAACACTTCCATCGAATCCCCCTAGCTAAAATCATTTACACAAGTCTTACTCAGTTTGATGACATAAAGTTTACTTCAATAGAATTGAATTTAAGTATTTGTCTCTAACTAGCATGAGACTTTTCTTGCATCTTATACCTGAGATGATGCACTTGAAGGCACTGTTCAAATAAACTATATACTCAAAACCTGAAACAAGTTTCTCACAATACTTTCTCATAACACCTCTTCTTATGTCCCATTTTAGGATTATTTCATGATTATCTTCCATGCAACCATACAATGATATTTACCTGGTATTGATTGAATCAAATAACATTTGGTGTGTAAGAGTTATTGTTCATAATTCTTTTTCACAACTCTTTTTTGCGGTAGAGACCCTGAATCTTCATTGGAAAAAAATATATGTCATGAATGGGGAATGTATCATATTAATAAAATTGGATGACCCTACACATAATTTTCATGTACATAAACTCTAGTGTTTCTAATGATATAATTGACATCGCATTTTGTTCATAAGTGTCTTTCACATGATTCCATCTTTTTCGCGCACATAATTCATTTTCTGTATTTCAAAGTGATTAACTCGAATATCAACTTATAAATAAGACCATTTTAATGTCACATTTGGAATGTATGATTATTTCATAGAAAAATGAATCTTTATTATTGTTATTTACTTTTTTTTATTTTTAAGAGATTTTCCTGAAACATATCTTGTGTGCAATATTCAGATTCCCCTTCAATATTGTGCACAACATCCTTTACCAAAAGTTCCTTTCACCATTCTCTAATTTTTGGACCAAAAAATTTGGAAAACATTGGGAAATGATTCCAACATCAATATTATAGTGATATTATATTATGTGATCACTTATCTTTTATACTCCCTGATCAAACATGTGTGGATTGACAATAAACATAAACCAGGCTCCATTTACAGCAAAGAACAGCCTTGGTTCCAACACATTCATCAAAAAATTCCGAAGAGGCATACCATAAATAACACAATACATGAATCTAGATAATTCATATTTACTAAATCAAAAAAAACATGTCCCAACCAAGATGGAGGAGCAAAACCAAAATTAAAACATTAATCAAGATAAATTTCATCACAAAATGACTTTCCATTAAAACCCACCACATTCCCTAAGGAATCAAACACATTTTTTTTCAAACTATGTTCCTTTGAAAATACCCAACCATTTAAAAACACACCACATCAATTAAAAGGAATAGTTATACAAGTTAATTTGAAAACATTTACCTAATATTAAAAACCACCCATTTTACTTTAAAAATTTACTCAATATTTAAAAATATATACTTTATTTTAAAAAATAATCCTAAAAATACAATTTATATTGAAATATTGTTTTATAATTTTTAATTCAAACCTAACTACACTGGAAAAACTAACTCCACATGGGCCAAAACATTTCACAAATAACCCACCATTCCTATTTTAAAACTGAATAACTTTCTATATTTTACTATGAAATCAATCATTTAAAAAATAATTTCAAGAAAAAACTGCTATACATTCAAGATATATGACCTCATTTCAAACCAGACAAATTTGGAAAGAAATTCCCCTTATCCTCACTAAAATCATGTTTCCATTTAATCTACATAACTAAGAACATACCAAAAATTAAATCCACCAAATTGATATATAAAAAAACTCACTTGGTCATACCAAGATCATTGGGTATAACCAAAAGGTGGTTTAAATATAAATCCAAAATTGGATGTAGAACTATAAATGACTCATAAACCTTGTTTGATGGACCATACACTAATCTTACAAAAAGTAATGTATTGGTTCCAGAATCATGTGCCCATCTTATGCGTGGTTTTCAATTCGAATGAGCTAATTTTGTACCAATGAATCATCCTTCATTTCCATCCAATACTATAACTAATAATTAATAGGTAGGACCATAACATTACCTTAAATAATAAAAAAGGATTACCAAAATCAAAATTCAAATATTTACCACCCCTATAAACTCATGTGTCTTTTTTAAAGGTGGTGTTCATGAACTAACATGTGACCCACCTACAGAGTCAAAACAGCCATCCAAATCTCCATTATTCTATGCCACTCCAAAATAAAAAAATATTTGTTCAAGAACCTAGGATATTTTTAAGGACATAGGCTCTGATACCATTTTGTAATGAACAACTACAGGCTACCATCATACCATTACACTACCATCCCTCCACATGGAACAAATAGAATTTCCAATCCCCTAAATCTAGAGAAAAACACTAAGGGTGTCATCTTGAATCAAGGGTAATTGTTTCACCCTCAAATAACAATAAAAATAAGAGGGAAACTACTCAAAATCTAGCATGAAACATCCAGATATTAGACATACTTTCCAATCAAATAAGAAGGTATAAATTAATATGAAATATAAAACATGGAATAATTACATAAACATCCAATCAATATAAAAACGTTATCAGTCATTAAAATACAATGGAAGAATATTCCATGGGTATAAAAAATCATCGGGATGAATTGGATGATGGAACATCCAAAAATATAAATAAAACCCAAAAGAACTACAACAAAAACATAACATGACCCCTAGACACTAACCATATCTTAACTCTTTTAACCACAAAACCTAAAAAAAATTAATGAATGAGTTCAATTACGAGTCTCCTAAGATAAAAATAAAATCCAACACACACACATAATCATAATGATGTATATGCAATGTGTGGTCTAAACATGCCTATTAGTATTTCACCTTATATTCCATGTAGTTAATTTCATATAATAGTCCTTGAATTTTAATTTGAATATTTTTTAGAAAATATTTTCTCATGTGAGAATTCATTTGGAAAAAATATCATTCTTTATATCCAAATTTCCATAGATTGGGTAAAACAATATTTATAATAAAATGATATCCATTAGGCCTAAAAACAAATTTTTTAATCATAAAAAATATGGGTTTATTTTTAAATTGTTTGAAAACCATGAAATTTTTACCTTTCAAGCACTTAAAAAATCAATTTTTTATTTCTCTTTTCCAAATATCATTTATCAAATTAAATTTTAAAACAATTGACACTTACCTTATAAAAATCCCCACTTTCTAAACCACTTGTAAATACTTTTGAAAGTAAACCAAACCCATATTCAAACACAGTTCATAAACACCATAGCACTGAGACATTAATGGAGTAAAATAATTTCCAATAAAAAAATTAATGTTTCATGAAATCAAAATATAGATGATAAAATAAAAGTATATCTTCTAGGATCATCTAAAACATCCTCAAAATGATATAGCATCATATTAAGCTCATTAGCCTAAATCAATAATGATATCCAAAAATGTTTCTTCAAATAACATTATTTGGGGACCTAATATGTAAAAATAAACCATATTTCATAGAACCCTTTTAGGTAACTGAATACAATACAAACCCTAGGATAAAATAAATTTCATTATTCATTATGTATCCTAAGTACACTAACTTAGTGTAACATGTATTTTTACCTTCTAATTAGGTACCTATTTTTCATAATATAAATAAAAATAGTTTAAAAATAACATGCAACGTGATAATCACATAATTATACATTTTAAAGATAAATTAATAAAACTCATCTCATGTCTAACACCCTCTTATGAATCATCCCCTTTCACATCCATACATAAACATCAATAATAAATAATTTACAATATCCCTTATTGGAAAAAACCTATATCAAACAACATATAAAAAAGGTTCTCAACAATGAGGGTTATCACAATTTCAAATGATCTATTTTTAACAAAGTATCAAATGGGCCTTTGAAAATATTCATGAAATTTCAAGACATTATATCCACATTTAAAATAATTTCGTAAAACTTTTTTGGGAAATTAAACGGTTCCCAGAACCCCTTCTAAATAACTTATTCCATTTGAAATTTATTTAAGAAACCATAAGACAAATAATTCTTAAAAACATTAATTTTGTGAAAATACAAGCCCCTTTTTCATAACCCATAGCATTAAAAATATGATTATTTTTAAACACCAATTAAAAAAAATCAATTATGTTAAAATTTCCACTCATGAATTTTATCAAACACTTATCATGCATCATATACATTCCTTCTATATAACACATTTGAAAAACATTTCAAAACCTTGATGGGTAATATATATGTATATTATTTTGAATGGAATCATATTTAAACATAAAACAATCCCATGGAATATAATATAAAAGAATAACATAGAAGCACTCACCATGTTCCAAGAGAAAAAAATCTGTAACATTTCACCTACAATAATGGAAGCCAAATCATGCAACAATATATCCACCCACAATCCCTAAACCACAAATCCTCATGATTAGAACCCACCTCAAACCCTAACATTGACCTATAAAAATATTATGGTTAACATAAGAAAAGGAAAAGGGAGTAGAAGTTAGAGGGAATTAAGGAAATATCCTTTAAGGACCACCTAGAAACAATGGAAAGAGGGTAGAACCAAATGATTTAGGATGAGGATGAGGAGGAGTAGGAGATCCATTTGTGAGTACACTTAGTCCATTCAAATGAGTGAGTGGGGGAAGGAGAATAAAATACATTAAAATCAAAGAAAAAAACTATAATTTCCTAAATGATAATCCTATAAATAGAAAACCCATTATGCTTCCCTACCAATGTGGTGTTGCACCCTATCCTTGGACATCTCTATGGAATAGCCATAGGGATGCATCATCTAGGAACTCCTAGGGTAATATCCATAACCCATAATCCTTGAGTTAAACTATAATGTATTCCTCTATGTTATGTCTTGGATCCCTCCACTGAGAACCCACTACAACTTAGACTACATCATACTTCATGGCCTATCCACTTCACCCTTGCACAACTAATTTTATGCACTACCCTAATTCCATTAAAACCCAACTCTTATAGAACTCCCTCAATGAAGTAGTTATCTTATACACGGTTTAAATAAACTCACTCGACTATTCTCCATAGTGTATCCCTTGGATAGAATCATATCCACCCTCCCTGGCACTTATTTTTCACCCTTTTAGAGCCCCAACAAAGGATTTTCCCCTGATCCATGTTTCACCGACCATGCTCCCCTAAAAATTTACAAAGGTAGGGATTCCAGTTGTGGCATACTCCATTTGGGATATATTATGGAATGTTTTAGTATTATCTAAAAACTCCCTAAAATATCCTAAAATGATCATAAAACATTAAAAATAACCAAAAACATCACAAACCCCAAAATTAAATACCAAAATGACTATGGGAGTCACAAAAAATTTTTATACAGTATTTATCTACATCAAAATCAATCCCTATTCATTAAACTATAAATTTTGTCCCCACAGACCTTCGTTACATTGAAAACAAATATAAATCATTTGATACATAACTGTAATAAAAGAAACACCTTAAGAAAAGAATCAGTTATTCTCAATCTGTAAATGGATCTAGTATTATATCAATCAATCACATGTATCTCTATACCTCTGTGCACCAGTTTTTATAATATAAAAGTAAGAATTCTCATACTTTTCATGTTTCTAATACATCAAATAAAAATGGGACATTTATTATGTCAATATATTATAGTTAACTCATACATTTTCAATTCTTACTGTATAGACTGACCTAGTTCATGAATACATCACATGTTATTCATCTTTATGGATAAGCATAACACATACCCATCATTTGAATAGATAATCACATCATATATTCTATATAGGTGTTGAAAAATGATCCCACGTATATCATAATAGATATCCTAGATTTCATACTTACTATATAATAGGAAAAATCTCATCTTGGTTGATATCTAACTGATGAAATAATCAAAAACATACCCAACCACCCTCTTATTAGATAAATCTCTTTTATCTTATGTAATAAATGTATCAATGTAATAATATTTTAATGTTATCTATCTTAATAATATAAATAATAGGTACCTAAATATAATACTTATGCTTCCCCATAATATAAAATAGATAGAGTGTATTACAGTCCATGTGGTATACCTTATAGGTCAACAAGTGCACTTAAGAAAAAAATTCTCTCATTTTCTACCACGTGAGTATATTATTTATCTCAATATAAGAATATTATTCACTATAAGATTATAATTTAATCCTAAACTATTATACTCTCTATTGAACATCATTTATGGATAACCCAACATCATACTTTGAGAGTTCAATGATCATTTCACTTATTGAAATGTATATATTTTTATAAATTTATATAGATAATGAATGGAAGAAAAATAATGTGGATATTTACTTTTATATTATAAATTTTCTATTTTAAAACCTTTTAAGACATATTAACAAATAATACATAAGGTCATATCTATTATATCATATATCATATAATATCAGATTGGCTTTATGTTTTCTAGACTTTCTAGGTTTTGTTAATTCATTACGTCTCTTTGTAATTCCTTCCACATATATATGTGACCGTATAATAAACTCACCCCCAAAATAATTTACATAGTAAGATAAATTATATAAGCTCGTTTTAATAGTGCTTTGATTTTGAAAACTGATTTTCAATTTTAAACTCTTTTAAATTACTGAAACATCTTAACATCACAACAGTAATTATTATTATGTCAACTCCTATTTTTTAATCAAAACACTTTCTTTGTTCACCATCACATTCCTTAAAACTTATTTATTCCATCTTTTTTCCCTGAATAATAATGTTACTATTAAAATTACCATTCACCTACACATTATAGTATTATTTGGGATAAATTTACATTTTTATTGATATGGTAACTAAATGTATATATTTACATTTCTCTTTTACTAACATATGCTAAATTATTTAAGGATATTAAATAAAATTAAGTTTGTAAATAGGTTGGTATAATCCATTTTGATGGTGGTGATGGTAAAAAAATTAAACACTCTATATTTTACTTTAACATCACAAATCATAACCCCTTTTGGATGAGGATTGGTATCTAACATTAACTTTTTAATGGTATAATATATTATTTCTTAATATTTTAACTTGAATATGTTTAAACTGACTCCCATTAGCATCTTAGACATTATATTCTTCTCAAAATTTATTTTATAATTATCAATACACTCTTATTTATATTATAAATAAAATTCATTTCATATTATTACTAATATTAAAAAAATATACTATAATATATATCATTTATGGTATTCTATGTTTTTGCACCATTTTCCTATAAAAAAGAATTAATTAAAATAATTTAAAATTTTCATTAAATGGTGGTTGGAATAACTTCCCTATTATATTAAAAAAATATTTCGATATACATTTTATCCCAAATAAAACATTTTTATCTTTATCAACATTGAAAAATATTTTATAGAGTCGAATGAATAATATACCATGTATGTAAAAATAATTATATCATTTTGTTAATGACAACACTTTTTTAATGAGAATATACTCTTATCATATAAGATAAATTAGATAATGATAAAAATTCCTATACATATAAATTTGGGATGTAGCAACAAATAATTTCATAAAATTTATTAAAATTACATCTCTATAAATTCTATTCTTTATTTTGAATAACAGTATAATTACAAAAACTATAAAATATAACGTTAGTAACACATACTCATATAAAACAAATAATAAATTTTGATAGCATTGATACCTAACATAGAAATTCCAGGGAGTTTAATAAACTCCTATAGGTATCTTAAATAAAACCATATTATGAAATTATCACCCCTACTATATGATTTTACCCTTTGGTTTAAATGACCTTCATTTCATACGAAAAGAAACTTTATTAGAATTTCCAACTAAATTTTCATCTTTTGTTTTGAACTTTTACCAACTAGAATTATATAAACCACCTAAAAGAATAGACATCATATTTCTATTTCACATATTTTCAGCACCTTGAGAATAACAAGATATATATTTCATGAATTCATATTTTCATATCCTATATATAGATGAGAATATAATGAATTATTTAACGAAAATAAGACTTAGTGAAAACCTCAAGTCTCACAAAATCATTGGAATAATAATTCATATTTATTATTTTAATGGAGGCTAATATTTCATAGGTAATTTTTTAATCAAATTAATTCGGAAGTACCAAAGTAAATTGAGGAATGTTCATTCATTGTCATTTTTAAAACCCCATCCTATCATTTATTTTGTTAATTTATTATGGGTTATGGAGATTTTATAGAGAAATTTATTATTATTTTTAAGTGTGTCATTATATGTTAGTATTAAGAATCTACATTCACCTATTGAATAACATAATAACTTGTTTACTCTGGATAATGTTTCTCTTTCACATAAAACATTTTTACTTTCACTTAAGAAGTTTTCTTTAGTCACCAGTCTGATGATTTACTTTTATCATGACTCTATTTTAAAATATTGATTTAAAAGTATTTTTTAAATATTATTAATATATTAATATTGTAAATATAATCTTTTACAATATAAGTATTATATTCTATATCCATATAATAATGGGATTCCTAAAATCAGATCCCATAAAATGATGTCTGATTTTTAAATTTACTACATATATTAGTTGGAAAACATCCATGTGCCATGAAGAAATGATTCTTTATTAGCATTCATCTCCCCAAATAACTATTCATGTAGGTAAAAATCCCAATTATATCATATATTACTCTTAGGTAGTTTAGCGGATTAAAAATTTCCAAATCCATCATATGGATGAACCCAAATTTTTTTCTGAAGTATCCTTACTAAGAGAATCTAACTAAGTTAACCCAAAGTAAATTGTGAAAATTTGTAAATAAAAGAAAACATAGTGGTAGAATTATTTGGATTAGGTTTATCATGTGTCACACATTACTTTATTTACATGAAAAGTATAATATAAGGGAAATCTTCTTTGGCCAAACCTACCTAGTAGAATGATCGAGGTCTTCGAAGGATCCACTTTTTATAGAATATAATTATTTTTATTTTTAATGGGATTTACTCTCGCCTTCTTGTCACCTGTTATTGCCTTTATATATACATTTTTTAATGGATTTAATTTGGAATATAATTCCCACCACCAAATCAATATATTCAATCCTAATTTTTGGATAACACTTTACATGACCTGCCAATTTGTGTTACTCACCCAAAAATAAGAGAAATATATATTCATACATATCGAAACTCATTATATGAATATGGTATATAAACATTTCCGGTAAAGGAAATTAATTACTTGTGAATGATACAATCCATTGAGTAAACCCAGAATGATAGATAGAAAACCATTCACCTTTCTAAAACAAGGAATGGGAAAAGTTTCTATTCTCAAGGAGACATCACTCAAAAGGGAATTTAGTTCCTAATAATTATAAAACCTAATATGCAAAAACTTTTATTAACAATTCAATCTAAGATAATAATCCATTACTCATGGAAAGTCATGACTATATTAAAATTTTCATAATAAGAATTATAACATTTGAAATTAAATCATACACAAATTTATAATATAAATATTATTAATAATGAATAAATAAATGAATAAACATTTAAATATATTGAAATTTTAAATATTTTAACATAAATAAAAATTTATGATCTATTTATAAATAAAATCTAATTAAAATGAAATTAATTAGTATTTAATCATTATGGACATTCCAAAATAATTAATATAAAAAATTATATTAAAATATTAATATTAATTCTCCACATTGTGTATTATATGGAACACCATTTGGAATAAATTATAATTAATAAATCATTAAAAAATATAGCTCATTTTCTATTATGTAAACATTTTACATAATTTTAATATCACATATACAAATATTTTTTAATCCTTTGATAAAATCAATTTTTAAAAAAATGTTGATGTGATTTAAAAAATTACCAAATAAGTCCCCTTTAATATCAAAAATTCAAGTTAATAAAGTAATTATGATCATTTTAAAATTTAAATGTAAAATAATTAAACTTTTCCATTATCTTTTAATTTATAAAATATTTATAAATTTCCCATATGATATCTAAATAAAAAATTTATTTTTTGACCACAACTTATGCCATATAATTTTTTAAATAGATTTGAAAATTTAATATTTAATATTTGGAATGTTTAATTAATTAATTTTCAAAAAAAATTTTATAATTAATTATAAATTTTTTGTACTTGATTTCTAAACTCTTTATATATTGTAATCTTCCAAAAATTATTTTTACTATAAATTACAAACATTTTTATAACCACATAAAATTCTTAATGATATTCTTAATTTATCTCTTTAATATTAATGGAATATTTATAATAAATGATTAAAAAAATTAACTAACCATAAAACTTTTATAGTCAATTAATTTATAAACACTTCTTAAATGTTTTTAGATATTTTAAAATATCTTTTTCCATTATTTATTAGCAATTGATAAATAATATAATTCAATTAAGAATTAAATTTTTCTAAATAAATAAGTACTATATTAATTTATAAAATATATGAGAAACAAATATGATTTTTTCATATTTAATCTAATATTAAAAACATATTTAAGGGTAGCCTCATATGACCCTTATGAAAAACTATCAGGGTAAGGTTACATTATGATGACCCTTAGGAAAAACATTTCTACATAAGTATAATTTGGTTTTACATTGTTGTTAAGGAAGAGAAAAATAATGTTATTTTTTGTTCAGATCAACATTTCATGAAGTATTTCAAAAAAAATTATACATGGATATCTCTAATATCAATTATGGGATTCAATGGTGTCTAATAACATGTATTAGAACACGCCGAAGTTATCAAAATCCCATTCCCAAGATATACACTCTTATAATATAAAAACCATATAAATTAAATGTGTTTTAATTTATGAAAATTCATAACATACCCAAATGAAGACTCGGAATCATCTTCACCATAATTATTTTGTTTAAGGGAGATCAATATAGTGACAGAAGAAAGTCTCCCACTTGAAGATATGTGCATGGGTTAGGTATGAATCTATCATCATACAAGAAGCACCCTTCTAACCACCATGACATTCTTGCACCTCAAGTATAAATGTGGAAGAAGAAAATAAAGTCGGTCACCTGGTAATCTCATCCTTGCACCATATGAAAAAATTAGATTACTTGTCCATAATATAAATTAAGGGTTTAAAGTTTACCCAAATATCCTCCCCTTTGTTGGATGTATTAACTCATGCATTATAGAACAATAGTTAATTCCTTACCTAGGTTTATCCATCATATAAATATATTCTCCCCACATTTAATCTCATGTAATGGTTCATTTATTATAGATTAGATCAATGTTTTACATAAATGTTAATACTTGAACATTTGACTCCCAATGATTTGTAGCCTTTCTAAAAAAAATAAGACTATATCCACCAAAATACATCACATGTACTATTGGATTTAGGGAATATTCATTACATTAATATCTCCTATAAAAGTATTATCATGTTGCATCTAAAAATATTGAGTAATATTTTCTACCATATTCTCTTATCTCCTCAACATACCATCATATAAGGTATTTTACAATCGAAGAATAATTAATAAAATCATTATATTCATAGAATCATTATACATTTCTATAAGTGGTGCTTTTCAATGTTCATCTTTAAAATTACATTCAGTATTCCTATCGTTATTAACATTCTCCACATCATTTCTAATATGATTACTCTGAGGTATCATCCCACTATAGATTCAAACATTAATTAGAAACTAACACCAAAAAGATTATTTAAAATAATTGAACAAAAAAACCAATTTATAAAATATACCGAGAATAGTTAAAAACTGAAATCAATCATGTTATCAAACTCATATCATTGGTTTTAATTAAATAATTCACTAGTAATAGTTTATTTACGAAATCATGTGTTAAATTTTTATCCACCAAATTATTTAACAAAATATACTTTTTCAAATCAATATACAATTATAGCACTATCACATGCATTTAATGATATATAATATCCCCATGTGCTAAATATTATTCATGAATTCCAACTCGTGTTTACCATAATAATGTTAGAAAGCCATGAAAATTAATTAATCATAAATTACAAAACTAAAAACCTTAAAAAATAATTTAAATATTATACATTCATTTTACCATGAAGTTCTACTATGAATGTGTTGTCTAAACAAATGTACATAACTTATATTTTAAGTTTTAACTTTGATATATCCTTTCTATACTAACTTCAAAATATAATAATTGAATAATAATATCAACATAATCTAATACCATTCTATAACTTTTTACCCCCACAACTGTGCTTCGAAAGGAAAACATTATAAGGCCATAGGCCCACCCCAATAAATATGCGTTAAATATTGATGTTATGGGTAAAACTTTATCTCTTGGATAGAAATTTACCTTTACTAAATCATTCAAATAATATATAGTCCTTGTAAAACTCAAACACAATCATATAGGGTGTAAAGAAAATGGAAAATATAAATAAACACTTTCAAATTAAATTATAATTGTTCCAACAGATTACTATAAATGGAATACAATAATGTTATAAGCATAATGGATTTAAAAAAACATATATTAATATATTTCAGAACCTAAATAATTCAAATCAATAAAATTAAATATACATAACTCATAATCCTCCAATCACACCCAAAATCATAAAGAGGGTCCAAATCCTCACTCAAAACTATATAGGACCCTTTATCTTACCTACGTCATAAAAAATATATATGTGCATACATGATATGTGTACATATAGGGGATTATAATTAAATAAGTAATATTTTACTAAAATACCTTAGGAAAGTTGAACCTAGGATTTCCCAATGTTATTTTCATTATGAATTTGGCATGTTAGAGGTATATTAGACCCCAAATCAAAACTGTTTTAATGATCACAGTCACTATAATTTTTTCAAGATTGTTTCAATGTGTTTCTAGTGTGTTTATTTTGTTTATATTTATATTTACTTGAAAAATGTAAATTGAACTATAGAACATGTCAAAGTAGGCCCGAAAGGACTATTTCAAGTATATTGTAATAGGGAAGTACCCACTACCCTATGCAAGCTACTAGATAGCTAGTGGCTTGAGAAGAATCCTCTCATCTAGACAGGGTCCACCAATTATCTAGTGTATATGATCTAGCCAGATAGTGTGAGATATCTATAAATATACAACCCCAAGCAGGCCACTAGATACATCCTCGAGGCTACTAGGTAATCAGAGGTTTCAAGACATTTATTCCAATAAGTAATTAAATTCACTCGAAATGCATATATTTCATGCCTTTAATGAATTTAATTGATTTATTAGACCTCAAAACCAAATGGAGTCTCTAGAAAGAACTCATGGATTACTTCATTCTCATATTATAATTACCTAGAATAAATTTATAATCTCATATTTCTCTAAAATCTAAAATTTGATTAAAATCTCTCAAGATCTCTAAACATATTAAAGTTATCAACCTTCACTTTTCAATGGTAGATTAAATTTTCATCTAAGGAGATCTAGGATCCAAATAAAATAATGGAATGTTCTTAAATGACATTATCCAAATCACTAATGAAATTTTTATTCCATTCATTTATGCATCTTTTCCAATCCTCTGATTTAGCTTATTATGATGAACCTTAGACCTTATTTCTTATCCTTATCTCTCTCAATATGAACCATGTTATAATTATTTAAATAGAGATTGATTTCCATATATTATAAAGGTATTTTAAATATAAAATTTTTATATTTACTTTATCCATATTACCATTGGTTCTTCATTATCCATTTAAACCAAGGGATTTTGTTTCTTTATATTTCATTAAAAGAAAGTGGTTTAAGGTTCTTGGTTTTCATTAAAACAAATTATTTTTTGTTTATTGGTTCCTAACAAAACCATAGGTCTTATTATATTGAACCTCATGATAATTATCATGGGGAGGAGATATATGGGTTCTTTTGGGTACTATTTCGGATCATCAATGTTAAATTTTTTGGGTCCATTTAATTTCTACATTTACTATTTTGTAAAACATTTTCTTAGTTTCCATGTATTTAATTTTAAATATACATTACTTTGAAATTATCAAATTCTTATATTATATCAACAGTTTTTACAACATCGATTTATTTATTTTATTTTATAAAATAATTGAAATTATCCCCCTCTCCTTCCATTTATTCATCTCCAACCTATATTTGGTCCCAAAGGGGGCATTAATTCTTTTTCAAAATATATTTTTAAAAATATTTCTCAGTATCAAAAATTATTATTGATTATAAAATCTTAACCAATTTTCAATTTTTTTCAAAATGAAATCTAATTCATTTATTCTTGATCTAATATTTTATGGTTTAAAATATTCATATTGGAAAAAAACCATTCTAGTATTTCTTTAAGGAATATAATATCATGTTCACAAAACGGTTATGCAAGTTTATACCCCAATAACTAAATCTTATAAAAAATGGGTGACTAATCATATTTCATCTTTTTGATTAAATATAAAATATATTAAAGAGTTTTTTTGGTTTAGATCAAAATTTAATTAATAGAATAACATCTTCAAAAATGTAAAATGAAATATAGAAACTCTAAGAACCCACACATGAAGGAATAAATAATGTTATAATAATTATACTATATGTACATATAAATGATTTAAAAAGTTTATAAATCCAATTTAATGAATCGATTACTGTCATGTTTACCCATTTCACTGACATTTATAATGGAATAAAATCTCTCGATGATTACATATACATAAAAATTTTCATCAATAAAATAATAACATTTTTACCAAGTTCATGGGCTCCCAAAGTGATCGTGATCTTAGAATCTAACAAACTCAAAAATATAGTTGTTGAAGAGTTCATTAAATAACTCCTGACATATGAGATCATGATGAAAAATCAAGAAGTTAAATAATCCTTTTAATCCAATCAAATCAAGAAGAACCTAGACTTTAATGAAATCAAGGATTTCTATTATTACAAAAGTGACTAATAATAAAAGTGACATTAAAATTTTGATGAAAATATTGATGAAATTTACCATGTTAAACAAAATGATGAAATCATTCTAATTATCTTAAAATAAAGATAAAATTGATGTTCTAGAATTGACATGATATGAGTGAAACAAATAGGGTCTTATAAGACTAGATTTCACAATTTATAAAAAGATTCGAAAAGAAAATAATAAATATAATAAGGAACTTAAGGTATCAAAAATGAGTTCAATAGAAGATTCAATATCAACTTATCAAATTTTAAAATTAACTCATAAATTCTTCATGGCTAATCTAAAGGATGGTGAAGTGGTTAGTTCCCACTATCTTTCTTCTTCCTTTTCTTCCTCTTATTCTTCTTATTCCTATTTTTCATCTATTTCCTAAATTAAAATTGAAATTTTTATATATAAAATATTTAAACATGTGACAAACATTCAATAAAGAAAAAAAAATTCTTAATCAAAATAATAATATTTTAAACGAAGTGGTTGAGTTTCATTCAAATGAAAAAATGAACCAAATGATTATTTTTTCAAAACTAAAATCATGGATCTAAAAAGTTATATTTTAAAATTTACCCAAGGTGGGAAAACTCTCAATATGATCCTTTTTTATCAATGTGTAAAAATAAATAATCATGGTTTTGGTTTTTCAAATGGCAATGTATCTTCTTCAAAATGAACTATTTTTTGTAGAAGGTTTTGTTCAAAATAAATTTTGAAGATACTATCATAAATATGGGAATATTATATATGAATTTGGTTAAAAAATGAAATATATGGAATGAATAAATTGTTACATCTTTATTATAATATTATAAAATATATACAATCATTTTTGGGTCCCAGGATCATTAATTTCCCATGTGTTTAAACTTCTATTTTTTATTACCCATATCATCATGTTCCGGAATTTTCACTCTCCAGGATACCAAATGTATTTTTCAAATGATTTATTAAAGTTATTGTCCACAAAACCTCATTGATATATAATGTAGTGATATATCTTTAATATATGTTTTTTACCCCTTTAAGTGATTGATCAACTCTTTCAACCATATGATTAATGTTTTATGCTCCAAGTGAGAAGGATCCTACCTCTTTCCGCATCGAAGAATCTTTAGACAATAATATTGAACTTCAAAGAAATAGGTTCTCTGTTATTTTTATTTTATGTTCTATATGGAATCTAATTTCAATACCTCTCCTCTCTCATTTCAACGTAATCTTAAAAATGGGAGAAATTTTTAAAAAAACTATTATCTCTCTCTTATTTAAATTTTTTTCTATTATTTTATATGGTAACATTCCCTAAATTGTGATATCATTTAGGGGGGTCATATATTCTTTTAATTTCATTAATTAAACTATTTTAAGATGTTTTTTTCAAATTTCTCTAAAATATTTTGTTTCTAACATATCTTTTACTTTTAAATTGAGATGATATTCATTGATTTATCTATATTTTCTTATTATATTAATATTGTTATATGTATTTTTATTTTATTTTGGAGGGATGTTTTAATGATCTTATATCCTACCCCCCCCCCCTTCTCAAAATCTTGTTTTAAATTGTCTATCCTATGGAATGATTGTTTTTAATTCATTGCAAAATATCATAATTTAATTAATATTTTTTATAGATGATTCGAAAAATACTTGTATTCTTGGGTTCTTTTGTTCATTTCTTGTCCTATTACTTGACCATGATTATAATTATTTTCTTTATGTAATATTTATATCATTAATTTTACTTATTTATTCTATGATAAAAGATTGTTTGTGAATCCTCCTATCTGAATATATTTTTATTTTCATAAATGATAGTTTTATCTTCTGTAAGGGTTCTTTTAATATTATTATCTAATATCTTATAATTTCTCTCTAACATTATTTCTTTGAAAGTTCCCTTTTGAAAATATCAAAGGGGGATATGTTTTTTATGGAGGGAAAAGATAAAGGAATGTTCATTAAAAATTATGTTTCAGTAATGGGAGAATGTAATTTTAGAATTTCAAAGTGGGAGACATTGTTTTTTGTTTATTTGGTAAACAATTTACTTTTATATTTTACATCTTCATTTTATTGATTTCTATATCATGTGTTTGTTATCATAAAAAAGGGATAGATTTTTTGACCCTGAAGCATAATTTTTTAATCATCAAAAACACTCTATTTTCATTCTAACTTGAATAAATGTGTTTCTAGTGTATTTATTTTCTATCTATTATTGTTTATTTTCAAAATGGAATTCGGATTAAAGACTACTTCAATGATGGTTCAAAGGTAATTTTTAAAGTATGTTGTAGTAAAGAAACACCAAAAAACTAATGCAGTTCCACCAGATAGTTATTGGCCAAATATGAATCCTAACATCTCGTAGGAGTCCATTTTCTAATGGTCCTCAAAACACCAAATAAAATTTCCAAAACCGAAACTCTCCCAAAGATAAAAGTTGATTCAATTGTCTCAGTATATCCCATGGGCATAATGTTATCAACTTTAATATTTTAAATGGATATAAACCTCTCTCTTAGTAGATTGAATCATAGAATAAAAAAGCTAATTTTCTTCAATGATTTCATAATAATCAATGAATACATTCGTGTTCCATTCTTTTATAGCTATTTCACTCTCATATTTTTTAGCCTTTTGTATAAAACCTTGGATTTTTTTTATCCTTATCTCTCCATATTAGTATGGTTCTAATTATTTTATGAGTGAGTTTATTTTTTTGTTGTAATGCAATTTTAATTAATATATTCATATATTTATTTTCTCCATATTTTTCAATGGTTCTTGGTTATTTATTCAAAACAAGTGATTGACTTACTTTTTATTTTATTAAAATAAAGGGTTGTCCATGTTCTTGGTTTCCATTAAAACCATTAGTTAATGGTTTCTTGGTTACCATCCAAACAAAGGGGTTTATTATATTAAAACTCACATTCATTATTATAGGAAGGAGATGTAATAGTACATTTAAAAACGTTTTCTGAACTTCTTTACCAAAATTTCTTATGTTCATTTTATTTTAACATTCACTTTTCCAGAACACTTTCAATTAACTTTATTTTATTTAATTTCATATATTCTTTACATTGAATTTATATCATGATTATATTGTATTAGTGGATCTTTTGTTACATAAATTTATTTATTCACTTATATTTTTAAAAAAATTCAATCCCCCCACCTCTTTCAATTTATTCATCTCTGACCTACAAGGTATAAAATATGTATTTGGAAAAATATGTTGGGAGTAAAATGAGTTTATAAAATTTCATTTGGTAGTATTGATCAAACTAGGATACTGGGTGTTCTACAATGTTTTTTTATTTGGAGGAGTTAATAGAGAAGTTTTGTCTAGGATAGACTATGGTTTTCACCATTGTGGTCTAAGGCATTGGGTTGGACTATGATTGTTGGAACATGAAGATTCAGTGTTTTTATGGTTATATTTGGATATTTTAGTGTTCTATGGTTATTTATATTGTAGTGTATGGTGTTTCCTTAAACTATGAAGGCCATGGAAATGAAATCTCAAAGTCACCATATATAGGATGACTAAGACATGGAATGTGGTTTTGGTCTATGGGGTTTTCAAGAATTCACTTATATATATTGATGGAGATAGAGATTCACAACGTGATCTTTAGAAGTTCAAAAAAAAATTTGTAATGGAGGTTATAATGCCATGATTATCATTGGATATGTCATTTAAAAGATTATTTACTTACCTCATTGCTTCATGATATATTTTATCAAGTATAATATTATCCACCTGTGTTTTAGTTTAAAATTTTAGTAATTTATCAAACTATTTTTTTTATTTGAACCCAAGATATCCTATAGATCTTTTTTAATACATTATGGTTATCCTTTTCTGAATTCCAATCTTGGGATTTTCATGATTGATTCCTTTTGATTTTAGATACTCTTTTTCCCATACATTCCCTTATATTATTTTATCATTCTTATATTATATTATTTAATTATTCTTCCTACTTGAAAGGTTATTTAAGGGTTTCTAGTTTAATTTGTGCTCAGTTTTTAGTTCAATCTTTATTTATGTGTTGTGATTATTGAATATTTCATTATGGTTGTGACTCAAACTTTTTCATTTATATTTATTTTATTTATGTAGAATTTTATTTCTTTATATTTAATTTGATTAATAGTTCAGATTGGCCTAATAAAGACAATGAATAGGTCTCAAACAATGTAATGGGATAACTAAGGTGAGCATTATATACTATTTTTCCTAATTATTTACTCTATTGACTAATTTCAATATTATGTATGCTTCTATAATTTAATATTGATATTAAAATGGTGAGGCATGTGTAAATTTGGTAAAAAAAATAAATATGGTAATGGAAAGGAATAATTATAATATATAAATTATGGTAGCTTTTCTAATTATTATTTTTTGATTTTTTTACAAATCAAGGTAAAGATAAGAATAAAATTAGGATTTTTTTGGCGATGATGTGCATTTTTGTAATAATTATTTGAGTTTTTGTATCTAATTTGGTATTATTTTATTATTGGAATTATAATATTGTAGTAATGCTGTCCATATGTGGTTGGATTCATGTGGTAAAGGTAGAGGAGTCGGTGATGTGGATATTATCATTGAATTGTATTGTGGATGATGTTGTTTTGTATTGGTTAGTGACTAGGGAATATAATTGATTCTTAAATAACAAAATGAATTGAAATATTCGAATAAGTAATGATGAACTAATTGAAATTATCAAAAATGAATGAATGAAGTTGTGGTTAAATAAAATTATTAAATTATAACACACTATTGAGATAGAAGTGGATATGTAAAATAGTTATGGTTGTGGATAAATGTGTTTTAATAAATATAATACACCAAGAAAATTATTATTATAAAATTGGTAAGGGAATGTTTTATGGAACTTTATGTGGTTGTTATGTAGTTGTTGTGTGGTGATTGATGAAATAGTATGTGTTGTGGTTGGATGTTGAAGGGATTGATGATGTTCAAATACAAGGGTTTTATGGGAAATGGTCATAGAGGTTTTACTCTATGAATTGAACCTTAGGTTGGGTTTATATGTTGTATTATATCTATTGAAGTTTATATTATTTATTACACACTTCCACTTGGATTAGGTAAACTTACCAGTAGTCAAATGATGTTTTGGGTTCTAGGTGTACTCTCAACATCTAGGATAGAGGTTATACATATGGATGACTACTCCTCGCACCCTTCTATCTCCTCTATACATATCATAGGTTGTAATGTCAAAAGGTAAAGTTATATAGAAATATTTTGGTGATGTTGTGATGATGAGGTAGTGATGTGGTTATGTGGTTGTGGTATGTTTTCTTTGGTATATGAATGTGTTTATGTTGTTTTAGATATAATGTGGTATATAGTTATATAGATATGGAGGGGATGATGGAACTAGGATATATGTCATTGGAGAATGAGATATACAAGTATAGTGGATAAGTGGGTGAAAAGTTTCTTAAATTTTATATTATCTGGATATTATGTTATTATAAATTTAATATAGATTTGGTGAGTGTTCCTTAGTGAGGATGGGCAGTATTTTTCCTTGTATAGGTGAAGAGTTAGTTTCACTACTTACTTAATGAATCTTTATTATTCTTATTCTAGATTTTCATGAGACATTCTGGGGTAGATCCTATGGAGTTTAATTTTATACTCACATATACATTCTATATTATGGTATTATAGATTTTAAAGATAGATTTTGTGATTATATTGAATATTAATATCATTCGACATGAAGTTGTATTGTTTCCAAGGATTCATAACTATGGAATTTTTTCATTTGTGTATTCAAATAGAGGATTATATATATATATATATATATAACATTACATAAATAAGTTTATTTCATTAATTTTATATTATATAATGTTTATTGGAAATTTTATCTTGTGTTATTATGATTAATAATATTAATTCCTCTCATAAATGTGTTTTCATGACTTCAACATTAATCTCCTTATTTAAACCTATTGAAGGATATCTTGAGGGGTTACATTTAATTTTTTTTCTTCCCAGGGGGTTTTTAGTGCGGTAGGTCATCAAAACAAATATCATGTATTTTAATATTCATTTATGTGTAATATGTAAAGGATCTAATGATTTTAACTCTTTTAAACAAATAAAAACATCAAATAATCAAATAATTATAATCTTCCCAAGTCACTAGGACACACTATTTAGTTGATTTGGAAAATATCAGTAGATACTTTGTATCTCTACATGATCACATAATTACCAAACAAGTCCCTTAACACATAACATATCTGAACATATAGTCATCCAAACACATGGTTTATCTCTTATCATAACAAAACTCATAGATTAGAAAAACACATTGCCTATTTCACTTAAAATACAAACACATGGATTATCATATATCTTAACTAAACTCGTGACTTATTCGAACACATGGCATTGGTAAACCTTGATCTTTAATGTGATATTTTAACATAATTTCAATAATTTCAACTTATCAAGTAATGATTTTAAATTATTCCAATCACAACTACGAATTTATCATATTACCAAAGTTCATAACCAAGGAAATGAAACTTAAAACCATGGGAATATGAAAATTTAGACTATTTCCATGGTTTTGTTACTAGGGGCTGATATTGCTGTCATCATAGCATATTTTTGTCATGGTTTCTTATAAATGTGTCTATATCATTCTATGGGAACTGTTTTTAGAAAATGTGGCCATAAATTATTATGGACAAAAATGAGTGGTGGGTTTTGAACATTGACCTCTTTTAATAATATAAACAATGAAATTGAAACTTTGTGTTCAAACATTTTATATAAATTGTAAAAATAATAACTTATTCAATATATAACTATTATAAATTATTAAATATTAAAAAATATATATATTGTTTCTAAATATCTGTTAAATATACATTATGGAAAAAAAACTTGTTTTGTAATATTATTTATTAATTTTTAATTATTAATTTTTTTAAAATTTTATATTTAAATAATTAAAAATATGAAAAGGTAAATACATGGTTTCTTAAAACCAAGTATATAACTTTTTCTATTCATGGTTGTAACAATCATGGTTATAAATACTATGAATGACTCACCTTGATAGAAGTTACTTCTATGGTTTATGAAAATCACGTCAATAGTGTCCTACAACCATGATATTCAAAAACTATAGAAATCAAGGTGTGGAAAAATCAAAAAAAATCTATTAATGAGTATCCTATTTTATTTAAACACTCCGCAAACATAATTTAATGTTAATCTCCAAATAAGTACTCATATCACTATTTTATAAAACAACATTAACTTAAAACCATTTTCCAAAATTCACCTTTTAATCTCCCAAACTCACTAATTCATCAACTTTATATCATAAACATCAAAGTAATAGTTAAACTCTATCATTTTAGATTATAAATTAATCAACCATTAAATCATTTAAAACATCCATTTTCTAAATCACATTATATAATTTATAAATTATTCTGTATCATAACATATAGAGACATCCAATATATAAATCATTAATTCCATTTATAGAATGTAAAAAAAATTAACTTTTAAAATCTCATATACATGTTCCTTTAAATCATTTTAAACCAACAAACATTAATATAAGTCAAAAAAATATTTTAAACCACCTAAACATTAAAATTATATTATTGAAAACATTAATATTATCATGAAATCCACCATTAAACATTTTCCTTACTTGTATGAAAATAAAATCAACATTTATTCGCTCTAAATTCATTATAAATAAACATCATTATTCCATTTTATATTATTTTCCTTGTGAAAAATATATATTAAAATTAATAAATATCAATTTATATTAAATTTCATTATATCATCATTTAGTAATCTTAGAAGTAAAATAAAAAATGATATCAATATATCACACAAAAAATCGTTCAATTAAAATAAAATAGAGGATCAAGATCATTTACATGATTTCAAATTAATTTTTCAGACATGAAATGAATGTATTATTCCATAAAAATTATTGGATGTCTGAAATCTACTATGACGAGAAGATAAAAGTCTAATTTAGATCAATTATTTCAAATATATAAATAATAAATCTTGAAAGTATAGGGATCTCATTCTTATAAACTTCCCAAATCTTGTGAACTATAAGGATTATAAATTCATCATGAGATGATATGTTTAAAACATAATGAATCATATATAAAATATATTGATTATATTGTAGATTATTATTCATTCAAAGGGAAAATATAAGATTTAAACATGAAATACTGATGATGAAATAATATAAATTATTTTATTAACAAAAGATTATAGAAATCCCATTGGATACTAATTCCATATCACTAGAAAGATAATGGTTGTTTCCAAACCTTACCACTCCCACAATTTCAAATTTCAGGTACCCAACTAATTCTACCAAGTACCCGGTGAAACTACCAATTGTAAAACATTGTAATCCACATCCACAACCATCATAACTCTATAATGTGTATCCTATAAATCCATTAAAAATTAAAAACATCAAAATTTATAATAAAATCTCATATTAAATTCTAAATATATAAGAGAGCTTGGAGATGTCACAAATTTGTCTATAAGTGATTATTTATTGATTCTTTATATTTTCATCAATTAAATTTGATTTTTCTATAAAAATATTACTGACATATATATTTATAAATTTTATATATTCACAGGTATTAATTTTTTATTTTATAATTGTAAATAAATTTTCTAGATAAATTAAGATAGATAACTATTTTTTGATACAAGTCACTTTTCAATTTGATGATTCTTCAAAATAGATAGAGTTTATTTTTATAGAAAATATTAAGGTAGATAAATAATAGGGGTACTAAATTAATAATATTAATAAGAAATTGAATAAAAACTAGACCATTCATTTTACACAAATACAAGTGCATCTAGGTATGTGTGTAACTTGCCTTTAAAAGTAGTATTTCCTAAAATATAATATACAGTTTAATAATAAATATATCAAATAATTTCATTATATTTCAAAACATAATATTTTTTATGGAATAAAGATATGTGTTTTTGTAAAGTTATTTCATATTTATGAATTTGGAATCAATAATTCTTGATGTATTTTGCAACGAAGTATTAAACCTTATAAATTCTTTAAAAAAAATCTTTTTTTTATAAAATTAGAAACAGTTTTCATAAATAAAAAATTATATTTTATGTAAAAACAAAAAAATTATTTATTTATCTCAGAATGAGGTATTTTTCTTTATTTAAACTTTCATATAATATTCATTCTTTAAAATTTAACTTTTAAAAGAATCAATACATTTTCTTGAAAATCCTTGAATATTTTGGTATTGAAGAGAATATTTATTACATTAATATGATGGAGAATATTATAATGTTTTCATAAAGAACAAAAAAATTTATTTATAAATAAAATTGATGGAAATTGGTTGGGTATCTTTGAGTTTTGGGAGAGTCAAACCCTAACCTGTAAAATTTTCCAAAACCTGAACCTTTTTATAATTCGCTTATTTTTTAAAAAAATTACCCAAAATCAAACCTATTACATTTTAAAAAAAATTGATACCAATATTTTTTTGATTCGGATACTTTGAATACATTAAGAAATATTTAAGATTTTGTGTTTATGGATGGTTTAGCTTTTTAATCATCACATGTATTTGAAAAATATTTAATATTATAATTATAATATTTTTTTTAAACACACACATGAACAAGGAAAATCGTAATCTAATTTTAATCATATCCCAGTATAAAAATTTTGGCACATCAGGAATATCCATAACTGGGCGTTTTTCTTATGAGTGGTGTAAAAATTAATTAGGTTTCAAAATATTGTTTGAACCCATTTTTTGAACTCTATTAAAATATGTCCAGTTATCAAACTCAAATCCATTAATACTCCATGTAATTCTCACTTATCCTCTTTTGAGAGGATTGGTTATTAGAACCCAGTCATAGGCGATTCCATAATTTGGAGGATCTGTGAATTGAGGATGGAACCTGAAAGCATCAGTGATCTTCTAATGAGGTAGGGAATAAATTTTATTCTTATTAACTCCTATATTTATATGATTATAAAAAACATTATTTTCTATTATTATTTTTAAAATTTTTATTATGGATTCATTCCATGAGTAGTTATTTTTTCTACCTTCAATATTTTTTCCCAATAAAATTATTTGATTAATTCTATTAGTATTCAATAATTTAAATCTATGTGTTCTTATTTGGGGGATATATCCATGCTCCTTGAATGGTGTTTAGACAATTACGCTATTCACTGACCTATCCTCATTCCGATTTTTGTTAATAATTACATTAAATATTAATATTTCACCTTTAAAATGGTAGGGGGTTCAATAATGGAATCCAAGAATATTGATGTGGATGATGATGTCACAGGTTTAGTACCGATGAGGCATCGTCAAAAATGTTTTGATGCAATGTTAGTAATGGAGGAAGCTTGAGGATGGTATGTATGGTGGCCTGCATTTTTCATACATATTTTTAACATAATTGCATAAAAATTATTAAATTTATAAATTCTAAGGATATTTTGTGCATTCGTGTCCATAAAAATTGATACATAGTACATGAAGTAAATAATGAAAACATAAATACAAAAATTATTTAATCATTTTTGATGAATCCTTTATTATTCTATCCTGGTTCACCTAACTATGAGTGATTTTCAAGGGACATACATTAATAGAATAGGGTAAGCATAAATCTCAGTGAGGGAAAAATGAAGGAAATCTCTCATGAGAGATCATCATGGATAAAACATAATGCATAACATGATATCATAATCATATGTATATAATATATAAATTGTAAATGTGTATATAATATAAAAATTGACAACTTCATAAACCTATAACCAAGGTTCAACAAAAAAATATTGTAAAAATATCACCAAAGTTGTTTACCAAGCTATCATAGTCATGTTATCTATAGATATTAGTTCTTTACCCAATGAATTGGATCACTATTCTGGTTCACCATTCATATATCTAAATTTATTTTTGAAACATGTATAAATAATCATAAGAAATAATAACATAAACAACCTTGGGAAATTAATAACTAGTTTTATATAAAATCCATAGACATTTAATTCATTTAAACCCACAAAAAGGGATTTTGGGTTTCATATTTAGAAGTCCCAAATAAATTCTTTATGAAAAAATATGTAAGAATTTCTTTGAAGGAAAATAGTGTTTGTATTCATGATATAAAATGATTTCATGCAGAATCAAGAAATGATTCCAGCATCATAACAAGCATACAATATGGTTTATAGAATGAGCCTAATGGGAGATAATGGAAGTATATCATTATTGGAGAATCAAATTAATAGAAAAGTAATTTTTATAATAACATGAGAAGATAATAAATTTAAAATAAAAAATTATTATGGCAAGTAAGTACGTGAAAAAAAAAGTGAAGGAGAAGAGAATTTCATAGCTTAATAGTGGCTTCTTAAATCTTGAGAATAAATTCATGGAACCTAATGAATGCCTTAGAAAGGCTATAGAGAGAAAATGAGGGGAAATTTTTTCTCAGAGTGTTGGGAGTGTAGAGGAATGGAATAATTGGTGGGCTTTATTAAAAAAGAGGGGGATTCATTATTAACGTTTTGACAAAGTTTTCAGACTCTATGTTATAAAAAAATAAAAAACCTTGGACTTCCCAGGGATTCAATTATTGGTTTTTTTAAAGGGGGAGTTTTATTGAGAAAAATTATATTTTAGGAAAGAAATTATTAATATAATATTATTTTGTAGGTGAATCGGTTTTGTTTTAATATAGAACTGTTTTTGAAACCACTAAATTATATTTTAGGTTTTTGAAGATTCATTATAGGTTTGAAAAATTAATATTATCACTTTAAAATACCTTATTCTAATGAATAATACTTTTTATAGATAAATGCATTTATAGTTTCCAATAAAACAATTTTTATTCATTATGATTTCATAATACTTAAAATATATTTACACTGTATTTATATTTTAACCAAAAAATGACTATATTGGAAGATTTTATGAAAATTATTTTTGGAAGATTTTGAAGTGATTATTTCATAAAATACATTCATATTATCGAATTAAAACTCTAAAATTTTTGAATTTAACTTTAAAATAAAATCATATTATCCATGGAAAAGTAATTTATTTAGAATAAAACTATTTTTTGTTATGCGAGTTTCCAATTATATTTTTCATTTTCCTTTATTTATTGTATAATTCATTATTAATTGAAAATACTTATAAAACAAATACGTATTAAGAATTTATTTTTCAATTTAAATAGAATTTAACTTTTAAATTCACATTTGAGAAAGTTGTTTTAGTGTCACAAACTATATACATAATTATTACAACATGTTTTTGAATGACTATTTTATTTTTCTAAAATCATATTTATCAAAACATTATTACCATATTCATATAATAGTTCACTATAAATAATAGTAATACCATTATATAATTAAAATAAGAAATATATTGTGAAATTATATTATTCTGAAACATGATATTTAACAATTTAGTTGGTCATTTTTCACTAATAAAATATTTATATATAATATGATAAAACCCATTGAGAAATCAAAATATAAATTATTTAATTGAAATTCATGGTGAATTATAAAAAAAGTATGGAAATAATATTTAACCATTTATCATATGTTTCATATAAAAGGATTTATGACATTATTTTTTTAATGTTCATATAATATAATTTTGTATCTATGTAAACATGCATCATATATTTTTTACCATGAGATTTTAATTAATTGATTAAAATATGATTATAAAAGTAGTTTTTTATCAAATCATTGAGTATTTGTAAAAAAATACAATAAAAATTATGTAATAAAAAAATTAGTAAAATTACAAGATATTTGATAACATTTTAACAACTTAGGTGATAAATATGTATATAAATTATTTGTTAATGTTGTTAAAAGCCAAAATATTGAAATGAATTTAATATTCTAATATTTTATTTAAGAACTAAAAATTAAAAACACATTACAAATATGGTATGTTATTTCTTACCACCCTTGAAGAAATTAAAACATTATAGTTTTTCACATTAATAAACACTTATTATAAGTATTTTTAAAACCCATATTATTATACCCAAATTTAAACATAGATGTTATAATAGTTGATTCTATTTTTTCATACATGTTATACATAACCTTATATTTTACAGATAATTATTTTGTATCTATTGTTTTGTATCCAAATAATGTCAATTTAAATTCTGAAAAAAAACAAACTCTAATTTCAGGACCATATACTACAATATTTTTGGAAAAAACAAATAATTAATTTAGAAATATATACTTCATTATGGGTTTTAAAAAAATGATATCAGCCAAAGTATATCACACGGGTGATTTAATCTAGGTGTTTAGACTTAGGCGAAAACATCAAGTACCAATTTAATATTGAGGTTATACTCAGCTAACCTTTTTTAGTTTTATTACCCCTAGGTGCATCTATTCCATTACCACATCCACTTTCTAGTATCCAAATATGAATGTAAATTATATGAAACTAGACACTCAATACATAAAAAAAATTAAGGTTTTTTTCCGATATTTAGACATAGCCCAAGGGTTATTAGTTATTTTTTCTAGACCTAATTTTCAAAAATAACTAAAATTGTATTTAATACCAACTATGGAGTACGAGTTTTACAAACATGATTTTTATCATATTTCCTTATCTAAATATAAAATTGATAACTTCTATGGTTTTTTAGGTTTATTGTATAAAAAACTAGGTACATGATACATAAATTACATAATTAATTAATTAATATATACTTTATTCAATCCTCTTAAATTTATCTTTATTATTCCATCATAGGTCACCTCACTACAAGTGATTTCATGGGGACAAGCATCAATAGAATGATATGAGAATAAATAATAGTAAGAGATAAATAAATAAAATTGAAATTGAGAAATAAAAAAGGATAAAATATGAAACATAATATGGTAGCATTATCCTATGAATATAATACATATCATGGAAAAGTTTTTATAATAGAAAAACTAAGACATTCATGAAAATATCACCAAGGGTTATCAATAAGGTATTGTAAAACGTATTAACAAGGTTATTGATTGAGGTATCATAAAAAATTTATCTCTAGGGATGAATTATTTTCCCTATTATATTTATATTTATTAGAGGCATCCTTAAAATTCCTAAATTCATGTGTTATATAAAGATCAATTATGAAAAAAGTATTTTATCAATAACATAAGGGAAATAAAAAACGGTTATCATAATGATGACATTGAATTTTGATTATTTTAACAAAAAATGGGAATATGGGTTTCATATTTGAAACTCAATAATATAGGAATAATAGATACATCAATAAGAATATCCTTTAATGAAAATAGTCATGGGTAGTCACAAAAAAAATTGTGGCATTGACAACAAAGAAATTATTTTAGCAGCATAAAAAATATTCAAAGTGATTTATGGAATAGGATTGATGAGAAATAAAAGAAAAATATAATTCTTTTAGAATAAAATGGATAGTAGATTAATTATGTTAAACACATGATAACATAATCAACTGAAGATCAAAATGAATTATTACAAGGAAGTGCATTAAAAAAAGAGGAAGTATGATGAGAATCCCTAACTTGAAAAGTGGCATCCTAAACCTTCAAAAGAGATTAAAATAACCCAAATAACTCTATAGAAAGAATATATATATATATAATTAGGGTAAATCCTTTCTAAAAGGAATAAGAGTGGACGGGAATGAGATAATGGGTGGGTTTTCGTAGAATAATATGGATGATTCTTTCTTAATTTATAAAAGTAGGGTTTTCTCTCTAAGTTATAGTAAAATTTTAAGCAATTGGTCTTCAAAGGGTTAGAGAGAATAGATAAAATAAAGAAATGTGCTTTGTATTATTTTCATTGTTTCATAACAAACCTAATAAAAATTATATTATTTTGGAAGTGAACAGGATTTCCTTACATAAAGAATTGTTTTAAAATCCCACAAAATATATTTTTGATTGTAGAAGATTCATTCTTGGATTGAAAAATTAATCATATCACTATAAAATTACATATTTTAAGGAATAATAATATTTTTGGTTGATAAAAACCTTTATAGTATTTACTACATTAAATTTAAGTCATTATTTTTTCATAATACATACATTGTATTTATACAAGATTTATTTCTTTCCCAAAAATTTGATTGTCTAAAAATTATGAAAAAATAAACTTTTCTTAATCTTGATGTATTAATTTCATAAATTAAATCCATATTATCAAATTAAAACTTCAAAATTTTAGAATTTAACTTTTATATAAAATAATATACTACATGGGAAATCAATTTATTTAGAGAAAACTATTTATTTTTTATTAGTTATTGTATTTATATTTACTATTTTCTCTTCTTTGTCACATAATTTATAATTAATTATACATAGTTATAAAACATAAACATTTTCTGAATTTATTCCTCAAATTAAAGGTGTTTTTACTTTTAAATACATAACTATAAAATTTTCTTTTCACAACAAAGTATATACACAGTGTTTACAATGTTATCTTAGTAAAAAAATTTCTTTTCTAAAAACTACATTATCAAAATAATATAACTAATTTTCGATAAGAAGTATAAAATAAAATAATAGGAATCACATTATGAAAAAAAATCATATTGATTTTGTATTATAAAACATTCTACTTAATGTTAAATAATTATATTTTTTAAGTAGTATATACTAACAAAGAACATGATTAAAACCATTACATGTAGAACAAGCTATAATGTAACTAAAATATATGGTAAATTATTAAAAAATTGTAAAAATAATATTTAAATATTATTATTAGTTTATTTTAAAATTTTATATGGAATCATTTTTTTAATGGTTATATTTATTATTTTTTGACTAAAAAATGCGCATTATATATTCTTACCATTAAGCTATAATGAAAAAATTTCCAAAAAAAATATTTATAAAAGTATTATAGTTTTTAAATTAAAGTATATTTGTAACCCAAATTTGGTATACTAAAAAATTATTTAATAAAAATATTATAATAAATGTACCTAAATTTTTTTTAAAAAAAGTGTAAAGGAAACAAATTTTGTGATAACTATTTATATAAACTCTTGGTTAATATCCTTAAAATCCAAATTAGTGAAATGAATTTAATATTCTCATATTAAATTTAAGAATAAAAATTCATAAAATTATATATTTCAAAAATAGGATGCTACATTCTGAACCCTTAATGAAATTTATTCCACTCAAATTTAGACATTGATTATGACTATTTATGACTATTTTAATGAACCACATTTTATACCCAAATTTTGAAATAGATATTCTCTTTGTTAATCCTATGTGTTCATACAAGTTATACTTAACCTAGTATTATAAGGAAAATTTATTTCTATCTAAGGGTATATAGAAAAATTTTAAAAAACCCCAATCTCTAAAAATAACCAAACTATATTTCAAGGATAACATACTTCAACATAATCTAGAAAAAATAATCAATTGCCTTATCTATATATACTCCAGAATCAGTTGTAAGAAAATGTGATCAACCAAATAATATCCCCAAGGAGTTTCTACTCTTGTTTTAAATCCTATACCCACTCATTGATTTCCAATTTAATATTGTGTTAAAACTCAATAATCCTTTTACATCATGATGATCCCATGGTGCTTTTTTTCCACAAACGTATCCACTTTACAGTATCTAGATAGGGATGTCATTTTTATGAAACCCCACACTCAATACTTTAACAAATTTTTAGAACTTTTTCTATATTTGGAATTATACCAAGGTTTCTTAATAATGTTTTATCATCCTAGTTTATACAAAAACTAAACATTTAATTGATACCAACTACAGAGAACCACCTTTTTCATACATGATTTTTAACATATTTAATTAAAAAATATTACATTGATAAATACCAAGGACATTTTGATTATTTTTTTCTTCGAAACAAGTTATATAATATATAATGTATATAATGACAACATAAATATAGAATTTATTTAATCCATTTCAGATAATCCATTATTATTTTATCCAAGTTCACCTCACTACAAGTTATTTCTTTGGGACAAACATGAATAGAAAAAAATGTGCATAAGTCGTAGTAGGGGATAAAAAGAAATGGAATATAAGTGATTATAATGGTTACAACATGAGGAAAAAAATTAGATAAAAATAATTATTATTTGATACATGAAAAGGAAATGTGGATGAAATATAAAAATTGATGCATTCATAAGCATATCACCAAGGTTCATCGCCAAGGTGTCACAAAAAATATAACCAAGGTTATTCACCAAGGTATCAATAAAAATCTCTAGTGATTAATTATATATAAAATTCATTGTGTCACTATTAGTTTTAACACTTCATATCTTCTAATTCATGTGGTATACATATATTAATTATCATAAAAAAAATTCATTAATAACTCATGGGAAATAACAAATAGTTTTTCATGTTTATGACATGGGATTTACATTCTCTAAAATCTATGAGAATGTAATATATGTTTCATATTTGTAAATACCCAATAAATTAATTAAAAATATTTTTATAAGAATTCCCTTCAATAAAAATTCGTTGGGTATTCAAAATAAAAATATGGTGGCTTGGAAAATCGATCAATGATTTCTACCAAATATTATGTATATAAAATGGTTTATGGGTGGGTTTTGATGAGAGAAAATGAAAATATAACATTATTATGAAATAAAATGAAATATACAATAATTATAATAAAAACATGAGAACATAAAAATATGAATGTCAAAAATATTTATTATAGGTAATTACTTAAAAAAAGAATAAAAAGGAAGAGAATATATTACTTGCAATGCATCTTCCTAAATCTTGGGAAGATATTCTTGGATTTGTATGAACTCCATGGAAAGGATTTAGAGACATAAATTTATGGGGTATTTTGTAATATACCACCACCTCTGACTACTGATCAGTGCTTGGATAGGCAGTAATCATTGTACCTCAGGGTCAGGTACTCATGTGATAGAGGTTTTCGACTAGCAATGGGGCTTTAATGTGGTACTATGAAGAAACTATACCCCCATATCAGAGTGTGAAACCATAGATAAATGAAAAAAATCATAAATTTCAATAAAAATTAGAGTATTCATAAACAAACAACTAAAATGATGTCATTCTATAATAAAATGGAATGTTTCATAAAAACATGAATGATTATGTTCATATACAACAATTAATCACCTAAAGGATTGATCATATATAAATGATAAAATAAAAATATATATCTACTTATAAATCCACGTATGTGAACATACCCAATCACTATGACTCAAAATATACCAAATCAATATCCAATCAATCCACACGTGCATATTTTATTTAACATGTAACTCTGGGCATCCACCATAGACACTACGACATGTTATGAACATAAAAACATACATTAGGTTTTCAAACATACTATGGTGAATGTACAGGATTGAGAAAAGAATCTCAGTATAACATCCCCAATGGAGAACCATTAACCTACTATCATTTCATCATGATCATGAAATATTCCCATATTAAGTGACATACAACTATAATAAAATTAAAAAAATAAAGTCACCGTTCCTCCTTTATTTAATAACCCTAATGGTCCATACCTGATTCAACTAGTTATTGGGTTTCTCTAAGCATGTCAAGATATTTTTTCAACCATATAAACACCACATACCAGGTCGTAACCTAGTAATACCTAATACTTGGGATCAAAAGGTTATCAACCAATCATAAATGAATCAAAATCTAGATCCCAAGTGTCCTCGGGCATCTCTCTAAATTCCAGATATAATGAATGTGTCAAAGATGATTATTGAGAATCCATAGAAATCATTGAATCAAAAACATCTCCATGTCACCATGCCAAACAACCAAATACCAAAAATCTTGGGCATCCTAATCATTTTTTAATATCATTATGATCAACTGGCTAGATTGAATATCATCATAATAATAGTTATCATAATACCCATGCCTAACTATTAGATCTTAGACATGCTAGAAATCCTTGTAAACTATAGAGTCTAAGGCATCCCATATATTCCCTTGGTCTAATCATGGTGTCATTGGGATTATTTAATATTCTTAACTTCAAAATACTATGATATAGAAAGGGGAACAATGGAAACGTCATCACATCCAGTCTATATCACACCAGTATCACATGAGTCCTAAAGACAGGTCCTAGAAAGCACATATTGGAATCCTTCGTTTCACCATCATATCATATAAGTCTTATAAGTTCGATCCTTAGAATCATATTTGGGAATCCACACCACACCATTATCACATCAACACCAAATTTCGGGTCCCAAGAATCACATATGGGAATATATAGTTTTATCAAAAATAAATAAATGAAATAAACAAAATAATGGGTTAGACGAAAACATAAACCCCTATCCATTTTCCATATTCACTTAGGATTACATCATTGATATGAGTTTTTAGGTCATACTCACTAAAATCACTACCCATAGAAATACACACCCGATCAGGGTCAACAAGTCACTGAGAACCCATTATTGTACCCTATGTCCCATTAAAAAAGAATGTTCATCATTTGATCTATTCCTTACAAAAACAATTCATGGGTTAACACTCGTCAGTCAAGGGTATAACATCCATCGAAATCATCATGAAACTTTCATATCCCTACTATCTTCATAAAATATTCATCAGTGGCATATTTCCAAATAGATGTCATAGATCCCATCTCAATAACTAGGTCATCATGAAGTCAGTCCAGACACCTAAACTATCATAAACTATCCATGTCCCGCTAGGTTCATGCTAAGATAATACATCATGAACCTATAATAGGATGTGTACAAGGCCCCTACACAATGTCCATTCCTCAACATCTCAACCACGGTCAATGGAACTCTCTCTTTCTAAGCCTCTAATCATTGTCAAAAACCCCCCAGACAGGTCTCAATTCACGTTTTCCTCATGAGAACTCTTCGAAAATCATTTGGTGAAAATACTCTATTTTATATCTCATCATAACTGATCACCATTCAGATGGTCTAAAATCACCATGAAGGTTTCACCATCATTTTCTATGATAGAAAATAATCACAATACACTCCACTAATATTAAATTCTTGATATAGGGTGAATAATCTCTAAGAACTCTTAAAGGGGTAACAAATGAGGAGTACACTTCTTATGCCCTGAGTATACTACATGAACTCCAAAATCGTCTCCCTGGCCATGCATATGTCCTGACATGGAATTCCCATATCCAAGTGCATGGATTATTGTTAAACCACATGTTGTGTGCCTCAGACAAGCATTGATTCGCATGTTATATAGGGATTATGTATATCTTACTCAATTGGTGAATACTTTCACACATCTTTGAGAACACCTAGGATCTAGATATGTACAATGGCATAGACATGTCCCCCTTACAGTAGTTCTTTGGTTGAGTACTCACCCATACCCCCAAAATCCCTCTACATAGAATATACTCAGACCACTTGTCATGTAGCCCCAAAATATTAATACTCCCAAAACAATAATAACATGTGAAGTGTGTTCCTAAAAAACACATCATGTAATTGAGTTTTGGAAATGAGAAAGTCTTATGATTCTCCTGAAACCATCATTTTCTACAAAATAGCTATAATAAAACCCTATAGGGTTTCTAGAAATCATAATTGGTCATTAAAAACATTAAAAAATAAACTATATGGATTTATGATTTAAAAAGTAATATAGACCGACATCATGTAGATAACTCTGAAGCATTAAGTAATAAAATTTTCTCAGAAGCTGATATATACTAATATGGTCTTGATCGATGTAAAGGATGTTATCCAATAGTGCCTCTTTCCACATTCGCTCTCAGTTTGGTCATCATATGAAAGTGAGAATCCTCCAACTTCTTCCATACATAAGAAGGAAATGGGGGTTATAATAAAACATAATTTAATTTAATTTAATATATATTAAATATTAATTTAAACACTCACCCATAGTCTCAAAACCTGAAGAGGGTTTACACCATGCCTCAGAAAAATCCCACATTCTGAACTCAACCATAGATTCTGACGTCCAATTTGATGCCCCATTAAAAATATATCACCAACAACTGCACGTGAATACATCAATATTTAAATAAATAAATATTAGTCTTTATGAAAATATTGACCAGCTCATAATTCCACCAAACTCATGTCCAAGGGTAAAAACCTTATTCTTGGAAAAAAATAGATGTCAAAAAAATATCTATGGTCATATGGTATGAGGAAATGACCATTTTACCTCCCATGAGAATTTAAAACCAAAAATTCAAATTTAATTTGAATTCACAGCCTAGAAAAATCACCAGCCTTTAACATATCTCTAAAATTTTACATTTCAAACTTGATTAGTCTCGGTGGCCTACTAGTATAAATTCTTTAACTAAAATAACTAGTGAATCTGAAACTATCACAATTGTCTAACAACAGGTTTCATAGTGACCAAAACACTCCCAAGACAAGGGACATTCAACCGAGTCCAATTTGATACTCCCCATAATAATGGTATCCTTATCATCTCTTCACAACGAAACCCCAAGTTCCATATATCATGAATTTTACATCACTAAATAAAATGACTGAGCAGGACCAAAACCTTATCATAACCAAATTCCAACATTAACATCATTTTACCATCTACTCTCAGATCACATGAACCCCATCCGTGTCATTCAGCAAAATTTATCTAAGACTTGTTTCAGCACCCCAATAGGTCACTATTTCACTCCATGCTATATGACCTTACTTATTCTTCCCCTTGAGTGGAACCTCGTCAAATTAATCATTAAACATACAAGTGACACTCCTCGTGATCCACACTCATTACATTCAGTCAAACCCCATCATCCATCGACACTCACATGGTAATTACTAATTCAATTTAAACAATATTTCGAATAACATGCATCTCCATTACATAGTTCTCATATGAAAAATGAATGGGTGTACATTTCAGAACCACTCAATCCCTGAAACCCAACTCATGATCTCATAACTCACACATCATCTAACTAGGATCACTATGCATTAGGGCATTTTAATATCATCTAATCAGATAACCCTTTTCACTCCAACAAAAATTTTACATAATTCCTATTCCAATATTTTCTATATTCTTATCCTCCATCCGAATCTATTCTATGTTATGATAATCCCCCAAAACTCTCACCGAGCATAGAAGAGTATGAAAATATTAAAACTTAAGGCACCTGAATAGTCCTACCCTTAAAATCTAGTCCTGATACCATGGATATCTATGTTTAACACATTATAAACACTAACTCTAAATATGATACTCATTGGGTGTCATGGGAGAAGATGTCTCGGCCCACCTGGGAGGGCGTGGTCAATGTATAAAGCATAGTGGATACTATCCTCTTTAGGCATGAAAAGTTGTCTTGGGATATTATCACAGGTTACAACCTTTGGGAAAAGACTATGAACAGAGTTCTAGAGGGTTATTCATTTATAGAGATGGTTCACATGTCTCCATTCTTGTCGATGGTCCTTCCTATCTTATCGGCTCTCCGGCCCCTATCTCTTCAGATAATTGGGGAGGGGAACATTTCTTTTTAGAACCGCAACTGGGTGGGATCATACCTCACATTCCCTGGTTTTCCAAAATACATTATCATGTTCAAAGAGGTAATAATGCATTTAGATATCATTAGGTCAGTCTTAGACAAATATCATATGGGATTATTCTACCCCATTGAAATGAACAAAGTCCTGGACCGATACATTTTCTCCTTCTCCAGCTTGGGATCCTTATCTAGTAATATTTTCCTCTAGACGTTGACTACTCAAACTCAGGGGGATCGCAAGAATGGGACTCTATAGATCAAAAAAATCCCTACCAAACTCAACTTCTTCACCTAGAACCTTCGTCATAATGCACTCCCTACCGACGAAACTATCCATAAATACGGTATTTCTCTGGTCTCGCAATGCCCATGTTTCCAGTGTCACCGGGAAGAGAGTGTTGGTTATCTGTTTTTAAGGTCGAGTGGCCTCGAGATGTCTGGTCCTTCTTCATAGCATTCACCACCTTCTTCTCCCCACCTCACCCAGACTCCTCCTTCCTAGTTCAATGGTTATTCAAATCAGGAGACAAAGGAGTGGAGCAACTATCCATAATCATCATCTTTAATGTAGTTTGTTGAAGCATCTGGTAGGCTTTCTACCAAGCACATCACGAGGGGTTAACCTCTTCAGGGGGGGCATCATTACTAGAACTCAGTGTATTCTTCTCGATCTGGTTAAGACTTCTGATTCCTAGAGAGAGGCCCCTTCACTCTGGTCCCTTTAGGAGCACTCCGAGAACTTTTTTACCACTATCTCGCCTTGAGGCCTTTGGGTTCACTTGAAACCTTCGTGGATGGTTCTAAAAATCAATATCGATGGATCTTGTATTTTTTTAGTTTTACGAGGTGGAGGTCTAGTCCGTAATTCTAGGGGGCTTGTTATCTTGGATTGTGCTACCTATTTTTTCCATGGATCCTTCCTCATTGGGGAGGCAGCTTTCCTTACTGGCCTCTCTCTTTTCTAGCTGGGCGGCATTCACATTGGATTGGTCGAAACAGACTCTATGGTTTTTCTCAACTCATTTTTGAACTCTACTATTACCTTCTGGTTGATTAACTATGTTGTTAGAAAATGTCGAGGACTCCTCTCCAACAATTTTTCCTTATGTCACACATGGTGAGAATTCAATATGGTTGTTAATCATCTTGCCTCGCTTTCAGTTCAAGGTTCCGGTGTCTCCTATTTTTATTATATGAATTTGTTTAATTTGGAGGTGGTGAAAATCATAAGAGAGTATGCCCTTGGTCTCCACTACTTTAAGCCCCCGTATACCCTCCCTTATTTTTTGTCCTTTTCTTGGTTTCCTACTGGACTTTGCTTCAAATAAAATAAATAAAAGGGAGGATTAAGATTATTATTTCAAGAAACCTTAAATAATATAATGTGACATCCCTTTATACTTGATTACACATTTCATGAATTGATATCAACTCAATGATCTACACAAGAAATCCCACCTCTATGGAACCCATATGTTCTTTGGATAATACTTACCATGGGTTTCACTTGATCATAAATTTCATCTACTCACCAAAGTCTGACTTGAAACTAAATTTCTTTAATTCTCCAACCTAGCCTAAAATTTAGGTCTATCCCAAATCATAAACAATGTGTCATCAATCGTGATCTCATCTAGAATATCAGGTAAAATCTATCATTCCAAATTCCCACTCTAGGGTATTATATACTCATGGGTTATTCACCTCATACCAATGCATCAACCCACTAGGGAAATAATTCTCACTAGGAATCCAAAAATAGGACTACCCCCTTGAGAATCAAAATCTCATCAATTATTAATTTCATAACCCACAACGCCATCCTATATAATCCATATCAAGGTATATGCAACCACTATCTTGTTTTAGTATAATTGTATTCCAATATATATGGTAAAACAACAGATAAGTTTTTAATGACACTTTAAATAACTATTAACCTCAAAATAACTACCCACTAGGGGTATCCCACTATAGCACCATGTTCCTCAATGACCTACTCGGGTCACTTAACCTCATGTGCACCCAGAACCCTCCATTATTGTCATGTTCCTCACCACGGATCCACAAAATCATCCATCATATGGAAATTAAAATACATGTCACCCCATATGATTATAATGCCACTAATTAAATATACAGTAAATCATCATATGAGTAGTTTTTGAATGTTTAAACAACTAAACCTAAGTCTTCAATGATAAAAAATCGTACTATTCGTCCCCTACATTTCATGTGAATATCTAAGTTATGAGAATGATGCATAAGATTCTACTTTTCACTATAGGAGAATATTATAATCCAAAACTATTCTCTTTTCAAAGGGAAAATGAAAAAAAATCTAATAACAAGGAAATCCAAACATCATATGGACACACAAGGTGAAAATCATTTCTACTATAACATCAAAATTACAAAACATCAATCACATCCTTGGTAACTGAGAATTCTTATTGGAACAAGTGTTCATGATGAACCCTCCCAGTCTCTATCACTCGCTCGGACACATTTCTATAAATACTGGCTACAATATCTCAAATAGTAAGATAAATAAAGAGAAAACACTAATACCAATTTGTAACATCCCACCTCCCCATACCACTAATCATTTCCTGGACCAACGTTCACCACTATAACTTAGTCAGTCATCCTCATATTTTAGATGTATCCGACTAGTAGTGGGGTCTAAGTTTGTTTTATGCAGAGACTATACAACTATATTAGAGTGTGAAACCATAGATAAATAACAAACAGCACACCCTTCCAAAAAAATCAAATTATACCTAAAACCATATAAATGAGAACATGATATAATAAAATGAAATTCTACATACATACTCGAACATTCATGCTCACATACAACAATTGATCGCTCATTAGTCCGATCAAATATATTGTATAAAATGAAAAAAAATATTAGGCCCTATATGAACTCGGATTTATAGAATAAACCCAGTCTTTATTAAGCTCCAATGCATCATCCCATGAATAGAACTCCGTATAAGTAGCTTTAATCCTTCATGAAACATTGAGCATCCACCATAGTAACTACACTATGTACTCAAACAAAAAATATATATCTTTAAGGACACCAAGGTTCACATACAGTGGGTGAGAAATGAATCTCAGTTGGCCACCCCTAATGGTTAACCTCAAACATATTATCATAAGTGAATACTCATGAAATATTCATAGCCATGCCAACCGACAACTTAAATAAAAATAAATATTAAAAACCATTGTCGGTCCTTGGGTCTATGACCTTGATCAACCATATATTCATTGGAAATGTTGTGGTGTCTCAAATAACGTCATGATATTGTGTGAATCATATAAACTATGTATCTTAGGTTATAACTCAGACATCCCAAATACTCAAGCTCAAATGGTCAACCACTCATTATGAATGTCACAATATCCAAATCCCAGATATCCTTGGAATCTATCAAAACTCAATGTATAATGAATGGAAAAAAGTAAATTCCTAATAATCCCAAACAATAACTAAATTAGAAACATCTCTATGTCACCAATAGATAGATCCTTGGATTCTCAGTTATCGTAATCATTGAGTAATGTCATCAAGATCAATTGAGAAGATCTTAGGTAAGAAAAATGCATCTCATCATTATAGTAGTGATCAACATACCCAATAAAAATGGTTTGGTCGTAGATATTATTGGAATCTTAGTGACCCATGATGTTGATGGAATCCCAAATAAAAGTGATGTTGAATCCTTTTATCCTATGAATTCTCCACATTGATCAATAGTCAGATCCTAGGATACAAATGAGGAATCCATAAAGATGTAATTGCATCTAAGATGTATCACATCAGTATCACATGAGGCCCAAATTTCGATTCAATGATTCACATATGGGAATCCACTATGTAAAAAGAATATCATATAAGGCTCATAATATCTATATTATAAATCATATATTAGTTTAAACACTATACCATAATCACATCACGCTCATGAGATGGGCCCCATGAATCACATCTAAGTATGCATAAAAAATAAATAAATAAAAGCCTCAATAAATGGTAGGGGTTTGTTGAATACATAAACCCATCACCGCTCTCTATATCCCCTCAGAATCAAATCATCAATATTTTTTTAGGGCTGACACTTCTTACCAACATTATATATTGCCATACATACTCGCTTGGGGAAAAAAATCTATGGATCTCCCAAATGTGACCCCTATAACTAATTAATCATGGAAACCTTTCATGGATTACTTTATTTCAAAAACAATTTCTTATGCCAACACCTCTCTATTAGGTGTAGCACATCCCTTATCATCATTATCACCTTAACATGACCTTATCGATCGCACAAAACATGCCTAATTAGTATCTTTCCAAGGTGATGGCATAGAGCCCATATTAAAAATTAATTCATCTTTAGGTCAGACTGAACACCTGACATGTTGTTAACTACCTAGGTCCCACTAGGTCCATTCCATGATAAGACATCATGAACCTATAATTGAGGGTCTATAATGACCCTATACTACGGATAATAAGTAATTTCCTCTAAACCGAACCGGGTTCCTTTATAATCTCACATTCTAATTTACGAATCATTCTCACAACCATTACACTATTCTCAATTCTTATCACCCACAGGATCTCTCTTGGTTCATCATTTGGGGAAAATTTATCTCTATAATATATCACCAACCAGGGATATTCTTTCAAAAAACCCAAATCACCAAGAGTGTCTCACTATCACTCTATACATAGAAAAATACTCATAAAGGAATATTTTTATTTCAAATTCATGTTATAGGGTAAAAATATCACTCAAAACCTTAGAAGGGGTAACAAAGTAAGAGTACACTATAAGTACCATGAGTACATGGATGGTAAAACATAATCTCCATTGTGGTCATGTACATGGACCAACATGTAATTTCCATCACTAACTACATGACATGTACCAAACCCAATCATAAGGTTCCTCACATGTGCATAGGTCATGCACTATACATGGATTATGGTCATGTGCCATACATGTTATCTACTATAATATGTCACGGGGCACACTTGTGGACTGGACTTGTACTAATTCATTGTAATGTCCCCTTTACATAGGGTGTCTCACTGAGTTCTCAGCCAAACCCCTAAAATCCCAATACATTGAATATATGTAGACTAAACAGCATGTAGTCCCAAAATCTAAATCTTCATCTAATATGTATAACTCAAAACAATTGTTCTTTAAACTAAAATCCTTGTGCTTGAGTTTCCTAAATGGGAAACCCAAATAATCCATTTAGAACCCCTGTTTTCCACAAAATTGCTAAAAATCAGCCACGATTGGGACCCCAAAAACTATAATAGCACTTTAATAAAACCAAAAAATCTAAAATTATATACAGAATGAAACATAAAATAGGACTTTATTGTGTTGAAAATGTTGAATATTTAGATCTAAGACTATTCTCGAAAGCTGATGCACCCTGGTCCATTCTTGATTGACACCAAAGACTGTGTCTAGTGGTTCCTTCTTTTACCCTTCCACCACATTTTGTATATCATATTAATAGGAGATCCATCTACCTTTAGATCATTTGAAGCTAATTGGGGGTGGAATAATAAAATTATTTTTATTTTATTTGTTTATTTTTTATTTTTCTTACTTTATTGAAACACTAAATTAAATGATCACCCTGAGTCCTAGAATCTGAAGTCAATTAATAGGACACCTAATAAAAATCCATCATTTTAGACTTGATTAGAAGGTCGGAATTCCACAAGATTCTTATACAAGGGTAAAACCTTAATTACATAACCAATTGATTAATCATAAAAATTATGTTGGATCATTTGGCAGTGTAAAATGGCCATTTTACCCATCACTGTCCTCAAAAACCTAAAATTAAATTTTTTAATAAATCCACTATTTGAAAAAAAATCATGAGTCATTAAAACATTCTTCTCAAAATCTTAGGAGTTGAGAGGAATATGAGAATGGGTGGAATTTTATAAGAAAATTGTGATATTTATTTATTAATTTATAATCCTAGGTTTTGGACTATAGGTTTTAAAAAAATCAAAACCATTACTCATCCCATTGTTTTATCCCTTAGATTCTAGAAAGGGTTGGTTTTTTGATTTTTTAATATTTTAAGAACCAAAATACTTCAAATTATATTATTTTATAGGTTTCTGGGATTCCTTTCTATAAAAATTGTTTTTAAAACCATTAAAATATAATTTTGGTTTTCGAAGATTCATTATAAGTTTGAGAAATTAATATTATAGATTTAAAATAACTTATTCAAATTAATAATACTATTCATTTTTAAAAAATTCTTTTATAGTATTTATTAAAACACTTTTAAGTCATTATGATTTCATAATACTTACCGTAAAACTATACCGTATTCATTTTTTACCAAAAAAATTGACAGACTTAGAAAATTAATAAAAAATCACCATTAAATAATTTTGATATAATGATTTCATAAATTACATCCATATTATCAAATTCAAACTCTAAAATTTCTGAATTTAACTTTTAAATAAAATTATATATTATATGGGAAAATAATTAATTTTGATCACAATTATATATATTTTTATGAGTGATTACCTTTATATTTTTTATTATCTCTTATTTATTTCTTGGTTGATAATTAATTATGAATAGTTACAAATCATATGAATTTTATGAATTTTAATTTAAATTAAATCTAATTTAAAATTTATATTAATAATAAATAAAATGGTTTTAGTGCAACAAATGATATATAAAATTATAACAACACTATATTAATGACCATTTAGATTTTCTATAAACTAAAATATCAAAATATTATAAAAAAAGTATGATAATAAGTAATTACACATAATATGAAAAAAATTATCAAATAAAAATATCAAATATTGCATAATGATATTTTATTATAAAAATTGTAATTAATGTTTTATAAGGTTAGTTTTTACTAATAAAACATGTACATAGAATATTATAGATACCATTTAAAAATAAAATTATGTACAATGTAATTCAAATTCATGGTAAATTAATAAATAAGTGAAAAAGTTATATTTAAATATTTATCATATGTTTCATATGAACTTTTTTTAAAATATATATGTAATAATATTTTGACTATTAAAACATGGATCATATTTTTTTAACATTACATTACAGAGAAATAATTTCTGAAAAAACTATTTATAAAAGTAATTTAGTTGTCATCATTAAGAATAGGTTTAATATAAACCATCAATATAGAAAAAATTATTTTAAAAAACTTTTATAAAAAATTATTTTATATTTGAAAATATATAAAGGAAATAAATTTAGTGAAAAATATGTATAAAAATTATTTCTTAATATAATTAAACACCATAACATTGAAATGAAATTAATATTTACATATTTAATTTAAGAAAAAAATTCATAAAAATAATCATTGTAAATTTGGGATGTTATAGTATGAGGCTTAGATGGTGGGATGGATTTTAATGATATTGAAGAATAGTAGTTGATGAGACATTAACAAAGGGTAGTGATAATTGATGGAACAAGGGATAACATCAGGTAAGATCATCACTAATAATCATGGTGGAAAGTGAATTTATATGACAAATAAAATATTAAGAAGAAGACATTACCTTATAATATGTGGTCCCTATGCATAATCCATGTTTTTTCAATATATGGAGTGTCTTTTCATGTATCCAAATATCATATGACATATGACCTCATATCACGCAACATGTTTTCTCTTTGGTTTTATTGAAGGGGTTTTCTAGTTTATTAAATATCACATGGTATATAGAATTGAATAAAACGCCATGTATGGCTTGGTCACACAACTACAACTATTTAAGTACATTCTTGGTTATCCACCCTCCTCCCCAGCCACACATGACATGTAATAAAAGGGGTATGTTGTTTTCATAGAACAACACAAAATTGATTCTCTTTTGTATGTGCATAATTGTCCTACTTGTATCACATACCATGTCACCTTAATGTTTATTCCACAATTCTTATCTTAGTGATATTATTTCGGTTAAAAAATGACCTTCATATGTTCATGAGACTAATTAAATGAATCTATCATCCCTTTTTGGACTATTTTATACTATTTCTAATGGAAAACACCCTCATAAATTCTATAATGGTGTATAATCATGTCAAGAATATGAGGATTATCCTGGAGTTTATTTGACATAAATAGTTGTATAAAAACACTCAAAGTGATTTTTTTGATTTTCTAAATCCATTTATCATGTAATGTCATATCAAAAGGAGTATAATTAATTTACTCCTTGAAGATTGAGGTTTTTATGGCTTGGGAACCTCTTTATTATGTGTTTTAGGTTCACATATTTTAATGGATAACATGTTATTACGAAAAATACATGGTGATATTCTCTAGGGTTATGGATTTTAGTATTAACCTTACCCAAAATTAATATTATTTCATCTATAATAATAGATTTCTAGATTATTTTTATATTCTTATGAATAGGTTGACCATTGTTTCTAATATCACCAAAGATAACATATAAATATGTGTGTGTGTGTTGTATCATTTTTATAATATAAACATTAAATTCCAAAAATAATCTCACAATCTAAGAATAAAATGATATATTTTCATTGGAGATATGATACATGGACATATTATTACACATTACTGATTTAATATCTCACATAATCATATTTATATGAAACATATTTCTACACATATCTCTAAATGTAATTTTCTAGGAAAGTGTAAATAAAATGAATTAGTGTGATCAAATGCTCATTAAAGGAATTCCTATTGAAGGGTCATAAAAGGTTAGATCAAAATCATGTGAAAAAATGGGAATAGGATAAATATATAATTAAAATATATCATGGAAAAATTGGAGTTTTCTATAAAAAAAATTAGAAGTAAATATAACCTCAAATGATCGAACATATACCATGGTGTAATTTTCTAGAATCAATTGTAAATAATTAAAATACACGGAGCATAAAATCATAACTTAAAATCGGCATATATTGTATGAATAAATATATAAATAATAACACAATAGATCAATAATCATAATTGTGCATCCCATAACATCGTTGGCCAAGCATCGCTACCAACACCCCATAGAGGATTGAGAACTATGACTTCATCCCCTTAATTTTCTTATGATATTTATAACCTAAATAAATTAATTAAAGGGATATATAGGATCCAACTTATCAGATAATGATAAAACATACTTATGTTTACCACATGAAATCAATCAATCTTCATATCATGAAAACCCCATGAAAATAATAATGAACATTATATCATTTCCAAACAGTATTCCATAACATGAAATAATAGTTAAAGTTGTTGATACCCAAAACTCAATTCCCAAAAATTATTATAAAATCATTTAGAGAATAATAAATAATTTTTCTTGATAAGAGATATATATTTTGTATAAAGATATTAAAATTTAAGTGATGTCATGAAAAATATTTTTAGAAATTCTTTTTCTCATTGCCTTTAATGTCAGTGTAAAGAGTCAATTTCAAAAATCCATTTTCAAAAAAAAATAAAGGAAACGTCACTTTAGAATAATATACAATTATTTAAATATGAAAATAAATAAATTTTATGTAAATAAATATGAAGTAAAATATAAAAATGTGTGAGCATTAAATGAAACACCTTTTTACTTTTTAAGCAGTTTTATAGAAAATCCCAAATCGAACAAAGTGATGGAAAAAACATTTTTGAAAATAGATAAAAACAAATATAATGAATATTAAAGATAATAAATATTTGGATTTAAAATAAATTAAACAATAAATTTTTCAATAAGAAATAATATCTACATAGAGGACAAATATTCATTAGAAAGGACAATGATTATTCATTACAATATAATTTTTTAATATAAGGTGAAATCAATTAAAGAATAATATTTTGGTGTAAAGATATAACTTATCCAAATAGAAATAGATGATAATATATATATTAAATAAATGGTATAATAAAATAAAAATATAATATTATAGTAAATGTAAATTTTTTATACACCAATAAAATAGTAATTGAGTTAAAAAACATGTTATAACATTTTTAAAATTTGAATCAAGTCCTTATAGAAGAGAGAATATTTAATTAAACATAAAATTACCCTAAAATATATATAAAATAATGATATTATATTTCAAATATAGAGTATATAAACAATATAAATAGAAATATATTCATACTTGGATGCATGTATTAAAGAATGAAATTTTAGATGGGAAACCATTACCTCACGTCTCAGCTATCTTTCTTCCTTCTATTTAACCTCATGAATAAACCAATAAACTATATTATATAATTTATTAAAAAACCTTTATCTGGTATATTTTATTTTTGAGGCTGGTTTTTATCATATGCCATTCATTTATTTTATAATTGTTTCTCTCATTTTCCACTTGGGGTTTTTCAGTCTATTCCTCCAAAACTACTTCACTATGTTGATCACGGTCAAGTGGGTTATAAAATAGTCTCACCATATCTAAAATTTCCATTTTACCATAAAAAATTCCCATTATGATTCATGAAGTTCCATTTTCACTCAATGGTAGTTTCGTATATGACTCTTGAACATTAAATCCACAACATGTGTGTTTATATAGTTTTTAACGAATAAAAAGGTTTTATAATAATAATGAGTTAAATATTAATATTAAAATTATTGAACCAACAAAAAAATTATTTAATTAGTAAAAACCTAACATACCTGTATTAAAATAGTTATACTTTTCATTATATTTTTCAAAATATATTTAAATTATAAATGACATCTCAGTATGCTTGTTTAATGTGGTTAAATTTACATTGAACATTTATTGTTAATATTATTTATAAAATTGAAATTTTGTAATTATATAATATTTATAATTTCATAAATATCATATTTATTTATTAAAATTCACTTATAAGATTATCCATGTATGGTTTTCAAGAAAAAGTAAATGCAACACACATGAAGGTGGTAATCCAACCATAACATAAGAAAAGTTTTCATTTTATAATGGATGTGAGGAATGAAAAATTATAGTTGTTCCATAAAAATAATATTTATATCATTATATTAGTACAATTATAATTTATTTTTAGGGGGTGTAATAAGAAAGAAACTTGAAAGAACATGGTTAAAACAATTTCATTTTCCTTTAATATCCTCATTTAGACCGCTTCTTAATAGCTATTACATTAGTATTTTAGGGATAAAAACCCTCTGGAACATGTAAAATAGTGTTGGGGAGAGTTTTTGGAAGTTTTTGGCTGATCTATGAGGCTCTAGGTGCTATGATATGTTTAGCGGTGAAGGGATCCTTTTATAGCTGAGAGGGGTGTAATTTTTATTAATATAAATTTCATCATATGAAAAGACATGAATTATACAAGGATAATGGATCCAAAATTTATAATTAGAGAGTAAATGATAATTTATGTATGATAAAAGAATTAATAGACCATTTGGAGTTATCTTTTAGTGGTATTTTCGGACATTATCTCTTGATTTAACATTTTTTTCTTTATCTTAACCTTTAATTGGGTGACAAATTATTTACTTTGGAATCTGTTTTTATGAAAAAAATTAAAATTAGAAATAATACCTAATTTATAAATTATGATTGAAAATATAGAATCTATTTTACTTTATTCAGTTTTTAAAATTGATATAAATTAATTTTAATATAAGAGCGCATAATGCGAGAAAAAATTAGAAAAAAACTCTATTTTTTAATCATAAAGTGAATTAAGACTCATTCCTAGACAAGTAGAAAACAACTCAATTGGTATTAATTTATTTTTATATTTATGTTATTATTAAATTTATTTAAAATCATTATTCATATGTGAAAAATTATTTGATTAAAATAGAAATACATAATACATACGAATATATAATTCATTGAAAAATAATTATTTTAACATTAAATGATTTTATATTCAATCATAACCAATTGATTGTAAATGTATAAATTATTATTAATTTCTTTATATTTATAAACAATTAATTTCATTAAATTTATTAATATAAATATGATAAATTACCTTTTGGTAAACATTATAACATTTAATAAAATAATGTTTTTAAAGTAAAACATATTTCATTGAATATAAATCATTAAATTTTTATTCTTTTTAATTTTTTATTTATTTAATTTTATTTACTTTTGTATACTAATCATTTATATAATTTAGTTAATCTATTTTACATAAATAATTTTTTGAATTTTTAAAGATATATTTAAGTATATAGTTATATTATTTGTAAACCAATTTATTTGAAACAAAGAAAGTATTTGTAAGTCCAAATTTATCAACTATTAAATGAATAATTATGAATACATATCAAATTTACTTTTATTTAACACTAATTGTAAAAATATAGTAAATAAAACAATTTTATAATGACTTTAAAATAAAAAAAATAGATATATTAAAGCATTATTCCTATACAACCATTGTAATTTGAACTATTTTTATCTTCCTATTGGTTTTATGTTTTTCCATACATTTAATTCATTTTCTATTATCACTTATATGTATAAAAGTTCCCTCTTTTATTGATTATATATATAAGGATAATAGTTTTCCTCAATCCTATCATAATGATCATTGAGGTTGTGGAATTTGTTTACATTAAAGTAATTTCTTTTTTTATCCTTTATCAAATATATTGAGTTCAATTAATTTCCTAGAAAATAAATAAATAAATAATTCTTATCATGTCATATTAATTAATCTATATAATTCTAATGTGATCAATTTCTTTAATTTTAAATAATATTGGTCTTGAGACACAAGAATATTAATGGAATATAACTTCAAAAAAAATTGGTCATTACTACTCGTGTTCTATATTTTTTAGTGGGGAGAGTTGAGTGTTGATACATTGGTAGGTAGTGACTTCTTTTGGGTCAAATAATTTAATACCCCATGATTTGTTTGGATTAAAAACATAGAGACACTACATTCTTGAAAAAAATTGTGTTTTGGATAGATTATAAGAGTGTCAAGTATATATTCTCCTAGAGAGATATTAATCTAAAAAATATGTGATGGCTAGAGTGTATTCTCCGGGCTGTACCAGAAATGTGTTGGGTGTTGATTAACAGGATTTTATTCCATTAACTTCTTCATATTTCTACATAGAACTAGATAGAAATTCATTTAGAGAATACATGAAGACAAAATCTGACATGTAATTTGTAAATAATTTGTGTAGATCAAGAATTCCCTTGGAATATAATTATTTCTTCATTATTGAATAAATTTGACACTTCTAGTCAACACTACCATTATGATAGAGGAAATAAGGGTATATTACCTCTAGTTGTGATGAACACATTCACTAAGAGACTCTTAATTCAATCGAATGTTTCTCATAATTCTAGTGTGGATATCCCTAACTTTATAGTATTCATCGTTCATCATGCCTTAAGACTACAAACAAGGAATATTGGATCATCTTGGTTCTCTCACAGCTAAATAGAATATAAGAGGATCTCAAATTATCATTGGATGTATATCATTCTTGAGAACATCACTTCACTAAGATAATTCTCTAGAGAGACAAATTTTTTGCACTACTAATTGCCCATCAAATGGAAAGAAACTTTATAGAATTATATAGTTATGAATTTATTGACTTAGGGTTAGAATATTATTTTAACAAAGTCACTTTTATATTCTTTTAATCCCTATTATACTTTATATATAAATTATAATATTGTAATTATTATTTACATGACATTATCCTAATGTGTTGACAAAATAAATATTATTTCTATCAAATAAAAAAATAATATTTATTAAAATAATATTTCAATTCTCATCGAAACATAACATGGTCTTATAATCCTCTTAATTATTTACCATATCAAGTATAATGACAATTTATTTAAATAATTTATTAAATTCACCACATTATGCATTGATAAATAAATATAGTTGATCATTAAATAACCCAAATAATAATTATTCCTCATACCATAGAATAATATTATAACATAATTATAAGACTCATACATAATTCAACCATGGTTATTTGATACAAATCTTTTTTGACCCTCTTGGACCCTTTCTCAATGGAATTATTCTAAACAACCTAATGTATGAGCATATACTCTAGAAACACAAAAATCGACCCATAAATAAAATAATTAATGTTGGCATGTCATTAAAATTCATACAAAACCATAATGTGTAATATAATACATTTTTTTATATCTATCATTAGACATGTCACATAGATTATGTCATAAACCTATATTCTCAACTCTCCTTCCATGAATTTTTGAAACTGAAAACAGTGATAAAGTACCATGGACAAAGACATAATTTGTTTATTCTATTCAATCAAAGGTTCTGAGATATTCACTTCTAATCAAAGGAAAAAAACCTCCTTCATGTTATTTATTAAATCAATTCCACTCATAACACCCCCAATGTATCCATGTTCACCATTAATGATCACCATCGTAGTTTATAAAATTAATTTAACCATGAAATTCAAGGAACAAGTTAATAATAACCATATAGTAGAAGGATGATTTAATAAGTATACTAATAGGAATATCTAGTGACACATAAAATAAGAGGAATTTATATTGGTGGGTTCATACAAAAAACCTCCATTATTAGAGATTACCAAGGTAGAACAGAATGATAATATAGCTTTATGTCTTATAAGCCTCATAACCTTGATAGAATGTAATTTTTACTTTTATTTACCATGGTTAAAAGTAAATTGGGTAATTAAGGGTAAAAATGATATTATTATTACCCTAAAACATGTCCTAATTCTATTGGATAAGTGTCATTCGACCAAAAACAGCCTTAGGAATAAAATATGACCCTTTAGATCCACTTGGATAATATTAAGACATTTATAATTATTTTATGTAAAGAAGAGTTAAATGAGTTAAAATCAATGTTTAATAAATAAACCATTTTTAATATCGGGTTATACATAAGATAAATTAGACTATAAATATTCACTACAAATATAAAATGATTTCCTACATAATGGTATTTTATTTCTTATTTTTAGAGATTAAATAATTAAATTTATTAAAGACACAATGATGATGCAGTTTTTTTTAATGGTTGGGGCCGAAGCCTCATTTTATAATTAAATCAAAGCAAAGACCTCTTTAACTAGGTAGAGGGAGACCCATTACATAGCCTGAAGGCCCACTGGGCATTTAGCCCATTATATGACCCGTAGGCCCATTTTTTTGGCCCAAAGGCCATTCTGTGAAAAGTACTGCTACAGTACCCCCGTTGCTACAGTCCTGCATAGTATCGGCCACTGCAACAGTGTTCTGCCGCCGCTATAGTGACATGTCGCCGCTACAGTGCCTGTCGTTACTACAGTGTCGTCGCTTCTACAGTACGCTACAGTACTGCTACAGTCCTATGCCCCATGGTATTATAAATAATAAAAAAAAAATCAAAGTTTTTATGACATCCACAAATTTTCATGGTGAATATGACTTGTTATGATTGATTAAATTTATTGTTTTTTATGTAATCAGGATATTATTTTTTTAACAAAAAACAATAGCAAATAGTGTCAAAATTGAAAAAAATAGTTTTTAAAACAAATATTATATTATTAATTTATATAATGGTCCAAAAAACCTAAGGTTCTACCAAAAGACTTATATAATAATATATATGACATTAATGAACCAATTGGTATTCTATTGGCAGTATATAGTAACTTTATTAACCATATAGTGTGAGAATACAAGAAGACACGATAAAAGTTAAATTATTTAACTCATAGTTAAATCTAAATAATAAGGTTAAAATGGTATCATAAACTTGTCTAAAATCTATTGGTTGAGTGGTTTTTGACCCTTCCCCACCTTAGACTTTAAATAATACATTTTGGAGCCATTAATAAATGAATATTATTTTATCATAAAATAATATTTTATGTTTTTCCTTAGGTTCCCTCACCCCTCTTATAAAAGGGAACTCCCCCTTCACTCTAATTCATACCATAAAAGCCATTTGTGTTGGCCAAACCCTGACAAAATATCCTCCCAACTATCCTAACCTCATCTTAGAGGCCTTCATTTGGTCAGAAAGCCATCTTATGGAGCCCTTTGTATCAAATCAAATGGAAGAACATGAAGAACAGTTAATGATTTCACCACCCTCTTTCAAGTTCTCTTATTCCTCCACTTACTCTTTATTTGATGTTTCAATTCTAAAGTAATAACTCAAGTATCCTCTATATACTGTGATGTTATTATAAATATTTCACAATGATATTTTTTATACTATCTATCTTATTAATGATAATGTCACCATGCGTGCGTATACACAGCTTACCATCTCCACGTCGTGGTGTAATTTGTTATTCAAAACTATGTTATTTGGATGAATATAATAAAGAGTAATATGTATATAAATAATGAAAATAACATTATAATTTCTCTGTAAAATTAATATACCATCCAATTCCACATCTTTAAGGAAATGATTTTGTTGCTCATGCGTACGTACGGATTACCATCTCCATGATGCGATGAGATTCATTTCCACATTCACCATTCATCAACGATTATAAAAATATATATTACTAATAAGTATGTAATATATGACATAATAATGATACTGAAGATATATATATGTGTGTGTGTGTCTTTGTACTTAAATATATCTTAGTCACTTAGTTCCTTTCACTACGATATGAAAACGGAAACAGCGTTTATGTGTACATACGGACTATCGTCTCCATAAACGGTGTTTTTCATTTCATATATATGTATATTATACATATTTATATTCTAAATATATATGATATATAAATCATTTTTTACATTCTGGAAGTATTTAAATCATGATCTAAGTGATACAATCAAGATTAACAAGTTAAAACATGTACGATTAAGAAAGTGATTATTACCTGAAATGTTAATTTAACATGGAAATTTTTATTAAATGGTTAGTATAAAGTCATAAATGAATCATGTATGATATCATAAATATTAATATGGTTCTGGAATAATTTAATAACATACTACAGTCTTCATACATGAGGTTAAACGTACCCTCAACTAAAGGAATGTTAAAAGTAAGGGTTAATTCCTCAATCTCATTATTATCTAAGATTATTTATGTGTAAGTATTTACTGGGAAATTTTTATATTCCATGTCCATTTTTCATAAAAAATATTTCAAAATGAATATTTTAAGGATTTGTGAAAGTTGATCTTTATCATGATCAGAATTTTAAATGTTTTAAAGATTTATCTTCCTAAATCTTTATAATTAATGTCCATGTTTTCAAACTGATTTTAAGGATTTATTTATATGGGCACGAATGTTTTGAAATGATAAATCTTTTTAAAAGTTTCAAAGTGGTATGGGACACTTTGATTCAAAAATATATTTTAAATTAATTCATTTATAAATATGTGACTTTTAAATGATTTTACTAAAAGGATATCTCTCTCAAAACGTTTTACTCATCATTTTCAACTATGTCTGCATCCTTTACTGGATATTATTTTTTATTGAGGTTTATTTATTATAATATAATATTCCATATTTTATTGAATGATTTTTGATATTTTTAACTATGGATGATCAATTTTTATACCATTCATGGTTTATAGTTAATGTATTGACATTTCGTATGCTAGTTTTAATATGAATGTTTATGTTATATTTCAACCTTTTCATATGAGGAAAGTATTTGACTTAGTAAGTGACGGGTGGAGCCCTCTATAGCTCCTCGATGCATCGGTAGGTCTCATGAGAGAACTAGATGTGGAATTATCCAATGCCTTTCCCAATTTGAGATATGTTTTTGCCCGAGGCCTTAATCATTTTTAGTAGTCTTGGTCAAGACCTTGACAAAATGTTTCAGAATGTCCGGCATTATACATTCCCTCATTATGAAAATAATATTGATGGTTCTTGTGGTCATTCGACTAGTAGAATACTCATGATTTTGTTTTATTATGGCATTATTTACTCAAGCATACTCCTACCAAAAAATTATTCATGTTTATTATTGGTAAAGTCATGTGGTTTTAAATATTCACCATGCTTAATATTTATGTTATCATCCGCTGTATTACTTACCCTTACTGAGTGTTTGAGCTCACCCCTTTCTATGTTCTATATTTCCAGGATTCCAAGAAGTGTATTGTGATTGATAAGCAGGGTTAATCTAAGGGATTAATGGAATTCTCAAAGAACTATTTATGTTGTGTTTTATGTTTGAAATTGTAATGTAAAGTTAATGTATGTAATCTATTTTCCAAGAATTCTAACTGATTGGTCCTTCAGGAATTGATTCCTTGTAATCATGCCAATGTATTAAAATAATGCACTGGGTCTAGGTAACTAGGGTCGGGGCATTACAGTTGGTATCAAAGTAAGTATAGTAATAACATTGGAAACTAGATTTAGATAAACTATGATTAGAGAAAATTACCGTAATATAGACTTTGAGGATTATTATAGAATAACTTGCTAGAATTTTGGTAATGTAGAGATTTTGTGAGTTTTCCAATAAAATACATCCCTGTCTGGATACGAGCAGGTAGAGATGGCTCTGGCACAAATGTACCTAGGGGTAAAACCTGAAAACACCGCTTTGAGGTAGACTTGAACGGGAACTAGTGCACAACAATGGGCCTTGCTGCACTCTTGATTATGACACTCTCAGGGGATACACTTAGGATAATTCTCGTTTTCTTTACAAACCACTATGAAGGGTTTATGAGTATATACCTCCTCAAAGAAAACAATTTTGTGATTATGGATTATATCCATAAGATGTTCAATTTAGGTTAAGTATTTTACATGTTTAGAATTATGAATTGTGATTCATAAACTGTCCTAGTATATGCCATTGTATAGAAAGGGCGCCCAATAGAAGGAATGTGAAATCCAGGAATACGTATGATCCAAAGAGTAAGTAGGATCATATATTTCATAGTATTAAGCCAACATTTAGAAAGGAAAGAGTCTCCCATGTATTCTCAACGTATGAGGAAATAGTATCATGTGTTAATAAGATAAGTAAACAATTCTCTAAGACCTATGGCTTTGAAGGAAAGAAATACAAGAAAAGTATGGAATAGAGAATGATGGATAAAGGGAAGAGGGAAAAGAAGGATTTTCCTACATGTGATAACGGTGGAAAGAATCACTTGGTAAATTCTTGAAGGGAATGGGAGTTTGTTATAAGTGCAGAGAAAAAGGACACCAAGTATGTGATTGCAAGGGTGAGAAAAAAGTTTCAAATGTACAATGCTTCAACTGCAAAGAGTTGAGACACTATGTGAATCAATGTCCAAATAATCAGAGTATACCCCAAATGCTGATAAGAATCAAGTTATGATACTACCAAAGATGAAGAGGAATGATTAAGAGTTATTATGTTTTTATTAAAGTACAGTGTCAATTGAGTGTTGTATCAACGATGTACTAGTTATATGAATTATGGAAATAAATATGGATTGTACTACAATACTATTTCATTGGGAATTTGAGATTATATGGCCCTGATACTAATGTAGTAATTTATGAATAAGAGATGGCTGATTTGGATAAATTATATTGGACTTTCTTGACTATCTTGGAACTGACTAATGGTTTGTTTATTTCATGAATGTTGGGATATTCCTAATTTTGGGATATAAAGAATATATCTAGTATTATATAAAGGATAGGGGAGCATTAATGTAATCAATAAAGGTTTTATGGTAATTCAGGGTGTTACCGTGTTTTAAAAGAATACATGATGAATGTGTTCACAAGTTATTACGTGGAAAAAAGGATCTTCATTGTGTTTACCTTCCTTAAAAATTTTCAACTGTGAGTATGGACATAAGTATTTTGGATAATTCTAGTTTGAGATTATTTTGGGATTGCCCCAAAAAAATGACAACCTGAAGGTCGGGCGGCAACCCGTCTCATCGGGCAAGGCCACAAGACTTGAACCCGCAACCAAAGGGAAAAAAGTGTGCATCACCTATGACTGGACTATGTGATGTACTGGTTTGTATAATTTAGTTCATTTAAATAGTCTGAAAAATGAATTATAAATTCATTATTTTTTTATCCTTATACGATTAGGATAAATAGAATATTTTTTTGAATTATTTTGGAGTAAAACATGAGTTTGTGGTAGGAATTAGTTGAAGGACGAAACTATACTTGTCAAGTGTATATATATATATATATATATATATATATATATATTTCCCTCTTATTAGGACTAAATTTTATTAACCCAATTTCCTAGGGGGGTTTTCCCACAAAGGTATTTTCTATTTTCAACCTTTTATTTTCGAAAAATAATTTCAAATTTAGAGGATGCAATTCATTGAGGGAGGAAAGATTGTAATACCCCATGATTTCAAAGTATGTTATTTCATCAAAGTAATTCAATAACTTTCACTACACGCAACACCGAGTTCGAGTGCACCAAAACTTACCAAACTAGTCATTCAAAAGCAGTTATCAATAGTATTAACTGAATTTTGAACTTTATATAATCCTTATAATTTTAGAATCCATATTATGAGTATCTTAGATAAAATGTAAGAACAAATACATTTTTTCAGATAAAAGAAGTATTTTTCAAAAAATGCAATTTTACCTCCTTTTAATGGAGAACCCTTTTTAAATCCAATATTTGAAAATTTTATATATTCAATTTGACAAAATAAAATTCTTCTTTAGAATCGGGACATAATTATATAGTTCCAACAAATTATTTGTGTTTTTATGATAACTTTCATAGTTGGGTGAACAGTGAAAAATACTATATTTTAACTGAAAACAACTTTTTTAATCAAAATAATTTATAGGGTTAAAATATAAATTTTAATGGTTTGGAAGTATAAATATATTATACATTCACCATTTAATCCAATTCTGGTCATTGTAAGTAATTTTACATTGAAATTGGACATAAACAAGTGTCAATCTTTTGATAGTTATTATTTCTTAAAAATATGCCTTTTGGTTTTGACAACGGAAATTAATTTTAAATTAATAAATGAAAATTATAAGTTTTTAATTTTGTAAAATATACATTATTTTTTTATTCTGAATATCAAAATTATCCTAGGGTGAATTTTTGGTATTTTTCTGAAAACATTCAATTTTTTATGAATAGTGAAAAACACTGAGTTATTGTTTAAAACCGGATTTTTTAAATAATTATTTATCTTATTTAAATTTATTTTTGGTCAAAATAGATACATAATACCTATATAAATTCAATGTAATTCATTGGGGTCTGTTTATAATAATTTTAGATATATAAAAATTTTATCGAAATTTTTTACCGTCTTTTACCCATCTCCTAGGAGCATTTTCTAATTTACATAAAACATAATTTTACCGCTTCTGTGAGTTTAATTTATAAAATCTGAGAGACACTGTAAATATCAAGGAGTGATATTTTTTTCAATAAGATAAAAATAATTTTTTCTGAATATTATTTTTTTACTTTTATTTACCACGGTTAAAAGTAAATAGGGTAATTAAGGGTAAAAATGATATTATTATTACCCTAACACATGTTCTAATTCTATGGGATAAGATTAATTCGACCAAAAACAACCTTAGAATAAAATATGACCCTTTATGTCCACATGGATTAGATTAAGACATTTATTATTATTTTATTTAAGGAAGAGTTAAAAGAGTTAAACTCAATGTTTAATAACTAAACCATTTTTAATATAGGGTTATACATAAGATAAATTCTAAAATAAATATTAATTAGAAATATAAAAATATTTTCTACATAATGGTATTTTATTTATAATTTTTATATCTTAAATAATTAAATTTATTAATGACACAATGATGATGCAGTAATTACCATATTAATGAATGAATCAAATAAATGGTATTATAAATACTAAAAGAAAAATAAATTCAATGTTTTTATGACATCCAGGAATTTTATAGTTTAATATGACATGTTATTATTGATTAAATGTATTTTTTTGAATTAATAATTCTATTATTATTTTAACAAAAAACAAATACCAAATAGTTTCAAAATTGACATAAAATAGTTTTTTAAACAAATATTATATTATTAATTGATATAATGGTCCTAAAAATATAAGGTTCGTCAAAAAGACTTATATAATAATATATATGACATTAATAAACCAATTTGAGTTCTATTTGCAACATATATTTAGTTTATTAACTATATAGTGTAATAATACAAGAAGACACTGTAAAAGTTAAATTATTTAACTTTGAGATAAATCTAAATGATAAGGTTAAAAGGGTAACCTAAACTTTTCTAAAACCTATTGGTTGAGTGGTTTTCGACCCATACCCACCTTAGAATTTTATAATACATTTTGGAGCCATTAAAAACCGAAAATGATTTTATTATAAAATAATATTATAAGTTTTTTCTAAGGTGCCTCTCACCCCTCTTATAAAAGGGCACTCCCCCTTCACTCTAATTCACACCTTCAAATCCATTTGGATCGACCAAACCCTTCCCAAATATCCTCCAAACTATCCTACCTTCATCCCAGAGGCCTTTATTTGGTCATAAATCCAACTTAAGGAGCCCTTTTGATCAAATCAAAAGGAAGAACCCGAAGAAGAGGTAATAATTTCACCACCCTCTTTCATGTTCTCTTATTCTTCCACTTACTCTTTATTTTTTGATTCAATTATAAAATAATAACTCCAGTGTATTCTATATAAAGTGATGTTATTATAAATATGGAACAATGATATTCATTATTCTATCCATCTTATTAATGATAATGTCACCATTCGTGCGTACGTATGGCTTACCATCTCCACGTCGTGGTGTAATTTGTTATTCAAAACTATATTATTTGGATGGATATAATGAAGAGTAATATGTATTTAAATGATGAAAATAACATGATAATGTCTCTGTAAAATTAATATACCAACCAATTACACAACATTACGAAAATGATATTGTCGCTCGTGCGTACGTTTGGATTATCGTCTCTACGACGCGATGAGATTCATTTCCACGTTCACCATTCATCGAGGATTATAAAAATATATATTACTAATAAGTACATAATACATGAAATAATAATTCTTCTAGAAATATATATATTTATATATATGTATGTACTTAAATATATCGTATTCACTTAATTCTATTCAATACGATATGAAAACGGAAACAACGTCTATGCATACGTACGGACTATTGTCTCCGTAAATGGTCTTTTTCATTTAATATATTTATCTATTATAAATATTTATATTCCAAATATATATGATATATAAATCATCTTTTACATTATGTAAGTATTTAAATCTTGATCTATGTGATACAATCAAGATTAACAAGTTAAAACACATACGATTAAGAAAGTGATTTTTACAAAATGTTAATTTAACATGGAAATTATTATTAAATTGGTAGTATAATGTCATAAATGAATCATGTATGATATCATAAATATTAATATGGTTATGTTATAAAATTATAACATACTATTATCTTCATACAAGAGGATAAACGTACCCTCGACTAATGGAATGTTCAAGGTAAGGGTTGATTCCTCAATCTCATTATTATCTGAGATTGTTTATGTGTAAGTATATGCTGGGACATTTTTATCATCCATGACCAAATATCATAAAAATGATTTCAAAATTAATATTTTAAGTATTTGTGAAAGGTACTATTTATAAAGATCATAATTTTAAATATTTTAACGATTTATCTTTCTAAGTATTTTTAATTAATGTCCACGTTTTCAAAATGATTTTATGGATTTCTTTATATGGACATGAATGTTTTGAAATGATAATTCTTTTTCAAAGTTTCAAAGTGGTATGGGACACATTGATTAAAAAAATTATTTTTAATTACTTCCTTTATAAATATGTGACTTTTAAATGATTTTACAGAAAGGATATTTCTCTCAAAAAGTTTTACTAATCATTTTCAACTATGTCAGCTTCATTTACTGGATATTATTTTTTATTGAGGTTGATTTATTATAATAAAATCATCCATATTATATTGAATGATTTATGATATGTTCAAATATGGATGTTCTATTTTTAAACCATTCATGGTTTACAGTTAATGTATTGACATCTCGTATGCTAGTTTTAATTCGAATGTTTATGTTATATTTCAACCATTTCATATGAGCAATGTATTCGACTTAGTAAGTGACGGGTGGTGCCCGTTATAGCTCCTCTATGCATCGGTAGGTTTCATGAGACAACTAGACGTGGAATTAGCCAATGCCTTTCCCAATTTGAGATATGAATTTGGCTGAGGCCTTAATAATTTTTAGACGTCTTGGCCGAGGCCTTGACAAAATGTTTTAGAATGTCTGGCATTATTCAGTCCCTCATTATGAAAATAATATTGATGGTTCATGTGGTCATTCGAATAGTAGACTACCAATGATTATGTTTTATTATGGAATTATTTACTCAGCTCAAATTCCACCATAAAATTATTCATGTTTATTATTGGTAAAGGAATTTGGTTTCAATTATTCACCATGCTTAATATTTATGGTATCTTCCGCTATATTTCTTACCCTTAATAAGTGTTTGAGCTCACCCCTTTATATGTTTTGTCTTTCTAGGATTCCAAGAAGTGTATTTTGATTGATAAGTAGGGTTAAGCTAAGGTATTAATGGAATTCCCAAAGAACTATTTATGATGTGTTTTATGTTTGAAATTGTAATGTGAAGTTAATGTATGTAACCTATTTTTCAAGACTACTAAACTTATCGGTCCTTCGGGACTTGATTCCTTGTAATCATTCCAATGTATTAAAATAATGCATCGAATCTGGGTAACTGGGGTCGGGACGTTATAATGGGAATATAGATTATATCTTTTGTGTGATAATATATTCTGTTGTGACGTGTCTAGGAGATTTTCTAAATATAATGAGAATATCATCCTCTATTAGGGATGAAAGGTTGTTCCAGTTGAGCAGAGTGAGGTGGTTTTGGGAGAGTTTCACACCTCCCCCTTTGTGATTCATCCAACCATAGAATAAGTATCAAGACTATAGAAATTAATATTTATGTATAGGAATAAATAATGGTGTTATAGAATTCGAATTATGGTGCCTCACATGCCTGAAGTCGAAGGTTGAGTACAATGTCCCAACAAATTTAATTTGACCCCTAGATATTCAAGAGTGAATGTATGATATTATATATATGGGTATAACTATAGTACTTCCACATTCAAAAAAATCTTAATGATGTTGTTTTGGTGATCATGGACCAACTAACCCAGTAATCTCATCTCTTACCCATTGAATAATAGAGATTCAGATGAGCTTTATACCTTTGCAAACATATGAGATAATAGGATTTCATGGAGTTTTTTTATGATTATATCCAATTAAAATTAATGATTCCCATCCTAGTTGTATAAGATGTTATAAGAGGAATTTAAGACTAATTTCTAGTTGAGTACAACATTCCATCCCCCAAAAAATTTCCAAATTGATAGAAATATTCATGTTCTTAGGGAAATGTTTTGGGAGTTCATGTTTAATTTTGGATGGAGTAAGGTTGATCATTAACTATTAGTAGAGTTTTTATATGATATTTGAAACCACTCCCCTCTCTATATGCAACTTTATTAGACTCTATATGGAACTCCCTATAGGTTATCCCTTTGTTAGGTAGAGATCAGTGATCCATCACTTATAAGGAATGATTTAGGCCGACTGATTAAGGAGAAGGTACAGGAGATCCATCAGTATATGATGATATCTCATAACCATAAATATTCCTATGTGGATTAAAGATGGGGCATTTAGGGTTTTTGGATGGAGATAAATCTTGAAATTCTCAACTTGATATAGTCTGAGGAGATTTTTTCAAATTTTAAATCTATCCATGAGGTTGATTGGGTCATTCTAGATTTATTCAAGATACAAAAAATCTATTATCACCTAGTAATACACCGACAGTTACACTAGGTGCAAAAATATCTGTATCTCATACAATAGTAGATTTTTTCATGATCTTCCATAAATTATTGACTTGGACATGTTTAGCATCAGGTATGGAAATATATTTATCGGGTACCTGGTGATGGTTGAGGATCAGAATGATATGACCTTTTTGTGAGGGTTAATTAAATTATTTCATGTACTATAATAGTATATGAATCTTTATGAGAGTTTATGGGAGCATTAAAATTCAATTAAAGATTAGTACCATCACCATTTTGAGTGATGTTTTATTTTTAGTATAAATATCCTTGATGGTTGGGAGTGATTAATGACCCAAAAAATGTGTTTTGGATCCATTTAATATTTTTAATAATATTTTTTAAGGTTTTCACATGGCTGGTTCTCTTATCAAAGTTTCATAGTTCATTGAAAAATATATAATATTTTAAATGTATTATTTTTAGACCCTATGTGTGCAAAAGATATGAATAATTGATTCCTTCCAATAAGATCCCATTATATAGATTCAAATGCAATGTTAGTGTTTGAAATGGTGGGAGTTTCCAAGGATATATTTAAAAATTCATCTGGTTTATGAACATAGTTCAAGGAAATTTTTAGACATTGAAAGAATATGAATTGTTTTTAAACCCTAACTCTAATCCTCTTTTATATAATTATCACTAATCCTATTTTTAGATAATTGGTCACCATCACCAAACCAAAGGAGATTATAATTTTACAGGATTCATGAAGATGGTATAGAGTGATCCACAAATGAGGTTGGGTACTAATCTTATGTTTCTAACCTAATTATTTATTTAAATTATTTCAAAAAACATCATTTTTATATTATTATTTTAACCTATTATTACTAACTATTTCCTTGGTAACTTAACTTTCTACATTGAACATTCATTCCCAGTGAAACTTTTCTGATTAATTTTATTATTGTTTATTTATTTTGATTCTCATGTTCTTTGTCTGATGATGGATTCACTTTCTTGGAATGGTGGATAGTATACTACATTGTCCACTAGTCCTGACCCATTCAAATTCTCTATCTTTATAATATTAAATGATCTTCATTAATCTTTATAATGGATAACAATTTGACAATCTAATCCCAAAATGTCATGTGAGAAGATGAAATAGTGAGGGTGGAACCAGTGATATGTGAAATAAAAGAGGGGTGTAGTTTTATTAGTGGAAACATCCAGAGGAGGGAGTGAGGATCGAGAGGTAGCTCTAATTATTTTCATGGTGAGGAATAGTAATTTTGGGTTTCATTGAAGGTTAGAGTTGGTTGCAGATGTGTGAGTCTTGGTGCTCCGTGTGATCGATAATGGAAATCAGAATGGATAAAAAATTAATAAAATAAGTTAGATATAGATAAAAATATAAAATAATAACTAATTTATCCACAAGGCATATGTTGATGATTTTAAAGAATAACAGAAGAACTAAGGGTGTTTCTCAATAATGGTTTTTATTAGTTTCAATGGATTGTGTATAAATAACTTCATTAAGAAACATCAATATCTTCTATAGAGGATATTTCACAATTAATTTCAAATTAATCTAAAACTCAAATTATCTAGTCTTGATACTTCTTCTTATTTATTATAAATATAGTTTCAAATCCTATTGTATGGTTTTTGTGGGTAAGAATACAAACTATAATTCACCTAGATTTATCCTCACTTTCTCCAAAAATCGCCAAACAATGCTCTCAGTATTCTATGTGTGCTAGCACTGAGGAACAAAGAACTCAATGCTTTTATTCATCAATCATAAAAAATATTATCAATTGTTCTCCCATTCATTAGAAATTAGAGGAGGATTTTATCTATTTATATTGAGATAATTATTGACAATTTATCTTAGTATTGAGAGAATCACCATGAAATTTTTTTTTATAAGAATAATAATACCCTCTAAAATAATATAATGATGTTTTTTACTTAGGGTAAAATAATTAATAATAACATAAGGGTATTATTATAATTATTTATTCTAAGAAACCCAATTTAAATATATAATTATTTTTGTTATTTTTATTTTTGTTTTTATTTTTGTTGTTTTTGTTTTTGTTGTTTTGATTATATCCCATGAAAATACACTAAACTCAAAGATAAAAATATTAGCTTTGTTGGGACCTTAACATAGCCCATCAATAATCCTTGGTATTTATTAAATATTTATTAATAAAATATTTATTTAAGTATTTATATATATATATATATCTGTGTGTGTGTGTGTGTATGTATGTATGTATATATGTTATTCATTAATCAAATAAATTAATAATATATATGCTAAAGTCAAGAATAAATATTTCTTCTAATATTCAAATAAATAAATCAATTTCTATATCAATACAATCACTACATTTTTGAACTACTAAATATTTATATACCACCTTGCAGGTAATAAATAAGAGATTAAATAAATTTTATTTTCAGTATACTTGAAAAAAATATTTTTGATAATATTCAACTGAAATATGCTAAACATAAATATCTTTTTGTTGAATTTTTGAGATCAAAAATACTTCTATAATTAGTAAATTAAAATTATGGAATAATAATTATTCTTAAAATTAAATTCAAATATCTTTTAATTGAGAATCTAGATACACTTATTGTGTTAATATCTTGGACTCTTTCTAAGTTAAATTTGGTAAAATTACCTAAAGATTAATATTAGTGTCTAGAAACATGCCAATGAAACCATAGAAAAAGTTATAATATCCTAACGACATCATTCTCCTATGAATAATTACTATGTAATATGATCTATGTGTTATGATATCTCATCAAGAAGGTTATATACTTATTTCACAAATCTATATGATTTCTTTATCTTTCTTTGACTCTCCAAAATGAACTCCTTGATAAACTACCATGATCATGAATTTAATTAGATAGTTTATTGTCAATAAAAATTCTTGAGAAATATTCTTCTATTGACTTTGGAGAGAAAAATATTTTCTTTACTTATTTAATTAATTCCATATAACTTTTGACGCACCTAATATGTGCTTCCTCACAATGAGAATATATCATCATAGTTTTTTTCTTACATCAACTTAGGTGATTCAAGATATACATTTATAATAATATCATGTATAAAGATGAATACAAACATATACAGACAGGAATGTCTAATAAAATATATAACAGTTTGAATTCCAATTGGGGGGTCTTTCCTCATAACAACCACTTTTGGTTATCATTAAGTGAAAACATCCTAAGAAGAAGTCTCAAGGTCTTTTGAGCCTCGGATACTTGATAGTCAAACATCATTTGTGTCCCATCATATAAATATTCTCTAGATCATATAAAATATGTTTAAGAATATTAGAATAACATTTTTATGTTCTCATTATAGAGGATAAAGACTATAACATTTTGATATGAAAAATACTCTTAATAAATTGTCACATTAATGTTACACAAAATAAAAATCATCATATGATAAGATAGATTTTAATATTATGATAATCAATAAGTTAATGTCAGTCAGTTCTATGGAATCAAATCCAATAGACTCCCAAATTTAATAGAGATAAATCATATATATTAACTTGTTATATATCACATCATAATAATTTTGGGAATATACCCTTATGAATTGATAACATGATGAATACAATTGAATGATGATCCACAATAGAAATACTTATTCACCCAAAATGACTCCCTCAACATAGTGTTCTAAAATATAGGAATCCTCACTCCAAAATCAATACCCAATGTCAACACATCACACATATTAAAGGAACTCACACCTCACAAATATTAAAGTGAAAAATGATAAATTAGAGGAAACAAAAAACTATGTGGTTCAAAAAATGCATCCTACATTCACAGTAGAAACACTACTAATATTTCAATTATAATAAAATTTTATAAGAAATTACACTTCAAATAATATAACTCATCATTAAGGATTAAATATAGGAATTAAATCTTCTGTAATATGAATCTTTGTTCTAATTCATGATCACTATGATTGAGGTCCCCACTTCCATTTATGGAATTACTCAACAAGTTAATCCCATTAGACTAACCTCATATCTTTAATGAGCCTTCTCCTTGGACAATATAAAGTGTCTAGATAACGGATTCTAAAATGATTTACATCTGGGAAACCTAAACCTCTCAATTATATTTCAGATATATTTCCTTTGAAATAGAACCCAAGACTCTTATATCATATTTCTCTCAATCTTCATTACTAATATATTTTTATCCTATTTTAGAACTTTTATATGGAGACTTCCAGAGAGGTCACGGTTTAGCTTCTAAATTCTCTTAATGTTCGGTCCAAAATTAACATATCATCCACATACAAACAAAGTGTGATGAAACTTCGTTAATCCCATGCCTTTCAATTGATTGAATGTTTTGTGATTAAATAAGTGAATACATCATTTTACATGAAAGAAACTATATTTTGATTCCATTTCCTTCATTCATACTTCAGCTGTAGAAACTTTTATTCAGCTAACACCCCATTTTTAGGTTTACATTCGTCGTGAAATACATCATTCTATTCAGAAAAATATCATCCCTGAAATCACTATAAAGGAAGAGAATATTTATATCCAAGTTATCTAAGTATATATTCTTAGAGTCAACCACTCATAGGAATTTTTGGATAATAGAATCCTTAACTATGAATGATTAAATCTTGGATAAATCAATTCCCTCATTCTATTAGATCCCCTTCACCACCATTCATGCATTGTACATTCTATTACGATATACTTCTTCATTAAATTTTAAAAACAACTAATTCAGAATGGATAATTTCACCTTTGGTAACTCATTTATCTCCCATGTTCTTTTTCTATCCAATGAACACATTTCTTCATTCATGGATTACTCGCATTGTCCAGAGTCAAAGAGAGTGGCCACAACATCTAAGATTTCCACTTCTCCTTTTTTGGTAAGAAGAAATAAGTTCACATCATCTCTAATCCTTAGATATAAATTTTATATTTGGAAGATAATAATTATTTAACTTATGGATGATCTCTATTAAGAATGTTAAATTATGGTTCTCTAACATTAAAATACATATCTTCTTGTAATCCCTCTCAATCCTTTTCATCCCTAGATATATTTGGAACGTATTCCACTATAAAAAATTCTAATGATTCCATATGATCCGTATTCAGCTATCTCTTTTTGGTAAAATAATTCAAATCATCTTGGAATTCATCAATTTATCCCTTTGTCTTAGCTTCATTACCATTAAAGCCTCAAAACTTTTATTAAACCTTGTGAATAAAGAGAACATCGCATATCTGAATTATTTTCCATTAATCATCTTCACGGAGCCGAAAACCAAAATTTTCATCATAATAACCCATAAGGAAAATTTTATTGGACTTAGAATGAATATTATCTCTATAATTTGTATCAATGTAAATATCATTAATGATGCTGAAAATTATTTGCTGGATAAATTATTATTGTTTCTTGAAATGTATTTGTTTTGGAAGATCATGTCAAATTGAAGCGAACAGACTCTTGTTGATGAGGTGTTCTACTATATTCACAACTTCTATCTAAATTGAATTGTGAATTCCTTAGGGAACCCTAATTTTATGTTTATTATCATTCAATTCCAAATTCATTTACTCAGCATAAAAATTATACCATTTTGATCTAGGTACAATATTCTCAAGCCTAATATCATTAATTTGATAGAATTTATAGAATCTATTTGTATTTTACTCACTTCCATTGTTGAATCTTAAGAATTTTATCTTCCTGCTAGTTTCCCTCTCCTCTATTTCCTTTAATTGAGTTAATTTTCTCAAGACCTCTAAATTTTTCTTCACAAAATAAAACCATGCTTTTCTCATTGAATCATTAGTGAAACTCATAATGTAATGTGACCAACTGTGAGATGAAACAAGTTTAGATCCCCAATATTCTGAGTGATCCAACTCAAGATTATAAGATCTAGGATTTCATTCATTCAGTTTGAAGTACACACACTCGTTTCTTTAATAATAAAACTATCACATCTTGAAATATAAATGTAATAAATCTACAACAAGAATTCTTCATTATAACATTCATGTTATTATCACTGAGAAGTTCAATCCAATAATTCCACAACTTTATGTTATCAAACATTGAAACATTGGAAAATATAACTCTAAAAAATCATTCATTCGGATATAGGGTCACATCTTTTACTCCTAAATGAAACTACCCTAGATCTTTGAGTCTCTATCTAAACTCAGTCTATAACTCTAGTACCATATCCTACATCATCTAACTTTCAAATGGATATTTTTTCTATTATGGCATTGTGATGTGTATTACTTCGTCAACTATAAGAGTATTTTTTTCTTCATTCAGAAATTAATATCTAATTTACCAATTAAATAAAGAGTCTCATCATCCACAAAGTGTACCATGCCAAATTTCTTGGACACATAGTTCTCCATGCATCTTTTATTATCCACTGAGTGGAATGATTCTCCAGAGTCAATAACCCATTATTCCATGGGAATGTTGATACATAGAAAAAACAAGTTTCATCACTTATTTTTACTCATGGAATTTAAACTTTTTAAGTTTATTTCCCTTTGGATTACTCTTTTGTATTCCCTAAATTCCTTCAAAGATGTATTTTTTCCCACACTACATACATGTAGGACCTAGACCTAAAAATTTTCATTATATTATCTCTATTGAATTATCATCTCATTATTTCTTATAACTTATTATATGGGGTTACCATACTCGTCCATTTTTATTAAGTTCAAATATGGATGCTTCATGGACTTCCATATATCAAAATGTTTTATTGAGGATCAACTTTCATAAATCCTAAAGCACCAATTAGTTTTTACATATGAATTTCTCATTTTCATTACCATGATGTCTTGTGACTCTTAAAAAAATGATAGCAGTATTATTGACCATACATTGTATAAAAATATCACCTTCATTGATTCAATCTATACATGTGTTTCTTAACATTATTCCCGGGATCTTTCATTGGTCTACCTATCGATAACCTTATGTTGATCAACCTCCACATCATAAACACTTCATTATGTGTTGTTGTCTTCTCATAGGTATCTTAATGTGTCTTCATGAGATCATCCATGTTATTCATATCCATAATGTTAAGGGACACATTATATTCTAATGAAATATGCACCAACCCAATTTCTATCCTATTTAACCACTATAATTCTTATATCTCTATTTTTTCAGAAAAAAATCAATCCAACAATATATCCAGGTCCTAAATAATATGATCCTCCATCTGCATTATGTTTAATCAAAAATATATTCTATAAAAATAATCAACTTATATCAAACCTTTATCTTACTCCATACCTTCTGATGATAGTAAACTCTCGCTTAAATAGAAAAAAAAATTAAAGAAAACCTGAGTGTTTCCTAATATTCCTCCAAGTATACATTGAGTAATCTATACCAACCACAGTATTTTATGCCACTTATTGGGAATCAAACCTTATAATTTGATCACCATATATAATCCACTTAATGATTCTCCACAATAGAGAACCCAGGTCATACAAAAGTACTCCCTCAGTATAGTGTAGAAAAATATAATAAATATCATACCCATTTCACTATACTAAGTATCCCCCTCACATACACTCAAAAGAACTGAGTCCTCATTATGTTTTAAGAGAAAAATGATAAATTTAAAGTTATTAGGATATACATGGTTTGAATAATGTGTCTTACATTCACTTGTGATTCATTTATATTATTTCTATTCCAACTGAATTTTATATGGAATTAAACTTCAATAGGAAATACTAGTCAATAAGGATTAATTATAGTAATTAATTATTTTGTAACATGAATCACAATATTGATTCCTTGTCACTATGCTCAAGTCCTCCACTTCCATTTATGAAATTATTCATCTACTCAATAAAATTATAGCAACCTCCAATATTTTTAGAGTTCCATCCATTTAGAATGATGAATACTAATCTCTCACAATCATATGAATCTAATATCTTTTCCTGGTGAGCCACCCAAGTTACACATCTATTCGAAATTTCCATTCACCTTCTTTCCAAACCCTTTTCCATGAAAACATACATCAGATAATTTATAAATATAATTTTCATATCATCTTATAAAGAGATTTTGATGCCATGGCATGAATCCCCGGAATGATGTAATGCCCAGGTCACTCTATCAGGTAGAACAATGTCTAGTTAATTGAATATAGGCTTCACATCCAAAAAAACATTCTTCTACTAAGGAATGGCTATTATTATTGATACTTCTACATTTTTTGTGACCAATATTATTATTGTGACATCAATCCATTAATAAAATCCCTCAATAAGTGATGTCCTTATGTATTTAGATTTTTTACTATGTCATAAACATCACAATCTTTATAATTACATAGTTGTTATTCCATCATAATATATATTATGATAATACTTTTCTATATTTTATAATTTGAAAAATTCAGAATTAATCATTGTTAAATCGATTCTTATGCTACATCATAAGATGTAAAATATATGATATATTTAAATATAGAATCAACTAAAATAAGTCATCATTTCCTTTTTATTACATTTTCCTTACTATGATGCTAGATAAAATTTATCCAAAGAAAGAATATTTTTATATCCCCTTGATAAATAGTATCCTCACTTATCCAAGTAATATGAACTTATCCATTATACTTTCTCAAATAATATAGGATAGTTCTAATTTCTAGCCTGAACAATTCTCTGCGATTTGTTTGATACTTTCCCAAAACAATTTTTAGATAATAAATATCAAATATAAGTACATATCATGGAATATTTGATAAGTTCAATGAATATAGTCATATAGAATTCTATTCATCATAATATTCATTTATTATACCTTAACACGTCATCTTATAGATATTTTCACCACGAGACATAGGAAAAGATTTTCTTTTGAATTGTTTAATTGTGTATATTTCAATACCATGTCAAAGTTTGTACTATAAATACATATATGAAACCCTATAGATCTATCTTTTTATAACTTATTTCCTAGAAATTCTGTTTCTAATTTAATTTATTCTTGGGTAAATATATTTTCCTTAGTCTTAAATATATGAAAAACTTAACATCCATTTTCAATATCTTATCAATTTATTTCATATGGAGATCTATAGCTCACCCACTAACCTCGTCTTCACACAAGGATCACTTTTATTCTTAATAAAACTAAACTATTTTAGGGATTTATAAAACAAATATACTATGATCACGATGCTTGATTCAATCCATGAATATATTTTTGTGACTCGTATGCTTTCTTGGATTTATTTGGTGTCACCAACACTTCTGGTTATGTAATATAGAAATCTTCCACATGGTTTTCTTCAATAAACGTGGTATTAACATATAATTTCTTAATATAATGATCATTAAAGGTTTCAAACATCTTTATTGAGATTTTAGTATGCTATATCATAATCTTGATATAATGAATATTAAGAAGTTATGTGTAAATTTAATTTTTACATTGATTAATGAGAAGGTTAAATCAAATGACCACCATAATAATCATAAATATTTGCAATAAATAAATATAAATCGTGTTTTTTTGGGAAAATGTTAATTGAAATTATCGATCCTCTATTTTTACACTGAAACATAATGATAAAGATTTATTCCTTCTAACAATAAAGAATATAAAAATGCTACATTGATATTCAAGTAACATTTCATGGTGAATTGACTTACAACATCGAAAGTTACGTAGATTGAAAATTCATGACTCACAAATTCTTATTGATAAGTTTTATCTATTCTCATTGTGTAATATGTCACCTGAAAAATTAATTTTAGTTTTAGTTGATTTATAAACCTTCTTCAGAGAAAAATTTGGAAGAAATATAAATCCAAATATTATGTAAAAACATTAAAAAAATTATGTTGACACTTTTTCATTTGATGATGTTATTCCCCCCTTTAATTTTCACTATCATGATTCATTTGAATATTAATTTGGTTATGGAATATAAACATGGTAGACTGCTAAACTATCTCTAGATGTATCTAATTGATAGGTAAATTAATATTTTTTTTTCATTGATGAATAAAATAGTATCAAAAAATTCTGTGAATTTTATTAATATATTTCTTATATTTTGGTCTTCAAGTACTTATGTCATTTTAAATAGTGTATGAGGAATAAATCACAACCAGATACCTCTATTACTAAATTCTACATAGCCAAATAGTTTTTGACCTTCAATTCTAGGCATTTAGTTGGTATTGAGACTCCATTCAGTCATTCTTGATGTGTTAATGACATCTCCAGTAATTCTTACTCCAAAAAACAATCATTGGTATTTATAACTATTGGATGCTAGGTTGGAAGGGTGTCAAACATTACACTAACTGAATTGGAGTTGCTAAAAGTGCATAGATATGTTCTATTTAATAGTCATATTACAAATCCATTTATTAAAGAATTCAGATTACAAAAAATGATATGATTAATGGGTTGTGATTAAAATGAAATGGAGTAAAGAAAAGTTGTTAATGAGGAGATTTTATAATGGTTCGATCATCATGTAATTATATACTCATATTCATATTATTTACATCTTGTTATTTAGTCATTTTTAAAAGTAATTCCTTATATCTTATTTTTTGTTAATTAACATTGATAATTAAGATGAAATATGAAATTATTTGAAGTTTTTGGATCGTGTTCCTTTAAGGTAGTCTAAAATATTTGATTCCTACAATATGTACGGCTTTATGTTTCATGCAATTAATTAAAAAAAGTGCATGAAAACTCAAAATAGTAGTGTATTTACCCTTATTGAGGTGGGATACTTTGTAAAGATGATTGATATAACTAAATTATACTATCATGGTAAATTTTCAGTTGTCTTATTCAAATACAGGTCGGTTAACATTGATAAGGGTATAATGAATGATTCATTAAATTCTGTTTATTTCGACTACTTTATCTTGATCCAAACTAGTGAGTGTGAAGAGATTGATCCATTTATCATGGATTTACAATTAAAGATGGTTTATTATGTTGACGATAAAGTAAATGAAGGTTCAAAAGTTATTCTACACTAAAGATAGAGAGACATGTATCGTATGGGTGATGATTGTCAATTCGTACTTTGTGATGGTGAACCTCATTAACCATAGAACGTTTAACAGTTTTTACTAACAATATTGAAACAATTGAAATTACAAGATAGGGTGAAAATGAAATACTCTTTAAAATATAGTTTGATAATAATGAAGACCATAAAGATAGAGATAATTGCATGTAAAAATTGGTAATGAATATATATTACAAATTCTCATTTATAAGTGTTTCGTACATATATACATTTTACTTTTTTTTTTGTGAAAATATTTTCTTCTTCTTTTTTACATTTAATATATTATAAACCTATAGAATTGTAGCATTACAAATAATAGAAAGAAATTGAGATCCTAACTGATCATCCTCTCAGTTTACACCACATCTACCCCCAGATTCAGGGGATATGTGTGATTATTCATTACCAGAGACATTTAGTGAGTTGGAAGCTTCTCCATTTGGTTTTTGGTAGTTCAAATCCGGATGGAACTCTGATGATGGAGTACTTGGTCACTCCTATATCTAGTGGATATTATTTAGTTAATCTTAGTAGATGTATGTCATTGTACAAAAAATATATTTTTTAATTAACTACTAAATAGATTTGACAAATAGATAAAAATAACAATATAAGAGATATACATAAGAATATAACAGATGTATGGGACCTAAAATGCATAAAAATTATCATTCTATTTGATGAGTTTGAGTTTCCTACCGATGATACTACCTGAATCTATGGACATATTCTTGGGTGGATTTCTTTTGAAATGGTGATAATTCCCATTAATTATAAATATTGGATTCATATTCCCATTACATGGGAAAATTAACTGATTCTTAACCAATAAAAGGTAATATTAAATTTAATATTCATTAATAACTAATTAAAAAGATTCATGTAAAATTACTAATATACTTATAAAGTGTTATGATTTTATTTCTTTTTATTAATTTTTATTTCCATGACTCCATTTCATTTGCATGAACCATACAAAATTTGAAAAATAAGTTGAGGGAATTTAAATAGAGATTATTCCATGCATTTATGTAAATTTTTCTAAAAACATGATATATGTGTGAGAATGTTCCTGAAGGTGTGTCTTTTTAGTAGTGGAAGATTTTTTTTATAATAATAAGGAAGAACCACATTAGTTATTTGCATATTTAACAGCATCCTAATAACATAAACACAATAAAATTATAATTTTTAGTAATCTTTCTATTTTTTATAAATTTGATAAAATAAATACTATAAATTGTGAAAAATAACCCATTCCTCTAATCACATGTTCACATAGTTCTTCAATAAAAATAAAAATCTTGGTTTTATTTTAACTATTATTATTTATAGTATTTTTATACCTAAAGGTTTTTCTAACTTGTATATATAATTTTTCTTAAAGGCTTGACAATTAAGTCCCCCTATTGGATGGATAGAGAGGTGGCTTAATGTTCACCAAGAAACATATAGAAGGTTTTTGAATGAACCTACTACATACATTAGTGTACATACTTTTCTTATTATTTAATTTCATTTAATATTTATTAAAACATAATAATGAAAAAACTACTACAACAATCCAGCCTTAATCCCAATTAAATATATCAACTGTCACCAATAATCCCTATTGAAGACCATATTTTCATTAACATTAATGAAAAAATAGTCTTAAATATAGCTAATAGTAAATCATTTTTCTCTTTAGTCATCCCATTTTATTTTTTTAATCCTTGTTTATTTTTGTAATTTATTTTTTAATATTATTTATTTTCTTGAAATGAAATGACATTCAATTGTAATGAAAAATAAATTTATTATAGAATAGTATATATTTTAGAGAATTTAAAAAATAATTGGTAATATTTCAGTATTAAAAGTTTAAAATTCAAGATACCTTGGATTTAATCCTTCACAATCATCATCGGTGTTTCAGAACAGTGAAGTTCCAACTATTTAAGGGAAGGATCATCTCGAATGTGTATGATGTGTAAGATCCTGTATTTCACCTATTTTTATTCTCCTTTAAATTTTGGTTTATCCTATTCAGTTCTAGGTGACATAGTTTTTACTAGTGTAAAATGAAGCTTGTGAGGTGTCGTGGACTTGGAGATTCTGGTCTGGTATAAGTCTAGTCACAGAATGCATCCTAGGAGGAGCTTCAGTGACACCAGCTAGCTAGTGTAGAAAATCTGATAGAAGATGATCTTAGCTAGATTGGTTCTCCCATGGGAGAACCACTAGCTAGCTGGTGTGGTTTCTAGCCATATAGTCACACTAGAGGATATCATCAGCTAGTTTCTGGTATCCAACGACTACTCAGTGGTGTTAGGATGGGTTAGGATTAATAGGGGTTGTGAATTATTTTACACTATGAATCCTCTTTAAATCACATACTAACCCCATATTTGAACCTATAATGGTATTCTTGAATTTTGGGGATTCTTCATAGCTCCACTGACTTCTCCAATGCCAATTCTCAACCTCTTTGTTCCTTCTTCAAACTAATGATCCAAAACTAGAAAGTTCTTATTTTTTATAAAATCCTATTATTCCAATATTGATGAGATTTTTAATATAATTCTCATCAAATATCCTTATGCTTAGTGTTGATCCATAAGTCAAACTTGGGTATCTCTTTATTTTTTCTTAAGGTGGGTGATCTATAACAACTCCCTAAAGTGTGTCTTAATTTCTCTAGTATGTTCCTCTTGTATGATCGCACCAAAAAAACCATGTGCATGACCTAAATAATGTGGGAACCCACTAATTTTGATGAATCTTTATGCATATACCTCCCTCATACCATATTGGGTTCGTTGATGTTGAGACAAAGACTATCATATACCCAAGGGGTCTTTTAACCTTTAAGCCTAGGTTAGAACATGGACTAGGAGAACCTATATACCTTTATGAAATTATAATATGGTTAATAATTGATGTGAATTAGATTAACATGGAATTAGAATAACTTGGTAAAGGTGATAATCATCTTGGGTGGCTAACACTTCTCTAGAAGTGTTTGTTTTGGCATGTAAATGTATTTGGTATGATAATAAGATAGAAAGTGGGTATAATATCATGTTAATGGGAAACTAGGAATAATTGAGATAGTTAATGAATTGTACAATTATATTGATAATTGGTTACATATAATAATAGAATAAATGTATTATTAGTTCATAATTTGATAAATTGACAAATATGGATTTTATTAAGATGTTTTCCATGTTTAAATTTTGGTATTATAATGGGTTTCTTGTTATATTATGTTTATATGACTACTTCATTATGTTTGACTCCTAAGGGGTATGTTTGTGGTTATATATAGCCTGAGGGTAAGATACATTGTAACATATGACCTAAATTATATATACATGGTAACTTACACCTAAGGGAAAGATGCATGGTATCATACCACCCGAGGACTAAATACAAGGGTAAATATCACCTGGGGGTTATATAAATGGTTATATACTACGTGAGGACTAGTATCATGGTTAATTTATTCCAAAGTGTATGATTTAAATTAAATTTTATGCCTAAGGGTGATATCCATAGTTTTGAGTGATTCATCCTTGATAGGATAATTTTCCTGTGGTATTGTTGATTCTTCTTATGTTGAAGAATCCACCACATCATATAGACATCCGGTATTATGCTGAAGAAAGTTTGGTTGACCCTAGGTGTCATCCTAGAGCTCTAGGGTTAAAATGTTTTTTTCCCACATTAAATTATAATTTAACTACAATGTTTATCATAATGTTTCATGCACTATTACTGTAGAATGGAATGTTTAGGCATTGTGGTTTTCATCCTACCATGTTTTCCTCACACCTTGTTGGGGCATTAGTTGGTAGCTGGGTAGTCTTCAAGGATATAGTTTTGGCAAAGGGAATGGGTCCATGTAATTGATTGGTTTCTTTTCTAGATGAGATTATATCATAGAGATAAGATCGTTCATAGAGTTTGGGACCAAATTTTTGGATTCTTTCATTGTGATTCTATTTATTCTTTTAATTGTGAGTATTTAACATGAAATTTAGAATGATATGACATGGTTTATTATTATTATTAGGATTTTTGGTTATTTACATATATCTGGTCTGAGTTTTCTATGTGTTCTTATATTTTTGTTAGTTGAATTGGTTTTTATATTATATATTTAATTAATGAAAATCTATACTAGAGCGTATATCCTCCCCATTATATTTCTTACAGGCTCACTATTATTCATCAACTTATGGCATATGAGGCACCACCCTCAAGGTCCTGTAACTATCTATCTTAGTCACATGAGAAAATACCAGGTTTGGGATGTTACAAAGTATTATCAAATATCAACTCTTTTAGTTGTGTTTATATTTTTGGAAGGGTATACATAAGACTAGGATCTGTTGGGGCTTGGAAATGAGCTTATGAATAGGATTAGCTAACCCATGTGTGGGGAAAACCTCAAGTTCATAGGGATTTAAATACTATTATTATTGTTTACTTTTTACTATTGTGGTGATATTTCACCTTAAGTGATTCAATTGTTGTGTGATGTTATTATTTTATTATATTTTACTAGTGGTCTGGTATGGTATAATTTGATTATCCATGCATCAAGTTAGAAACATTTGGTTATATGTTTCCATGATTTTTTTATTCTATGGATATATTAATCATATGTAAGATATCATCCTATCTAAGATATAGAGAGTAATCCCATTATATATCTGATAAAAAAATATTAAATGGAACGTTTGTGACATGCCAATTCACATGATAATTCATTTTATTGAGTAACCTTATACAAGTAGTTCTTTTTTTGTCTTATAATTTTGAGTTTGATATTGTTATGTATTATATGACTTGAGGAGTGTATTAAATTTTGAGAGAAAATGCATCCACATCATCTTTGATTTGATCATCAGGAGAGTGGTAATCATCACAAGCCTCGTGTGACTATGTTGAAAAATATTATGGATCTAAGAAACATGATGTATGATCAACATCATGATAGTTTCTTATAGGTAATGAAATCCATAGAGAGGGAGACTACTCACATTGTGTCTTTGATTTATGATCTGACCATAGTGTTTTAGTTACAGTACCTACCCATGCTCACTGGGGTGGGAATATCCAAGGAAGATATGTTCTAGATTGGGTCCTTCAATATGATCTTTAATAGCTATGGGAAACTTGTGTATAGGATGGTGAAGATTACTATTTATATTCTATGAGGACTAGGCAATTGTTGGTGGGATATGCAATAACTAGTCATATATAATGAGGGGCTAACATAGAAGGACTTTGAGGTGAATTTCCTAAGTCACTTTTATCTAGAGATATGAAGGGATGAGAGGGCCTGAGAGATCATACACCAAACACGTAGTAGGATTTCATTGATAGACTATGAATTGAATTTTATAGACCTGTATAGTTTTTCTCCACCATTGGGGTATGATGATATTTCCAGGGTGAAGTGATTCCATGATGGTAGTTGAAATGACTTAAAGTCACAGGTGAATGTATTACTATTGACAAAATTCACAGGTCTGATGAATCATGCTCTCATCATGGAAGGGAATATAAATGGGGTGTGGTGAGAAGTTAGTCTCAACAATATAATTAGGTATCTCTTCATCAAACACTAAGAAGAACTGATACAAAAAAATAGTTCTAACGTAGTGATGGACGAGTATCCAAGGGGAGTGGATAGATATCTTTTGACTGCATCCAAGTGTAGCTATTTTAATGTGTTTAGGCTGGCCACAAGCACAACCAGTTATCTTTACCTATAATAAAGTGTTTTTCTTGTATTATGATGGGAAATATAAAGAGGTTTTGCAATGAGACATAGTATTTTAGAAGTGGAAGATGATTTTGGAAGGAACTAGTGTCTAGGAAGAACTCAACTACCCCACAAAAGTCAGATGGATAGAGTTCCACTAGGTTCTTAGGTTGGGGTAGAGGATATGGTACCCCAACATAAGAGAGATAGTTTCATATAGAGGTATCATCAAAGAGGAATTAGGATAGATACTAGAATATAGGGTTGAGTAATATTCCTTTCATACAGTCTACTCCTAGCAGTCTCGATGTAGGACCTTCCACCGTCAGAGGTATAATTCTAGTGTCATATACCCTTGCATGTGTTTACTTTAATAAAGTATAATCAATTTTCTTTATATATTCTCAATTTTATAATGTATTGGATTTGTATGTGGAGATATTAGATGGTTTTATGACCATGAAAACATTATTAAGGGTGTGATCAAAGAGAATATGATGCTTCAAGGAGTGCTCTCAAGAAATTAGTGTCTTCCTTTTTTTGGGATCTTTTTGTGCTAGAAATTCCCGGCTTCAATTTTATTCTTATTATGGATTGGCTAGTTCTGTAGCATTCTCATTTTTAATGTTGTCAAAGTATAGTGACATTTCTATATATTTTAGGGGAATATTTTTCTATCAAGGATAATGGGATCACCAGGATAGTCATACCGGACTAATTCAGTGTGGGTTTGTTTGTCTCAAGGATCTTATAGAAGGCCTTGTTCTAGATGATAGTGGGATGTAGCAGGGAACTTTTACTCTATTAGTGGATCATTATTATGATATATTTCATGATGATTTTCATTTATTACCAAATAAATGGGAGATCAAGTTTTCTATCGAGTTAGTTTTAGGATGTGAATTATTATCAATCCAACCCTACAGGATGGTACCAACAGAGCTTTAGGAGTTTAAAGTGTAGTGGGAGAATTTGTATGATAAGGAATGAATACGGCCTAGTAATTCATCATGTGTTTCTATCATACATTCTTCCAAGAAAGATTATGTAACTTTTTACTTATGTGTGGATTATCATAGATTGAACCAAATGATGTTCAAGAACCGGTAACCACTTCTATGCATTGATATTCACTTCAATCTTTTGAGAGGTGCCCTGATTTTCCCCAATAATAACATGTGGTCAAGGTACAATTAGTTTAGGGTTTGGTAGTCTAACAAACACCACACATCTTTTAGGATCATATATTACATTAATTAATTAATAGTTATGTGATTTGGTATAATGAACACACCGGGGGTATTCATGTAATTAACGAATTAGATCTTCAATACATTTTTGAATTAGTTTTTGTTGTTTTTCATCGATGGTATTTTGGTGTACTTATATTTTGTAGAGGTTTATCCCAAACATCATGAAATCGTCTTTAGTACACTTATATGGAATCATATTTATGATAATATATCTAAATTTTACTTTTGGATTTATAGAATACACTTATTGGGTCATGTTATCTCACTGTCTAGAGTTTCAATGTACCTAGAGAAGGTTTCATCCTTGGAATATTCGAAGAGATGCAAGAATGTGTTAAATATTGTAGATTTATGGGTCTGGTAGGCTATTAACATCATTTCATCTATCACCTCTCCCATATGGTAGTATTGATGTCCAATATGACCAAAAAAGGAGTGAAGTTTTAATGGTCTGATTCTTTCAATAAGTCATCCCATATCATGAAGAATAGGTTGGCCTCAGTGCCAATCCCCACCATACCTAATATGGTTAAGGAATATATCATGTATTTTTACACAACTAGATTTGGACTTAGAGTAGTTCTGATGAAATAGGATCGAGCAGTTGCATATGACTCAATACCATTGAGATCGCATGAGAGAAATTATCCTACTCATGGCCTAGATTTACATCAGTGGTATAATCGTTGACATAATGGAAGCATTTTCTTTATGGTGAGATATTTGTGGCATGTAAAAACCATAAGATCCTAAAGTATATATTTTTACAATAGGAAATAAACATTCAGAATAGGTGGTGGGTCAAGTACCTATACTTTATTGACTTTTACTTTGACTACACTCCAGGTAATTGAAGAATATTTACCAAATCCTTGAGTAACAAGGCATAGATAAAGGTAGAGTGGGAACATTGTGATGAGTGGAAGAGGATGGAACTCTTTTCAAAGATGTATTTGGATGTTATGGAGTCCCACGGGTGAGAAACATTTATTTTTAGGTTTTTTCTTATCATTCTTATAAACTATATATAGGGAGGGAAGTTCAATGATCCATATGGATTTTCTCTAAGGGATATCTTATATGGTGGGGATCCACCTTCAAAATTTTCTTTTAGAAATTATAATGTTATTATTTTCTATGGTCATATATAAGTTCTTATAGGTTTATTCAAGGATATGATAACTGAATTTCAGGATTATAAATTGTTGGAACATCATGGGATAAAAATTATGTATTTTGATATTCATGGTAAATACTGGTTTCCATGCATGAAGAAGGTGATAATGGGATTTAGGGAATGATACTTCCCCTATAAATTGGTGAAATCCAATCATCAGAGGTCTTTTGAGTGATTATATCCCTTTCCCATTCTGGAATAGAAGTGGGAAGATATCACCATGGACTTTATGACATGATTTCTTAGCACACCGTTGAACAATAATATATAATGGGTGATCATGGATTGATTGATTATGGTTTCCCACTTCTTTCTGATCAGGGAGACCTTCATGATTGATGATCTCTATATCATCTACCTATGGGAGATATTTTAATTTCATGGTGTTCTAAAGAGTATCATTTTTTATTGAGATCCCCATTTCACATCATTGTTTTGGAAATTTATTAATAATTAATTGGGATCACGGGTTCATCTGAGTATATCCTATAATCAATAGACTGACGACCAATCTGAGAAAATGATTCAGAATTTGGGTGATATGTTTCTAGCCTATGTTTTGGATGTTTTTGGCCCTTATGACTAGTATGTAGAACAGGTGGAATGTACTTATAATTAACTATTTCTGTCATAAATATAAATGGTTCCTTTTCTGGCCATTTTGGATGTTATTGTTGTTCACCTAAGTTCAAGTTAGAGGTAGGTGATTCATTTTTCATTGGACCAATCTTTATGTAGGTGATGTCTGGGGAGGTCTAGATGATCATAATGTATTTTGTGGTTCCATAGAGATAGTAGAAATTATACATTGACCATCATAGATGACTTTTGGAGTTCTAGGTTGGTCATTGTGTTTTTTATTGGGCTCCACCTTGTCTAGGCAACATCATATCAAGAAGAAAGGAAAGCTAGGACTCCCAGGTTTTTCTAGCCATTTCATATAGTAGAGAGGTTTAGTCTAGTCAAAAACCATTTGGACATTCCACATCACAAGATTTTTATGAATTATTTTTTTAACATGTCACATATTTGTAGATATCACACAGACCTATCTCAAGTTATCGATGTCAATGACATTGATTTTGATGTTGATGCACCCTTAGAGGATAATATAATCTGTACATTGTACAATAGTTGGTATAATACCAGAGGGAATCCAATTCCACTTGTTTGAGTGAAGTGGAATCATGGGCATGTTCAAGATAAATCCTAGGAGTGGGATTATTATGTGCATGCATAATGGCCCATGTTTTTAAATGATACCCCATGGTGATTTTTGGGATCATAGCTTAAGGAAAATCTATTATATGGTGGGGAGGTTGTCACATCTCATATTTTAGTTAATTCATTCACATTTAAATTTTGGTTGAACAATTTATTTTTTGTGTTTAATAATTGTTCTTAGTGAAAAATGGGGCTTTAGAGGTGTTAGGTACTTTGAAATAATTGGTATAGTAGATGTCTTGTCATGGAATATGTCCTGATAGGAGCTGCAATAACATTTTCTACCTGGTGGTGTCATGATAGGTCATCATTAAGAGGGGTTGAGATGTCTTTTACCCCCATTCCACACCCCCACCCTAACATCTTTTAATCACATATTAACCCATATTTTTAATCTAACTTTGGATTTATTAATTTTAGGGATTCTACCAACCTCAAGTGAATTCTCCGATATCAATTCTCCATTTATTAATTTGTTCATTGATCCAGTGACAAGAATCAGTATATTCTTATTAGTTTTGATGAACACCTCTTATTCCCTCCTTATATTATCTTCCTCTAACCCTGAAGAGATGTATCAAAAAATGTCCATAGGATATCATTGTGCTGAACATGGATCTAGCGCTCAAACATGGGTTTCTCTTTCTTCATTCATAAGGTGGGTAGTCTAGAAAAAATCCTAAAATTTTATCTTAATCTATATTGTCACACCCACTGTCATCGAATTAGTTATTTTAATTCTCAAACCCACCGTATTTGAATTATTTATTTTATTAATTTTCTTTTTTCGGGTAGTCCGGGTTGAAGCCTTACTTAAAATTTTGAGTTTTTATTTTTAAAATGCATGTTTTGGCCTTGATTACGTCCAGTGCACCACGGTCGACACCGTGTAGCCTCGCCTAGGTTACCGCACGACCTCACCCGGTTCACTGCACGCCCTTCCAAATGGTCATCTAATGAAATAAGATGTATTATGAATGGTTTTATTAATAATAATAATAATTTCACTTGAGAATATTATTATTATTTTCCTGGATAATAATTTAATTGAGAGTATTATTTTATTAATAGCATTTAATGAAGTTGATCATTGTATAGTTTATTATTTAGTTTATTAAGTTTGTTACTATCTTGTTGTTGTTGTTTTTGATTTTGTTGTTGTTATTATTATTATTATTACCCTTCCATTTTTTAAGGGTCACAATTTATTTTTTTTACCCTTATTTTTTTCTTCCCTCTCTCCCTCACCATTGTATCTATATCATCAGATCCACCCCTTCCCCCTTGTTCGTGTGACTTCCCCACCCCCCCTGAAACCCTACCCCATGCACAGCAGTTGGACTTTCCCCTTCATCGCGCCCCTGTGTCTCCCCTTCTCCCTCTCCTACTGGTCGCGTCGCGCCCCTGCCTCCTCCCTGGACTTGCTTCATCGTGCCAAGTCCCCCCCTCCTACCCAGCATGCCACTCCCCTTCCTTCTGATCATAATTTCATCATTCCAAACCCAATCCTAGCCGTCGTACCATCCTCCCTAGGGCTCGTCATCTTCCCCCTAGCTCGCACCCCTACTCCACAGCTAGCTGGTCATATCGCCCTATCTCCCGGCGAGCAGTGTCATCCAACAAACCAACCGTTGAACTTCCATGGTTTCTGCTCTTTTACGCCACAACCCACACCACCCACTATTCCTATTGTGATTGTCACCATCGTCGCGACCTCCCTCCTCTCCGATGAAACCCAATCTTTATTTCATTTTTCTCTCATTGAGTTTTTTTTACAGTTGTTTTTGGGTCTGATTTTGAGGGTTAACCGCTTGTTTTCGGTTCTATCTCTTGGGTTATGCTTCCTATTTGATTCTTCATGGTGTGAATGTGGTACAGGTGAGCTTTGTGCCATTTTTCTGAAGCTTCTACACGCCATTATGTGGTTCTATGTCTTATCATATTTTAGATAATTTAATTTGGTTGTTTAGTTAATTTAACATGTTCTATGATTTAATTTCATGGTGCGATCTATGTTTATAATGTTTTTGCATGCTCGTTTTTGTGAAATTGGATTTCCGAATTAGAATTGGTGTTTATATGTGTGTTGTCATGTAAAAATTATTGGTAGTGTTGTATAGGTTTTGCGAAATGCGTTTTGAAAATTGTTTGATAAGAATGAATGATAAAAATTGCACTTTCTTTAAAAATGATCATGTTTTTTATTTCGACCTTGTTGTCATAAATTTTAAAAGTGCTTAATCAATTGTTTATATGGTGAAAATGAGGTTTTAGAATAGTTGAGTGTGTAATTAATTTTAAAATGGTCTTTTCGTGTAAAAAATTTTGTTTTTTAGGTGCAATGTTTTCAAGATGGGTTATTAGAGTTGTTCAGTTGGTGAAAACATAGTCTTCAAGGTTAATTGAGTTGTGTATGATTAAATTTTGATTTTTAATGTGTAGTGAATTATTTGGACGGGTTACCTTGTTTTTTTTTGTGAAAGTAAAAAAGGGGAAATCTTGTTTTGGAAATGGTTTTAAAGTATGGGTGATTTTATAAAGGGCCTTGTCTATTGTCTTGGTTTTCTTCAGAGTGTGTGAAATGAAAAATGGATGGTGTCTTGTAAATAATGGTGTTTTCTTCAAAGAGGATGGTCATTGATATGAAAGATGAAGTGTGTCTATTTTAATTGGATTTTTCTATCATTTGAAATGGATTGTTTAACATGTTGGCTTTGTGGTTCTCTTTTGGTTTATAAGCATTTGGGGTGTTGTTGATGTTGTTTTTTTATAAGTTGTTACAATGGTGTATTTATTTACAGAAGAGGTGAAAACCATCTTTGGAAAAAGAAAACAAATGTTTTAAGGCACATTTAATTTTAAGAGAGAGAAACTGAGTTTGTTTTAAGGGTAAAACCTTGTTGTATATTTTAGAAATCTATTATTAATTATTTAGATGATTTAATAATTTTTTAGTTTTATACGAATTATACTTTGAAAAGGTTTTGGTGTGCGCTTGGTTTAAAAAGTATATTTGTAGTGTTATTTTGGTGAAAATCGTTGAGGAGTCTCATGGAATTATTTTATTAATTTTTTAAATGATATATATATATATATATATATATATATATATATATATTAAATTGTGAATGTGATGCAAATTATATTTGAAATAGTCTTAGTGGGACTTCGATATTTAAAGAAGAGTTTAGTTGTGCAAGTAGTGGATTATGATGTAATTCCTTGTTTGGTTTGTGATATGTGAAAGTGATACACTATGCGAATATGGAAATTGATTGAGCATAAGGGAAAACCCTCAGTACCTTGGTCGGAAGATTGGGATTAGTGCGCTAGATGACACGTGAGCGGTTTGTCCCGGTTTCATCTAGAAGGATTGACGTTACAACACTAACTATACTTTTATGATGATTGGAGACCACTAGGTTATGGGTGTGTTTCCCTACTAGTGTCTAGTGCACGAGAGCATTGATTATTGTGGTTCCTATGCTATTTTTACTTTGAGGTACGATGTCTCTATCACACCATGCATACTAGCTACCTTAGGGGATTTACCCGCAGTGCTCTACTATTCATAACGTAGTGCATTCCGTTAGAATATGGACGACCACTTGGGTATGTGAATGTTCCTTATAAATTTTTCCTTCCATTTTAAAGTATTCTTTGTGAAATGGTTTTTTTCATTCAGTACCCTTTTCTTCTAACGTTCAGTTTTTAAATGTTTTCCTTAAAAGCTTTTTAAAAGTATTGTTTTAAATAATCATGTTAAATTATATTTTTTATGTTGTGGAATGGAACCTTTTTATCGGGTTGTATCCTACTGCAAATTTGGCTCAAAACCCTACATACACTTTTGGATATATATAGACCTTGTCCTTTGTGTATTTCAGGTTGTGTCATAATGCTTAGTGATGGTGGTTCTAGATGTTGTTGGTCTTCGGGTGCAGGTTGGTGTTGGTAGCTTGAGGATGCGGATTCTCATGTCACATGAAGGTTGGTATTTTATTTTTAGTTGTCTTTCTTTGTTGTTGTTCACTTAGGTTTTTTAGTTGAATTGTAGACTCAAACCTATTTATAGTTAAAGGCATGTTTGGTTATCGGTTTTCAGTTTCAATTTATTTATCTTGTTGGTTGTTTTTATGTCTCTTATTTTGTGTAAATCATTCCCACGTATTATTTTGATACTCATACACTTGTTCCAGCCCATGCAGATCATAAATTCCCTTTGGGCCATGTCACGAACCGGGTCGAACGTTGGGTCGGATGGATACCAGGCCTGGTTCTTGGAAAAATTGAATCATAGGAGTTTTTCGTTCATGGGTTGTGTTCTTTTTGGATTGATTCTATGTAGAGAAACATTAAGGGTGTCATAAATTGACGTTCTAGCTACGAGCAAGGTGCCTGGCCAGCACACCTCGTGGTGAGACTCGAGTTACCAGAGTAAGTTTAGGTTTTTCTGAGTCGTTGGTCCTTGTGATTAATCTTGTTAAGGGGAAATGAAAAGGGAGTAGGGTCAGTAGTTCCAGTGAGCTTGCATGGTCTGGAAAGCCATGTGGATTCATGGATTCTATCGTAGAATACTCTCTATGGTGGTGGCGTGATTGTAATATGACCGCCATCCATATGTCTCAGTCACCCGCCAACACTAGTCTCATTCTACATCTTTCCTCGTCTATTTGTTTTGGATTCATGGAAATATGGTTTTTAAGTAAAAATGATTTGGTGTTTTAATAATCGGTAGTTGTGTGGTGTGTCCTTATATTTTGGGAATGTTGTATGTGGGGTGTTTTGAGCCGAGAATCTTTTTTGGATGATTTTCGTCTTGATTTTGAATTCATATGGGTCAGTTGGTGTTAAAGCTTGTCATTTTTGGCTTCTTTTGAAAATTGATTTGGGAAGCCCTTATTGTGGTTCCCTCTGCAGTTTTAGTGTTCTCTTCTGGTATGTCTTGACCATTTGACCAGTTTTATTTGGGTCCATAGTTTTCTTTTATGACTGGTGCATGCCCTCCTATAGAGCGTTAGCATGTGATTGAAGTGCGTTCATGGGCTATTCACCATTGGCCGACCCTATAGTTTATTAAAGAAAGGAATATCCCTTTTTAGTGATAGTTATAAGTCTATCCCTTTTCCCCTTTTCGGTTAAGCAGATCCTCTCGCAGCGGGATGACTGATTCGAGGGTAGTTGGATTGAGTTTTGGTCTCTTTGAGTTGTCTGAGTCGTCGGGTATGATGTTTGATATCGTTTCGTCTGAAAGTTCCCCTTGGAAGCGGTGAAAGGAAATCCATCAGGGAAGGGTGAAGGCTATTCAGAGTTATCGATGTTTATCGATGCTTGAAAGGCTTATACCACTTTCATCGGCCACAATTTTCACGTTTGGTGATGTCTTTCAGTGTGAGTTCTCATCAAAGTGCAAATGTGGATTTCGTGAAACCCTCCAAGAATCCCTGTTTTCAAAGGAGTGTGTCCTCCTCTTAGATATTTATAATTTTTCTATTCAAGGGATATTGTTTTTCTTGCGTCTTTCCTTCTTATGTTTCATAGTTAATGTGAAAAGTTTATTCATGTACATCATCTAAACCTATGTTCTGGTGGATATGACATGAGGGAGTAGTTGTATATTGTGGTGTGTTTTGTTTTTTGGTGTTTTCTCGGTTACAGTGTGGTTGCGTGTAACACCAAAAGAATAATCTCTGCTCGGGAGTATTCTATGCCTGACAGGGAGGCAGGAGATGCTTCAAACATCAGGGCTCTATCTATAGGACTTGTAGTGAAGTTGGAATGTGGTCAGGAACCAAGGGAGTGTATGGGACCCCAACCTTATTTATGTCATTAGTATTGAAGGTTAAGGAGGTTTAAATTGTTTCGTGTGGTTCCGTTTTGAAAGACCCGTTTGGGTGTTTGAGGCTTCCCATGGATATGAGGAAGTGTGGTCACCTTGTACCTTAAGGTCCTGGGGGATGTCCCCCTCCAGAAGTAATCTCTTTTACTTGTTCTTATTCGGTCTCTTGGGTAAATTGGTCAAAATTTTTAATAGTACTCATCCAATGATTTATAGTTGTTGTACTTTCTACGGTTGTTGTTTTGACGCCTGGTAGTTGGGCCCGGCCCTCCCCACCCCTTATGGTGGGGTGCTTGGTCACCATCAGAAAATTTTCAATGTTTTGTATCTTCTGTCTGTTATAATGGTGGGGAGACCCATGATGGGTCTCACACAAATGTCTCTGGAATGAATTAGTGATGACCCTTCTTCATAATGGTGGGGAGTCCACCCAGGCCTCCCTGTGTCAGTTTTCTAATCTTGTCTCAGGTGTTAGTAAGTTTCTAATAGTGGGGATACCCTTTGGGATTCTCCCTGTTGGCCTTTTAGTTTTGTTCCTAGAGATAACTTAGTGGTAGGGCAACAGAGTGTTCTTTGGACTTGTTTAATCTTGTTTGTTCATTTTATCCAAACGATGTGGTTTTCATTTAATAGTGCTTGAGGTGTTTCGAATTGTGAAGTTGGTTTCCATGGGTGTGAGAGTTGTTATCCTTGATTAATTGACTGGAGATGTTCTATCTCTTTGGGGAAAGTGACATATATCAAGTATCCTTTTAATGAGTTTCTTGATTTTGTCATTTGAGTCACTTTCTCTAAGAATAGTGGTTTTTCCTCTCTCCGCTTGTTTTTTGTAGGGATCCTCTTTAGGACTTAAGGGGGTATTGTTTTCTCCTTTGTGGCTCAACCATTGTTATGGATCTCCAGGGATGGAAAGCTTTATGGTGGGGAGAATTGTCACACCCACCTTCTTTGAATTAGTTATTTTAATTTTCACACCCACCATCTTTAAATTAGTTATTTTATTAATTTTATTCCGTCGGGTAGTCCGAGTTGAATCCAGACATAAAATTTTGAGTTCTTATTTTTAAAATGCAAGTTTTGTCCTTGATTTCATCCAGCGCACTGTGGTCGACGTCGCGCAGGATCGCCTGGTTCACCATGCGACCTCGCCCGGTTCACCACATGCCCTGCCCAATAGTCATCTAATGAAATAAGATGTATTAAGATTAGTTTTAATAATAATATTATTATTAATTTCATTTGAGAATATTATTAATAATTTATTAGATAATAATTTAATTGGGAGTATTACTTTTATTAATTGCATTTCATTATGTTGATCATCGTATAGTTCATTGTTTAGTTTATTATGTTTTTTACTATCTTATTTTAATTATTATTATAATTATTACACTTCCATTATTTTAGTTCTTTTAGGGTCTATTTTTATTTTTCTTTCTTTTCCCCCTCATTTTTTATTCCCTCTCTCCCTCACCTTTCTGTTTATCCTGTTAGATCCCCCTTCCCCTTGGTTCACGCGACTTCCACACCACCCTAAAACCATACCCCATGCGCAGTCTTTGGACTTTCCCCTTCATCATGCCCCCACACCGCCCCTTATCCCCCTCCTACCATTCACGCTTCACCCATTCCTCCTCCCCAGACTTGCGTCTTCGCACCAAGTCCCACCCCCCCCCCCCCCCTTCTACCCTAGTGTGTCACTCCCCTTCCTCCCGCTCGGAATTCTGTCATGCCACACACAATACTAGAAACCTGACCATCCTCTCCATGGCTTGTCGTCTTCCCCCTGGCTCTTACCCATACTCCACAGCTAGCCCATCACAACGCCCTATCTCCTGGTGAGAAGTTCCGTCCAACAAACCATCCACCAACCTTCATTTGTCACTTCTCTTTTGCACCACGACCCACACCACCCACCGCTCCTCTTGTGACCGATGTTGTCGTTACCACCCTCCTCTCTGTTGGAACCAGGGTCTTCAAAGCATGATTTGGCGTATGGTTTGTGTTTGTTGTCAATCCTCAGTGGAAGTTAAGGATGTGTACCAACAAAGATATCATACCGTTCAAGCAGAAAACAGTAGTGAATGTGGCGCTGTTTCCCAGTGTTTGCCAAATTTTTTGGCCTGAAAATCGGCCATTAAAGTAAAGTGTTTTTGGAAAAGGTACTTGCGCGCCGAGCTCTTGGAGGATAAAATACTTGTGCGCCATATGTTTTTGAGGATCAAAACATCAAAATTTGGCTAAGGAAAGAAGGTCGTGCAAGTATTGGTTGGTTCGCGCAAGTGAGTTGCGCGACAGAGGTTGCTGGAGACAAGACTTGTGCGCCGCTGAGGGACTTGCGTGCCTACGCACAGGGGGTCCAGTTTGCCTATAAATACTGGAACACCCCTCCTCATTTGCAACAGAGTTCGAGACTTAGAGACTTTTCGAGCTCTCGACGCGCAGATGGTTGAGCCGCACAGGTGGTAGTTTGGTCGCGCAAGTAGAGCTTGCGCACCGATTGTCTGCTGAGCGCCCAAGGCGGTTTGGGAGAGAAAGGAAGTGGACCGCGCAAGTTTGTTATCGGGGAAGGAAGCGCCGCGCAGGTTCATTGGTGACACTTGCATGCCAGTCTGGACTTGCGCGCCGTATTGGGACTTGCGCGTCCGGCTTGGAGAAGCGCGCCGGGTTTTGCTGAAGCCCACCGGCCTGTTTGGAGCTGCACGAAAGCCAGGAGACTACCCGATACATTCGAGGAAAAGTTATATTCTGCTTCTGGTGAGAATCAGACTTCAATAGAGCATCTACATACAACGAAGGATTCATTCTTATGGAAATGATGAAGAGACCTTCACGTCTATAAACTGAGTGAGACTTCACCAACGGCAGTGAGCTAGGGGGAGTCAATGGGAGTGACCCGAGGGACGTAGTGAGCTATCCCTGAACAATTGTAAAGACAATGAGCCTGGGACAGAGTGTCTGTACCCGATCTTTGTAATCTACAGCTAGTGAAGCATAGTGGATTTTGGTACGACCGACAGCCTGTCGGCGTATGCTCCTTGGACGTAGCCCTTAGTGGTGAACCAAGTAAAAAGGGTTGTGTCTCCTCTGTGCATGTGATTGTTTGCTTTCTAATAATAATCATCATACAGGTTCAATGAGTTCCTACCAACGTGGGAACAAGATCTATCACTTTAAAAGAAACAGTGGTCACCCTGATTCACCCCTCCCCTCTCAGGGTGTCACGGGGTCCTTCACTCTCTGATGAAACTCCTTCTTTATTTCATTTTTTTGTCTTTGAGTTTTTTTTTCATTGGATTTTGGGTCCGATTATGAGGACTAACCACTTGTTTTTGGGTTCGATCTCTTTTTTTAGATTTCCTCTTTTCTTCTTCGTGGGTCAAATATGGTGCGGGTGTGTTTTTCACCATTTTAAGAATCTCTTACATGCCGGTAGGTGTTTCAATGCATTGGAATCTTTTAGATAATTTAATTTGGTAGTTTAGTTAATTTAATATGTTCTATTATTTAATTTCATGGTGTGATCTATGTTTAGAGTGTTTTGGCAAGCTCGTTTGGTGAAATTGGATTTCCAAATTAGTAGTGTTGTTGTTTATGTGTTTTTTGTTGTGTGAAAATTTTTGGTAGTGTTGTATAGGTTTTGCGAAATGCATTTTAAAAATTGATTGACATGAATGCATGATGAAAATTTCACTTTCTTTAGAAATGATCATGTTTTTCATTTCGACCATATTGTGGTAAATTTTAAAAGTGATTAATAAATTTTCTATATGGTTAAAATGATGTTTTAGAATAGTAGAGTGTGCAATTGATTTTAAAATGGTCTTTGCATGTAAAATATTTTGTTGTTTTGGTGCAATTTTTTCAAGATGGGTTCTAGGAATTGATTAGTTGGGGAGAAATTAGTCTTCAAGGGTAATTATGTTGTGTATGTTTAAAATATGATTTTTAATGTGTAGAGAATCATTTGGGCATGTTGCCTTGTTTTTTCTTTGTGAATGGAAAAAAAGTTAAAAGCTTGTTTTGGAAATTGTTTTAAAGTATGTGTGATTTTATCAATGGGTTTGCCATTATCTTGGTTTTCTTCGGCATGTGTGAAATGAAAAAAGGATGGTGTCTTGTAAATAATTTTGGTTTCTTCACAGTGGTTGGTCTTTGATATTAAAGATGAACTGTGTCTAATTTAATGTGATTTTTTTCATTAGAAATGGATTGTTTGACATGTTGGCTTTGTTGTTCTCTTTTGGTTTAAAAGTATTTGGGGGTGTTGTTGATGTTTTTTTATAAGTTGTTACAATGGTGTATTTATTTGTGTATTAGGTGCAATCCATCTTTGGAAAAAGAAAACAAATGTTTTAAGGCACTTTTAATTTTAAGAGATAGAAATTGGGTATCTTTTTAGGGTAAAACCTTTTTGTGAATTTTAGAAATGTATTATTAATTATTTAGATGATTTAATAATTTGTAATTGTAATGTGAATTATACTTTGAAACGTTTTTGGTGTGCGCTTGGTTTAAAAAGTGGATTTTTAGTGTGTCTTTGGTGTAAATCCTTGCGGCATATCAGGTAATTGTTCTATTGGGTTTTTAAATTTTATATATATATTTTTTTTTAAATTGTGAAAGTGATGAACATTATATTTGAAATGGTTTTGGTGTGCATTTTATCTTTAAAGGGGAGTTTAGTTTTGGAAGTGGTGGCCTATGATGTAATGACTTATTTGGTTTTTCATATATAAAAGTGATACACTATGTGAATGTGGAACCTGATTAAGCAACAAGGGAAAACCATGGGTACCTTTGTGGGTGGATTAGGACTAGTACACTAAATGACACATGAGTGGTTCATCCCAGTTTCATCTGGAATGATTAACATTACAACACTAACTAAACTTTTGTTATAATTGGAGACCACTAGGTTATGGGTGTGTTTCTGTACTAGTGTCTCATGCACAAAAGAGTTGATTATTGTGGTTCATATTCCACGTTTACACAGAGGTATGATGTCTCTAGCGCACCATGCATACTAGCTGCCTTAAGGGATTTACCTGCAATACTCTACTATTAATGACATGGTGCCTTCCGTTGGCATATGGAAGACCACTTGGATATGTGCATATTCTTTATAAATTTTCCATTCCATTTTAAAGTAGTATTTGTGAAATGGTTTTTTTATTTCAGTACACTTTTCTTCTTACTTTCAGTTTTTACATGTTTTCCTTAAAAGTGTTTTAAAAGTATTATTTTAAATAAGAATGTTAAATTATCATTTTGATGTTGTGGCATGGAAACTTTTTATCGGGTGTTATCCTACTTGGAATTTGGATCACACCCTACATACACCTTTGGGTGTATGTAGACCTTGTCCTTTTTGTATTCAAGGTTGGGGAATCATGCTTAGTGATAGGGGTTTTGGATGTTGTTGGTCTTTGTGGGTCAGTTGGTGTTGGTAGCTTGTGCATGCGGCTTATCATTTCGATTGGAGGTTGGAATTAGAGTTTTAGTTCTCTATCTTTGTTGTTGTTCACTTTGGGTTTTTAGTTGAATTGTAGAATCAAACCAGTTTATAGTTAAAGGCGTGTTTGGTTGTCGGTTTCCAGTTTCAGTTTAAATATCCTGTTAGTTGTTTTTTATCTCTTGTTTTTATTAAATAATTCCCACATATTATTTCGATGCCCAGGCACTTGTGTCAGCCCATAGGGATTGGGAACGCCCTTCATGCCATGTCGCGGACTGGGTCAGACGTAGAGTCAGATGGAGACCCGGACTGGTTCATAACATATATAGTATGTGAAACCTATGATATTGAACTAATATTACAAGAACATGACCTAATTAAGTTATAAACCCAATAATTTTGATGAAGCCTTATGCATAGACCTCCCTTGGACCTTTTTCATCAGTTGGTGTTGAGACTAAGACCTGTAGCCACCTTAGGGGTGTTCCAACCACTAACCCCTATTTAAAAAATGTATTGATCAATTCTATATAACATGATAAAATTGGAATATTATTTTAAATATATGTGAATTTTATTATAATGAAATTGGCATAACTTGGTAATTATGACTATCAACTTAGGAAAATATTCCTTAGCTATAAGTGATTATTTAGAATGTTAGTAAATTTATCATGAAAACAATATAGAAAGTGGATATAATGGACTAAGAATGGTAAAATTGTCTTAATTGTTATGGGAAATGAATTTTATAATTATATTGATATTTTCTAACTTTTCCTAATAGAATAAATGGATTTTTAATTGGTAATTTGATAAATCGTCTAATATGGATTGTGTTATCATATTTTGAATGTTTGATTTTTGGTATTATAATGGATTTCATTCAATATTTTCTTATTCAAACTCGTTGATTATGTTTTATGACTAATGTATCAGTGCATTGTTACGTACCACCCAAGAGATGGATACATGGTAATGTACTGCTGGAGGACTTGATGCATGGTAACATACTACTTGATGTAAAGATTCAAGGTTTCATATGGCATGAGGGATATATTCATGGGTGTGTACTACATGAGGTATTGATGCATGTGTCCATACTTCCTAAGGGAAAGATTCATAGTTACATGATTCTAGAGGGATGGATGTAAATTATATTTGCTTCCTTAGAGTGAGAACCAGTGTTCTGGGAGATTCATCCCCAGTAAGAGGATTCATCAGTGTTCTTCATGATTCATCCATGGTATGAGAATCCCCTACTTTACATATATATTCAGCATCATGTCCAAATAGGTTTGTCTGACCCTGGGTGTCAGCGTAGAGATCGAGGGTCAGAAGGTTTATGGTAATTACATATTAATTTATGAATTATTTCCCCTATTTATCATATCATTGTATAATATATTACTAAATGATGGATTATTTAGACACTGTGGGTGTAAGACTACAATGTTTTACAAAAATATTGTTTAGTAAACATTTGATACATAGGTAGACTTCATGGATAATGGTATGGAAAATGGAAAGGTCACTTGTACATGATTGATTACTTGGATGGATGTGATTGAATAATAGTGATAGGCACAGGCATAGGGTTTAGGACTAAGGTTGTAGTCTTTCCTTATCAGTCTATTTAGTCATTTATTTATAGTACTTTATTATGACATATTGTATGACATAAAATTGTTTAGTAGTATTATTATTATTTTGTTTTTATATATATTTCTGTTTTCATTTGGTTATGTCTACTTATCTACTTGTTCATTATACTATTTCTATTTTTTTAATTATGTTGTTGTGTCAAATATGTTCTAGAGGTTATTTTCTCTACACTATATTCCTTACACCCACTCTTCTAGTTGGAATACTTTGGCACATGGGGAGGTGCAGTTGATTTCACATAATTTCCCATCTCGGTCATGTGAGGGAGTACTAGGTTTGGAATGTTACTAGGGGGATGGGTTATAAGCCTAAAGCATCAACTATATTTTGTAGTGTTTCATTTCTATTTATTAATAAATAATCTATTAGGGGTTTTTAAAGTGTTATTTATCAAGAATAATAGAGGAAAATTGCATGGATGAAAGAAAAATTGAAATAACATGGATCTAATAGAGAAACACAAAATTTTTGGCAGTTGGAAAAGGAAAATACAATAGTTTATATTTTTTGGCAGTTGATAGGCACCATCACTAAAGAAATTACTGGTCTTATAGATCATCCTATAGTAGTAAATTCTAATCTCAATACATAACATATCTAAAACACTCTTTTATTTATTACTATGATTATACTGTATCTTATTATGGTTTATTTTGTGAGGAGGAGTTGAGATAATGTGAGATGAGTGTTCTATTTCAATTATATGGGTTTTTATTGGTATAAAATCATGGGATAGTTATCGATTAATTGTTTTTGATGCGTATGAGAAGACCTCTCAGGAAAACTCAATAAGTATTTTAAATACATATAAAAGTATCTAAAAATGTGATTCATAGGGTTAAAACCATGAGAACAATGTCAGAATTCCTTAAAATGATAAGAAAATTAAAATAGATTGATTTTTAAAATGTAGTAACTGACAACACATCGATCTAAGTTGAGGATTTACTAGGATTCCTATAAACACTTTTTAGTGTTTTTAAACACTAAAATGTGTGTACAATAGTCAAAACACAAAAAATAATCTCAGATTAATGTGAAATCATGAGAAAAATTTCATTGAGTTTTTTTATTATGAGTACGAGATGGTGTCATGTCCATCTGACATGTGGTGTGCTCAGAATGACCCAATATGATGTTTTAAAAGATATCAAAGTCTTTAAAAAATGTGTGTCTCGGGGTTAAAACTATGAAAAAACATCATATTACAGTAAAGTCAAAGGAAAATTATTATATATTGATTATTTAAATACATTAATTGATAAAACATGAATTTGAGTTGTATTTCTTCCATGATGCCCATAAAGACATTTTGTGTTTTAAAACACTAAAAAACATGCATGAAATAGTCCAAACCATATAAAATGACAACAGATTTATGTGAAATAATAGGGAAATTTGAATTGAATTATTTTGAACCTTTTTGAGTGGAAAAAACATCCACATGACATATAGTGTGATTGAAATAACTCAAAATGAGTTTAAATATAAAAAAAGTTTTTAAAAACTGATTCATGGGGTAAAAACAAAGAAAAAAACACTAGAGTTTTTTGAAATCATTGGAAAATGGCTATATTTTTTAGATATAAGGATCAATTACACATCAATCAGAATTGTGTTTTTTTAAAGATCCGAAAAAAATTAGTGTTTTAAAACACTAAATCTTGCATGTTATGGTCAAAAAAAATAAAAGAACATCATATTATCATGAAATCATGGTAAAAAACTTATTGAATTGTTTTTAATGTGTAAAAGTTGGTATAATTTCAATCTAACATGTGGTGTGCTCGGAATGACTCAATAAGCAGTTCTAAAATATATCATTTTCCTTAAAACATGTTTATAGGGGTCAAAACATAGAAAACTACATCTTATAATCATGAAATCATAGGGAAATGAATCTATGTTTATTTTCAAAATGTATTAATTGACACCGATTTGAGCTGAGATGAAATTTTCCCAAGATTTTCTCAAATGCATTTTTAGCATTTCAAAAACACTAAAATGTACATGTGGAATTCAAACCCCAAAAAAACCTTGTATTTATGTAAAATTATGGGAAAACTACCGTTTAATTATTTTTTACATGTATTAGATGATGGAACGTTCATACAACATGTGGTGTGTTTGGAATTACCCAATAAGTTGTTTTAAAAGATATTAAATTATTGAATAACCTTCTAAGGGAGTTAAAACCAATAAAAATTTTCAAAGTACTATGAAATCATAGGAAAATGGACTTATAATGTTTTTCAAAATATATTAACTAAAGAAACATAAATCTGAGGTATGGTTTTATTGTGATTTACGAATATACATTTTTAGTATTTTAAATAACTAAAACTTGTGTGTAATAATAAAAACCATACGAAATGACCTTAGATTGATGACAAATCATGGAAAAACTATCATTGTATTATTTTGGAACTGTAAGAGTAGATGGAATGTCAATCTACAGTGTAGTGTTCTTGTAATGAGTAAATAATTAGTTTTAAAGGATATCAAGGTCTTAAAAAATGGGTGTCAGCTGTTCAAAATCAATAAATTATATTGGAGTGTTGGGAAATCATAGTACAATTACCATGGATTTTAATTTAAAATGTATGAACTGAAGACACGTTAATCTAATTTGTGGTTTTTTCAGGATGATAATAAATGTTTTTTATTCAAAAACACAAAAAAATGTGTATGATGATCAAAATAAAAGAAAACGACCCTGGATTGGATTAAAATCATGAGAAAACTATCATTGAATTATTTTTTATGTGTATGATCTAACGGAACATCAATACAATGTTTGGTCTTATTATAACGAATCAATAAGATATTTTATAAGATATCAAAGTCTTTAAAAATATGTGTCAGCTAGTCAAAAGCATGAAAACAGCATCTGGTGTTGGAAATCATAATATATTTATCGTAGATTAATTTTTGAAATGCAGGGATTGAAACCACATTAATCTGGGTTTTAGTTTTCTCTGGATGAAAATTAAAGAATTTTTTTCATTGAAACTCGAAAACATGCATGTAATGGTCAAAGACATAGAATGAGACATCATATTGACAAGAAATATTAATACAACCATCATAGAATTTTTCTTCTAAATTATTGGAACTAATGTCATATAAAAGTCTTTAAAATATATTTATTGATTAATTTCAAGAACTCTACACATCAGTTTCAAAATTGATTAGACTTTCATAGACTAATCCATTTTGAGTTCCATGTGTTGAATCATATCATGAATAGGTAAGATTAGGTTTTTAAAGTGTTGTGTTGAATCATATCTTAAATAGGTAAGTTAATGTTTTCAAAGTGTTATGGATGATATATTTTGTTTAGAATTTTATTTTTTTCATTATCAAAACAACATATGTTAACAAAAAAAATTAATATATCTTACACCTATTCCTTTTTATATTCCTTTTCCAAAATATTATGGATTTTATTATACGTTACAGATGTTGGAAGTAGGCAATGGGTTCACCATTCTGATAAATAACACTCCTCAAATGGTAGTCATGATGGATTGTAGTTTTTTTGGTACGGTTAAATATTATCATTGATTTCACTATAAATCTTATTTACTTTTGTCATTTCTGATTTCTATATATTTTTTCTTCGAGTTGATGATATGATGTGCCTAGTGGATGTTAGACTGGATAATGAATTTTGGATAGATTCAATCCCTATATATTTGATAGATTGTTGTGTATATATGACTATAAATTTATAACGTGTGGTTGTTCATATATGAATGTAGATTGATTTCTATGTTTAATGTATTTTTATGGTTTAGTTTACTGTATGATTGAGGTTGTTCTATATATATTTTAAAAAAAATTAAAAAGAAAATTTATTTCATATTTTTAGTAGTAGTTTCTGATAACTGTTACTAAAATAAATCGTTGATATAATATAGAGAAGTCATTCAGCTATTTTTTGTAGAAATAAAAAGTAAAACACTGCAATATTAATTAGTGGTGGTTATTAAATTTTTTTATTTATTTATTTTCATTAAGAAAAATAATGAAACTATTGCTAAATACCCAAAAATGAAACGTAAAAAAACAACTTCTAAACCAAGTAAAAACATTACTAAATGATTATTGACAATAAAATGCATTGAGGTTTATATAACCACTGCTAAATCAATTATTTGTGGTTTAAAACACATCCAATCGTTCAAAAAATAGTCATTACCCCTCATATTTCATGTAGGTGTTCATTGTGATAATGCATCACATGCGTGTGATATGCCTTTTTTTGTAGTCACCACCCCAATCTATTGATGACAATCTTATAGTGGGGACCTTTCCATTATGTCAACCATGGAAGGGTCTCTGAGGGATATGTCGTATTATGTTTAATTATCCAAACTTTTTTAAATATTGGTTAATTATTTAAATGTTTGAAAATTAATTGATAAGTTTAAAATGGATGAACAGTTAATTAAATAAATATATTTTATAATTTTGTGATCCTAAAATAGTTTTTAATAAACTGATAATAATAAATTTATTCTTATTTTTGTTTTAAAATTCATTTTTCAATATAATATAAGATAAAATCCATATAGATAAGCCTATTTTATCATGTTAATTTTAATTAAATATATAAAATTAACAAATAAATCATAATTAATTTAACTGGATTCATGTTTTTAAATAATATAACATAAATTTAACTATAATTAATGGGATCAGATATAGATGTTTCAGAAACTAAAGCACCACCTTGGACACCGACAACTATATTCGGTCTCGATGGACTTGTATGATTGCACTAAATAATTTCGGCTTCATTCTGAGGAAGTCATAAAGAATGGAAAACAAAAGCATTAGTTCTAAGAATAGTACAATGTGGTCCCTTTTAAGGTATATCCCTCACCGTAGGATCTCAACCAAGGAGAATATGAAGCTTTTAGGGCAGCGTAGGTTCTTAGTGATTAAAAACACACAAACGGATAAGGAAAAAAAGGACACAAAAATTTATGTATTTCAACAAGATTTCCTATGAATATGGGAGAATGGGTTATCATTCTATTTCTTTTCTCCATATAAAACATCGAAGGATGCATAGATTTACACTGAATTGTTTCTCTTTAACAACTTCTGGGGTTCAATCCCATTTTATAAATGAAGGAAAATCCAATTTTTCTTAACTTTTTTGGGTAGATAATCTACACTTTAAATCATCCACAACACTTGTTGGATAGACATTGTGTTGGTTGGGTTGGTTATCAGCTAAAGAAAAATATCTTGCATATAGTTTTACCATCCATTGAATTCTCCCTTGACTATGAGTGGTCCCCACAAATCTCCCCCATAAGACCAATATTTGGTAGAATATAGACCAGTAGTCTACTTAAAGGAATCCTACTTCTCTTTTGGTGGACCTTTTTCATCATATCATCCCTATTCTCATTTTTTTAGATTTTTTAAACATTCACCAAAATTTCTCCCAATGTATTATGAATCCAGTGATATCATACATCGATGTTTTTGGACCAAGAATGAAATTTCAGGTTCTTACTAAGAATAATATCTCTCTAACTATCATAATATATAATATCATTCTCCTAACTATGTCTCAGCTCATGAAAAAACTTCTTCATCCACATAATCTCCTTAAATAATTTAGTGACCACAATATAATCAAATTTGGTGGTGGACAAAGAAAAAAACTTATAATGTCATGATATCCAAGAGAATTTTCCCACATTAAATAATATCAGGTACATGGATATGGATTTTTTTGTCTCTAAATCTGAAATCATATATGAATCTATTAATCCTTATAAAAAAGTTTTATCACTTCTAAAACATAAACAATGACTATATTTAACAAAGAGATACCTAAATATTCATTTGAGATCTATCAAATTCTCATTTCATATATTTGGTAATAATCTTCTCACAATGGTAATAGTTTGTGGAATATCTAGTCTGTTTCACACCATGTCACACATAAGACTTCCAAGTACTGACTTATAAGAAAAAATTTCCATTTATTATTTCTCCTCCTTGGTTTATGGACTATGACTTATTGTAATCCTAAAGTGACTTGAAAGGGGAGTACTAACTGGTTTTCCATTATAATGTTAATCCTTTCAAGAACACTTTAACTACATCACTATTAATATTTCCAAATCTTATTATTCATACTTTCAGGAGTAATTTTCCTACCAAGAATTTGATTACAGTGTTTGAGGTACATTATTTCAAAATATGTGTTCAACTCTTTCATCTTCCTATCAATCTTGGCGATATCTCTTCCAACAATCACCATGTCCTTAACATAAACTAGCAAGATAATAAAATATCTATCAAAAAATGGTTTGATGAAAATGCAGTGATCATCAGTTGTCCTCCTATATTAATTTTTATTTTTAAATGACTATAATATCATATACCATTTTCTCGGTTCCTATTTCATAATATATACATATTTCTTAAGTTTTCATATGAGGTTTTCTTTTCTATTTCAGCTAAAATACCTCTAATTATTCCACGTATATACTCTCATCAAGACCACCATGTAGTAATTCTATCTTTACATCCAGTTGTTGGACCACCAGGTTTAGACTAGCCACTAATTAAAAAACTCTTATAGAAGAAATTTAAACAAGAAGTGTAAAAAATTAATCAATTTCAATACCTTTTATCATAAGTAATCCCTTAAAAACATTCTATCTCTATAGAATATTTGTGATAAAACATCTTATCCTTTGATTTCATATGACCACTTATTCTTGTGTTCCTTCTTTCCATGTGATAACTCCATCAAATAAAATGTGTAGTTCATGTGTAAGGTTGTCATCTCCTCTTGCATGTAATTTTCCCATTCCTACTTCAAATGACTCTTGATTGAAACAAACATAACCATCTAGATCTCCCCCATTAGTGAGTATCACATTCTCTTGTGGTGAGTATCTACGACTCATTTTTTATTCTCTGGTGGATCTCTTCAACTATGCTTCATGGATAATTTTTTCTATAATATAGTATGATTGATACATATCAGTAAATGGAGACATATTACCTAGTAGTGATGTATCATCAATGTCACATATCTCTCTCACACTAGGTGAGAATGATGATGGTGATACTGGTTCCATATTGATTGGAATTTCCTCATACTACAACTTCTATGAATTTTTTGGATTCTCAAAATCTCCAATCATCTGATCTTGAAGAAAAACCGCATTTCATCTTATGAGGATACTCTTATTGATAAGATCCTAGATTTGGTATTTAAACTCTAAATAAGAAAATGTTGAAAAGATACAATGCTTTCCTTTTCCATCCATCATCACCCTTTCACCTTTCGTGATGTGAACAAATTCCCTACAACCAAATACTATTAAGTGTTTGTATAAAACATATTTACTTATCTAGGAACTTTTGGGAATGTCATAGTTCAGTGGAACTTAGGGATAAATGTTAATAAGATCAATTGTGGTCCTCATTTCCTCCCCCAAAAAGAATTTTTAGAAGATTAATTTTAGATTATACACATGACCCTCTTTCAAATTGTTTTATTTATCCTCTCTATGATGCCATTATGCGTAGGCATCTTCAAAACTAATTTCTGTAGCGTAAATCTAAAACTCATTTAGTACTCATCAAATGGACCATGGTACTCTCCTCTATTATCAAATCACACACAATTTATCCATATTCTTTTTTCTCTTTCCACATTCACAAGAAACTTTTTAAAATTATCATGTAATTGATTTTTAGTTTTTGAATAAAAGATCCAAACATTTATAAAATGGTCATATATAAAGGTAAAAAATAAATATCACCTCTCATCTACATGGTTATCATCGTTAATACATTATTGTGAATCAAATTGAAAAAATTTTATTTTCTGGATGGTAAATAACCACAATATGATATTATAAGTTGTTTTCACATGATGTAATCTACACAGGTATACAAATGTGTACCTTTTAGTCCTATAAAAATATCATAACTAGATTGAATTTTGATTCCTCTATCACTATTGTGACCAAACCAACTATTCCAAAATTATACAAGAAAATATTTTCATGTTTTATTGACCTCACCTCTACATGTTCTTGGATCTGTGAGATAAATAGAAGTATCATTATTTACTTTTTAAATGAAAATGTTTACCTTTGGTAATATTAAATTTACCAATACTAAAGGAAATAAAATATCCATCATATTCAAGAATTATAGTTGATATGTGATTAAGGGGAATATCAGGAACATGCCTTACATCCTTCAATAGTAACATGTATCCAATTTTAGTTTCTATATATATATATATATTATCAATACCAGTGATTTTGTATGAACTGTGATTTCTAATCTTCAAATGTATGAAACTCTCTAATGTGTAAGATGATATTAAAACACTTCTAAAAGTTTCATGGTTTCAGGCACTCAAATCAATCACCCATGTCAAGTCTTTTCTTGAAAAATTGACCTAATTGTCTTCTCAAACAATAATGATCATCTCTATGACAAATGGAGCATCTTTATTTTGGGTCTTACCATACTAATTTCTTTCATCTACCTTCATCCTTATACACTACATGATTAATTGTTTAGAGATTGTTCGAGCTCTCGACGCGCAGGTGGTTGAGCCGCGCAGGTGGTAGTTTGGTCGCGCAAGTAGAGCTTGCGCACCGGTTGTCTGCTGAGCGCCCAAGGTGGTTTGGGAGAGAAAGGAAGTGGACCGCGCAAGTTTGTTATTGGGGAAGGAAGCGTCGCGCAGGTGCGTTGGTGACACTTGCGTGCCAGTCTGGACTTGCGCGCCGTATTGGGACTTGCACGTCCGGCTTGGAGAAGCGCGCCAGGTTTTGCTGAAGCCCGCCGGCCTGTTTGGAGCTACACGAATGCCAGGAGACTACCCGATACATTTGAGGAAAAGTGATATTTTGGTTTTGGTGAGAATCGGAATTCAATAGATCATCTACATACAACAAAGGATGCATTCTTTTGCAAATGATGAAGAGACCTTCACGTCTATAAACTGAGTGAGACTTCGCCAACGGCAGTGAGCTAGGGGGAGTCAATGGGAGTGACCCGAGGGACGCAGTGAGCTATCCTTGAACAATTGTAAAGGCAGTGAGCCTAGGACAGAGTGTCTGTACCAGAACCGTTGTAATCTACAGTTAGTGAAGCATAGTGGATTTTGGTACGACCGACAGTCTGTCGGCGTATGCTCCTTGGACGTAGCCCTTAGTGGTGAACCAAGTATAAAGGGTTGTGTCTCCTCTGTGAATGTGATTGTTTGCTTTCTAATCATAATCATCATACAGGTTCAATGAGTTCCTACCAACGTGGGAACAAGATCCATCACATTAAAAGAAACAGTGGTCACCCTGATTCACCCCTCCCCTCTCAGGGTGTCACGAGGTCCTTCAAGTGGTATCAGAGGGTAAAGGTTACTGGTGTTGAATCTGACCCTTTTCGTCATGGAAAACGCGGTCAATATTAGGGGAGTCCCTCACTTCGATGGAAGCAATTTCCAGATCTGGAAGAACAGAATGAGATCTCATCTAAGATCTCTTGGAATAGAAGTTCTTTTTTCTACTGTGCAAGGAATACAAGTCACTGATCCAACAGGCCTGGCTATGACTGAAACAGACAGGAAACTTCATGATGTAGATGCTAAAGCACAGAATTCCCTCATTGCCGCCCTTTCTGATCAGATCTACCTGAAGGTGATGAATTGCACCTCAGCAAAATCCATGTGGGATAAACTTGAGAATATTTATGAAGGAGATAGCAAAGTGAAGGAGGAGAAACTAAAAGTTCTACACAATCGGTCTGATGATCTGAAGATGCATCCAGACGAGAATTCAGACTCTTTCTTCAATCGAATTACAGAAGTGTTTGGAGCAATTCGGGGTCTAGGCGAAGAAATCAAAGATATTGATATTGTAAAGAAAATATTAAGAATACTTCTCCCTCTGTATAATGCGAAGGTGTCTGTAACATCCCAAGTAAGTAATGAATAATAGTTATTTTTATCTATGTCTATTAATGATTAAGATAGTGTTTTAGAGGCTTAAAATTAAAATAAATCCAATCTTGAGCATGGAATACACTAATATTTTTAAAAGATTGTTTTACTGCCTTTTGATGGCAAACCATTTTTAAATCTATCTTTTGACAATTTTATAATCTATGATTGTCAAAATAAACTTATTCCATATGATTGGGGCATCAAAATTTACTTTGTGTGAATTTTTGGTATTTTTCTGACAATGTTCATTTTTTTATGAATAGTGAAAAATACTGCATTTTACATCAAAATGATTTTTAATCTAATTTATTTATATGATTAAATTATCTTTTGAATTGGTTTTGAAGTGAAATTGGAATATATTTTTACCATTTAATCCAATGGTGGTCATTGGAATCAATTTCACTTTGAAATTAGACTTAAACTGGTGTCAATCTTTTGATACTTATTATTTTATAAAAACACGCTATTTGCTCTGACAGCGGGAATTAATTATTAAATTAATTAATGTGACTTATATGTTTTGAATTTGGTAAAATAGAATTCATTTTTGAATTCTTAATATCAAATATAGCTTAGGGTGAATTTTTGGTAATTTTCTGAAAAACATCAATTTTTGATGAATAGTGAAACCACTAAGTGGTACTTATAAAAACTGATTTTCCATTTAAATGAAATTTTGCCATAATTGTGTTTTTAATTTCAAAAATCCGACATACATGGTTGTCATTAAGAAGTAAAATTTGGTTCAATGATATTAAAATAATTTTTTGGTGAATAGTAACTTATTAAGTTTTTAATCGCGATTAGTGGTAATTAGTGTAGTTTAAGGTAAAATTAATGATTTAATAAAATAAGATGAGCATGAAACATGTCCTACCCTAATTGGTTGTGTCGTGGCCGACCAAGACAAGCCATGGGTCAACTTGGGGACCCCATGGATCCACTTTGGTTGGGAAATGACATAAATAACTTTTTATTTAATGTAAAAGTAAAAATGACACAAAGATAATATGTTTTAGGAAAATAATTTTTACATTGGGTTATAAAGATCATATGTTTGATTATAAATAGTCATTGTAAATCTAAAAAGATTTCTTACATCATAGTATTTTTTTAATAATTTGTAGACTCTAAATAAATTAAATTATTTATGACATCATGATGATGCAGCGATGACCTCATTATTTTACGATTTAAATAAAATGGAAAGATAATGAAAACTCTAAAACCTACACATGGACAAAACCAATTGGATGAGTGTATTTAGAACCCTTATCACCTTATCCACGAATTATATCAATGTGGGACCTTTTAAAACCGAAACACATTTTCAAATAAAGTAATATTTCTTTACCTTCCAAAAGTGCCCCTCCTCTCCTCTTATAAAAGGCCCCCACCTCTACCTCCTTACCCACACTACCAAAGACTTTGGCTTGGCAAACCCCTGCCCATTTTGTCTCTCCACTTCCCTCTATTACTCCTTGAAGCCTCACTTTGGGCAGAAGTCTTCCCAAATAAGCCTTTGAGCTCAAACCAAAGGGAGTTACCCGATTTTAAGGTAATGTCTTCTTTTGAGACCTTTTGTTTCATTTTTCTTCTCCAACCCCCTAAACTCTTTTTATTATTTTTAGTTGTGACAAATAAATTATCCTCAATTTACTAGGATGTTGTTATAAGATTTATTTGAGCTACAATCTCACACAACTACATCAAATGGTTAAAGAACATACGGTTTCCGTGGATGGCGAAATTCTGCCTCCCGAAACGATGATTGTTCAATACTCATTTAACACCTTCAAAGGTGACCATTATGATGTCACTATTTTTATATATGATATATAATATGTTTAAGTTTTCCTTAATCTTCTGTATTTTTCATTTATGGCATACCATTATTATTTCCATTATGGGTAACACGATATCTTCATTTTAGGAAGTGCGGACTACCGCCCCCTGAAAGTGATTTGATTCGTTAATACCATATGTGGGATGTGTAAAGGATAAAGTTATTGATATTATATATGTTATTATATTTGAATTATAATATACTCTTATATCATTATGATTCCATTCCAAAAAAATATGAAATAGAAATGGGAGTAGCATTCATGCGAACGTACGGCTTACCGTCTCCATGAACGGTGCATTTCATTTCTTACCTCTAAATGTGATGTAATATTATAGATACATGTATATGCTGAATATATATGATGTATATGTTATCCAAATCATTAATATCATTCTGGATATAATGAACCTTTGACCAAATTAACAACATGTAAGTGTAAGAAGTCTATTTTTGACTTAAGAACCAAATACCGACAAAATGAACACTATTAAATTAAATGATTACATGATGTTCATAACATGGTATAAAAGGAATAATGAACTTTAAAAAGGTTCATAATAAAGTATAGATTAACTCAAGTTTATTATTCAGGAGATTAATGAACGGTCGGGTCAAGTCGGATACGAGGTATGGGACTTCGTCTCAATCTCCTTTCATTGAGGCATATTTTGTTTTATACACAACCTTTTTTTATACGGTGTATAAACCCCTTTGACTTTTACGTTTATTAAAAAGGAATCTTTTTATATGAAGTGTTTACTAAACGAAAAAAGGGAATGTTTTTTTCGTACGTATGCGGCGACAATGACTTCTCCGCCGTCGTGACCGTTATTTGAGTTTCGGCTTCCTCTACAAGCCATACCTTCTTTTTAAAAGGAAAAATAAATACCATGTTTAACTTTTCTTTTATTTGGGTATTGAAAATGGTTTTCATAATATTTTTATATCAATGTGTTGTATTGATATCTTGTGATTGAAAGGTGGAAATTTTATGTTTCCTTTATGCCTGTTTTATGTGATACGATTATGTTGAGGTTCTTGGGCATTATTATGAAGACGGGTGTTTCTGTGATAAACTAAGGGCGGGTGAGCCTGATATAGATCTCCGATGCATTGGGTAACATGAAGGAGTGAAACGTTAAGGTTTATCTGAAGAGATTTAGGGAATATACTGTGATGGGTATTCCAAACGTAACCAAGAGGGTTACTCCCTACGTAAGAATGTTATGAATGCCTCAAGTTACCTTTATGTCTTATGATTTCTATGATTTATTCATGATTTGATGAGGTATGTTGAAGTGCTTATGTTTTATGGGTAAAGTATGATTTCATTCTTATGTATATATCTAACCATGTTTCCTTTCTATGTTTTTATAACCCATACTGAGCTTTTTATTCTCATCCCAAGTTTTTTTGTAATGATTTTCACAGGTCAAGGGAAAGGTACATGATATGATGATAGTGTCAAGGAAGTGTCAAGAAAGAATCCATGTTTTATTTTAAATATGTTTCCATTGATGGGAATGAAGAATACTATCTTTATGTAACCACTTTGTTTTAATGTGGGTTGTAATGCAAGTTTTATGATCTAATTCTCTAAAACTCTAAACCCGAAAAGATCCTCAATGTGTAATCTTGTAATAACTCAAGATTAAGTAAGGTTTAAGGCTGGGGCCTTATAGTTGGTATCAGAGGTCGGTTTAGATAACTTTAGGAGTTAGAATTTTATTAAATGATTATCGAAAAAAATTGAAATGATATAGCATTTGAAGATTACCATGTTGCTTCATCTAAGACATGTTTGTTCAGAATGGTTTTCCGCAGAGGAAACAGGGAAGCAGTGCTAGGAAGGCATACAGAAAGAAATAACCTTCCGAATCAGCATCTAGAAATGGTCGGAATTGGAACTGAACAGTTTGTTGCAGTAATGGCGCAGTTGACTCAAGCGATAAATGGTGGTGGTATCCATGCACGAGATCATCCAGATCAACCGCAGAGGAACATGTCCGTGGTGGAACATTTCATGAGGCAACATCCACCATCATTCAGAGGATCATCTGACCCTGTGCTATCTGAAGGGTGGATTAAAGCACTGGAGAAGATTTTTGATGTCATGGGGTGTTCAGACAATCAAAAGGTTAGTCTTGTTATTTACCGTTTGGAGGGTGAAGCAGATCAGTGGTGGTCTATGGTTAAAAATATCAGGGACGCCGATGAGATTGATGCTCTTGACTGGGATGAATTCAAATGTATGTTTCTTGAGAAGTATTTTCCTAAGGCTATTCGACTTAGGATGGAAAATAAATTCTTGGAATTGATGCAAGAGGAAGACTCAGTGGCTGCCTATGAAAAAAGGTTCACTCGATTGGCAAGGTATGCTCCAAATTTTATCTGAGACCTTGATGGTAAAATAAATCGTTTTTACTCAGGATTAAAGCCAAAATATCGATGGGAATTAACTTCTCGTGAGTTTAAAAGTTATCAAAAGCTTGTTCGATGTGCTGAGAAGGTGGAAATGGAGTTTGCCGATGACCAAGTGTTCTATAACAACCAGCAGAAGAAGAGACCGAGGTGGCAGGAGAAAGGTAAGAATTCTTCAAAAACGTCTGATGGTAAGAGAACTAAGTTTCTAGTTGGTGATAAATGTGGCAAAAGGCATACTGGGGAATGTATTCTGAATTCTGGAAAGTACTACCGATGTGGTAAGAGGGGACATAAGGCTCGTGATTTCACTGAAAAGGATCAAGGTGAAGGTCAGAACAAATTTGATTTACAGTTAGTGAAATGTTATAAGTGCAATGAGATGGGTCACTATGCAAACGAGTGTCCGACAAAGAGCTTGAGTGATGGGAAGCAGTTAGACTACAAGCAGAAAGGGGTGGTGAAATCCTTTGCAACTACTTCAGCAGATGTCGGGCCATCAAATGAAGTTGTATCAGTTACTTTGTTTGTTTTTTCAGATTATGCCAGTGTGTTGTTTCATTCGGGGTCTACACATTCTTTCATCTCTGAAACCTTTTCTAGTGAAATGGGAATACCATCTCAAGAAATGACTCCTGAACTTTTGGTAAAAACACCCGGGGGAAATGTTGAGGCAAAAAGAATTTATAAGAATCTTCCTATCCTTATCTGTGGAAAGAACCTACTTGAAAACCTTATTGTTCTACCTCTAGTAGAGTTTGATGTTATCCTGGGTATGGATTGGCTCTCTATTTACCATGCTAAGATTGACTGTAGAGCTAAAGAAGTTTCTTTTCAGAAAGACTTTCAGTTTGTTTACCAGAATGAACCCTTACTTTTGATAACATATCAAGAGGCCGAGAAACATGTAAAAGATAGAAATGAATGTTACCTTGAACACGTCGTTGAAAATAATGGAACTTTTCAGATTAATGATGTGCCAGTGGTAAATGAGTATCCTGATGTTTTTCCTGATGAGTTTCCTGGAATAATACCAGATCGGGAAGTTGAGTTTACTGTTGACATAGTTCCTGATGCTAAGCCAATTTCAAAACCCCCTTATCGAATGGCTCAAATTGAACTTTTAGAGTTGAAGGAGAAATTGCAAGATTTATTAGAGAAAGGTTTCATTTGACCTAGCACATCACCATGGGGTGCTCCTGTTTTATTTATTAAAAAGAAAGATGGTTCTATGAGACTTTGCATTGATTATAGAGCCTTGAATAATATCATTGTTAAGAACAAATATATTTTGCCTCATATCAATGATTTGTTTGATCAGCTCCAGGGAGCTCAGTTTTTTTCAAAGATTAACCTTAGATCGGGGTACCATCAGCTGAAGGTAAAGGAGGAAGATATTCCGAAGACCGCGTTCCGTACGAGATATGGCCATTATGAATTTGTAGTAATTCCTTTTGGGCTAACCAATGCACCTGCTGCATTCATGGACTTAATGAATATAATTTTCTATGAGTTCTTGGATAAGTTTGTGGTGGTTTTCATTGATGATATTTTGGTGTTTTCTAAAATTAAAGAGGAGCATGAAAGACATTTAAGGGTTATCTTGCAAACCTTAAAAGAAAAGAAACTGTATGGGAAATTCAGCAAGTGTGAGTTTTGGTTGCAACAAATTTCTTTCCTTGGTCACATTGTTTCTAAAGATGGAATAATTGTTGATCCTGCAAAAACAAAATTTGTGGAAGAATGGCCAAGACCCACAAATGTAACCGAGATTCGTAGCTTCTTTGGTTTGGCGGGCTATTACCGAAGGTTTGTTAGAAATTTTTCACGGTTATCTAGTCCAATGACTAAGCTAACTCGGAAGGGTGTTAAGTTTATCTGGACAAAATAATGTGATGATTGTTTTCAGGAATTGAAAAGAACATTGGTGAATGCTCCAGTTTTGGCACTACCTTCCAGGAATGGTGAGTTTGTTATATACAATGATGCTTCATTGAAAGGACTTGGTTGCATCCTAATGCAGAATGATCTGGTAATTGCTTATGCTTCACGACAGATGAAAACTCATGAGGTAAATTACCCTACACAAGATTTGGAATTAGCTGTTGTTGTTTTTGCTTTAAAAATTTGGATGCATCATTTGTATGGAGTAAAGTGTGAAATATATACCGATCAAAAAAGTTTAAAGTATATATTCACTCAGAAAGAATTGAACATGAGACAAATGAGATGGCTATAATTAATCAAGGATTATGATTGTACAATTCATTACCATCCGGGAAAATAAAATAAAGTGGCTGATGCTTTGAGTCAAAAAAGTAATGCTTCATTAACAATGTTGTGTTTGGACCATGATCCTTTGGTTAAGGATTTGATGAAATTTAGCATAGAAGTTGTTGGTGCAGGAAGTCCTTTTGTTTTGTTTCAGGTATCAGTGAGATCTTCTCTATCAGATAGAATCAAGAAAGCACAGAAGCAAGACAGTGAGTTGCAGAAAAAGGTAGAGCTGGTTCAGAAAGGTAAGTCACCTGAATTCAACATTGATAATGATTGTGTTTTGATATTTGGGAAGAGATTGTGTGTGCCTTGTGATTCACAGTTGAAGAGAGAGTTGTTATGTGAAGCTCATAGTTCTCCATTTTCAGTTCATCTGGGCAGTACTAAGATGTATAGAGATCTGCAGGAGTATTACTGGTAGGATGGAATGAAAAGAGATATTGCTGATTTTACTGTGAAGTGTTTTACTTGTCAGCAGGTTAAAGTAGAGTGGTAGTTACCGAAAGGGATGCTTCATCCTTTACCAGTGCCAGAGTGGAAATGGGAGAATATATCCATGGACTTTGTTGTTGGATTACCGAAGACATCTTGAGGTAATAATGCAATCTGGGTTATTGTTGATCGCTTGACCAAATCTGCTCATTTCCTTGCTATACAAGATACTTTCTCTCTTGATCAACTTTCCCGTTTGTATATTAAAGAGATAGTCAGGTTACATGGAGTTCCTCTCTCCATTGTATCGGATCGTGATCCCAGGTTTACTTCTAACTTTTGGAAAGGCCTTCAGAAGTCGTTGGGTACTGAATTAAATTTTAGTACAGCTTTTCATCCTCAATCAGATGGGCAGTCAAAACGAACAATTCAGACATTGGAGGATATGCTACGAGCTTGTTCTATGGATTATCAGGGATGTTGGGACCAACATCTTTCTTTGGTTGAGTTTTCATATAATAACAGTTTTCATTCCAGTATACAGATGGCACCATTTCAGGCATTATATGGGAAGCGGTGTCGAACTCCAGCTTTCTGGGATGAAGTGGGTGAAAGGAAGTTTATGGGACCGGAATTGGTAGAAGAGATGGCAGAAAAAGTTCAGCTGATTCAGAAACACATGAGAACAGCTCAGAGCAGGCAGAAGAGTTATGCGGATAACCGGAGGAAGGATCTATCTTTTGAGGTAGGTGATCATGTTTTTCTCAAGGTTTCTCCATGGAAAAGTGTGATGAGATTTGGTAAGAAAGGAAATTTGAGTCCAAGGTTCATTGGACCATACGAAATTCTAGAGAGAGTTGGATCAGTTGCATACTGAGTGGCTTTACCTCCGAGTTTATCTCAGGTACACAATGTTTTTCACGTTTCGATGTTGAAGAAGTATATGCCAGATCCATATCATGTTTTGAGTCCAGAGGTAGTTCAGCTGGAAGAAAACCTATCTTATGAGGAACAACCGGTCCAGATTCTTGACCACAGGGAGCAAGTGTTACGGAATAAGGTGATTCACCAGGTAATGGTTTTTTGGAAAAACCACATGATTGAAGAGGCAACATGGGAATCTGAAAATGCAATGAGGGATAAGTACCCACATTTATTCGATAAGTAAATAAATTGCGGGGACGCAATTTTCTAAAGGGGGAAGGATGTAACATCCCAAGTAAGTAATGAATAATAGATATTTTTATCTATGTCTATTAATGATTAAGATAGTGTTTTAGAGGCTTAAAATGAAAATAAATCCAATCTTAAGCATGGAATACACTAATATTTTTAAAAGATTGTTTTACTGCCTTTGGATGGCAAACCATTTTTAAATATATATTTTGACAATTTTATAAGCTATGTTTGTCAAAATAAACTTATTCTTTATGATTGGGGCATCAAAATTTACTTTGTGTGAATTTTTGGTATTTTTCTCACAATGTTCATTTTTTTATGAATAGTAAAAAATACTGCATTTTACATCAAAAATTCTTTTTAATCTAATTTATTTATATGATTATATTATCTTTTGAATTGGTTTTGAAGTGAAATTAGAATATATTTTTACCATTTAATCCAATGGTGGTCATTGTAATCAATTTCACTTTGAAATTAGACTTAAACTGGTGCCAATCTTTTGATACTTATTGTTTTCTAAAAACACGCTATTTGCACTGACAGTGGGAATTAATTATTAAATTAATTAACGTGACTTATATGTTTTGAATTTGGTAAAATAGACTTCATTTTTGAATTCGGAATATCAAATATATCTTCGGGTGAATTTTTGGTAATTTTCTGAAAAACATCAATTTTTGATGAATAGTGAAACCACTAAGTGGTACTTATAAAAACTGATTTTCTGTTTAAATGAAATTTTTCCATCATTGTGTTTTGAATTTCAAAAATCCGACATACATGGTTTTCATTAAGAAGTAAAATGTGGTTCAATGAGATTAAAATAATTTTTTGGTGAATAGTAACTTATTAAGTTTTTAATCGCGATTAGTGGTAATTAGTGTAGTTTAAGGTAAAATTAGTGCTTTAATAAAATAAGATGAGCTTGACACATGTCCTACCCTCATTGGTTGTGTCATGGCCGACCAAGACAAGCCATGGGTCAACTTGGGGACCCCATGGATCCACTTTGGTTGGGAAATGACATAAATAACTTTTTATTTAATGTAAAAGTAAAAATGACACAAACATAATATGTTTTATGAAAACAATTTTTACATGGGGTTATAAAGATCCGATTTTTGATTATAAATAGTAATTGGAAAGATAAAAAGATTTCCTACATAATAGTAGTTTTTTAATAATTTTTAAACTCTAAATAAATTAAATTATTTATGACATCATGATGATGCAGCGATGACCTCATTATTTAACGATTAAAATAAAATAGAAAGATAATGAAAAATATAAAACCTACACATGTAAAAAACCAATTGTATGAGTGGATTTAGAACCCTTATCACCTTATCCACGAATTATATCAATGTGGGACATTTTAAAACCGAAACACATTTTCAAATAAAGTAATATTTCTTTACTTTCCAAAAGTGCCCCTCCTCTCCTCTTATAAAAGGCCCCCACCTCTACCTCCTTACCCACACTCCCAAAGCCTTTGACTCGGCCAAACCCTGCCCATTATGTCTCTCCAATTCTTTCTCTTACTCCTTGAAGCCTCACTTTGGGCAGAAGTCTTCCCAAGGAAGCCTTTGATCTCAAACCAAAGGAAGTTACCCTATTTTAAGGTAATGTCTTCTTTTGAGTCCTTTTGTTTCATTTTTCTTCTCCAACCCCCTAAAATATTTTTATTCTTTTCATTTGTAACAACTCCAGTATACTAAATGTACTAGTATGTTGTTATAAGATTTATTTGAGCTACACTCTCACACAACAACATCAAATGGTTGATGAACATACGGTTTCCGTGGATGGCGAAATTCTGCCTCCCGAAACGATGATGGTTCAATACTCATTTAACACCTTCAAAGGTGGCCATTATGATGCCACTATTTTTATATATGATATATAATATGTTTATGTTTTCCTTAAGCTTCTGTATTTTTCATTTATGGCATACCATTATTATTTACATTATGGGTAAACATGATATCTTCATTTTAGGAAGTGCGGACTACCGCCCCCTGAAAGTGATTTGATTCGTTAATACCATATGTGGGATGTGTAAAGGATAAATTTAATGATATTATATATGTTATTATACTGGAATTATAATATACTCTTATATCATTATGATTCCATTCCAAAAAAATACGAAATAGAAATGGATGTAGCGTTCATGCGTACGTACGGCTTACCGTCTCCATGAACGGTGCATTTCATTTCTTCCCTCTAAATGTGATGTAATATTATAAATACATGTATATGCTGAATATATATGATTTATATGTTATCCAAATCATTAATATCATTCTGGATATAACGAACCATTGACCAAATTAACAACATGTAAGTGTAAGAAGTCTATTTTTGACTTAAGAACCAAATACCAACAAAATGAACACTATTAACTTAAATGATTACATGATGTTCATAAAATGGTATAAAAGGAATAATGAACTTGAAAAAGGTTCATAAGAAAGTAGAGATTAACTCAAGTTTATTATTCAGGTGATTAAAGAACGGTCAGGTCAAGTCGGATACGAGGTATGGGACTTCGTCTCAATCTCATTTCATTGAGGCATATTTTGTTTTATACACAACCTTTTTTTATACGGTGTATAAACCCCTTTGACTTTTACGTTTATTCAAAAGTAGTCTTTTTATATGAAGCATTTACTAAACGACAAAAGGGAATGTTTTTATCGTACGTATGCGGCGACAATGACTTCTCCGCCGTCGTGACCGTTATTTGAGTTTCGACTTCCTCTACAAGCCATACCTTCTTTTTATAAGGAAAAATAAATACCATGTTTTACTTTTCTTTTATTTGGGTATTGAAAATGTTATTCATAATCTTTTTATATCAATGTGATTTATTGATATCTTGTGATTGAAAGGTGGAAATTTTATGTTTCCTTTATGCCTGTTTTATGTGATACGATTATGTTGAGATTCTTGGGCATTATTATGAAGACGGGTGGTTCCGTGATAAAATAAGGGCGGGTGAGCCCGATATAGCTCTCCAATGCATTGGGCAATGCGAAGGAGTGAAACGTTAAGGTTTCTCTGAAGAGATTTAGGGAATATATTGTGATGGGTATTCCAAACGTAACCAAGAGGGTTACTCCCTATGTAAGAATGTTATGAATGCCTCAAGTTACCTTTATGTCTTATGATTTCTATGATTTATTCATGATTTGATGAGGTATGTTAAAGTTATTATGTTTTATGGGTAATGTATGATTTCATTCTTATGTATATATGTACCCATGTTTCCTTTCCATGTTTTTATAACCCATACTGAGCTTTTTATGCTCATACCATGTTTTTTTGTAATGATTTTCACAGGTCAAGGGAAAGGTACATGATATGATGATAGTGTCAAGGAAGTGTCAAGAAAGAATCCATGTTTTATTTTAAATATGTTTCCATTGATGGGAATGATGAATACTATCTTTATGTAACCACTTTGTTTTAATGTGGGTTGTAATGCAAGTTTTATGATCTAATTCTCTAAAACTCTAAACTCGAAAAGATCCTCAATGTATAATCTTGTAATAACTCAAGATTAAGTAAGGTTTAAGGCTGGGGCCTTATAGTGTCATCCCTTGCGGAAAGAGATCTTTCCAAACTTTCTCTAGATGATCTACTGAGCAGCTTGGTAGCATACGAAATGAGAGTCAAACCAAAAGATGCTACGACTCGGGTGAGCAAGGAAATGGCATTCAAGGCCATGGATAAATTGAAAATCTCAAAGGATAGTAGTGGTGAGGATGACGAAGAGAAAGAAATTCTTTCTCTAATTGCAAAGAAGTTCCAGAAGGGGAAAGGGAAATTCAAAGGGAAGTTACCTCTCGCATGTTTCCGTTGTGGAAAAGTGGGGCACATTGCCTCTCAGTGCTTGAAGAATATCAATGATGATGATAGTGAAGATGAAAACTTCAAGAAGCCTCAGAGAAGGTTCTTCAAAAAGGGAGACTTCAAATATGGTAATAAAATGCAAAGGAAGAGTTTTGTAAGTGAAGGGGAAGAAGATGATAATGAATTCTGTGATGAAGAAGAACCAAAATTCAAAACTGGGAACCATGCTTCTATGATGGCCACTGTTGAAAAGTCAGAAGATACTGATACAGAAAAACAACTGAGAAGTTGTGTAGATCCTGAGATGCAACTTAAAGATGCAGTTAGTGAGCTTAAGATTAAATGTAAGAGCTGCAATAAGTGGAAATAAATTTTAGAAGAATCAACTGAATACGTTGATCAACTTGAAGCTGAAATTGAACGACTGGAAGAATTTGTGAAGGTACAGTCTAAGATAATTGAAAGAAACGATGATGTAGTTGATCTGAAGCTGAGAATTGAAGAGTAGGCAAAGTTCATCAATGACCTCACATCTAGACTGAATGAAAAATCCAAGACTGCTGAGGGTCTTGAGGAGGAAGTAGTTACTCTAAGGAGTAAACTAGAGACTGAATCAGTTCCAAAAGAATCAAGGAAGAAAATAAAGTTTGGAAGATTCTCAGATGCAGAATTACTAGCAAGAGCCAAGTGTGGTTCAGATGAGGTTAGAAAAATCTTGAGTGATCAAAGACCCGCTTGCATGGGAAAGAGTGGAATTGGCTGTGAGGCTGAGACATCAACTGCTGAAAGTGAAAAGATCCAAAAGAAAGATAAGATGAAAGTTGAACATGTTGAAATGTTGCCTAGAGTTCTGGAAAAGGAACCGTCAATCCAAACTAAAAGGAGTCCTGAAAATTATCCTCAAACTTTCAAAAATGACAGACAGTCTTACTATCCTCCCAAGGAAGAAGGAATAAGGAGAAATTCAAGTGAGAAGACATTTTCTCTCATGATTTGTTAGTTCTGTGGATATCTGGGCCATACCATGTCTTATTGTGAAGAGGCAAGAAGCTATCTGAATGGAGAAGATATATATTCTCAAAAAAGGAGAACAATTTCGTATCCTATTTCTTATAGAAGAAATAATTTCTATGGATATTGTATTCGTTGTTCTAACTTTGGTCATAAGGCTGTTAATTGCAGGCAGAGAAGGGATATAGACACCTCATACCGAAGTTCAAGACAGGTCAAGTCTCGTCAGCAAGACAGTGTTGCTCTTTCAAACAGGTTGTCACCTCTCAAAGAAGACTTTGACTATGAAGAACCTGGGTATGCGGAAGAGATAGTGGAAAGTCCATCAGTTCTATATACTCAATCTAATGTCTCATGGAAGGAAAGGAAGAAGATTGAGAAATCGAACCTTGCAGAGGTAGCACTCAAAGCTACAAAGAACAACAGTAACTGGATTATGGATAGCGGTTGTTCATCTCATATGATAGGTAATTCCGGTCTACTAACGAATATCATAAAAAATGTTGATGGTACAGTAAGATTTGGTAATGATGGGGCTCTGAAGATCAAAGGGAGTGGAAGTACCAAATTAGCTAATGGAGAACTAAGTAAGACTGAAGTCCTTTACGTAGATGGCCTACGTCATAATCTCCTCAGCGTGAGTCAACTCTATGACTCAGGACTTATAGTTACCTTTAATCAGAAAGGCTGCACTATCAAGGAAAAAACCGGCAATTCATTTATGAAGGGATGCAGAACAGAAGGAAACTTGTATTAGGTTGATAGTGAGGAAAATGTATGTTACATGACTGTTGAAGAAGAAAACAATTTGTGGCATCGGAGATTGGGACACATCAATCAACAAGACATGGAGAAAATATAAAAATTGAGAATTGTCATGGACGTTCCCAACCTGAAGCGTGAGCGTGAAAAATCTTGTGATGCTTGTATTCGTGGGAAGCTGGTCTGCAGTTCATATCGGCCAAAGATGAAAATGGCGTCTCACCTTCTTGATCTGATTCATACAGATGTTTGTGGTCCAATAAATGTTGTCGGAACACATGGAGAAAGGTACTTTGTCCTTTTCATAGATGATTACAGTAGAATGGCATGTGTGATGGTCTTTCACAAGAAACGACAAGTCCTTGACTGCATGGAAACATATCGGCGAATCGCCGAGAATGATACTGGACGAACAATCAAAGTGTTGTGATCTGACAATGGAGGAGAATACACGTCTATTGAATTTGAGAATTATCTAGAGAAGCGTGGGATACAGCATGAGGTAGCTGCTGTGAGAACTCCACAGCAAAATGGAGTTGTTGAACGTAGGAATCGACAGGTGAACAACATGGCACGAACTATGCTGATTGAGAGTCGTATTCCACGACATTACTGGAAAGAGGCTGTTCAAGCTGTAGTGTACATTCAGAATCGAACAGGACTTTATATGGGTGAAATGAAGACACTGTATGAATTGTGGCATGGACGGAAGCCTTCTCTAAAATACTTTCGTGTCTTTGGAAGTAAATGCTTCATCAGGAACAAAGAAGGAAATCAAGGGAAATATGGCGACAATGCAGATGAAGGAATTTTCCTTGGTTACTCAATGAACAAAAAAGCCTACAAATGTTTCAACAAGCGTTTGGGAAGAATTGTGGAAAGCAGTGATGTTAAGATAATTGAAGATAAAAACACAAATGCTTCATGAACGTCATATGCTGATGTGATAGAAAGTCAGGAAGAATATGAACGTGAAGAAAATACAAGTGTAGAAATATTTGAAGTTGTTCAAAACACTCAGCAGTCACATCATGATGTTGACTCAGAAGAAGAATCTGAAGAAGAAACTATGGATGAAGAAAATGCTACCGAACCTCGCAGGAGAGTTCGAAGATCTGAGATTGATCCATCCAACATAATTGGGGACAGGAGTGCACCCACTCAAACAAGGAGGATGAGGAATAACACTCAATCTGCATTTCTTTCTGTTGTGGAGCCATTCTCATTTGAAGAAGCTGCAAAGGATGAATCCTAGGTAAAATCCATGAATGAAGAGTTAGATCAGATTGACAAGAATCGGACATGGGATCTCTTCCAAAGACCCGAAGGTCATAATGTGATTGGTACCAAATCGATCTTCAAAAATAAGTTTGATGAGCATGGAAGTGTTATCAGAAACAAGGAAAGACTGGTATGTAAAGGATACTCCCAGATTGAAGGGATTGATGTTGAAGAAACCTTTTCTCCAGTAGCTAGACTGGAGTCAATCAGGATTTTCCTTTCCATGGCACTCCAAATAGGATATAAAGTATATCAAATGGATGTCAATACAGCATTATTGAATGGTGTACTCGAAGAGGAAGTCTATATTGAACAGCCAGTGGGCTTTGTTTTGGATACTAATGAATCAAAGGTCTGCAAACTGAAGAAATCTCTTTATGGTTTGAAGCAGGCACCACGGGTGTGGTACTCACGGCTAGATTCTTATCTCAAGAAGTTTGAATTAAAAAGAGGATGAGTTGATCACAATATCTATGTAAAGAATTCTCCAAAAGATCAATTCATGGTTCTTGTCTACATTGATGATATCATATTTGGTGGCAATAGGCAGAAATCAGTGGATGAATTTTCCAACCACATGAAATCAGAATTTGAAATGTCTATGATTGGGGAGCTCACATATTTCTTGGGGCTGCAGGTGATTCAAAAGAAGGAATACATTTTCATTTCTCAGGAAAAATATGAAAGATAGCTACTGAAGAAGTTCAATATGCAAGACTCCAAACCAATGTCAACTCCAATTTCAGTTGGAACTAAACTTGGGAAGCATGAGGATGGGGACTCTGTTGATCCCACCATGTACAGGAGGATCATTGGAAGCCTACTGTATCTGACAGCGACAAGGCCAGATATTGTCTTTGCAACATGACTTGCGGCCCGCTTTCAGAGTAATCCAAAAAGGAACATATGTCGGCAGTAAAAAGAATCATGAGGTACATTCAAGGTACACATAATTTCGGGTTATTTTTTGATGCAGGCAGGGACAGTGAATTATCCGCATTTTCTGATGCTGACTGGGCTGGTGATGTGGTAGACAGTAATTCCACTAGTGGTGGAGCTTTCTATATTGGGCATAAATGTGTTGGCTGGTTGAGCAAGAAACAAGAAAGTACTTCTCTTAGTACTGTTGAAGCTGAGTATATCTCTGCCACAAAGTCATGCACTCAACTGCTTTGGATGAAGCGGCAACTAACAGATATTGGTGATAAGGTGCAGCAACCAATAGTGATTTACTGTGATAACAAAAGCGCAATTGATATTACGAAGAATCTGGTTCACCATTCTCGTACAAAACATATTGAAATACAGTATCATTTTATCAAATAAAAGGTTGAACAAGGCGTGATTAGAATGGATCATGTTGGAACTGAGGAGCAAGTGGCTGATATTCTGACCAAGCCATTGTCTACGGCGGTGTTTGAGAAGCATCGGTTGAGCCTCGGTGTTCAACCACCTCCTACTGCATAAGGAGGCTCCGGAAATCCCCTCTCCCCATTTGTTATAACTGTTTTTATCTGCTTATGGCTGTGATGCAGGTTTACGGGGGAGAACTATCCAGGGGGAGTATGGATTGAGCTGAACTTTGAACAACTTATCGGTCTTTGGTTTTATTGTCAATGGGGGAGAAAGGAATAAATTCAAGGCAAGAAATTCTTCTGTGATGAGAAGTATAAGAAGGATACAATAGAGCATCATGGAAAATTTCAAAACACCGGAACCCAATTCATGCTTCCTCTCTTGTTTTATACACCGAGCATTGCTCACGTAGACTTAGAGTGTTGTCTGAGTTGATTATTGCGTTTTGGGTTTTCTCATGGTTGGAGATCTATTGAATTTATTCTGATTTCCAACAAACCCAAAGGGGGAGATTGTTGGAACGAGGGTCTTCAAAGCATGATTTGGCGTATAGTTTGTTTTTTTTGTCAATCCTCAGTGGAAGTTCAGGATGTGTACCAACAAAGAGATCATACCGTTCAAGCAGAAAACAGTAGTGAAGGTGGCGCCGTTTCCCAGTGTTTGCCAAATTTCTGGGCCTGAAAATCGGCCATTAAAGTAAAGTGTTTTTGGCAAAGGTACTTGCGCGCCGAGCTCTTGGAGGATAAAAGACTTGTGCGCCATATGTTTTTGAGGATCATAACATCAAAATTTGGCTAAGGAAAGAAGGTCGCGCAAGTATTGGTTGGGTCGCGCAAGTGAGTTGCGCGACAGAGGTTGCTGGAGACAAGACTTGCGCGCCGCTGAGGGACTTGCGCGCCTACGCACAGGGGGTCCAGTTTGCATATAAATACTGGAACACCCCTCCTCATTTGCAACGGAGTTCGAGACTAAGAGATTGTTCGAGCTCTCGACACGCAGGTGGTAGTTTGGTCGCGCAAGTAGAGCTTGCGCACCGGTTGTCTGCTGAGCACCCAAGGCGGTTTGGGAGAGAAAGGAAGTGGACCGCGCAAGTTTGTTATCGGGGAAGGAAGCGCCGCGCAGGTGCGTTGGTGACACTTGCACGCCAGTCTGGACTTGTGCGCCGTATTGGGACTTGCGCGTCCGGCTTGGAGAAGCACGTCGGGTTTTGCTGAAGCCCACCGGCCTGTTTGGAGCTACACGAAAGCCAGGAGACTACCCGATACATTCGAGGAAAAGTGATATTCTGTTTCTGGTGATAATTGGACTTCAATAGAGCATGTACATACAACGAAGGATGCATTCTTATGAAAATGATGAAGAGACCTTCACGTCTATAAACTCAGTGAGACTTCACCAACAGCAGTGAGCTAGGGGGAGTCAAAGGGAGTGACCCGAGGGACGCAGTGAGCTATCCATGAACAATTGTAAAGGCAATGAGCCTGTGACAGAGTGTTTGTACCCGAACCTTTGTAATCTACAGCTAGTGAAGCATAGTGGATTTTGGTATGACCGACAGCCTGTCGGCGTATGCTCCTTGGACGTAGCCCTTAGTGGTGAACCAAGTAAAAAGGGTTGTGTCTCATCTGTGCATGTGATTTTTTGCTTTCTAATAATAATCATCATACAGGTTCAATGAGTTCCTACCAACGTGGGAACAAGATCCATCACATTAAAAGAAACAGTGGTCACCCTGATTCACCCCTCCCCTCTCAGGGTGTCACGGGGTCCTTCACTCTCCGATGAAGCTCCTTCTTTATTTCATTTTTTTGTCTTTGAGTTTTTTTCAGTGGCTTTTCGGTCCGATTATGAGGACTAACCACTTGTTTTTGGGTTCGATCTCTTTTTTTAGGTTTCCTATTTTCTTCTTCGTGGGTCAAATATGGTGCGGGTGTGTTTTTCACCATTTTAAGAATCTCTTACATGCCGGTAGGTGTTTCTATGCATTGGAATCTTTTAGATAATTTAATTTGGTAGTTTAGTTAATTTAATATGTTCTATTATTTAATTTCATGGTGTGATCTATTTTTAGAGTGTTTTGGCAAGCTCATTTGGTGAAATTGGATTTCCAAATTAGTAGTGTTGTTGTTTATATGTTTTTTGTTGTGTGAAAATTTTTGGTAGTGTTGTATAGGTTTTGCGAAATTCATTTTAAAAATTGATTGACATGAATGCATGATGAAAATTTCACTTTCTTTAGAAATGATCATGTTTTTTATTTCGACCTTATTGTGGTAAATTTCAAAAGTGATTAATAAATTTTTTATATGGTTAAAATGATGTTTTAGAATAGTAGAGTGTGCAATTGATTTTAAAATGGTCTTTTCATGTAAAATATTTTGTTGTTTTGGTGCAATTTTTTCAAGATGGGTTCTAGGAATTCATTAGTTGGGGAGAAATTAGTCTTCAAGGGTAATTGCGTTGTGTATGTTTAAAATATGATTTTTAATGTGTAGAGAATCATTTGGGCATGTTGCCTTGTTTTTTCTTTGTGAAAGGAAAAAAGTTAAAGGCTTGTTTTGGAAATTGTTTTAAAGTATGTGTGATTTTATCAATGGGTTTGCCATTATCTTGGTTTTCTTCGGGATGTGTGAAATGAAAAAAGGATGGTGTCTTGTAAATAATGGTGGTTTCTTCAAAGTGGTTGGTCTTTGATATTAAAGATGAACTGTGTCTATTTTAATGGGATCTTTTTCATTGGAAATGGATTGTTTGACATGTTGGCTTTGTTGTTCTCTTTTGGTTTAAAAGTATTTGGGAGTGTTGTTGAAGTTTTTTTATAAGTTGTTACAATGGTGTATTTATTTGTGTAATAGGTGAAATATATCTTTGGAAAAACAAAACAAATGTTTTAAAGAACTTTTAATTTTAAGAGATAGAAATTGGGTATATTTTTAGGGTAAAACCTTTTTGTGAATTTTAGAAATGTATTATTAATTATTTAGATGATTTAATAATTTGTAATTGTAATGTGAATTATACTTTGAAACGTTTTTGGTGTGCGCTTGGTTTAAAAAGTGGATTTTTAGTGTGTCTTTGGTGTAAATCCTTGTGGCATCTTAGGTAATTGTTCTATTGGATTTTTAAATTATATATATATATATATATTAAATTGTGAAAGTGATGAAAATTATATTTGAAATGGTTTTGGTGTGCATTTTATCTTTAAAGGGGAGTTTAGTTTTGGAAGTGGTGGCTTATGATGCAATGCCTTATTTGGTTTGTCATATATAAAAGTGATACACTATGTGAATGTGGAACTTGATTAAGCAACAAGGGAAAACCATGGGTACCTTTGTGGGTGGATTAGGATTAGTACACTAAATGACACATGAGTGGTTCATCCCAGTTTCATCTGGCATGATTAACATTACAACAATCACTAAACTTTTGTGATGATTGGAGACCACTAGGTTATGGGTGTGTTTCTGTACTAGTGGCTCATGCACAAAAGAGTTGATTATTGTGGTTCATATTCCACGTTTACACCGAGTTATGATGTCTCTAGCGCACCATGCATACTAGCTGCCTTAAGGGATTTACCTTCAATACTTTACTATTAATGACATGGTGCCTTCCGTTGGCATATGGAAGACCACTTGGATATGTGCATATTCATTATAAATTTTCCATTCCATTTTAAAGTAGTATTTGTGAAATGGTTTTTTTTATTTCACTACACTTTTATTCTTACTTTCAGTTTTTAAATGTTTTCCTTAAAAGTGTTTAAAAGTATTATTTTAAATAATAATGTTAAATTATCATTTTGATGTTGTGGCATGGAACCTTTTTATCGGGTGTTATCCTACTTGGAATTTGGATCACACCCTACATACACCTTTGGGTGTATGTAGACCTTGTCCTTTTTGTATTCGAGGTTGGGGCATCATGCTTAGTGATGGGGGTTTTGGATGTTTTTGGTCTTTGTGGGTCGGTTGGTGTTGGTAGCTTGTGGATGCGGCTTATCATTTCGATTGGAGGTTGGAATTAGAGTTTTAGTTCTCTATCTTTGTTGTTGTTCACTTTGGGTTTTTAGTTGAATTGTAGAATCAAACCAGTTTATAGTTAAAGGCGTGTTTGGTTGTCGGTTTCCAGTTTCAGTTTAAATATCTTGTTAGTTGTTTTTTTATCTCTTGTTTTTAATAAATAATTCCCACATATTATTTCGATACCCAGCCACTTGTGTCAGCCCATAGGGATTGGGAACGCCCTTCATGCCATGTCGCGGACTGGGTCAGACGTCGAGTCAGATGGAGACCCGGACTGGTTCATAAGATATATAGTATGTGAAACCTATGATATTGAACTAATATTACAAGAACATGACCTAATTAAGTTATGAACCCAATAATTTTGATGAAGACTTATGCATAGACCTCCCTTGGACCTCTTTCATCAGTTGGTGTTGAGACTAAGACCTGCAGCCACCTTAGGGGTGTTCCAACCACTAACCCCTATTTGGAAAATGTATTGATCAATTCTAGATAACATGATAAAATTGGAATCTTATTTTAAATATATGTGAATTTTATTATAATGAAATTGGCATAACTTGGTAATTATGACTATCAACTTAGGAAAATATTCCTTAGCTATAAGTGATTATTTAGGAATGTTAGTAAATTTATCATGAAAACAATATAGAAAGTGGATATAATGGACTATGAATGGTAAAATTGTCTTAATTGTGATGGGAAATGAATTTTATAATTATATTGATATTTTCTAACTTTTCCTAATATAATAAATGGATTTTTAATTGGTAATTTCATAAATCGTCTAATATGGATTGTGTTATCATATTTTGAATGTTTGATTTTTGGTATTATAATGGATTTCATTCAATATTTTCTTATTCAAACTCGTTGATTATGTTTTATGACTAATGTATCAGTGCATTGTTACGTACCACCCCAGAGATGGATACATGGTAATGTACTTCTGGAGGACTTGATGCATGGTAACATACTACTTGATGTAAAGATTCAAGGTTTCATATGGCACGAGGGATATATTCATGGGTGTGTACTACATGAGGTATTGATGCATGTGTCCATACTTCCTAAGGGAAAGATTCATAGTTACATGATTCTAGAGGGATGTATGTAAATTATATTTGATTCCATGGAGTGAGAACCAGTGTTCTGGGAGATTCATCCCCAGTAAGAAGATTCATCAGTGTTCTTCATGATTCATCCTTAGTATTAGAATCCCCTACTTTACAGATATATTCAGCATCATGTCCAAATAGGTTTTTCTGACCCTGGGTGTCAGCGTAGAGCTCGAGGGTCAGAAGGTTTATGGTAATTACATATTAATTTATGAATTATTTCCCCTATTTATCATATCATTGTATAATATATTACTAAATTATGGATTATTTAGACACTGTGGGTGTAATCCTACAATGTTTTACAAAAAAATTGTTCAGTAAACATTTGATACATAGGTAGACTTCATGGATAAAGGTATGGAAAATGGAAAGCTCACTTGTACATGATTGATTACTTGGATGGATGTGATTGAATAATAGTGATAGGCACAGGCATAGGGTTTGGGACTAAGGTTGTAGTCTTTCCTTATCAGTCTATTTAGTCATTTATTTATAGTACTTTATTATGACATATTGTATGACATAAAATTGTTTAGTAGTATTATTATTATTTTGTTTTTATATATATTTCTGTTTTCATTTGGTTATGTCTACTTATCTACTTGTTCATTATACTATTTCTATTTTTTTAATTATGTTGTTGTGTCAAATATGTTCTAGAGGTTATTTTCTCTACACTATATTCCTTACACCCACTCTTCTAGTTGGAATACTTTGGCACATGGGGAGGTGCGGTTGATTTCACATAATTTCTCATCTCGGTCATGTGAGGGAGTACTAGGTTTGGAATGTTACTAGGGGGATGGGTTATAAGCCTAAAGCATCAACTATATTTTGTAGTGTTTCATTTCTATTTATTAATAAATAATCTATTAGGGGTTTTTAAAGTGTTATTTATCAAGAATAATAGAGGAAAATTGCATGGATGAAAGAAAAATTGAAATAACATGGATCTAATAGAGAAACACAAAATTTTTGGCAGTTGGAAAAGGAAAATACAATAGTTTATATTTTTTGGCGGTTGATAGGCACCATCACTAAAGAAATTACTGGTCTTATAGATCATCCTAAAGTAGTAAATTCTAAACTCAATACATAACATATCTAAAACACTCTTTTATTTATTACTATGATTATATTGTATCTTATTATGGTTTATTTTGTGAGGAGGAGTTGAGATAATGTGAGATGAGTGTTCTATTTCAATTATATGGGTTTTTATTGGTATAAAATCATGGGATAGTTATCGATTAATTGTTTTTGATGCGTATGAGAAGACCTCTCAGGAAAACTCAATAAGTATTTTAAATACATATAAAAGTATTTAAAAATGTGAGTCATAGGGTTAAAACCATGAGAACAATGTCAGAATTCCTTAAAATGATAAGAAAATGAAAATAGATTGATTTTTAAAATGTAGTAACTGACAACACATCGATCTAAGTTGAGGATTTCCTGGGATTCCTATAAACACTTTTTAGTGTTTTTAAACACTAAAATGTGTGTACAATAGTCAAAACACAAAAAATAATCTCAGATTAATGTGAAATCATGAGAAAAATTTCATTGAGTTTTTTTATTATGAGTACGAGATGGTGTCATGTCCATCTGACATGTGGTGTGCTCAGAATGACCCAATATGATGTTTTAAAAGATATCAAAGTCTTTAAAAAATGTACTTCTCGGGGGTAAAACTACGAAAAAACATCATATTACAGTGAAGTCAAAGGAAAATTATTATATATTGATTATTTAAATACATTAATTGATAAAACATTAATTTGAGTTGTATTTTTTCCATGATGCCCATAAAGACATTTTGTGTTTTAAAACACTAAAAAACATGCATGAAATAGTCCAAACCATAGAAAATGACAACAGATTGATGTGAAATAATAGGGAAATTTTAATTGAATTATTTTGAACCATTTTGAGTAGAAAAAACATCCACATGACATATAGTGTGATTGAAATAACTCAAAATGAGTTTAAATATAAAAAATGTTTTTAAAAACTGATTCATGGGGTAAAAACCAAGAAAAAAACACTAGAGTTTTTTGAAATCATTGGAAAATGGCTATATTTTTGAGATATAAGGATCAATTACACATCAATCAGAATTGTGTTTTTTTAAAAGATCCTAAAAAAATTAGTGTTTTAAAACACTAAATCATGCATGTTATGGTCAAAAAAAATAAAACAACATCATATTATCATGAAATCATGGTAAAAAACCTATTGAATTGTTTTTAATGTGTAAAAGTTGGTATAATTTCAATCTAACATGTGGTGTGCTCGGAATGACTCAATAAGCAGTTCTAAAATATATCATTATCCTTAAAACATGTTTATAGGGGTCAAAACATAGAAAACTACATCCTATAATCATGAAATCATAGGGAAATGAATCTATGTTTATTTTCAAAATGTATTAATTGACACCGATTTGAGCTGAGATGAAATATTCCCATGATTTTCTCAAATGCATTTCTAGCATTTCAAAAACACTAAAATGTACATGTGGAATTCAAACCCCAAAAAAACCTTATATTTATGTAAAATTATGGGAAAACTACCGTTTAATTATTTTTTACAAGTATTAGATGAAGAAACGTTCATACAACATGTGGTGTGTTTGGAATTACCCAATAAGTTGTTTTAAAAGATATCAAATTATTGAATAACCTTCTAAGGGAGTTAAAACCAATAAAAAAATTCAAAGTACTATGAAATCATAGGAAAATGGACTTATAATGTTTTTCAAAATATATTAACTAAAGAAACATAAATTTGAGGTATGGTTTTATTGTGATTTACGAATATACATTTTTAGTATTTTAAATAACTAAAACTTGTGTGTAATAATAAAAACCATATGAAATGACCTTATATTGATGAAAAATAATGGGAAACCTATCATTTTATTATTTTGGAACTGTAAGAGTAGATGGAATGTCAATCTACAGTGTAGTGTTCTTGTAATGAGTAAATAATTAGTTTTAAAGGATATCAAGGTCTTAAAAAATGGGTGTCAGCTGTTCAAAATCAATAAATTATATTGGAGTGTTGGGAAATCATAGTACAATTACCATGGATTTTAATTTAAAATGTATGAACTGAAGACACGTTAATCTAATTTGTGGTTTTTTCAGGATGATAATAAATGTTTTTATTCAAAAACACAAAAACATGTGTATGATGATCAAAATAAAAGAAAACGACCCTAGATTGGATTAAAATCATGAGAAAACTATCATTGAATTATTTTTTATGTGTATGATCTAAAGGAACATCAATAAAATGTTTGTTCTTATTATAATGAATCAATAAGCTATTTTATAAGATATCAAAGTCTTTAAATATATGTGTCAGCTAGTCAAAAGCATGAAAACAGCATCTGGTGTTGGAAATCATAATATATTTATCGTAGATTAATTTTTGAAATGCAGGGATTGAAACCACATTAATCTTTGTTTTAGTTTTCTCTGGATGAAAATTAAAGCATTTTTTTCATTGAAACTCGAAAACATGCATGTAATGGTCAAAGACATAGAATGCGACATCATATTGACATGAAATATTAATACAACCATCATAGAATTTTTATTCTAAATTATTGGAACTAATGTCATATAAAAGTATTTAAAATATATTTATTGATTAATTTCAATAACTCTACACATCAGTTTCAAAATTGATTAGACTTTCACAGACTAATCCATTTTGAGTTCCATGTGTTGAATCATATCATGAATAGGTAAGATTAGGTTTTTAAAGTGTTGTGTTGAATCATATCTTAAATAGGTAAGTTAATGTTTTCAAAGTGTTATGGATGATATATTTTTTTCAGAATTTTATTTTTTTCATTATCAAAATAACATATGTTAACAAAAAAAATTAATATATTTTACGCCTATTCCTTTTTATTTTCCTTTTCCAAAATATTATGGATTTTATTATACGTTACAGATGTTGGAAGTAGGCAATGGGTTCACCATTCTGATAAATAACACTCCTCAAATGGTAGTCATGATGGATTGTAGTTTTTTTGGTATGGTTAAATATTATCATTGATTTCACTATAAATATTATTTACTTTTGTCATTTTTGATTTCTATATATTTTTTCTTCGAGTTGATGATATGATGTGCCTAGTGGATGTTAGACTGGATAGTGAATTTTGGATAGATTCAATCCCTATATATTTGATAGATTTTTGTGTATATATGACTATAAATTTATAACTTGTGGTTGTTCATATATGAATGTAGATGGATTTCTATGTTTATTGTATTTTTATGGTTTAGTTTACTGTATGATTGAGGTTGTTCTATATATATTTTAAAAAAAATTAAAAAGAAAATTTATTTCATATTTTTAGTAGTAGTTTCTGATAACTGTTACTAAAATAAATCGTTGATATAATATAGAGAAGTCATTCAGCTATTTTTTGTAGAAATAAAAAGTAAAACACTGCAATATTAATTAGTGGTGGTTATTAAATTTTTTTATTGATTTATTTTCATTAATAAAAATAATGAAACTATTGTTAAATACCCAAAAATGAAACTTAAAAAAACAACTTCTAAACCAATTAAAAACATTACTAAATGATTATTGACAATAAAATGCATTGAGGTTTTTATAACCACATCTAAATCAATTATTTGTGGTTTAAAACACATCCAATCATTCAAAAAATAGTCATTACCCCTCATATTTCATGTAGGTGTTCATTGTGATAATGCATCACATGCGTGTGATATGCCTTTTTTTGTAGTCACCACCCCAATCTATTGATGACAATCTTATAGTGGGGACCTTTCCTTTATGTCAACCATGGAAGGGTCTCTGAGGGATAGGTCGTATTGTGTTTAATTATCCAAACTTTTTTAAATATTGGTTAATTATTTAAATGTTTGAAAATTAATTTATAAGTTTAAAATGGATGAACAGTTAATTAAATAAATATATTTTATAATTTTGTAATCCTAAAATAGTTTTTAATAAACTGATAATAATAAATTTATTCTTATTTTTGTTTTAAAATTCATTTTTCAATATAATAGAAGATAAAATCCATATAGATAAGCCTATTTTATCATGTTAATTTTAATTAAATATTTAAAATTAACAAATAAATTATAATTAATTTAACTGGATTCATGTTTTTAAATAATATAACATAAATTTAACTATAATTAATGGGATCTGATATAGATGTTTCAGAAACTAAAGCACCACCTTGGACACCGACAACTATATTCGGTCTCGATGGACTTGTATGATTGCACTAAATAATTTCGGCTTCATTCTGAGGAAGTCATAAAGAATGGAAAACCAAAGCATTAGTTCTAAGAATAGTACAATGTGGCCCCTTTTAAGGTATATCCCTCACCGTAGGTTCTCAACCAAGGAGAATATGAAGCTTTTAGGGCAGCGTAGGTTCTTAGTGATTAAAAACACACAAACGGATAAAGAAAAAGGAAGGACACAAAATATTTATGTATTTCAACAAGATTTCCTATGAATATGGGAGAATGGGTTATCATTCTATTTCTTTTCTCCATATCAAACATCAAAGGATGCATATATTTACACTGAATTTTTTCCCTTTAACAACTTCTGGGGTTCAATCCCATTTTATAAATGAAGGAAAATCCAATTTTTCTTAACTCTTTTGGGTAGATCATCTACACTTTAAATCATCCACAGCACTTGTTGGATAGACAGTGTGTTGGTTGGGTTGGTTACCAGCTAAAGAAAAATATCTTGCATATAGTTTTACCATCCATTGAATTATCCCTTGACTATGAGTGGTCCCCACAAATCTCCCCCATAAGACCAATATTTGGTAGAATATAGACCAGTAGTCTACTTAAAGGAATCAAACTTCTCTTTTGGTGGACCTTTTTCATCATATCATCCCTATTATCATTTTTTTAGATTTTTTAAACATTCGCCAAAATTTCTTCCATTGTATTATGAATCCAGTGATATCATACATCGATGTTTTTGGACCAAGAATGAAATTTCAGGTTCTTACTAAGAATAATAGATCTCTAACTATCATAATATATAATATCATTCTCCTAACTATGTCTCAGCTCATGAAAAAACTTCTTCATCCACATAATCTCCTTAAATAATTTAGTGACCACAATATAATCAAATTTGGTGGTGGACAAGGAAACAAACTTATAATGTCATGATATCCAAGAGAATTTTCCCACATTAAATAATATCAGGTACATGGATATGGATTTTTTTGTCTCTAAATCTGCAATCATATATGAATCTATTAATCCTTATAAAAAAGTTTTATCACTTCTAAAACATAAACAATGACTATATTTAACAAAGAAATACCTAAATATTCATTTGAGATCTATCAAATTCTCCTTTCATATATTTGGTAATAATCTTCTCACAATGGTAATAGTTTGTGGAATATCTAGTCTGTTTCACACCATGTCACACATAAGACTTCCAAGTACTGACTTATAAGAAAAAATTTCCATTTATTATTTCTCCTCCTTGGTTTATGGACTATGACTTATTGTAATCCTAAAGTGACTAGAAAGGGGAGTACTAACTGGTTTTCCTTTATAATGTTAATCCTTTCAAGAACACTTTAACTGCATCGCTATTAATATTTCCAAATCTTATTATTCATACTTTCAGGAGTAATTTTCCTACCAAGAATTTGATTACAGTTTTTGAAGTACTTTATTTCAAAATATGTGTTCAACTCTTTCATCTACCTATCAATCTTGGCGATATCTCTTCCAACAATCACCATGTCCTTAACATAAACTAGCAAGATAATAAAATATCTATCAAAAAATGGTTTGATGAAAATGTAGTGATCATCAGTTGTCCTCCTATACTAATTTTTATTTTTAAATGACTATAATATCATATACCATTTTCTCGGTTCCTATTTCATAATACATACACATTTCTTAAGTTATCATATGAGGTTTTCTTTTCTATTTCAGCTAAAATACCTCTAATTATTCCACGTATATACTCTCATCAAGACCACCATGTAATAATTCTATCTTTACATCCAGTTGTTGGACCACCAGGTTTAGACTAGCCACTAATTAAAAAACTCTTATAGAAGAAATTTAAACAATAAGTGTAAAAAATTCATCAATTTCAATACCTTTTATCAGAAGTAATCCCTTCAAAACATTCTATCTCTATAGAATATTTGTGATAAAACATCTTATCCTTTGATTTCATATGACCATTTATTCTTGTGTTCCTTATTTCCATGTGATAACTCCATCAAATAAAATGTGTAGTTCTTGTGTAAGGTTGTCATCTCCTCTTGCATGTAATTTTCCCATTCCTACTTCAAATTACTCTTGATTGAAACAAACATAACCATCTAGATCTCCCCCATTAGTGAGTATCACATTCTCTTGTGGTGAGTATCTACGACTCATTTTTTATTCTCTGGTGGATCTCTTCAACTATGCTTCAGGGATAATTTTTTTATAATATAGTATGATTGATACATATCAGTAAATGGAGACATATTACCTAGTAGTGATGTATCATCAATTTCACATATCTCTCTCACGCTAGGTGAGAATGATGATGGTGATATTGGTTCCATATTGATTGGAATTTCCTCATAATAGAACTTCTATGAATTTTTTGGATTCTCAAAATCTCCAATCATCTGATCTTCAAGAAAAACCGCATTTATCTTATGAGGATACTCTTACTGATAAGATCCTAGATTTGGTATTTAAACTCTAAATAATAAAATGTTGAAAAGATACAATGCTTTCCTTTTCCATCCATCATCACCCATTCATCTTTCGTGATTTGAACAAAGTCCCTAAAACCAAATACTATTAAGTGTTTTTATAAAACATATTTACTTATCTAGGAACTTTTGGGAATGTCATAGTTCAGTGGAACTTAGGAATAAATGTTAATAAGATCAATTGTGGTCCTCATTTCCTCCCCCAAAAAGAATTTTTAGAAGATTAATTTTAGATTATACACATGAATCTCTTTCAAATTGTTTTATTTATCCTCTCTATAACGCCATTATGCGGAGGCATCTTCAAAACTAATTTCTGTAGCCTAAATCTAAAACTCATTTAGTACTCCTCAAATGGACCATGGTACTCTCCTCTATTATCAAATCACACACAATTTATCCATATTCTTTTTTCTCTTTCCACATTCACAAGAATCTTTTTAAAATTATCATGTAATTGATTTTTAGTTTTCGAATAAAAGATCCAAACATTTATAAAATGGTCATATATAAAGGTAAAAAAATAAATATCACCTCTCATCTACATGGTTATCATCGTTAATACATTATTGTGAATCAAATTGAAAAAATTTTATTTTCTGGATAGTAAATAACCACAATATGATATTATAAGTTGTTTTCACATGATGTAATCTACACAGGTATACAAATGTGTACCTTTTAGTCCTATAAAAATATCATAACTAGATTGAATTTTGATTCCTCTATCACTATTGTGACCGAACCAACTATTCCAAAATTATACAAGAAAATATTTTCAAGTTTTATTGACCTCACCTCTACATGTTCGTGGATCTGTGAGATAAATAAAAGTATCATTATTTACTTTTTAAATGAAAATTTTTACCTTTGGTAATATTACATTTACCAATACTAAAGGAAATAAAATATCCATCATATTCAAGAATTATAGTTGATATGTGATTAAGGGGAATATCAGGAACATGCCTTACATCCTTCAATAGTAACATGTATCCAATTTTAGTTTCTATATATATATATATATTATCAATACCAGTGATTTTGTATCAACTGTGATTTCTAATCTTGAAATGTATGAAACTTGCTAATGTGTAAGATGATATTAAAACACTTCAAAAAGTTTCATGGTTTCAGGCACTCAAATCAATCACCCATGTCATGTCTTTTCTTGAAAAATTGACCTAATTGTATTCTCAAACAATAATGATCATCTCTATGACTACTGGAGCATCTTTATTTTGGGTCTTACCATACTAATTTCTTTCATCTACCTTCATCCTTATACACTCCATGATTAATTGTTTAGTATTTAAATAGTGTTCATATGTCATGTCATATCTCAATTGGTATTTCAATTACTTAAACTTTTGAATACTTCGGTCATGGTGTTCTCTTCCTCTACTTATTCGATTCCATTTCTGATTCCCTTGTCTTTTATTGATAATAACCTCTGATTCTGGTGTACATCCATCATCCTACCTTTAGGAATCTTCACTCAACCTTCTATCAATTAACATTTCCACGGCGAGGGTTCCATATACAGTTGAACTACTAACTAAGACAACTTGTGTGTCCCACTTCTTTGGTAAGGAACTCAACATCAATAGTGCTAATAACTCACCAATAGTCATTATTTTCATGGAATTCAATTGATTAATGGTACCTTAGAACTCTCTCATGTTCTATGATACATTGGTCCAATATTTGTACATCAATTTGACAAGATGGATTATTAGGTTTTCTTAGTTCTATGTGGTTTTACTTTCATACATCTTTACCATTTTTCCCGTATAATGGAATCATCATGTTAATTGGAAAAATTCTAGAATACACTCTCATTAATCCACTATTGTATTTCGGTAATGAACTTCCTATTAAGAACAACCCCTCTGTATCAACTAGAAGGTTACTAGATAACATCACCTCACTAGATTGAACACTTGTTGATAAATACTCCACATTGTCTACAATGGGCTTAGTAATCTCCGCTATTAGTTTCCAAAAATATTTAATATATTAAATATCCTCCATTTCTGGTTTCCATATGGAATAATTAAAATCATTGAGTTTAATCATATTACCAGTATTTTCTTCCATTTATTAAGTAGTAATCTTGAATATATAACTATACATATTCATTCATAATGGTCAAAATTCTAGAAACAACTCCTAGATCCCTAAAAGTAGACTATGATTGGCCAAGATATATCAAAAAATATTCCAATGGTCTATATTGACTAATGAGGTGAAGCTGATGTGGCTCACTGAAACTATTCTAAAAAACCCTTCAGATAGTCACTGATAGTATGAATAGTACCTACTTATCTAATAAGAGGGTATTATAGCACTGATGAGATGACTGAAACATTGACAGCCTCTACAAGCTTAGATTCAACTCTGTTTTTTATGTTTGTTGGGCCCTAGAAATCATCATGATGAGATCTTCATGAATTTGGAATCAAAAAAAATTGTGACCACCTTAATTTTTCCATTCAAAAGAAATCCCATCTATACCTTTTTTCTTTCTACCCATATGGGTCTGACACAAATATTTTGGGGAAACATAGGTTCTGGTCGACAAAAAAACACACAAACAATGAAATAAAAAACATGGAAATGAGGTATTTATATGGTTTGGAAAGATTTACTTTGTCCACCGGATTATGGGTAATTTTATTTCTTCTCTCCAAATAATATTTCAAAGGATTCACATAGATATAGAGGTTTTTTTGTTAAAATTTCATTGGATTCGATACTATTTTATATATGAATGAAAAGAAAATTTTTCTTTAGTTATTTGGGTAGTTCATATACCCTTTAAAAAAATCGACATAGTATGTTTCATGTATCCTATGATGGATGGGTTGGTTTTTATCTGAACACTAAATGTTTTTTGATAGTTTTCCCCTCTATTGATTTATCCTTTAATTGGGAGTGCCCCCCAGAGAAGCAATCCCGACCATCACCTCTTCAGAAGTGTCCCTTGAATTTGGTGTCTAAAATCTAGAGATATTAGAGGATATAGATAGCCTCACTAACATAGATGAGACACATTGTGTCAGCATACTAGCTAGGGACAATTGATTGAAGTATTTTTATGACCCTTAAGTCTTCTATGAATCATTTTTTAGCATTCCACTTAGTGGAGATCATCCAGAGGTGTCGAAGGGACCAAAGAAGGGAATCAGAGCTTCGAGCAACGTCGTATAAAATATTCAAGACTAGGGGAAACTATGTGGGTCTTTTTATCTTTATTTTATATAAATTTTTCCCAATTTATTTAAAAAATATATGTGAAGGAGACAATATTTTATACTATTGGAACGCCCACATGGTAATAGATTCCACAATACATCAAAGACTCAACCCTCGCTTGCTAAGTATGGAAAAAAATATAATACTTTCATGTTTCACTTAGTCCTACTATATTAATGATTATATCATTATACCCACACTAGTCAAAACAACCCTAATATAGTCAATATACATAAAAAATCCAGAATCATTATAAAAAATTGAAATGAGAAAATTTTAAGCACCATAGAAATATGAGCATAAATCCGGAATAAGGAAAAAGAGTACAACTATATACACTCCCCTAGATAGTTACATTACAAAATAAATTACATGTTTTTCATCCTATACAACCCCATATCATGTACTATATTTCTAAATATAATGACCTATATATACTTTTTAAATAAGTATTCAATATTTTCACTTGATTAAACATATTTTATGTTGATACCTACTATCTTCATAAACTCTTGTGTGAAGGAGAAAACTTTTAGTGGTACATTTTTTGTCTGATAATTTTTTATAAATATTTCATTTAATTGTTTTATGCATGTAATAATATCTTTGTAAAATATTGTTCATCTACAATCCATAGTCAATCCAATTATCTCTTGAAGGTGTTCAGGCATAGACCACAACCAAACACATTATAAATATACTTCTTTCAATGCCATCAATTCTAAATGATTTGATGATTTGGAAACAAGTGTCTACTTTTTTTATCTCCATGATATGGTAATACCCCCAAATATGAAAAAGTATCCAGCTTGTGATCCCTCATTATATAGATGTGATAAATAACCTGCAACTTTAAAACCAACCATCTTCTTTTTTCATTTATTAAAATAGAATATACCCAAATAAATTGATCCATAAAGATAATAAAAATTTGTTTAATTCCATTATAGTGTATTCATGTAGGGTATGAACTAAATATATAAAATAAAGTAGCAGTAAAATATAAATCATGATGAGTACAAGGTATGATACTTCTAGACCAACCAACACATCATTTTCATCACATGGTCAAAAATCTTATTTCTCATTATTTAAAGACCAAAAAACCATTGTAGTACTCAAAGGATTCCATCTATTCATATTAAATTGTTTTAATGAAATTTTTGTTTAATTTTATTGATGAAAGAATATAACACTATTCATATTATCAATTTTAAATCCAATAAAATACTTCTTTTATCTCTGGTATTCCATTTAAAATTAATCCTTTATGTTTATCATTACTACATTGATCTCATCTAGTGTTTCAATTTTATTTCAATCATCTCCATAAATAGTAATGATTTTATATCCTAGTGTTTTTTTCTTAATAAAACAAACATGGTCAAATAGGTTAATTTACGTACCATTTATTTAAAAAAACTTAGCCCAAATTATTATACCACATATGCCCAGATTGTTTAATCCATACAAGGATTTCTCCAATTTAATTGAATATAAGCTTTTGGGTTTTTATTTCAACGTAATAGGTAATTTGAATATTTAGGGATTTGCATATATAAATTATTATCAAATGAACCATATAAATAAGGTGTAACAACATCCGTAAGATTCATATTAGCCTTTTTATCTTTTTCAAGGATGATTATATATTGATATGTAATAACATCCATAATAGGAAAATTTGACTCCTTATATTAAATTCCTGGTCTCTATAAAAAATCATGTCTGATAAGAATACCTTTGTATCTTACTATGACACATTTCTCATTATTTTTCCACAAAAAAACTCATTCATATCTTACATTTGTAAATTGTTCTTTCTATGTATTTTTAAATTGAAAATCAAATATTCATTTTATTATGAAATATATATACTCCAGGATTTTTAAATGTATTTAAATGTATTATGTTATGTAATTTTAATTTTATATTGGTTTATTTCAATTTGATATTATGATTGTGGTATATATTCAATTTTCCTACTTTTTCCCTTATTGGTGGATTGAACTTGGAATGTTGATCAATCTTAATGAAATGGTCATGTATGGTCCCGTGTGTGTTCTATCGCCTCTTGCATAATCTTATTTTTTAATATTATTACAATGAAGTGCCTCCCCATGTCTCTTCTAGCTTTTCCTATCATAGTTACTTGAACTTACTCTTTTATTTGGTTCATCCATGTAACACCCCACGATTTTGTGAAATATTTTTTCCAAATGAATTTAATATTTTTGATATTTAGTGTTACATGAAAATTTGATTTTGGATTTACATAAATGAAACAAAATTTTTATATTGTGATACATGAAACACTATGTTTGTCTTATGTTTCACACAATACAGGATTTATCTTGTGTTACATGCAAAACTGAGTTTATATGAAACATGACATATTATTGAAATATTATTATATGAATATTTTATCATATCTGTTGGAATAGAGACTACGAATTGGATTAAATAAATTAATAAAATATTGTTTAAAATGCTTACATAATTAATTCTTTGATGGAAAATTAATTATAAGTGAAAACATAACCTTTTTAAAGATAAAAGGAAATATTTTTCTGGAAAACTATTTTTATGCACACAATTGTGGTTTATACCAATAGATCAAAACAATAACTCTTACTCAATTATATTAAAAAAACTATAAATTAATTATTCAATATAATGTTTGAAATTCATCCTATGTGTTCTCTATACAAGAGTTAATGATAAATCCAATTTTTCCCGTAAAACATTATTTTTTTCAAAATGAAATTTTATCACCTTTTTATGGTGTACTTATCTTAAAATTAATTTTTACGACTTTTAGAGAATTTATTTTAAAATTAAAATTAATTTTTCAGGTAAGGATTTAAAAATTATATGAGGATTATTTTTTTGGGTTTTTTCTCAAAAGTTTCATTTTTTGATGAACAGTGAGTAATACATGAAAACTGTCTTTTTGCCTAAATTGTTTTTAAAGTTAAATTATATTTTAAGATGATTTAAAGGTAAAATTAAATAAATTATATATATATATTAATCCAATTTAAGTCATTTTTATAAATTTCCTATTGAAATTAGATATAAATAACTTTGTAAACTTTTTAACATTTTCACTTTAAAAGATGATTTCTCAATGCGCCTGAGGGATTAATTTTAAATTAAATTCATGAACTTCGGTAAATGTAATTTGGATAAAGGATTCAATATTTGGAATCAAAAAAAATATTTTATCTAATACGGTTAACTTAATTTTTTTCCACAATGATTAGTGAAAAAGATAATATTAATTAACACAATTAAGGTTAAAATGGGGTTTTTCACATTACATGTTCTTGTATAAAAAAACAATTTTAAGAACATATATTATTTTTATTAATAAATTTTATTTAATATCTAGAATCATTAATTATAAATTATCTAATAAAAAACAATGTAATTATATTCTTAAAAGCTAAATTACCCATGTAAATAGAACCATACAAGTTACCTTGGAAAAACTATAAAGGAAAAATTGAGTAAACATCAAGACTTGGGATTATCATGATAAAAATGTATTTATTTTTTTGTGTTGGAGGTATGTATAGAGTAATTAATCACTGACATCCATTATTGTTCAATTTTTAAGGAAAATAAGGTAAGGGAGACCCCCAAAAAGTGCATATTAATGGGAATTTACAAGAATGTCACTCCTACTCAATTATAATAGGTTTGTGACGACCTGTGCCTTGGGGAACATGTCGTGACTACCCCAAGACCACCTTCCATAGGCCATGGGTTGGAGACTAGCACCAGAAAGGCGTATCCCCAAAATAGTAAGGCATTTCCTTTAAAACTGTATAAACACACCGTCAAAGAACACAACAAGATACAACCATGAGGTAAAACTGCAGTAGTAATAGTGCGTATGGAAATTAAAGGGGTCCGGAATACAAGCCCAACTGAAAAGATACAACTATAATTGAAAAAAAGAAAATAACTCCTGAGATTGTCCAACAAGGATACTACCTGAAGGGAAGGAACAGCTCTTCTCCATAGCTCTCCACGTCAACCAGTCACCTCTGTGTACCACCTGGTCCTATCTCTTATAGTCTTAGTCGAGCTTCTCATCGTCTGAACAAGACACAATAAGGTGAGGGAAAATCCCGTGTAGGGGTGAGTATAACAATACCCAGTAGGGACCCCAAGACCCCTGAAGGTCCCTCATAATTCCCCAAAGGAAAACCACAAAGCATGATCTCAATTACAAAGAAGAAAGAGAAAGACTCAACTCAAACTAGGTATAACTTAAGTACATAAGTACTGTAGGATCGAAATATAATATGAGATGCTCAATATACAAGAGGGGGGGTGAATTGTATACTTTAAAAATTCCTTTGGAACCTTTAAAGTTAGTTATGAACAACTAAAGTTTCCTTAAGAAAATGAAAGGACTAAGTTTAACAAAGTTAAACTAAGTAGATTCACAACACCTCTAACACCGAACTAAACTTGGAAAGAGATTCCAAAAGTAGGTTCTGGAAATATGGTTCCGGAAATTGAAACTTAACAAAAGTTACAATATGAGATTCTACCTTAAAGCGTATAGAATCTAAACTAATCAGAGTAAGTAAGGAAGTATAAGAAAGTTATACTTTCCTTAAGATACAAATTTCAGCGGAATAAAGACAAGTAGTAAAACTAATAGTAACAAGATAATAGTCTTTTAACCCAAAGAGAAGGGTATCCAACAACCTTGGATAAAGGTCCCTTGATTTATACTTTCAAGCAAGTCTGTCTTACCCACACCAGGGTAAGCCCTCGATACGAAGATCGGTGTCTCTGTCTTGCTATCCCCGCAAGCCCTCAACTTCAAGGTAGTTGGCAACCTCTGTCTTTCTCAGCAAAAAAGCCCTCGATCTTTAAGGTAGTCGGCACCTCTGTCTTTCTCAGCAAGAAAGCCCTCGATCTTTAAGGTAGTCGGCACCTCTGTCTTCCTATCCCCGGAAGCCCTCGAATGTAATCACCAACATTCGGAGTCGCACGAAGCTTTTGAGAGTTAATAAGAGACTCTCTCTCTAGAAATCACTTCAACAGCATGTAAGCACTTTTTCAGCAATCAGCATATGCATCATCCATCAGCAGCGAGCTTTTTCAAATGAGCTCCTATTTATAGGTAAGGTCGGCTCCTTCTCCAACGGTCATATTTCCCTTAAAGTTCGGAGGGACCTGTACACGTGTCACTTAGACAACGGTTAGTTTATAACAAAATGGACGACATCGTTTTATAACAAAAAAAAATGTAACAGAAAGCACGACATCGTTTTAAACTTTAACATAAAAGTTCGGAATAGAAATTTAGGAGTGAAGGTTCGGAGTGAATGAATTCAGAGTGTATAAAACAATGATAATCAGATTCTGTTTAATAGGTGAATTCGGAATGAGAATTCGGAATAGGAATTCGGAATAGGAATTCGTCATCAGAAATCGTAATGATAATTCGTCATTAGAATTCGTAATGAGAATTCATCATCAGAATTAGTAATGAGAATTCATCATCAGAATTCGTAATGAGAATTCATCATCAGAATTCGTAATGAGAATTCATCATCAGAATTCGTAATGAGAATTCATCATCAAAAATTCGTAATGAGATTTCATCATCAGAATTCGTAATGAGAAATCGTCATCAGAATTCGTAATGAGATTTCATCATCAGAATTCGTAATGAGAAATCTAAAAACAGAATGCTTTTATATCAAAGATTTTATGACTCCGAGAAAGTGAATCCGAAACTTATACTTAAGAAAAATATGAATGAAAATATGATAAGGATAATTTTTCTTATAAAAGCGATTTTCCTTAAGTAAGCAATTTTCCTTAGGAAATCATTTTTCCTTAAAGATAAGGTGTTTGTGATTTTCAAAACAAGAAGGAATGGAAAAGTCATAAGGAAAACCTTATTGACTCAACAATCTCCCCCTTTTTGGAAAGCACAAACATCCTTACGAAAAAGCTATTCTAAGAAAGAAACACACTAAAGCTTATCTCCCTTGGTTTAAGAAAATAGATGAATACGACTAACTCCCCCTTAGGCTTTGAAACTCTAAGGATCGTATTCATATTTCCGGAGTGATGTTTCTTTAAGAAAAACTCCCCCTTAAACAAACTCTTATTAGAGTTCTTTTTCCTTGGGTATTTTCCTTTCTCCCCCTTTGAAAAACTCTTATTAGATTTCCTCTTTTTCTTAAGGATATTTTCCTTCTCCCCCTTTGTGATTTTCAAAAAGAATTGGAAGGAATGGAAAAAATAACAAAGTACCTGAAAAGATTAGTAACGACAGCAATAAAAACAACAAGCACAATTTTCATTATATTTGAAATGTCAGCAACAAAAAAACAGATTACAACAAAAAGATCGGATTGGTCATTTCGGATCTTTCTCCTTCGACATGAGCCCCTTGAGAATTGTCTTGATCTTCTTGAGGTCCTTATGATCTTCCTCTGCTTGCTTTTCTAAGGCAACTATTCTTGCTGACTGAGCTTGAATGATTTCTTCCTGAGCCTTCAACTTTTCTTCCTGAGCTTCCATTTTCTCTTCCTGAGACTTTATCCTTTCTAGAAAATTGATCCGATGATCCCTTTCAAATTTCCAACTTTGATTAACAGAGTTGAGCTTTCCATTTAGATCTCTTACTTCCTGACTCCGAATGTTCTTTTCCTCTGTCAATTTCTCATCGAATGATGCATACATCTCATGAAACTTCTTGTCCTCGGTTTGAAATGCATCCTTAACATTCTCCTGAAACTCATCCAGCAACCTCATCTCTTCCACATTCTTCTTCGACCAGCTAGTCATCCTTTTGCATGATCTTTTATGGGCTTCGTAACCAATAAAGAAATTTTTGAACTGGGCTTCTATCTCAACACATTTATCCATAACCATGGATACGGAGTCGGTTTTCTGATTCATTGTATGTTGGAGCATCTGGCACCGAGAGTCAATACTGGAGAAGGTTGGAATAGTTCCCACCAACTTCTTCAAGGACTGAACAACAAAATCGTGCCCCAACGATGATGACTCCGAATCAGAAATCTTGCTAGGAGAATTTTCTTCTTCAATAAGCTCCAACTTCCTCTTAGAAGAGCTACTAGCTTCCTTCCTCAAACTTTTTCCTGAACTCGGAGTATCAGCAAGAATTTTCTTTCCCTTTTGTTTTTCCGGAATTGAAACCTGTTCCGGAGATCTGTTCTCACTATCAGAGACTTGAACAATTTTATCTTCCTCATCAGCAACTTCTTGAACATTGGCTTCCACATTTCCCATCTGAGCAGCATTAAGTAAAATATTTTCTTGACAAGTAACTTCTTCTTCTCCTTTTTCTTCTTCCATTGCAGGAGTAGGAAGCTTTGAAGATTGAGCTTCAGATGTTCGGAGCGAGAGGTGATCCGAAGGAGTTCCCTTATATTCATCTACTTGTTTGAGCACATCTCCTGTCTCACCACTTCCTTCAGCCGCTTCTTCAACCTCTTCCACTTGCTCTACTTCCTCAGTAGTAACAGCCTTTTCCGGAGTTACAAGATTTCTTCCTCGAGTCTCAGGTAGAGATTCCAGAGAAAAAGATCTCGGAACGGGAATGGTTGCTGAAACCATTTCATTAAACTTCAACAAGGCTTGCACAGCCTCAGCTTCTGACAACTTCTTCTTCAGCTTCTTTTCCTTAACTTGCTTCTCAAGCTCATCAGCAGCCTTTTCTTTCAGAGCCTTAGCCTCTGCAGGATCCAATCCGAACTGCGGATCTCCTTCCTTCCTCTTCTCCTTGTCAGCTCTCCACTTCGCTGCAACCTCATCAGTATATGTCTTCTTCTTCTTAGGCTTAGGAGGTGCGGAATGGACTTCCTTAGACTTGGGTTCCTCAGCTTCACTTACCACTTCTTTCTGTTTCCTCTTCCTTACCGGCTTTGATGATTCCGGATCAGCCACTTTCGGAGTCACTTCTGCTTGAGGCGGTAGATCAATGAATTTCCCTGACTCCTTGTTAAAAGCTATATTCATCCTTTTAAGAGTTGCATTACTGAGCAACATGATCTTGCAAACTTTCGGCTTAGAACTACAAGCAACCTTGAAGGATTCTAGGCACCGAACAATCAGCTTCGACAATATTGCCGGGTACATCACTATCTGAGCTCTCAGATTCCCCTTCTTCAAATTATCAATGTTGAGAAGAATATGCTTCATCAGGTTGAACTTTCTTAGATTTATCAGAAAATCCAAGATGTATATCTCACTCTTCTTCAAGCTGTCCTTGTCTCCTTTTCTTGGTACGATAAGCCCTTGCACCCATAACTCCAGAATCCGGAAGTTTGTAGATAGGGTTGCAATTTTCGGAGCCTTATCATCATCTAATCCGAGAATTTCTAAGGCTTTCTCCTTGTTGAAACTACCCAAGGAGTCTGGCAGAACATGCGAGATAAACTCAGCTTCCCCTTCATAACTCATCCCTACCAAGCTTGCAGCCTTGGTGTAAGATAGCTTATATGTCTTTCCATACGATTTGAAGGAAAACTTCTCTCTATTATCCTCCACGAAGAAAGCAACTGTCTCATAAAACTCGACAAGCAAGTCAGAGTAGACTTCATCTTGGTTGCCAGTTTTTGATATTGCAACATCCTCCCAGCCATTCAACTTGATATTCTTCGAAATGATAGAATCATAGTTTCTGAAGAAATTCGGATGAACTAACCGCTCTCTGTAGACTAACCACTGAGAAATGGGCTTGGTTGAAGACATCTCTTGAGAAGCTAACTCTGCAGACATTCGGATCTGAAATCTCTGAGAAGTTCGGAACTGAGAAGACTGAAGTTCGGAACTGGAAAACTGTAGTTCGGAACGGCCTTAAATCAGAGAGTCAGAGCTTCAGCACGCAAAAGCTTGAAATCGATGTGGGACGAGAAAATAGGATCCCCTTTATATAGGCATTGGGATGACGGTTCAACTTCCTCGGTTGATCTGACGGTTTAGAATGATCTGAGATCAGATCTAACGGTTGAAAGCTTGAATCCGATATTTTTGAGGTTTTATTAAAATAAAGAATTAAGAAATCCAAAAACCCAAAACAAACTATAAGAAATTGCCAGCAAGTAAAATATGATTACGAAAACTTCAGTAAGGAAATCATACCTTTCGGATTAGCTTAGGAAAGTTATTCATAATGGGTAATATAAAGACGACTACGAAAAATTCAATACGAAAAACTAAGTACGAAAACTTTAATACGAAAAAATCAATACGAAAAAGTAAATACGAAAAAGTCAATACAAAAGACTCAGTACGAAAGTTCCGTTATGAAAATACCAGTACGAAAGTTTTCCATTCCGGAAATTTTCAATACGAATACTTCCATTCCAGAAGTATTCTGTGCGAAAATATCCTTTCTGGAAAATTGTTGTTCCGGAAATTCCATTCCGGAAATTTTCGTTCCGAAAAGTTTGAAAACAAAATTTGAAAAACTTTGTTAAATAATCAAACAAATGTACTCCCCCTATGAAAAGGATTTTATTACTGTAAGGATATTTTTCAACAGAAAGTTAATTGGGGAAGATTACCTTACGGTTATCATTCCTAACTTCTGTTTAATATATTCAAATCTATCAGAAGGTAAAGATTTTGTGAAAATATCAGCAAGTTGATCTTGCGTTCCGATAAACTGAAGAATAATATCTCCTTTAAGTGTGTGATCCCTAAGAAAGTGATGCCTAATATCTATGTGTTTTGCACGAGAGTGATGTGCAGGGTTTTTACTTAGGGCAATGGCACTTGTGTTATCACACAAAATTTGAGTTTTAGTAAAACTCAAGCCATAGTCTGTGAGTGTGTGTTGCATCCACAACACTTGTGCACAACAACTTCCAGCTGCTACATATTCAGCTTCAGCAGTGGAGAGTGCAACAGAATGTTGCTTCTTGCATGACCAAGAAACTAATGAATCTCCTAAGAAATGACAAGTTCCGGATGTACTTTTCCTATCCATTCTACATCCACCAAAGTCAGCATCAGAAAAGCTTTTTAGAACAAAATCATTTCCAGAAGTATAAAATAATCCTAGATCCATGGTTCCCTTAAGGTAGCGAAAAATTCTTTTTACTGCCTTTAAGTGAGATTCCTTAGGATTGGATTGATATCTTGCACATAAGCATACTGAAAACATTAAGTCTGGTCGACTAGCTGTTAAGTAAAGTAAACTTCCAATCATACCTCTAAAAGATGTTTGATCTACTGGTTTCCCAGCTTCATCAAGATCTAAAGAGTTTGAGGTACCAATGGGAGTACTTATACTTTTAGTGTTGTCATAACCATACTTTTTAAGAAGATCTTTAATATACTTATGTTGGGATATGTAGGTTCCTTCTGGTTTTTGAGAAATTTGAAAACCAAGGAAAAATGTTAACTCACCCATCATACTCATTTCAAACTCAGATTTCATTAGACTAGCAAAAGAGTCAGTCAAAGATTGCTGAGTTGAACCAAATATAATGTCATCAACATAAATTTGAACAATCAAAACATTTTTCTTATCTTTCTTTATAAAAAGGGTTGGATCTGCATTTCCCTTAACATAGTTATTTTGAAGCAAAAATCCAGTAAGTCTATCATACCATGCTCGTGGGGCTTGTTTAAGGCCATACAAAGCTTTGGTAAGTCTAAAAACATGATCAGGATGTTTTGTATCTTCAAAGCCAGGAGGTTGTTCAACAAAAACTTCCTCTTGAACATAACCGTTAAGAAAAGCACATTTCACATCCATTTGAAATAGTTTGAAATTAAAGAATGCTGCAAAGGCAAGTAGAATACGGATAGATTCAAGTCTAGCTACTGGAGCATAGGTTTCTTCATAGTCTATTCCTTCTTGCTGATTATAGCCTTTAGCAACAAGTCTAGCTTTATTTCTAACAATGACTCCATTCTCATCACATTTATTCCTGAAAACCAATTTTACTCCAATAACAGAAGTTTCCTTAGGTCTCTCAACCAAGGTCCAGACTTTATTCCTTTCGAATTCATTTAGTTCATCTTGCATTGCTTTGATCCAATCATCATCACCTAAAGCTTCATCAGTGCTTTTAGGCTCTAATTGGGAAAGAAATGCTAGATGTTCTACTCCATTTCTTAAGGAACTTCTAGTCCTTACAGGTTGATTTACATCACCAATGATACTATCACTGGGATGATTCTTAAGAAACACCTGATTTGGGTTTTGTAAAACCTGTTCATCAACATAAGGTAGAAAGTCTTCTGGGGTAAATGTTTCAGAATTATCTTCTAGAACAATTTCCTTATCAGAAGGTTCTTCTATCAACGGTTGATAATCAGTTTTTGAAAACACATCCGAAGATGTAGGTTGGGAAGTTTTAAAAACAAAAGGATCTGATTCATCAAATTTTACATGTACTGTTTCCTCAACAGTACAAGTATTTTTATTAAAAACTCTATATGCCTTAGAGGTTGTGGAATATCCTAAGAAAATTCCTTCATCAGATTTTGGTGCGAATTTATGTAAGTTATCTTTAGTATTCAAAATGAATACTTTGCAACCAAAAACCTTGAAGTAGGAAAGTCTTGGTTTTCTACCATTCCATAACTCATAAGGAGTTTTATTAAGAAAAGGTCTAATCAAAACTCGATTTATAGTATAACAAGCAGTACTTACAGCTTCAGCCCAGAAATGTCTAGCAATAGAATATTCACTCAACATGGTTCTAGTTATCTCTTGAAGAATTCTATTTCTTCTTTCAACTACACCATTCTGTTGAGGAGTTCTAGGTGCTGAAAAGTTGTGAGTAATACCTTTCTTACTACAAAAAGTTTCAAAATCAGAATTTTGAAATTCTCCTCCATGATCACTATGAATAGTTTTCAATGGAAGGTTTTTCTCATTTTTAACTTGGGCTCTAAAACTTTTGAAATAAGAAAAAGCTTCAGATTTCGTTGCTAGAAAATAGACCCATGTAAATCTAGTGTAATCATCAACTAGAACAAACACATAGTATTTGCCTCCAATGCTTCCAGTTTGTGTTGGACCAAAAAGATCCATGTGCACTAACTGTAATGCATCGGTTGTTGAGACTTCACCGATTGACTTAAAACTAGATTTATGTTGCTTGCCATATTGACAAGGATCACAAACTTTAGAAGAATCAAATCTAAGCTCCGGTAGATCCTTAACAAGTTTCTTCTTAGAGAGTTTACATAGGTTCCTAAGATTACAGTGTCCTAATCTTCTATGCCATAACCAAGAATGATCTTCCATTGCACTTAGGCAAGGTAAATCTTGGCTTCTTAGGTCTTCTACGTTTAAGGTGTAAACATTCTCTTCCCTATTGGCTGAGAGAATAAATTCTTCCTTGGAATTGTGAACTAAGCATTTATCATTCTTAAAATTCACAAGGTAACCTTCATCACATAACTGACTTATGCTAATGAGGTTGTGCTTAAGACCTTTAACAAAAAGAACATTTGAAATCAAAGTTCTACCTAAAAGAACAATATTACCAATACCAACAATCTCTCCCTTAGCATTGTCTCCGAAAGTTACCTTTCCTCCTTTCGTTTTGATAATCTTTTCAAAAAAACTTTTGTTACCAGTCATATGCCGGGAACATCCACTATCCATGTACCAAATATTGTTGCTGGAACTTTCTTTATTTTCCTGAAATTAAGAACAAAGTTAGATTTTCGGAATCCAAACTTGTTTGGATCCGAGATTTCCAGACAATAAAATTTTAGGTATCCACATTTTCTTAGAAAAGTAAGCTTTATGAAAACCTAAGGATTGGGTTTTGTTTAAGGAACAATTTCTTGCCCAGTGACCACCACATTGACATTTAGTGCAAAATGGGGCACTTTGAGGAACAAAATAATTGTTGCTGAAAACAGGTTTTGCTTGGGTATAACCAAATCCGGATTTATTTCTTAAAGGTCATATTTGAAATTACATCTTATCAAAATTTTCCTTACCATGGGTAAAGTTTGATAAACACTTCTTTAAGGAAAAAATTTCGGACTTGAGTTTTACAACCAAGTTTTTATCCTCAAAATCATTAGTTTTTGAACTAGAGTTAGGCTCGAAAACATTTTTATTAGAAATTACTTTTTCTAATTCTTTATCAAGTTTGTTCTTCTCAGAACTTACTTCCTCAAGATTTTTTGAAATACTTTCAAAATCAGCATTTTTCTTATCAAGATCTTTAGAAAGATCTGATATCTCTTTAGTAAGAATAGAATTCCTAGAATTTGCCTTATCAAGTTTCTTGTTGAGTTTGGAATTCTCAATCTCAAGAAGTTCAGCAAACCTAGAGACTTCTTCATAAGTAGGTAAAGTATTTTCCTCATCAGAAGATGATTCTTCATCAGAAGAGTTATAATACTTACTATCATTCGAATTTAAAGAAACATTGGTCAATGATTCAGCATTTCGTACCTTAGCCATAAGACAATGATTTTCAATAGGTAATCTGGCTATAAGACCAAGATTCTTCTGTCCTGAAGATTCATATTCAGAAGATTCATCTGAAGAGTCACCACCACTGGCACTCCAGGTGTCATTAGCTTTCAGAACTTTCTTAGCTTTGGCTTTGTAATACTTCTTCCTGTTCTTTTCTGAATGCCTTTCCTTCCTTTCTTTCTTTCTGAGCATAGGGCAATCTGGTCTAATATGTCCAGCTCTTTTACATTCATAACAAGTAACTTCACCATCTTTCTTATCTTTCCTGTCCTTCTTCTTATACTTGGATTGAAAGTTTCTTTGCCCAGCTATCTTGTTCATCCTTCGAGCAAGATTGGCTAATTCATTTTCTGAAACTTCACTCTCACTAGATTCGGATTGGAAAATGACTTTCTTCGATTTGGATCTGGTTACTCTCTCAGGAGTCTTAGCTTTCATCTGATTAGAAGTTGTAGTAAAAGAAACTGTTCCATTCCCATTCTTCTTCTTGATGTTGTCAGCATCTCTCTTCATTCTGGTCTCATGTTGTAGAAGAGTTCCAAATAATTCATCAAGAGTAATTTGAGTAACTTTCCTGTTCTCATCTATAGCTGTTCTCTTGGATTCCCACTCATTGGGCATAATGTCAATTATCTTGTCCACAAGAGCTTCATCATCTAAACCTTTCTCTCCCATAGATTGTAGACTGTTGACAATTGTCATAAATCTTTGTTGAACTTTACAGATAGGTTCTCCATAAGGAAAATTGAAGCCATGATATTCAGCTCTAAGCATAGCTCTTCTAGTCTCAATCACCTTAGAAGTCCCAAAGTGTGTAACCTATAACTTCTTCCATATACAGTTAGCTGCTTCACAAGAAGAAATTTGGCTATATATATTTCTAGTCATTGAACATAATAAAGTATTGCGTACCTTATAATTGAGTTGATATTCTTGCTTTTCCTGGTTAGTAAAGGTTCTGACTTCCTTGTCAGGAATTTTATAATCACCAGTAAGCATGACAAAGTTATATACTCCAGTATTGATAACAAAAGTCTTCATACGATCTCTCCAGTATTCATAATCATTACCATCAAAGATTGGTGGCCTTGTAGGATTCAGATTTTCAATTGATCCAACGTTCATTCCTGCCATACTAAATAATAACTTGGATACAAACTTGTTAGTAGCAAAAGTTCGTAATCAAAAAGTTCGGAATGAGAAAAGTTCGGAATGGATAAACCGGAATGACAAAGTTCGGAATGGAAAAATGAGCAAGAAAAACTTGTATGTGAGTACAAGTATTTCAGTAACCTTGGCTCTGATACCAAATGTAAGAATGGTATAGAGTAAGAGGTTTCCAACCTCTGATACCAATTGTAGGATCGAAATATAATATGAGATGCTCAATATACAAGAGGGGGGGTGAATTGTATACATTAAAAATTCCTTTGGAACCTTTAAAGTTAGTTATGAACAACTAAAGTTTCCTTAAGAAAATGAAAGGACTAAGTTTAACAAAGTTAAACTAAGTAGATTCACAACACCTCTAACACCGAACTAAACTTGGAAAGAGATTCCAAAAGTAGGTTCTGGAAATATGGTTCCGGAAATTGAAACTTAACAAAAGTTACAATATGAGATTCTACCTTAAAGCGTATAGAATCTAAACTAATCAGAGTAAGTAAGGAAGTATAAGAAAGTTATACTTTCCTTAAGATACAAATTTCAGTGGAATAAAGACAAGTAGTAAAACTACTAGTAACAAGATAATAGTCTTTTAACCCAAAGAGAAGGGTATCCAACAACCTTGGATAAAGGTCCCTTGATTTATACTTTCAAGAAAGTCTGTCTTACCCACACCAGGGTAAGCCCTCGATACGAAGATCGGTGTCTCTGTCTTGCTATCCCCGCAAGCCCTCAACTTCAAGGTAGTTGGCAACCTCTGTCTTTCTCAGCAAAAAAGCCCTCGATCTTTAAGGTAGTCGGCACCTCTGTCTTTCTCAGCAAGAAAGCCCTCGATCTTTAAGGTAGTCGGCACCTCTGTCTTCCTATCCCCGGAAGCCCTCGAATGTAATCACCAACATTCGGAGTCGCACGAAGCTTTTGAGAGTTAATAAGAGACTCTCTCTCTAGAAATCACTTCAACAGCATGTAAGCACTTTTTCAGCAATCAGCATATGCATCATCCATCAGCAGCGAGCTTTTTCAAATGAGCTCCTATTTATAGGTAAGGTCGGCTCCTTCTCCAACGGTCATATTTCCCTTAAAGTTCGGAGGGACCTGTACACGTGTCACTTAGACAACGGTTAGTTTATAACAAAATGGACGACATCGTTTTATAACAAAAAAAATGTAACAGAAAGCACGACATCGTTTTAAACTTTAACATAAAAGTTCGGAATAGAAATTTCGGAGTGAAGGTTCGGAGTGAATGAATTCAGAGTGTATAAAACAATGATAATCAGATTCTGTTTAATAGGTGAATTCGGAATGAGAATTCGGAATAGGAATTCGGAATAGGAATTCGTCATCAGAAATCGTAATGAGAATTCGTCATTAGAATTCGTAATGAGAATTCATCATCAGAATTAGTAATGAGAATTCATCATCAGAATTCGTAATGAGAATTCATCATCAGAATTCGTAATGAGAATTCATCATCAGAATTCGTAATGAGAATTCATCATCAAAATTCGTAATGAGATTTCATCATCAGAATTCGTAATGAGAAATCGTCATCAGAATTCGTAATGAGATTTCATCATCAGAATTCGTAATGAGAAATCTAAAAACAGAATGCTTTTATATCAAAGATTTTATGACTCCGAGAAAGTGAATCCGAAACTTATACTTAAGAAAAATATGAATGAAAATATGATAAGGATAATTTTTCTTATAAAAGCGATTTTCCTTAAGAAAGCAATTTTCCTTAGGAAATCATTTTTCCTTAAAGATAAGGTGTTTGTGATTTTCAAAACAAGAAGGAATGGAAAAGTGATAAGGAAAACCTTATTGACTCAACAAGTACAAATGATTAGTCATAAAGAGAGATCATCTTATTCAATCAAGGGTTCTGCTGCTAATCCACATAGGATCGCTCGGTGTTGATCCAAATAGGATTCCCTAGTACTGATCTACACAAGATCGCTAGGTTCTCATCCACACAGGATCGCTAGGTTCTGATCCACATATGATTGCTAGGTGATGATCCACATTGGATTGCAGGTGTTGATCTACACAGGTTCTCTGTTCATTCTTCACGTCTCAGCTAGCCACTAGATTCCCATACATAGTATTCTTGATTCTTGGAGGATCTTCTCCTCAATCCATTGGTTGTACTTCAAACATCACGAAGTCCCACTAATAATTAACCCAATGATATTTCATGTCATAAGGGTTCCAACGCAATAGACAACACGTCAATTGTATGCTCGGTCTGAGAGTTATAGGAATTTTAGTGCCAATGGTCCTGCTAGATTTGGGTACAATCCAAATTGTCCATACTCCAACATTCTCCAAAACTCATGTGGAGTGTCTCAAAAGGGCTGTCTTATCCCAAGGATTCCAACATTGTAGACAGCTCATCAAATAGACATCTGGTTTGTAAGATATGTCCCTTTAAGCATAATCGGGCCATAAAGGGTCTGGGTCCGATACGACCCGACCCTAGGCGGCCTGGACCAACCCGACCCAGCCTAGGACAACCCGACCCGGCCCGTCCTAAACTATCTGGGCCACAGACTAGCCCCGCCCGAACCGACTGGTCCATGGCGAGCTCAGCCCGCTAGGCCACAGACCGGCCTGACCCAAACTGGATGGGCTGGGCCGCCGTGGGCTCGACCCGCAGGGTAGCAGACCGGCCTGGCCTTCCAGCTAAGCATGACCTGTGTGAGGGGTCATGTGACCACTATTCCCCTAATGGATCAAGAGACATTCAACACTTCAACCATTGGTACCACATGGCACCATCTCCATGTTCGTGGGACCCTCAGGTCGTGTGTTCCCCTCTTCAGCAGCTTCGAAGCCGCGACCTCCATCTGCGGTGCGCGACGGCGCGCCGCCCTTCTGCCAACGCAGCTAGCCAAAGGTTGGCTGCCCCTTCGGGTATTCCAGGACACCATGTGACACCATCTTCTTCCATGGCTGGCGAGTGCTGGCCGCCACCTTCCCCCATCGACATTGATCGTCGGCGCCGCTGCACCAGTGTCACGCCGTCGGGTATTCCGTGGGCCACCAGGTGAGCTCTAGTGGTCCATATTTCCTTCCAAATGTTCCTACGGGCCTCCCAGGACACTGCTAACAGTGTGTGGATTCCGGACTCATCTTTTGACTATGTTTTTTGGTTGATCACGAAGAATGTAACAAATATCAAAGTGGCGAAGGGTTCAGGCCTTGTTCTTTTGTCCCACGCCCTCTGTGCTAGCATCATAACAAGGGTGAAATTAATTCATCTTCAAACTCTTAGAATTAATAACAAAAAAACCCCTACCTCATGAACCATTGGAAGATTTCTCTATCATGGAGGTAGAAGAGTCCTCGTTCGTTGAATTCTTAGGTATTCATCGATCCCTGATCGATTCCCCCAACAACATAATCCAAGCTTTCGTTCTTCATTGGTGGAAGACACCATGGTACTTAATCAAAGGTTCCTCACTTTCGTGTCAAAAACCCGAGCCCGAGCTCCATTTAAATAGATGAGTGAACCAACCGTTTCACATAACATTAATGTGGTTCATTTATGAACTGCATTTAATGTTCCAATGTCGAGGTTACGCAACCCAAGGGTTATGCCCTTGAATGACCCAATTAACTTTTTGGTCCTTCCACATCACTCAACGATTACAAAAAAAGAAAAAAAATAACTTGTTGAGTTTATTATTTTATTTTTTTGTAAAGCTAAAAATTTACTTTTCCATCTGACTTTTTCCGAACAAGGTTAAGCTTCCCTTAAGAGAATCTCGGCAATATGAGTCCAACGGTGCCCTCAGATTTAAATTCAAAGCACCAGTTCAAAATATAGAAAACATTTCCCGCATGTTTACTGAACATTCCTTAAAATAAATCAAAAATATTTTTTTAGGCTCTCTGGACCTCAGAATCACGTGGCGTTAATTTTCGCAGACTCGTAATAAGCCCAAATAATTTAAAAAAATATATAGAATTTTTAGGTCATTCCATTTTACCCACCTTAGGTATTTTCTTCCCTAAAAGCTACAACCAATCTAGGGAAACAAATGGGGGTACTGAGAATGCATCTGAGCCTCCCACTCCCATGTGATCTTCTCGAGATTCCCATGTTTCCAATGAACTCACACTAGAGGAATCAAATGCCCACAAAGGACCCACTCCTGTCGATCCTCTTTCTCCACTTAGAACTCTACAAACATCTCCCCATCATCGATGTCCATCTTTCCCCGGTCGATAATGTGTGATGGATCATGCACGTACCTTCTTAGCTATGACACATGGAAAACATTATGCACCTAGTGCATTTGTGGGAGAAGATCTAGATGGTATTTTACCTTGACTACTCATCCGAGGATCTGGAATGGTCCGATGAACCTCGAAGATAGATTTTGGCCCTGGCTAAACCTCTGTAATCCTCATCATGGTGAGACCTGTATGAAGACATTGTCTCCCTCCTCAAACTTGAAGTGTCTTCGTCTACTATCATTATAAAACTTCTTCCATCTCAGTGCAGTCTTCATCTAATCCTGGATAATATGCACCTTCTCTGTGGTAGCCTGTACCAACTCTAGACCCGTAAGTACTGACTCCCCTAGGTATGTCCAACATAGAGGTGATCTGCAAGGTTTCTCATGTAGGGCCTCAAATAAATCCATGCTGATGGTGGAGTGATAACTATTGTTTTATGAAAACTCCACCAGTGGCATGTGGTCCTCCCAAATATGGCCAAAATCAAGGACACAAGCATGAAGCATGTCCTCGAGTTTCTCTATGGTCCTCTCTGTCTGACCATCTGTCTGAGGGTGAAAGGCGGTGCTCAACCGTAGCTAAGTCTCGAATGCCTCCTACAACCCCTTCCACAAGCGATATGTAAAATGTGTGTCGTGATCTAAGATTATCATTGATGCCACCCCGTGAATCTGTATAATTTCTTGCAAGTAGAGGCCTCCCAAACCCTCTACTGATCCATGCTCAAAGATGGGTAGGAAGTGGGCCAACTTGGTGAGTCCGTCAACGATCACCCAGATGGAATCGTGTCCCCAAGACATACGTGGTAGCCGTGTCACAAATTACATGGAGATAGCATCCCACATCCACTCTAGTACCTCAAGTTTCTACGCTAAGTCTGCTGGAACCTGATGCTCAGCCTTCACTTGCTGACAAGTGAGGCATTATGATACGAACTCTACCACTACTTTCTTCATCCCTGGACACCAGTACTAATGTCAGAGGCCCTGTACATTTTCTCCACTCTAGGATGTACCGCCAAAGTGGATTTGTGGAACTCCGTCAACACCTCCTCTCATAGAATCACAGGTACCATGGTGCATCCTCTAAAGAGAACGACATGATCCCCACATTTATAAAATCCTTCAGGAGACTGTCCTAAGGATATCTAACCACGTTGGGCCTCGCAGTCAATGTCCCTAAGCTGAGCCTGCTGAACTTGCTGAAGAAGTGGGGTAGTGATAGTCATATACTGGAGGTAAGCTTCTTTATCTCTATTCACAAAGAATATATGCAACATGGATAACTACTCTATTGCCTCACTCAGCAACTATATACCAGACCTCCTACTTAGTGTGTCTGCTACTACGTTCTCCTTCCCAAGAGTGTAGAATATCTCAATGTCATGGTCTTGGAGGAACTCTATCCATTGTCATTGTCACAAGTTCAGCTCCTTATATGATAAGATATACCTGAGAATCTTGTGATCATAGTAAACAGTAAACCATTCACCCATCAAGTAGTGCCGCCAAATTTTCAGTGCAAAGACCACTACGGCTAACTCCAGGTCATGTGTATCGTAGTTCTGCTCATGTTGTCTCAACGACAATGATTCGTGGGCGATCACTACTCACTCCTGAATTATGACACAACCTATTGTAGTCTATAATGTGTCTCAGTAGACTACATAACCAACTCCCTATTCTGTTATCCTCATAATGGTGGCACTCGTCAGCCTCTACCTTAGCTCCTGGAAAATCTGTTGGTATCTCTCCATCCACACAAAGGATGTTCACTTCTTTTTCAAAGTTGAAAAGGGTGTCACAAATCTAAAATAGTCAGTTACAATTCTCTGGTAGTACCCATCCAATCCCAAGAAACTATACACCTCAGTCACATGCCTAGGTGGCTCCTAATAAAGAACTTCCTCTATCTTTGCCTGATCCACTACAACTCTAGCCTCCAAGAAAATGTTCCTCAGGAAGTGGACATCTCGTATCCAGAACAAGAACTTCGAGAGATTTCCATAAAGCTGGTTCCCTCAGAGTGTATCCAGAACTATCTGTAGGTGTGTGGTGTGATCCTCCTCTGACATAGAGTATATCAAGATATCGCCAATGTGGACCACCACCAAGAGATCGAGGTATAGAAGGAATATCATGTCCATGAGCCCCATGAACACTACTGAAGCATTACTCACGTTGAAGTGAATCACCAAGAACTCATAATGTCCATACAAACATCTTAAGGTTGTCTTTAATATGTTCTCATCTCGTACCCTGAGCTAGCGATAGCCTGATCTGAGTTCTGTCTATAAAAACCATCAAGCTCCCTTTAGCTGGTCGAAGAGATCATCAATCTTAAATAGTGGATTCTTATTCTTCACAATCACCTGGTTAAGTTTCTGATAATCCACAAAAATCCTCAGACTCCCATCTTCCTTCATGGATAACAAAATTGGGGATGCCCATGGAGAAACATTGGGCCTTATGAACCCCTTCCTCTGAAAGTCCTCCAACTATACCCGCAAATCACAAACCTCCACGGGGGACATCCGATATTTTGGCATAGATATTGGTCTAGTCTTAGGGCAAAGGTCGATGTATAATTCTACTGCTTTGCGAGGATGTAGTCCCAGAACATCATCAGGAAAGACATCAACATACTGGTCCATCACTGTAGGATAACTCGGAATCCTCACGTCAACATCTCGGAGGGTAAGTCTAGCCAACTGATGAGTGATCGGTTGAACCCTCTTTCAAGAGAATAAATCCTATGATACAAAGGCTTCCTTCTCACTGGTGAAGGAAAACCTGATCACATCCTCATAGACACATCACACTTTCTGCCTAAAACATTCGATCTGAGCATTGAATGTGGATAGCCCGTCCATACACAAGATGATGGCGTAAGTCCTCGAATCTTCTACTATGAGATCCTAGCCAAAGGTCTTTCCTTCTATAGTGAGCTCAAATAGTCTTCACTAGTGTGTAACCATCGAATATTCTCTCGTAGGAGTCTCCAAATCATAAGGATCGATCCAATGGCTCTATCGGAATCTCTGAGCTCCGAACGAGTGTCGTGGCAGTGAAAGAGTGACTGGAACCTATGTCTATAAAAACTGCATCTAGGGTAGAATAGACATTGATTGTACCTCTAATCATATATGGATCACTATGGTCATAGTCCTATAACTCTTGAAGCTGAGATCTCCCATGTTCACCTTCTTTCAGTGGTCGGGGTGGACCACTTAGGGGTGGTGGTGGTGGTAGATTCTCAAATTGCCTCTGACCACATGTTGCATGACCCGCTCCTCTACCAATCTACCTCTCTATGGACCCCCTTGATCGAACATCATCTTATTCATCAATGGTCCTTCCGTCATCTGCTGATCATCTATGTGGGGATTCGGATAGTCATGAACCATGTGTCCCTGCCCTCTACAAGGGTAACTGGATTTCGTCCTCAGAATACCTTCTCAACCTCGTGAGCTACGCACCTCTAAACCTATGTCTTGGGGTCATCGACTAGAAGGTCTGGCATGCTTGGACCTCTGTGTCATCTACCTACTACTTGTTGTAGATAAATAAGCTAGCATTCATCTGTTGGTGTCTCTCACCGTCGGTGCCTACTCAACTAAGAATCACTCCACTAATAATGCTTGCTCGACCACTCTAGAATGCATTAGGATATTGAGTGATATCATCAACGCTCTGATATCCCAACGAAGACCCCTCTCAAAGGTCTGGGATCTGAAGAATGGATCTTATAACATGTCGGTGGAGTAGCGTGATAGGTAAGTGAATCTCACCGAGTACTAGGCCCTTGATTGGTTGTCGTGTTGTAAGTAAAGCATCTCCTGGATATGTACTGAGCATATATTTTCTGTTATAAACACTACCCTGAAGAGTGTCTCAAAGTTCAACCAGGATAGTGTCTCCTCCTCATGCATCTGAAGTATCAGACTCCACAATCTCCGTATTGTGCACTGGAGGAGGATAGGAGCTAGGATCACTATTTGGTCTGCTGGAATCTCAACAAAGTGAAAAAACCGGTGCCAGAGCCTCCAGTTAGTCCTCATCTTCCTGGGGATCTATCTCGCCTCGAAACCTCATAGGCCTCTATCTCTATAACTCATTCAATGTGCTCAGTCGATGTGCACGGTCTGCTAGTGGGACTGGTGGAAACTAATTCCCTATGAGCGGTGGTGCTTCTGCTACAACACCCAAAGGTTCCAACGTAGTTAGAGGGCCCTGTAGTGAAGCCTCATCACTTGGTGGGCCATCATCATGTACTCTCTCTGGAATCCTAGATGGTAGTCTATGCTGAGGCATCCGGAAAAGAAATAGGCATTCCAGGATCAATATGTTATACTTGGTGAGGGGAATCTAAAGAGATTAAAAGTAAAACATTTCCAAAACACACGCAATCAGTTTTCTTGTGCCCCGAGTCGGAAATCATAATTCAGGTCCTTGTGTATGGATACATCAGCTGCCACACCAACACTGGAATCCCCGAACTGAAAACCACACTCAAAAAACTTAACACTATTGCTCCATTGGAAACATCAGAGTCCTAGTTCTTCGATAGAACCTACTCCTTTGATACAACTTTTTCACAACCCGCCCCTCAGGGCCCGTGCTGGGACTCCCAATCCCGCCATCCATAAGCTAGGGGCTGTGACTAGCACTGGAAATGTGTATCCCTAAAATGGGAAGTCATTTCCTTTAATCCTATATAAACACACTGTACAAGAACACCACAAGATGAAACCATGAGGTTAAACTGAAGTAGTAATAGTATGTATTTAAAGTAAAGGGGGAAGGAATACAAGAACAACTAAAAAGAAACAACTACAATAGAAAATAGAAAACAGCTCCTGATATCATCCACCATGGATACTACCAGAAGGGCATGTATAGCTCGTCTCCACAACTATCCATGCCAACCATTAACCTCCATGTACCACCTGGTCTTGGCTCCTAGAGTCTCAACTAATATGCTCTTCATCTTTACTAGACACAACAAGTTGTGGGCAAAACCCGTGCAGGAGTGAGTATAACAATACCTAGTAGGGACCCTAAGACCCTCGAAGGTCTCTCATAATTCCAATAAAAAACCATAAAGCATGATCTCAATCACAAAGAACAAACTGAAATACTCACATCAAAAAGGTTATAACTTCAGTATAGAAGTACAGATGATTGGTTGTAAAGCTAGATCTTCTTATTCTATCAAGGGTTCTACTGCTAAACCACACAAGATCACTCAGTGTTGATCCACGTAGGATTTCTAGGTGATTATCTACATAGGATCGCTAGGTTCTTATCCACACAGGATCCCTAGGTGCTGATCCGCATAGGATCTCTAGGTTCTTATCCCAACAGGATTTCTAGGTGTGGATCCACACAAGATCTCTATGTGTTAATTCACACAGGATCGCTATTCATTCTTCACGTCTCAGCCATCTGCTTGATTCCCGTACATAGTATGCTTGATTTTGGGAGGATTTGATCCTCAATCCATTGGTTATACTTCAACCAGCATGATGTCCCACAAAGAAGTAACCCAATGATCAGTCATTTAATAAGGGTTCTAGTGAAATAGATGGGGCGTCAATCAGAAACCCAGTCTGAGATTTATTGGCATTTTAGTGCCGAGGGCCCAGTTGGATTCGGGTATGATCCATCCCGGCCATACTCCAACTTTCTCCAAAACTCAAATGCAGTATCTCAAAAGGACCGTCTCATTCCAATGATTTCAACACCTTAGACGGCTCGTCAAATTGGGAATTTGGTTGGTAAGATATGGCCTTTTAAGCGTAATTGGGCCATAAAGGGTCCGGATCCAGTCCGACCCGACCCAAACCAAACTCGCTGGGCCGCAGACCGGCCCGTCCCAAACCAGATGGACCATGATGGGATCAGCCTGCTAGGACGCAGACCGGCCCGACCCAAATCGGGGGCGTTGGGCCGTGGTGGGCTCGGCCCGCTGGGCAGTGGACCGACCTGGCTCGCCAGATGGGCGCGACCCGCGTGATGGGTCACATGGCCCCTCCTTCCCAAATGGCTCATGATCTATTCAGATCTTCAACCGGTGGTGCCATGTGGTACCTCCTTGTTGTCTGTGATAACCTCAGGGTGCGGGTCCCCCTCTGTTGTGGCTTTTGAGCTGCGGTGTGTGATGACGCACTTCCCTTCTCCTAACATTGCTGACCGAAAGGTGGCAGCCCCTACAGGTCTGCTGCAATGTCGTGCAGCGCTACCCCTCTTCCACGGCCGACGAGCACCATCCGCCACACCGGAGGGTCTTCCGTGGGCCACCGGGTGAGCTCTGGTGGTATGTTTTCCCTTCTAAAATCACCTACGGGCCTCCCAAGATGTTTTCAATGTTGCGTAGATTCTAGGTTCATCATTACGCTCTGTGTTCAATTTTCCCACGAAGAACGCAAGAAAGATCAATGTGGAGGAGTGTCTGGGACTTGTTTTTTGGCCCACGCCAACCGTGTTAGCATCATAATAAGGGTGAGATTAATTCATCTTCAAAATCATACAATTAATCAAGACAAAACCCCATACCTCTTGAACTGTTGGATGATGTTGCGTTTTTGGATGGAGAAGAGTACTCCGTTCTTTGTTGGTGGAAGACATCGCGGTACTTCGTCAGAGGTTCCTCACTTCTGTGTCAAAAATCCAAGCCCAAGCTCCATTTCAATATACTAGGGAACCAACCATGTTGAGTAACAATAATGTGGTTCATTTATGAACCGAATTTAATGATCCAATGTCAAGGTTACACAACCCAAGGGTCATTCCCTTGAAAGACCCATTTAACTATGTGGTATCACCACGCCACTCAACCGTTACAAAAAAAAGAAAAAAAATAACTTGTTCGGTTTATTTTTTTTGTAAAACTAAAAATTAACTTCTCTGTACGACTTTTTCTAAACAAAGTTAAGCTTCCCTTAAGTGAATCCTGGAGCTGTGAGTCTAATGGTTCCCTCAGATTTCAATTCTGATCACCGGTTTAAAATTTAGAAAACACCGCCCGCATGTTTACTGAATGTATCTAAAAAACTCAAAATTTTGTTGTAGGCTCTTCGGGACTTGGAATCACATGCCGTCAATTTTCACAGACTCATAATAATCCCAAATAATTTAAAAAATGATATTGAATTTCTAGGTCTTTACAAGGGAACTCTCTCTCCCCCTTTATTGACAGCTCTCAAGCTATATAGATCAACTAATACCTACCAAAATCACATAAAAACTTCCCTAAACTCATCCTAGATGCTTTATTTGGAGTATAAATCTATCCAGGTAATCCCTTTAGTAAAAAAATAAGGAGGATACCTAAAGAAGAGGTAACATTCACCAATTATCATATTTGTTTTATTTCATCATAAAACCAATTAAATTATTATTATATCATGATTATACAATATATAAATTATAATATCTATAATGATATGTTGTTATGTTATGGTTATGACCTATAATCACACATACTTCCATCAAATGTGTTTCTAAATCATCATTCATCTACAAAATGAACGACCACCTCGTGAACCGTTGTCGTTCATTTTTTCCATTACCATCTTTCTAGGTTGGTAATAATGATGAAAATATAGTTTATATATAATTTTTATGATTTTTATGATTTTATTATGATTCCATATTTATTATATAACACATAAATTAATGATTTCTAGTTTTTGGGAATATGATAACATCGTTCATTGGTACAGTGGACTACCACCTTGCGAAGTGATGTCATTCATTCATGCTTTACATAAAATGTATTAAAGATGGTTTTAATAAAAACATGTGATATATATGACATAAAAACGATAATATAATGATAATATATATATATCTTGTTTAATTTTCTTTCTTATAATATGATAATATAATGGAAATAGTGTTCATGTGTATGTACAGTTACCATCTCCTTGAATGGTGTATTTCATTCCCTATAACTAAATTTTATTTATTACTAAAAATAAATATACACTGAATATATTTGAAATTTATATCATGATTAAAATTATGGTTATTACTAAATAATGATCTTATTAAGAGGGTCAAAAATAAAAAAATAAAAACTTATATGAAAAACAAAGGGGTTATTACCTAAGAGGTAACTTTAACATGAAATCGTTAATAATAGGTAAATAAAATGGCCATAATAAAATAATATATGGTAGAATATATTTTACTATGGTACAATAATAGTTTTATAATAAATATATATTTATTATATAGGAGGTTTGAATGATTATGACGGAAGTCAATACTTATGGTAAGGGGATTTTTGGTCTCCCTTTTTTTCTGAGAGACTTCTTCCATATTTACCACTTGTTCTTTTTTGTGGTGTATATACATCCCAATGACATGATATATATTGAATATACTTAATTTCATGATAATTAATGTTTTAATTGATTTTATAGTTACTCAAGAAAAAATGGATTTCCATCTCACTTTTTACTTTTATGAAGAACATGTCATATTAGCCACCTATTTATTTTATGTGTTTTATATACATCCCATGAATGTGTATTAGGGTAATAATAATGAAATATATTGGGGTTTACATATCCATTCAATGATCTCTCTTTATTTTGGTTTAAGGTTCAAAAGTTACCATATCGATAAGGGATTTTTATCTCAATTTTCCTTCTTTGAGACATATGATATTGTATGTTTCTATATTAATTAATGGGGTGTATATAAAGCCCATTTTACATGTAATATAATTAATTTATTCATACTAATGAATTATTTAATTTCATTTTATGTTATTAATTCATGTGTATTATGATTCAATGTTACCAAATTGGTAAATATTTATGATACAATCTCCTTATTTATTTGGATTATTTATGATTAAGTCTCTAATGTTGAAATACCATGATCTAAATCTTAAGAATTATCATCAATTTTATTATACTATGGTTATCTACATTTTGATCAAGTAATTTTAACTTTTTATACTCTTTTTTACTTAATATTATTAAGAAAATATTTTTAATAAAATTTGAATTAATTTCTCTCTTCGGTTATAAATATTTTTTCTTCCAAAACCATGTTTTCTAGAAATGATTTCAAAAAAAGGTAAATTCATATATTAAACATGTTTTCAATAAAAAATTTAAAATTTTTTATGTCTAAAATTTTTTTTTATGATTTTTGAAGATTCATTTATATATTTCGAAGGTAATTTTTGATAAAAATTATTTTGAAAATGTTTAGTGTTTCAAAAGGGTTTTAAATGACTTTCATAGCTTCATATATAATTTTCAAAGGTTATTTTCAAAAAAAATTATATTAAATTTTTTTTATATTTAAAAAATGATTTTAATGATTTTATAATATCCATTACATTATTCAAAATCTTTTTTTAAAGAAATTTATTTTGAAAATGTTTTATGTTTAAAAATTGTTTTAAAATATTTTCAAAGCATTATTTATAAGTCTGAAAGGCTATTTTCAATGAAAATGATTTCAAAAAAATATATGATTAAAAAATATTTTAAATGATTTTATAATAATCCTTTATATGTTTTCAAAGCTAATACTCAATAAAACTGTTTTCAAAATTTTTTTCTTTAAAAATCAATTTTCAAAGTGGAATGTTTATTTTTCTCAAGATATGATTTAAATGACATTTCAAAATTATTTTCCCCATAAGTTGACATATGTTGGTGTTACCTATTCCTTAATGAAGAAATGATCCAAGTAAACCATTGTTATTATTTCAATTAATGGTTTATGTTTGTGTTGAAAATCGTTTATCAAACATGTTTCACTTATATGGGTTATACAATGATAATATTCTTATGAAACCCACTCCTTTTACTGGGTTATTCTATGATGAAATGAGTATAAACCCTATCTCTTTCCATAGGTTAAAATATGATAAAATTTTTATGATACTCATTTTATTTCATGGGTTATGACATGATAAATGTTAATGATCTCATGGAACACATAAATATGGTTTTCTTTATGTGAAGGGGGACCTATATCTCCATAAAATTAATTAGGTAAATATTTATATCTCATTAAATAAATATGGTTAAAACTAGGAATAAACCCAATATCGTAAGGGGATTTCATTATTTGTGATGGTTTGGGGATTGAACCCATTACACTCTAAGTAAAGGGATACAACTAGGGATAGTGGTGTTTCTTACTTAGTAGGTGTATCCCTCATGAAATTCCATAATAATTTTTGGAAATGGTCCTTGACTTATAGGGAAGGATTTTATGTGCTTATGTGTCTGATAAAATTTCTTTCCTTGATCTTATGTTATAATCTCATGGATTATGTTATTGATTATATTATGATTCATGTCCTTTGATCTGTTAATATTTATTCCATGACTCAAGATAATGATCTAGGATTTTCAGGTTATGATCTATTATGATTATGTTTTCATACCCTAATGTTCATGTTCTACTTATGTATATCCTTTATTTACCCTTATTGAGAATCTGAGCTCACCCTTTCTTATGTTTCATTTCCCTAAGTCATGAATAAAGGTTTTAAGTAGTAAAAATAAAAGGGAAGATTTTTTTGGAGACATTAAAGATCATTCACTAAGTTATAAGAGTATGTTTCCATATTTCCAAAGTCACTAAATTATTACAGTCCTCAGGCATGTGCTTATGAAATGAAATGACTATTTATAAAAAATGATATAATATCCATGAGTGTAACAACTGGATAACTATATTTGGTATCAAAGGGAATTTTTAGTTCACCTATGGAAACTAGGATAATTAAAAATTATTGAGATCCTTAGTAATATTTCTAATGATATTTCTTGGGAAATCTCTAAGGATAAGTCTAAAGATGTGTCAAGGTATTGGAAAATCACTAGGAATTTTTATAAATGATAGATCGAGTGGATTCCTAGAAACACATCCCTATCTAGATACCCTATGTGGTTGGGGCTCTATAACATATGTACCTTGGTTTGAAAATCCTGAAAACATTATATTGATCAAGAATTGATTGGGAACTACTTCATGACAATGGGCATTGTTGCACACCAAGTTTGACACTCCTATGGGATTTGCTTAGGAAATTCAAAAAATATTTATGAACCATCTTGAACGATTTAAATAAATGATTATTATAAATAAATTTAGATGAGCATAAGGTGTCATACATTGAAAAGGAGGTTCTATGATTTAGAAATCACATAAGTCGTTTTTAGTGTTATGTGGTTTTTCACAATGATTAGTGTTTCTAACACTATGATTTGGTTTCATTCAATGGATGAAACTAAAAGTAATCATGTTAATATTTAATATAAGGGAAAACTCAATGACTATAAGAAAAAAAATTGGATGATTATTGGATATAAATACGTTATGATTATTCCTAATCAGTTATCGTGATATATGATTTACAATGTGAAATTGATTGAGATTCCTGACAAATCGAATAAGATGATGACTAGATATTTTGAAATTTCAAGTGGTAATGTACATAGTGGAAAAAATAATCATATCCCCACTTATCAAAAATTTGGGAAGAAAAAATAGATGGAATATCTCAAATGGTGGTGAAGATGTTATCTATTTGAAAAAAGTGGTCCTAAGGTGAGAAATTATTGAGGAATTAAATTTCTTGTCTATGGTGAACCTGGTAATTACCAAACTCAATTCCCTAACAAATGAATTTACATCGATGTCATGGTAGGACCTTTCTATTTGAATCATTATTGTGGATATATTTAAGTATTTTATTATTTTTATTCATGAATTTTTAATTTTGAAATATATAATGATTTTATAGTGTTAGTTTTTTGTTAAGGATTGGAATGATTATGTTGAATGATCTTGATAGACTAGAAAAAAAATTTAATAAAAAGGTTATATTTTTATTATGTGAAGGTATCCCTTAATATGTTCTGGATAATAAAAAATGAGTTTATTTTGGATAAATAGATGACTAATTTGGATAAAGTAAATAGGATAGTATTAATGACCACAAAAATGATAAAGGGTTTTTTGATAAATTAGTTTATATATCATTGATTGTGTTTAAAAAATTATTCGATAAACGGCATATATTCAAAAAAATTTCTTTTATTTAAGGAATTATGAAGAATTATTTTTTTCATTAAGGTTCTATTGTAATTATAGTTATTTCCATTTTAGAAGAGAATAAATGGTGAAGGTATTCACATGTTGGGTATGTGACAATTATGATATGATTTATGACATGTGGTGGATTAATGTCAATTTGATTTTTAGAAATCTACTCACCTTCTTTCACCAGTTTTAGATTTTAATATTTTTAAAGGGTCATAAGGCTAACCATTTATGAAATAGTTTATGTTGAAATTTGAATATGGTTTAATAGATTAATTAATTATTTCTCCATACAATGGTCTTTTCACATAGGACAACCTATGCTAATAATTTTTCTTTGTTGACAATGAAACATAGATAAAATGACTTATAATTATATATATTTATATTATGATCAATATATGATCTAGTAATACACAATCCACCTTTATTTCTTAGAGTAAGAGATGAAGTATAAATTGATCAAGGCATAATATAAGGGTGATATTGTGCTTATGAAATAGAATGAAATGAAGTAAGATTATGTTCTCATGAAAATTCTTCAAATTTAGGAAAATGATCTGGAAACAAAAATATTATCTTGTGCCTTCATTTCTGATGAATCTAATGGTCCCTTAGATCATCCTAGATTTATGGTTTTTTTATCATTAACTTTCTCTAGATCACCTACCTTCTTGTGATCAGTGATATTTATCACTCTCTATACTTATTTATTCATTTCATCCAGATACAACTCTTTACTTCTCACCTATGTTCCCATATGTAAAAACCAAGTTATGTGTTGCTTTCATTAACCATTATGTTTCCAAATTTATTTTTTAATGGTAGTTTAATTATTCAATTTTATGATTTCAGTTTCTATAAATGAATTTTTAAATGTAAAACCTTTGATGGTTGAGATAAATTTCTAGGCTTAAATTTATTTTAAGGGGGTTAAATGTAACACCCAGAGATTTTTTGAAATATTTTTTCAAATGAACTTAATATTTTCTATATTTAGTGTTACATGAAAAATAAATTGGAATTTACATATAATTAACACTAATTTTATCTTTAATTACACACAAACTATGTTTGGATTTTGTTGCATACAATAACAAGTTTAGATTTCCTTACACACAACACCAAGTTTAAACAAAACATGAGATATTATTAAAATATTTTTATATGATATGTATCACCAAGACATTGGAATAGAGGGTATGAATAGGTTTAACTAATTTAAAAAAAATATTGTTTGTATTTGTTTATATAATTAATTTTTTGGGGCGAATTTATTTGAAATAAAAATGAAACCCATTTGAAAATAAAAGGAGATCTTTTTCTACAAAAACTATATTTATGCACAAAAGTTTGGTTTATACGAGTAGATTAAACAAATAACTATTCATGAACTATACTAATTAAAATTTTAAATTATATATTAAATTTAATTATTAACATTCATTTTATTTTTTCTTTAATCAATAGATAAAAACATATCCAATTTTATATTTAAAAGTTTGTGTTTTTTAAAGTAGTTTTATCACCTTTAATGGTGAAATTCGTTTACAATTAATTTTTAGCTCTTTTAGAAAAATTATTTGAAAAAATAAAATCCATTTTTAAAATTTTAACATAAAAAATACCATAGGTTGAATCTTTGAATTTTTTTCTAAGAAGTTTCATTTCTAGATGAATAGTGAAAAATACTTGAAAACTAACTTTTCACCTAAATTATTTACAAAGGTAAATAATATTTTAAATTAATTTTTGGGTATAATTAGTTCAATTATAAATCTATTATTCCAATTTTTTAATTTGAATAAATTTTATATAGAAATTGCATACAAAAACTCTGTAATCTTTTGAACATTATCGCATTAAAAAACCTTTTTTCTCATCATGTCTACGGGGTTATTTTTTAACTAAATTATTCCACTTAGGAAAAATTAATTTGGAAAAATAGATTCTATTTTTGAAATTACCATTAATAATATATTATAATAAATTTTACTTAATTTTCGACCAAAATGTTTTTTGAAAATAATTGAAATTATTAATGCAGTTAAGGTTGAAATAGGGTTTTGCAAATTAAATTAATTTCAATTGGAATTAGTTTTACATAAAAATATGATATTTGTTTAATGAATTGGATTTCATATCTTTAATCAGTTAGAGTAAATTATCTGTTAAATTTCTTTTTAATTTTAGTATTAAGTGATTAATTACCATGGTAAATAAAAAGATACAGGTTACTTTGGTAAAAGTTATAATGAAAACATTATGTAAACATAAAGAATAAAGAATAACTTGATAAAAATGTAATTATTTAAAATTTTGGAGGAATTTATCATCAAATTCAACCCTACCCCCCATTATTGTCAAATTTTATAGGAACATGAGTTAAGGGAGACCTCCCAATAGTGAATACTTTTAGGTATTTACAAGAATGTCACTCCTCGGTAATAAAAGGGCACTCACTCTTCCCAATTCTTAACACATATCAATCGATTTGGATCAACCCAAACCTGAATAAATCACTTCCCAAATTCCCTCCCCTAATCCATGAATCCTTTTTTTGGGAATAAATCCATCCCATGAAGGAATTTAGGGAAATCTAATGAGGATACCTAAAGAAGAGGTAATGTTAACAAACATGACTTTTTGTTTTATTTCATCATCAAACGCCTTAAATTATTATTATATCATGATTATATAATAACCTCAGCATCACCTATATAATGAGATTTTTTTTATTTTATCATTATGAACTACAACCACTAAAACTTCATTCAAATGGGCTGTGAAATCATCATTCATGTGTACGACAAACAACCGCCTAAGGAAATGATGTCATTCGTTTTTCCATTATCACCTATCAAGGTTGGGAATAATGATGGAGATGTTATATATATATATTATATATATGATATTTATTATTATATTATTCTTTTTAAATTATTTTGTAACACATACCTTCATGTTTTCCATTGTGTGGGAATTGGATAACGGCATTCATGGGTATGGTGAACTACCACCTCGCGAAGTGATGTGATTCATTCATACATTACATGAGTTTATTAATGATGGGTTTAAAAAAACATTATATATATATATGATATAAAATGGTAATTTAATAATAATATATAAATATATATATCATTTTCTTTTAATTATTACAATACTATAAGAAATTAAAAATGGTGTTCATGCGTTTGTATGGCCTACTGCCTCCATTAATGGTGTATTTTATTTCCTATAACTAAATTTTATGGATTACTATAAATAAATATATACTAAATATATATGATATTAATATAATTCTTATCGTTATATGGATTATTAAATCATGATCAAATTAAGTGGGTGAAAAATAACAAATAAAAATTTATAAGAAAAACAAAGCAGTTATTACCAGAGACATGACTTTAACAGAAATCATTAACAAGTAGTTAATATAATGGTCCCAATAAAATAGTATATGGTATGATATATTTCAATATGGTTCATTAATATATTTATAATAAATTTATATTTATTATACAGTAGTTTTGAATGAGTACGATTGAAGTCAATACTTAAGGTAAGGGGATTTCTAATCCCACTTTTATTTCTCAGAGTCTTATGCAATATTCACCACTAGTATCTTTTTTATGGTGTTTATATTACCCTATAACATGAAATATGATTAATATACCTTATATAATGATAATTAAAGTTTCCATTGATGTTATTATTTAACAATTACTATTATTTAAAATATACTCAAGTAGTAGGGGACTTCTGTCTCACTTTTTAATTTAGTTAGACACATGTCATATTAACCACCTATTTCTCTTATGTTTTGTATCTAATAACCATAAAGGTATATTATGATTATTAAACTAAAATATATTGGGTTTTATATATCTATTTTATTGAGTCCAAATTGTCTTGTACACCCAGAACCTTGGGTTTTGAAGTGGATTCTGACCCTCATGTTCTTTTGGTACCTAAGGCTACCCCTTATGCTCACCCTCCACAATTAGAAGGTGAATCAGAATTAGATTATGGTTCTGCACCTAATGTTGATGAAGGTGACCTTATGGAATAACAGTTAACTAGAGATCAATCTAGGAGGATTATTAAACCCACTTATTTGTTTATCCATGCTTATATGGATGTGTATTCCTTTAATTTAACTCAATATATATATAATAATGAACTAAAAACCATTAAAAAAATCCTAAAGTTAAAATAATTTCAACAATGGTTAGCTTCCATGAATAATGAGATGAATTATATTCCTAAGAATAAGACCTGAACTACGGTAACTATACCCTTAAATAAAAATGTGATAAGTTGTAAATCTATATCTAGGTATGAATAATATAACATTAATGAATTAAAAACAAAATAAAAAACTTGAGTAGTCACTAAGGGGTACCTTCAATGTGAAAGAGTTAACTATGTTGATATTTTTTCCCCTCTTGTTAAGAAATCATCCATTCATGTTATTCTTGATTTTTCTACTAATAATTATTTCCATATAGAATAGTTGGATATTAAAACTATCTTTTTTCATGGAAAATTGGATATAAACATTTATAGGAGACCATTTGAAGTTTTCTCAATGAATTTGAAAATAAAACAAGTTTTCCTTTTATAAAATTATTTTTATGGTTTGAAACAATCATCAAGAAAATGGTATAAATGTTTTGATTATTTTATGATTCAAAAATATATAGGTAGAATAAAATTTTAAACATGGGTCTATTGCAAGAATGTTAAGCACGATATGATTTACCTGCTTTTATATGTTGATGTAATGCTAGTTATTTGTAAAAAAATGAGGTTAATTTACCATATGAAAACCCAATTGAATTCTTCTTCAAAAATGAATGATTTTGGGAAATATAAAAGAGATATTATACATGGATATCATTATATTAAGAAGATATTGAACTCTATTTTTGTCCTAGTATGCTTAAATTAAAATTTTTTCAAGTGGTACTTCATTGAGCACATTAAACCAATAAGCATACCCCTAGGAAAACATTTTATGTTTTCCCTAAACTAGTCCCCTAATGGGGATACTTAGATTGATTTAATGAGAATCATCCCTTATAATAACTATAACGTCCCGGATCCGAGTTCCACTCAACAGGTTCCCCGAACCTGGTTGGTCACATGACCTCAAGCGCATTTCCCCAAATGCCAGAGGCTGCCAACTAGAAGCGAGGGCCCAAGTTTGATAGTGGAAAAACTATGCCCTCATCATTCAAAGTGTAGCCAAGAGTAAAAATATAAACATACCAAAAGGGGAAGAAGTCAACGATATAAATCTGAAATGGACAATTGTGCTGAAGTAAGAGATAACCAACTGTCATACATATGATGATGCAATATGTCCCTAAGTCTAAGAAAGTAGTGAAAATAGGTTACACTACAATCTAAAATAACACAGTACACGGTAAAAGTGCATCAAAGCAAGGTAAAATAGTTCAGCAGGAACTTAGCAGCATCGCAGGCCTAAACTCGGTCCCATGCTATCCTACTCCTCTACAACAATCAAGTACCTGTATAGGAACCCTTTCCCTTCTCCACACCTGTAGCAATATAATCTATTTGGGCCCAACACATGACCCAAATAGGGTGTGAGAAATGAATAATAGTAGGCAACCACCATAGGTATGTGCCCAACTATCGCTGATTTTGTGCAATAGTAGTGTGCAGTAATGAAATGAAGTAAACCAGGAAGTACTAAAAAGTAAACATTCATACCAGTTTAATTTCCATTTAATTATTATTTAACAATTAAATATAATTGAATTATATGGTCTCGAGACTCATCCTCATCCGAAAATCTCCTAAACAGTGCAGTAGCCAAACTACAACAAGATATCTAAAAAGTACAGTGTAATACAGTACGAAGCCGGTGATTTATCATGGTAGGTATAGCATGTAAAATCACCATAGTAAATATGAAAAAAAATGTTTTCCGCAGACATGAAAATACTTACCCTCAGGTGATCATAATAGAAACCCGCAAGTGATTTCCCACATGCATAAAGAATATTGCCCGCAGGCGTACAAGGTGTCACCTACAGGCACAGAAACTACCGCCCACAGGCATGAGAGAAGTTGCCCGCAGGCTAAAAGAAACACTTCCCTCGGGCTAAGCAAGTAACTGGCCCTATCGCAACACATAAGAAAGAAATTTATATACAATTCCTGTCATGGAAATTCAAAGCATTATATAATCACGGTATACCCTTGGGTAACCTGGCCAAATGGCTAAACAAGGGAACACACCCACAGGATGGCCATGGATCCAAGCAATGATCCCAACAGTAGTTGTACATAATAATAAAATTACCTATGCAATTATAGGCATTAATTAATCAAGGCCTCAGCCGTACGACACCCCAAACATGGGCGCGTAGCAGGATTGTACACAAAAACAACACGACAGCTGGAAATAAACATTAGACCACCTACCTCAATCTCCCCTGATTGATATACGTGAACTGTGCCTCTCGAAACGACCAAGAATGTTATATATCGGGGATAAAATATTTCCCATTTAGACGTAAATAAATTTACCTCGGGAAATAATTGGACGCAAAGGTTAAGGAAGAGAGAGGAACTCACCCGTGTGGTTCAATCAAGACCATCAGAAAAGGAAACCGAGTTCTGGTCGATGATCGGGAGCTCCTCCAAGCTTCAGTTGTCTCTCCCGTGTTCTTCTGATGTTGTAAGCTTCATCTGTCGACAGAGGAGGATACAGCCTATTTTAAGTGAAAACAACTACACGACATGTACTCTCAAGTACTTGGAGTTTAATTTTCATTTTTAAATTGTTCTTCTGGCGGATACTTTTCACCGCCACACTGTTCATCTGTCGACATGAGTACACGGTGTGTATTTCGGAATACACGGCGTGTATCAGTGCTCCCCTGGGGGCAACTCCCACCACCTTACTATTCATCTACCAACTAATTACGCGGCGTGTAAATACCCAGTACATGTCGTGTAGTCAGTTTTTACACCCTACATCCTCAGAAGTCCTACACTCCCTATGTACTATTCCCACATGGCCAAAGTATACCGTGTGTGGAAAAGTACACAGTGTGTACCCAAATAATTTGGGATTTGTCCCCATTTTCCTTATTTTATCAAAAAAACTAAAGGAAAAAAGGAAAAGAAGAAACGCATACCTCCAGAATAATAACCGGGTTCTTACAAACTTCCCCCCTTAAATAAATTCGTCTTCGAATTACCCTTTTAAGGGTAGTGAAGATAAAGCTCAGAAAAACTCTGGCTAATGAGCACGTACGTCAGTCTCCTGCTCTCAGGTTTTGTCCTGCACTCAGCCATGCTGGCATAACACCCATATGAGAGGAACTGACCGGCCTTAGATAACGTTCGTGATCCTATCAACAACACGAATCACATGCTCCTCAAAGGATGCATCAGCCTGAAACTCAACCTCCTCAGGCTGAAAGACATGAGACGGGTCTGAGTGATAACGGCACAGTTGAGATACATGGAAGAAGTTGTGCATGTCCTGATACATTTGTGGTAACTAAAACCGATTGGAAACCGGCCTGACTCCCTACAGAATCTCAAATTTCCCCACATACCTCGGTGAATGTTTACCGTATCTCCTGATCCACTTGTGTCCCAACCTTAGTGAAACACTCAAGAAAACCTGATCCCCGACCATGAACTCCAAGTTTCTTCTGTGGTGATTAGAATAAGATTTTTTATGATACTCTATAGTATCCATCCGCTTCTGAATCAACTGAACCTGCTCTGATGTCTCCTATATGAGACGGGGTCCCAGTAATATTGTCTCACCTACCTCAAATCAGCACAAGGGTGATCATCCTAGCCTACCATATAAATCCTCGTATGGTTCCATATCTATAGTTTCTTAAAAACTATTATTGTATGAAAACTCGATGAGGGGTATGTGCTTCTCCCAATAGCCCCCAACGTCTAGGACACGTGCACGCAGCATTCCCTCTGCCACTTGTATCGTACGCTCTGACTGTCCATCGGTCTGAGGGTGGTAAGTTGTGCTCAGAAGCACCTATGTACCCAGTGACCTTCGAAAACTCTGCTAGAAATGAGACATAAAATGGGTATACCTACCTGAAATGACAGAAGGAGGGACCCCATTAAGACGTACTACCTCTCGGATATACAACTTCCCGAGATCGTCAATGCCGAAGGTCTCCTTGAATGGAAAAAAGTAATCTACCTTCATAAGTCTGTCCACAACAACCCACAGGGCATCATTGCCTCAAGGTGACCTCGGCAACCCAATCAAGAATTCCATCGCGACATCATCCCATTTCCACTCCATAATGGGTAACTGTTGTAATAGTCTGGCTGGCCTCTGATGATCCACCTTCACCTTCTTACAGGTGGAACATCACGTAACAAAACCAGCCACCTATTTTTTCATACCCGGCCACCAATACTGACGTCTCAAGTCACAATACATTTTGGTAACTTCGGGATGCACAACCCATTCTGAAGCATGAAACTCCCACATGAACTCTTTGAATATATCCCCTGGAACCCAAACTTTTCCATGGATACGCAGTACCTCATCATCGCTTATCATCCAACCAGGAGGAGGGTCCTCACTTGACACCGACTCCCATAGAACTAGGCCTTCTGAATCTGATAGTTTTCTCATCCTCACTCTATCCAGGAGGGTAGAAGTCACAAATAAGGATAAAGTATAGGTTTTCAGATGACTGTCATGCACCTCCAAATTCATCTCAGAGAACAAATCCATAAGATTCCACTCACCACAGGCCTCTTTCACTGCCTGTATCTGAGTCCTCCTGCTCAGTGCATCAACTATTGCGTTACCCTTACCAGGTGTGTAGAAAATCTCAAAGTCGAAGGACTGAAGGTATTCAACCCACCTTCACTATCTCAAATTTAGGTCATGCTGGGTAAAGATATATTTAAGACTTTTTTGGTCCATAAACACCACAAAATGTTCTCCCAAGAGATAATGTATCCAACAACGTAACACATGAACAACTGCATCCAACTCAAGATCATGTGTCGGGTAATTCCTCTCATATGGCCTCAACTGTCGAGACCCCTACGCAACTACTTGATCACCCTGCATCACCAATGCTCCCAACCCAATACCTGATGCATCATAGTAAACTATATAGCTCTTCCCTTTCTTGGGAAGTATTAGGACTGGTGCTAATGTCAACCTTCCCTTCAGCACCTGAAAGGCTATCTCGCAAACTTCTATCCAAACGAACTTCACACCCTTCTTAGTCAAAACGAACAACAATGCTGCTAAGCGGGAGAAGTCCTGTATAAAGTGCCTGTAGTAACCATCCATCCCCAAGAAACTTTGTATCTCAAACACATTCTTAGGTTGTTCCCAAGAAAATATTGCTTTCACCTTCTCTGGGCCTACTGCAACTCCTACCTCTGAGATAATATGACCCAGGAATTGTATATAGTCCATCCATAAATTGAACTTTGAGAGATTAGCATATAACTGTTGCTCTCTCAGTGTACACAGTACGATCTAAAGATGGGAGGCATGGTCGTGTCGAGTGTGAGAGTACACAAATATATCTTCAACGAAAACTACCACAAAAGAGTCCAGATATGGATGGAACACACGATTCATCAGAGCCATGGAAACTGCTGGCACGTTCATGAGTCCGAACGTTATAACTAAGTACTCATATAGACCATATCTACTTTGAAAGGTTGTAAGCGGTATGACCGATGGTCTAACATGCAACTGATAATATCTGTATCTCAATTCAATCTTCGAGACGACTCATTCTCTTTCAAGTTGATCAAAAATATCATCAATCCTCAGCAAGGGATATCAGTTCTTAATCGTCAACTGGTTCAACTTCTAGAAATCCATGCAGATTCTACGGTTACCATCTGTCTTCTTCGTAAACAGGACAGGTGAACCCCAAGGAGAAGTTTTTGGTCGGATGACACCCTTTGCCTACAACTCCTCCAACAACCTCTTAAGCTCTTGAAACTCTGGTGTAGACATCCTATAAGGAGTAATGGACACTGGTGTTGCTCCTGGAACTAGCTCAATAGAGAAATCCACCTCTCAATCCATAGGAAGACCTGAAAAGTAATCTGGGAAGACATCCCTAAAATGATCAACTACGGGAGGGAAATAATTATGACAAGTTATCTGGTCATCCAGATACAAACTTGCAATATTGGTTATCACTCCATTGTGCCCACGATGCTCGGGTCCAGCTCGTCTCTCCTGGACATCCCATTCGCCCTTGTATAGAAACTCTATGCCCTCTAGTGACGTGAAACTCGCCCTACGAAGATGGAAATCTATAAAGGCTCTAAAGTGTACCAACCATTCCATCCTAAGAATGACATCATTGCTTTTCATCTCTAAGACATAGAGGTACCATAGAAAGTGACACCCACCAATATCTAGGGTACTCCTTTCACTGATGCACACCTACTGTTCTAATTCCTAACAGAGTGTCTAGCATCATAATATCATCAGAAGAAGAAACACAAAGCCCAAGGCTTCCCAAAACAGGCTCAAATATAAAGCTATGTGTAGCATCCGTATCAAAAAGTACTGAAGACAATACATAAGCAACTAGAATAGTACATATGACAGTGGAAGGTCCGGGATCCAGCTAATGTTGGGTATGTTACACTGCATATGTCTGCATAGTGTTGCGGCCCTGCGACACAGTCTGGCTACCCTGAGCTGACCCACCCTGCTGTCTCTGAGATCCTGGTGTCTGGCTACCACAGCCATGACCACCACCTCTGCCTGAACGTCTCGACATATTCCAATTCCCTACCTGGTAAGAAGTCATAGGTCCTACTCCTGCATGTGGAGTCTACACAGAACCCCTCTCACTAGTCACTGATGGAAATGCCCTGATGTAGATGACCCATCTTGCCGCAAGCTCAGCACTCCACTACGTCACGTGGACACTGAGGTCTCTTGTGCCCCTCCTTACCACACTGTTAACACACTACCGGGCCACCTGAATAATTCCTATGGCTATTACTTCCACCGTGATAGATATTCATATACCTTTTCCTCTTACTGGTAGAAATAGTACCAGAAACATGTGTTGAACCACCCTGGTCCACACCACTAGCTTACCTCAGGTTCCATTCAATAATCAATGGATGGTTCACAATAGCATGCACTGTAGGCAACCTGAAAACATTCCCCAACACCTGGATGTCATATCAAAGACCATCCTCAATGATCCTAGCCTTCAACATCTCATCACCAACTAGAACAGGTGAAAAACGTTGTAGCTCGGTGAAGCTGGCAGAATAATCCATCACTAACAAGACAACCTACTACAAATTCATGAACTCTCGAGCTCGATATGCCCTTAGTGTCTCCAAAAAGAAAATTCATAGAAGACTACCTGAAAATATTCCCACTCCATGTATCAGTGATGCTCAGTCTGGGTGGTAACATCCCACCATCTCTTGGAGGAATCACGTAGCATATAAGTGGTGAGCTTGACCCTCCTCCCTGGAGGCATCTCAAGATGCTCGATGATAGTCTGCAATGAATCCAGCCATGAATACATAGCTTGTGGTCTTCCATCCCTTGAAAACGTAGGTAGATGCTACTGCTGGAATATACGTGTCAGCTCTGCCATAGATGTGGCAGCCGGTGGTGCTCCCTGGAAGTTCTTCATAAACCACATGAAGCCTTCACGGAACTACGCTTCCACGCCAGCGTCCAGTATAACGTTTGGAGACGCATCTGGAACTACTGTACTGTCCATTGGTAGCACATGGCCTACCATCTCTAGAGTATAATCATTACTGCTCTCTTGTAAAACAACTTGTGGTCGTCTTGGCGGCCTGACTCTATAAGTTCAAACACCCGCCTTAGATTTAAGAACATCATGGACCAAGAACAGGAAACGTACAAAGGGATAGGGAGAAAGAAGACATTCATGTTTTACAAAACAAGACTACACGGTGTGTATAATAACTTCACGGCATGTTCTTTTATGTCTTTCATGTGGGCATGTACTTCTACCAGAATCGGTCATGTAACACCCCAAACACACTATGTGTTATCCACACACACGACGTGTACTTAATTTTCTTCCCCTTCCTGAGTCCTTCTACATAGCTAAGCCACACGGCCCTCCTTATAATGAGACTACACGAAATGTATAAATCCTACATGGCGTGTACCTGTAATCCCGTACATGGTCTTGTTCTGATGTCTTCCTGGGCATGTCTCAACCCCAGGTACACGGTGTGTTACACCCGCACACGGCGTGTACACCACTCCATCTCCCAATCCACACGGCCAAGTCCACACGATCTCTCACCGGTCAAGACTCCACAGCCTGTCCCATAGGTACACGGTGTGTACTAGATGAGCTCCTCTGACCAATGTTGTTTGTGACACAACTGGATACATGCCTCACACTACACGGCGTGTTCCACAGAGATAGGACGTGTACAAGAAAAGGTAACACCAACCCGTGTTTTTAGTGACATGTCTGGATTCCCATATTAAACTACACTGTGTGTATAAGGTCTACATGGTGTGTTTAAGAAAACATTTCTTCATCTGTGTTGTTAGTAACACCATAAAAATAGGGTCAACACCACACAACGTGTACAATCGATACACGACGTTTTCCCTCAAAGTTTCATTATCCCGTGTTTCTGCCCACATGGCCTATGACAAGTGTAGAAACTACATGAAGTGTATATATGGTACACGGCGTGTAATTAAAAATTTTAACTTTCATCCCAAACAGAAGAGTACATGGCGTGTAGTCAAAACTACACGGCGTGTATTCTAGGTTTCTCTGGATAGTAAGCCTTAGAAACTCCTCCAGAGCCCAGAAAAACACTGAAACCAACACCTAAGTGCCAAATTTCGATCCGTGAGGGCCCATACTCGCCACAAATCAAAATATTGACATCTTATACATGTTATAAACAAGGTAAACAAGTTAATGATCCACAAAATTCTTGTCAATGAGGGCCCATACTCCTCAAGAACCAAAGGTTGGCATTCATTCTATAAAAGCTCACACAACAATACCTTATCAAATAGCAAGTTTTTTTATCCAGACAACTATCACAACAGCAAGCCTTTACTAGCACAACATCTATCACAACAACATACAATTTATAATACACCTACATGGCATGTAAACTATGCATGACTTGTGACTCTAACATGTACTTAAATGATGCGTGAGATGGCATACCCTTATCTCATTGGGTTGCAACTAAAATAGAACCCAGTATAAAAATATAATAGCACACCACAAGTGTGTCACCCAACATTGAAATGAAATCAACTGTAAAAGTGCAAAATCATAAAAATTGCAACACGAGGTAAACTGGATTTTCCCTGTACACGGGTTAGCTAATCCCGAGAACAACTTATTACCAAGTACCTATTACTTCATATCCCTGAATATAGGCTCCAAACATTAAGTCAAAGAAAAGAAACTCTGCTAATACCACTTTGTAACGTCCCAGATCCTAGTGCCACTCAACGGGTTCCCCGAAGCCAGTTGGTCAAATGACATCAAGCGCATTTCCCCAAATGACAGAGGCTTCCAACTAGCAGTGAGAGCCTAGGTCTGATAGTGGGGAAACTATGTCCTCATTTTTCAAGGAATAGCACAATGGAAAAATATAAACATACCAAAAGTGGAATCAGTCAATGATATAAAGCTGAAATGGACATCTGTGCTAAAGTAAGAGATAACCAACTATCATACATATGATGATACAATAGTTCCCTATGTCTAAGAAAGCTGTCAAAATAGGATACACTACAATCTAAAATAATACAGTACATGGTAAAAGTGCAGCAAAGAAAGGTAAAATTGTGCAGCAGGAACTCAGCAGCATCGCAGCCCTAATCTTGATCTCATGCTCTCCTACTCCTCTACAACAATAAATTACCTGTATAGGGATCCTTTCCCTTATCCACACGTACAACAATATAATCTGTTTGGGCCCAAGATATGACCCAAACATGGTGTGATAAATGAATCCAAGTAGGCAACCACCAAAGGCCCGTGCCCAACTATCAGTGAATTTGTGCAACAGCAGTGTGCAGTAATGAAATGCAGTAAACCAGGAAGTAATAAAAAGTAAACATTGCTACCAGTTCCATTTCCATTTAATTATTATTTTACAATTCAATATAATTTAATTATAAGGTCCCGAGACTCATCCTCAACCAACAATATCCTAAACGGTGTCATAGCCAAACTACAACAAGTGATCTAACAGGTACAAGGTAATACAATACCAAGCTGGTGCTTTAGCTTGGTAGGTATAGCATGTAAAATCACCATAGTGAATATGAAAAATAAATGTTGTCCATAGACATGAAAATACTTACCCTCAGGTAATGATAATGGAAACCATTAGGTGATTTCCCCTAGGGATAACAAATATTGCCTACAGGAGTATGAGGTGTCGCCCACAAGGAAAGAAAATACTGCCCACAGGCATGAGAGAAGTTTCCCGCCGGATAAAAGAAACACTTCCCTGAGGCTAAGCAAGTAATCAGGTCGATCCCAACACATAAGAAAGCAATTTATATATAATTACACTCAAGGCAATTCAAATAATGCTATAATTACGGTATACCCTCGGCTAACCTGGCCAAGAGCCTAAACAATGGAACGCACCCACGAGGTGGCCCTAGATTCAACAAATGATTCCAAAAGTAGTTGTACATAATCATTAAATTACCTATGCAATTATAGGTATTAATTAATCAAGGCCTCATCCATATGATACCCCAAACATGGGCGCGTAGCACGATGGTACACAAAAACAACACGACAGTTGGAATTAAATATCAGACCACCTAACTCGACCTCCCCTGATCGATATACGTGAACAGAGCCTCTTGAAATGACTAATAACATCATAGATCTGGGATAAAATATTTCCCATTCAAACATAAATATCTTTCCCTCAAAAAATAATAGGAAGGAATGGTTAAAGAAGAGCGAAGAACTCACCCTCACGGTTCAATCGAGACCATCACTGAAGGAAACCGAGTTCCGGTCGACGATCAGGAGCTCCTCCAAGCTCTGGTAGTCTCTCCCATGTTCTTCTGACATTGTAAGCTTCCTTGGTCGACAGAGGAGGATTCTTCCAATTTTAAGCGAAAATACAAACTACACGGAATGTACTCTCAAGTACACAGCGTGTAATTTTTATTTTTCAATTGTTCCTCTGGCGGCTACTTTTCACCACCACACGGTTCATCTGTCGACATGATTACACAGTGTGTATTTTATAATACACGGCGTGTATCGTTGATCTGCTGGCATCTACTCCCACCGCCTTACTGTTCACCTGCTAACTGACTATATGGCTTGTAAATACCTATTACACTACGTGTAGTCGGTTTTTACACCCTTCATCATCGACAGTCCTACATGCCCTGTGTACTCTTCCCACATGGCCAGAGGCTGAGCAGCGAGGGCCTAGGTCTGATAGTGGGGAAACTATGCCCTCATTTGTAAAAGTGTAGCACAGTGGAAAAATATAAACATACCAAAAGCGGAAGCAGTCAACGATATAAAGCTGAAATGTACAACTATGTTGAAGTAAGAGATAACCAACTTTCATATATATGCTGATGCAATATGTCCCTAAGTCTAAGAAAGTAGTCAAACATGATACACTACAATCCAAAATAATACAATACAAGGTACAAGTGTAGCAAATCAAGGTAAAATAGTGTAGTAGGAACTCAGCAGCATCGCAAGCCTAAGCTCGATCACATGATCTCCTACTCCTCTACACCAATCAAGTACATGTATAGGGAACATTTCCTTATCCACACCTGCAGCAATATAATCTGTTTGGGACCAAGACATGACCCAAATAGGGTGTGAGAAATGAATCCCAGTAGGCAACCACCAAATCCACGTGCCCAACTATCAGTGAGTTTGTGCAACAGCAGTGTGCATTAATGAAATGCAGTAAACTAAGAAGTACTAAAAAGTAAACATTCCTTCCAGTTCTATTTCCATTTAATTATTATTTTACAATTCAATATAATTTAATTATAAGGTCCCAAGACTCAACCTCAGTCGACAATCTCCTAAACGGTACCACAACTAGACTAAAACAGGATATCTAACAAGTACAAGGTAATACCATACCAAACCGGTGCTTTAGCTTTGTAGGTATAGCATGTAAAATCACCACAATGAATATGAAAAATAAACATTGTCCACAGACATGAAAATCCTTACACTCAGGTAATCATAATGAAAACCCAAAGGTGATTTCCCACAGGCATAACGAATATTGCCCGCCGGCATACGAGGTGTTTTCCACAGTCACAGAAACTACTTCCCCCAGTCATGAGAGAAGATTCCCGTAGGCTAAAAGAAACACTGCCCTCGGGCTAAGCAAGTAACTGGGCTGAGCCAAACACATAAGCAAGAAATTTATATACAATTCTTCTCAAGGAAATCCAAATCATGCTATTGTCATGGTATACACTCGGGTAACTTGGTCAAACGGCTAAACAAGGGAACGCACCCACGGGGTAGCTGTGGATCTAAGCAATGATCCCAACAGAAGTTGTATATAATCATTAAATTACCTACGCAATTCTAGGAATTAATTAATCAAGTCATCAACCATAAAACACCCCAAACATGGGTGCATAGCATAATGGTACACAAAAACAACACGATGGTTGGAATTAAACATCAGAACTCCTACCTTGATCTCCTTTGATCGATATACGCAAACGGCGCCACTAGAAATGACCAAGAACATTGTAGATCTGGGATAAAATATTTCCCGTTCAAATGTAAAAAAACTTTCCATTGGGAAAGAATTGTAATGAAAGGTTAAGGAAGAGTGAAGAACTCACCCGCGCGGATCAATCGAGACTACCAGCGAAGGAAACTGAGTTCTGGTCGATGATCGGGAGCTCCTCCAAGGTCCGGCCGTCTCTCCCATGTTCTTATGACGTTTTAATATTTCCCTGTCGACAGAGGAGGATAATTCCTATTTTAAGCAAAAAACAAACCAACTATATGACGTGTACTCTCATGTACATGGTGTGTACTTCTCATTTTTAAATTGTTCTTCTGGAGGCTACTTTTCACCACCACACTGTTCATCTATCGACATGAGTACACGGCGTGTATTTTGGAATACACGGAATGTATCGTCGTTCTACTGGCGACTACTCCCACCACCTTTTTGTTCACCTGCCGACTAATTACATGATGTGCAAGTACCCCGTACAGGTCATGTAGTCAGTTTTTACACCCTTCATTACCAGCAGTCCTACACGCCTCGTGTACTCTTCCCACACTGCCAAAGTACATGGTCTGTGGAAAAGTACAGGGCATGTACCCACAAAACTTGGGATTTTTTCCCATTTTCCATATTTTATCAAAAACACTAAAGGAAAAAGGAAAAGAAGAGACATGTACCTCATGAATAAGAACCAGGTTCTTACACTAACATATTTTTGACTCTTATATATTCAATGGTTTGTTTTAAAACTAATATTTCTTTTGTAGTGTGTACACAGAGTAGGTTTATAGCAAAACCTATGAAAGCACATCAGAAATCTCTAAAATAACTTCTTTTTTATGTTCTAAATTCCTTTATTTTATTCTTTAGTTTTGGAAAAACAATTCTAGTTATGATGATTCCATTATAGGATTTTTAGATTTTGACTATCCTATTAATTTTGAAACTCGTAAAGCAATTATAAGTTTTTTTTTGCTTATGGTGGTCTTATTTCCTATAAATTTAACATGAAATTGGTATTTACACTTTATACCACAGTAGGAAAATATATTACTATAACTAAATTCATGAAAGAATTTATTTAGTTTAAAGGAATAATTCATGAGTTATATTTATCTTCTTCCAGTGTAGTTGTACACTATGATTGAAATAATCCATTACATTAGTTTGAAAACTATTTTTTCCATGGATGATTGAAGTATATTAACTTTTTTACATCACTTTTTTAGGGACAAAATTGAATTTGGGAGAGTGTGTGTCACTAAGATACACACGGGGGATAATCCAGTTGATTTTTTGACTAAAGATATACCCCTTTCTAGATTTCCTAATTATTTAGATATTATGGACCTTTTCCCAATTTTGTGATAGAGTTTGTGGGAATAACATCATTAAATTGAACCATTTAAACTATAACGTGGAGATTCTTTAATTTTATACTTCAATTTATTGATATATTGAAATTCAAATATTCATTTTATAATGAAATATATATAATGCATGGTTTTTAATGGGATTTACATGTATTATGTTATTGAAATTTAATTTAAAATTCATTTATTTCAATTTGATTATATCCTTTTTGTATATTTGTTTTTGGAATTTTTTTTCTAATTAGAAGACAAAACCCTGACTATTGATTAAGCTTGATTCAATTTTTATGCATGATCCTGGGCATGTTTTTTTTCCTCTATCTCTATTCGCATTTTCATCATGCTTCTAATAATGTGCCTCTGGGTATACCTACTAGTATCACCACTCACGATTACTCGAACTTCCCATTTCATTTGGGTTGTCTATGTGGTGTTAATCCAATGTCCTCTTCACTCTCCACCTAATACTTCCTGGCACACCATAATGGAATCTTCTAGTCTCAGACATTCATTTAGAGAGTCTATTATTTTTTTCTTGGTGTGTTAGCTATTTTTTTGGCTCCTTAAAGTGAAAGATAAACCTTTTGGTTTCTCCCAACAATATCTCAAAGGAAAATAATGAGAATATTGGTGTCATACCCCTAGTCATTATTTCATGGTTCTTGGAATTCTATTCTTCTATAATTAGACAACTCATTTTTTGGAGACCCAGTGGATACTTTTCCTGAGAACCATATTTGGATTACTATCACATGAATCATGGTTGATGTGGATTCACACCTTCAATCATAACCAGTTTCCAGTACTAGAAACTGGAAATATAATCATTTTATTTTCAGTTTTCAATTATTATATCCTTTATGTTTTCTGTGTTTATGATCCCATCCAATAGTGGATGATTCTAACACTACATGATGGAGTTATTAATCACCATTTGTTTTAGCAAAGTCTCTTTCTTGGGATAGCTTCTATGGTTTTTTAATTTCTTATATCAAGTCTATAATTTTTTTGTTCTTCAATGAGAATATTATCTAGGTGGTGTTCTCATTATGAATGTAGGATAACATCAGTCCTCATTAATTTTTATATTGGTGTTATTTTTATTTCTGTTTTCTGTTTTAATACAATCATTTATCTTGGTAATGGATTCGTGTTTTTGAAATGACATTTTTTTAATCACTTTGTAACTATATAAAATGACTCAATAGATCATGGATGTTATTGAGGACAAACACATCAACACTACCCTCAACAAAATTCTTGAAAAATTCTAGCATGATTTTGATAAATCAAAATACCCATCACCTATTAAGTGAATTAATTCATCTTGAATTGTGGCTTTCTATTTATTCAAATTAGGTTGATTTTGACATTCCATAATAGACCTTGGTTTATGATCTTCACTTTCTATATCATTTTACATATGATATGAAAATATTTCCACAAAATTTTCCACATTACTTTGATTCCATATCTGTGGAATAATTAAGAGGGATTTTAATATTTTCAAAACCATAAGGGTTTTCTATATCATATGAATTATCTTTATGATTCTCATCATATATTTCTTTGGGAACCCTTATGTTACATGTTTCATCTAGAAAATTTATCTCTATAATTGGGTTTTCAATTATACCCATTCCTTTTATTTTATAAGTATTTAAATACATATATTTAAGTATTCTACAACAATTTAGGACTATTTTTTATATTTTGGAAACATCATTATGTAATTGTTTCTTTGGGACATCAATTCTAGTTAGTGAATTTATAGCTGGTATCTTTGATTTAGTAACAACCTTTGAGTAAATAAATGCATCTAGAAACTAATTTTTATATAAATTATATTTTTTTTAAAAATTGTTCATTCTTCCATTGTTTGGTGGGAGATCAGGAAAAGATTACATTTTCACATTCCATAATATCTCATACCTTTGTTTATTTTCTCCCCCTAATATTGGGAATAATTATTCACTGATGTAAAAAACAGAAAAATGTGCTATGAATAATCACTATTTTTTGGTTCGAGATACTCTAGCCAAGGTTATGGGCTCAGAACAAGCTAGGGACACACTCATTTCCTCCATCGAATCACTAGGAATTCATTTTAGGTAAAACCAAAGTTATTATACAAAAAATTAATGTATCTTTACCGCATAGAAAAATTGTGTTTGTATAGTCTTCCCACCTTAAATGAACTCATCCCCAAGTTACCCTTCTGAGGGTGTGAAAACTCTATCTAAGAACCACTCTAACTACTTAGAATTTATTCCATCCTCCCACACCCAAGTCTCATCATATACTCAGTCGTACATTCATAAAACCTATACTAAATGGATACACCAGCTTCATAGAGCCTTCATTCTCCGATCAATGAGGCATATGGGATACTCCTAAAAGGAAGCATCAATATCTAATTCAATATCTCTTGATTAGAAGTATGATATGGGTTAACATGATAACATCAAAGATATGAAATGTGAAAGATTTAATTCATGGAACGGTACCACTGATGTAATAGCAACTGAAATTCTACCATCCCAACTCTATCCAATATCTCAAAAGGCCTGAAAAATTAAGGAAATGTTTTTCCTTGCCTCTATATCGGTCTATTCCCAAGTCTAAATGATACCCGTAAGAAAGCAAGATCCCAAAGCATGAAATGCAGTGTTCATTGATAGTGATCAGTGTAATATTTATTTCTATAATTATTAGTAGACATATGATTTCTAATCAATTGTACCTACCCCTAAGTATCCTACACAATATGAGGATCAAGTAGCACTAGTTCTCTAGAATATAACTAGCACAGAGGTGAACAGCACACTCTGCCATATTAGGCCTCATAGGAAGGAATATAAATCATTTACTAAAAGATATTATTGTAGAAAAACTCAATGAAAAGAATATGATTACTCTATGAATTGTAGAAATCATGGATGTATTCTCTGGGCATTTGCTTCAACACCTATAAGGTCTATTCCGACTGGCCATCTATCTGACGGTAAAAGATTTCCTCAGAAGAACCTATGTACACATATTTTTTTTAAATAATGTCAGAACCTCAATCTTAAATTAGAATCCCTATTTGAAATGAAAGTATGAGGGACCACAGGTAGCCATTAATCTTACAGACATATTGTATTCTAATCTCATTAAAAAATAATGTGTCCCATATAGGAAGAAAGTTGGTCAACTTTGTCAGTCAATCCATGACTACTCAAACCACATAATTTCCTTGAGGAGACCTCATAAAACTGGTCAAAAAATTAATCATGATGTCATATCATTTCCATTCTGGTACTATTAACAATTTTATCAAGCTAGCAGGCTTCTAGTGTTCCACATTTCCCTGTGGAAAGGTGGAACACATCATGATAAAAACTGTTATCTAACATTTCATCCTAGGACACTAATTCTGGTGTTGCATATCATGATACATCTTGGAGATACCTCAATCTATTTCCCACTAAGAATCATGTGACAATCACATCCACTCCTCTCTCATATCATTGGTAAACCAAATATTCCCATGTATGCACAGGATGTCTTCACTATCAATATACCAATTTGGAGGTGGGAACTCACCTAAAATACTCGCTCCTATGACCAAACCTTCCAGATATGAAAATTGCCTCATCATCACTCTAGAAATGAAGACATCACTTTTAAAAATTCAAGAATAAACTGCCCATGAAAATCTGGGAAATCAATGTGCATCTCAAAAAATAGGTCCATAAGTTTCCACTCACAGTTGGCCTCCCGAACCATCTACATTTGAGTCATCTTTATTAGACCCTTAACAACATCATTTCCCTTTCCGAGCATATATGAAAGCTCAAAGTCAAAGGAATGATGTTATTAGACCCATATTTTTTGTCTGAGATTCAATTCACACTATGTAAAGATATATCTAAGGCTTTTTTGGTCTTTAAACACTGTAAAATTATCTCCCATTAGGTAATGCCTCCAGAAACGCTTGGTGTGAAATAAAAATCCAACTTGAGATCATTTGTTGGGCAATTCCACTCATGAGGCCTCAACTTCCATGACCCATATGAAAATAATTGATCTTCTATCATCAAAAATACTCCCAAATCGATACCTGGTGCACCACATTACACTATATATCTTATTCATAGCTTTAGAAGAATTAGGATTAGTGATGAATTCAATCTCCCTTTGAGATTCTAAAAGGATATCTTATAGAATTCTGATCATATAAACCTCACACCCTTTGTAGTAAATCCTGTAAGAGGTGATTAAAATCATGATAAGTACTATATGAATTGATTATAATAACTAGATATACCTAAGAAACTTCATATATCAAATATTTTCATAGGTTACTCTAAGGTAACTACAACACTCACCTTCTCTGGTTCAACTGACACTTTTGCATCTAAGAGAATATTACCCAATAAGTGAAACCTATTGATCCCTAAGTGGTACTACATGAGATTATCATATAAATGATGATATATCAGTGTATTCCAAATGATCTCAAGATTCATGAAATATTTTCTTCAAGTATTATAATACACCAAGATTTTTTCTACAAATTCTATAATGAATGAATCCAAATTCCGTTGGAAAATACTATTCTTCACATCCATAAAAATTATAGGTTTGTTTGTGAGACTAGATGTAATAACCGAATACTCATATAAACCATAATTAATTTTCAATGTCATATGTTGTATATCTGAACGACTGACTTGCACCTGATGATAACCCGATATTAGGTCAATCTTCAAGATCACTCTAGATCCTCATAGTTGTTCAAAGAGGTCATAAATATGAGGAAAGGGATACTTGTTATTCATGGTAAACTTATTCAACTTCAATTAAAACACATATATCCTGAGGGGTCCATACTCCTTGGAAAAAAGGGCTGGTAAACCCCATGGCGGATTATTGGGATGTATAAAACCCTTATCCTCAAAATCCTCTAGCTACCTCTTGAGATCCCACAACTCAGTATCATCCACACTATAAAGATGAATTGATATCTAAGAATATCAATAGTAAATTCTACTTCTATATCATGAGGTAGTTAGGAAAATTCATCAGGGAAAACATCACTAAAATTATCAACTAATTTTTGAATTGAGTTTGATTTAATCCCTAATCATCCATATAATGTTTGAAAAAATAGGCAGTCACTCCACCAATCCTAAGAGGCTCTAGTCCATCTCAGCCTACATGGACATCCAACTCAGCCTTGTGATTATAAGTACCACCCTATAGTGATGTGGATGACACCCACTGGTGATAAAAATCCACATAGGTGTGATAGGGGACCAACTAGTCCATCCCAATAATGTCATCCAAGCCATTCATATCAAGGATGAAGAGGTCCCACAAGAAACAATGAACTCCTACCCCAAGGGGGTATTCCTTGCATTGGTGTACACTCTCCAAAAATATTCCCAAAGAACTATCAAGTGTCATTATGACACAATAGTACTCAATATCAATCCGTATGATTTACAAAATATCCACAGAGATAATTTATTGAGATTATCCTATATCGAATAAGGCATAAACTATAGTTTAGGATACTAAAATAATACCTCGAACAGTAGATGGACCATCACCCTACTCCTATAGTATAGGCTACAATGAATAAATCTCGCATGATCCATGGCTTTGTGCTATAACTTGACTAGCCTGAGAAGGTCCTATCTTCTAGTGTTGTATATCTAAATCATGACTACCTCATCCATGACCTCATCCTCTTCATGTATGGCTGGTATTACTCCAGCTACCTACTTAGTGAGGTGCACCTGATCCAGCTCCGAAAGACCAAGCTAATAAGGATCCCCTCCCAATAGGCACAGATGGGAAGGTCCAGTAAAAACATTTAAGATTTCCAAATTTTCCATAGCCTCCACACTTAAAAGGGTCTCTAGGACACCATGGATTATTATTATCAAGCTTCCCATGCTGTTGAAAACCCATGTAACTGATAATGTGTGTTATCTGGCTTCTGTTGATTATGTGTGTAGTCTTAAAGTGTCACTTCCAAATGTTAGTCAAATCACTAACTTATATCGGTTGAAAAACATCTTTTCCTACAACATATTCCTTCCTCATGTTTTGTTCATTGATGAGATCCTATTTCATTATATCATACATGGAAGTCTATTGGAAATTTTTTATCTAAGAACTAATATGATTCCTATTCCCATCCACAAATCATCCTTCTCCCACTTTCTCATCTATTGTTTATATAGGTGTAAAGCACTGAATTTCTCTAAAATGATCTAATAAGTATATAAATACATAAAAACCTACTCTAAGTTCATGAATTCTCAAGCATGATCATCCCTCAGGGTCTCAGGCAAGAAATATTCATAGAATCTGTATTTGAAATCTCTCCAATCCAATTCTCAATACCTACCTTCCTAGTAAATAATATGCCACCATTATTTTTTTGATCTTCAAAGGATATAAGTAGTGAGTTTCAATATCCTCTAATAAGATTTCTCAAGGTTATTTTAGGTAGATAATACTATCTTTATCCATAGATATGCAGCATTTGAGCCACCATCCCTAAGAAAAGTATGTGGATGTTGTTGTTGAAACTTTTGCATCAAATCTCCCATAGAAGGGTCAGGTTGTGAAACTTCCTATATTGGTTGCATAATCTGTATAAAATCCCCGTGAAACCAAACATCATCTCCTAAATCAGGGACAATAGGTTGTTCTATATGTTTCACTATGGAAGGCATCACTGGTGGATCAGGCCCTCCACCTATAAAGGATGGTCATCACCACCCTCCTAGTACATGAATGGAGTGATACATGGTGGAACCACTCTATGAATTACATGAAAACACCTCATATATGTTTTTAAAATTGAAAATATCGCATATACATGAATATTATTGATACAAAACTTCTTACATAAGAACCACACCTATATGCCCTCTCCTAGAGCCATGTTTGGGGTGATATGAACAATTATTTAGAACATAACAGGTGCTACCTACTACCCACTACTAAGGTCAAGTATGTTTCAATTTTTATGTTTTTATATAAGGGTTCTGGAATACATGGTTTCAATGTCAATTTATAGAGTAAAACACCATTTAAATTTAAATTTTCATCCTTATTTAATGGTGACCATTTCATTTTAGAGTTCAATTTTATTTCATTTAGTTATCATTTATAAAAAAATATCATTTGAAGTTTAAATTGTATGGATAACCACTTCCAATTAATAACGTACCATGCACCTTATTAATTTAATTTTGTAATCCATTTAATAAAAACCACTCACTTATCAAGTGACTTCATGAAATGTTAGCATCATTCATGTTAGTTGAAATAAAGCCCCAAAACATGCTATAAGAAATACACACAGTAAGTAAACAAGGAATGGAATAATGCATGACATATAAATCTTATAAGGTTCCTAAAATGATGGATGATCAATGATTCTTTTCTATATTGGTTCAAGGATAAAATATAATCATATATCATAATAATAAACATCACACCTCATGTGCATCACCCAATGGTGATATCCAATCAACTATAATAGGCATAAACCAAAACATAATATATCATCCTAAGTAATTTGGATTTTTCTAAGTATGTGGGTTAGCCAATCCTAGTTACTAGATACTTTCAAAATTATGAAACATTCCTAATCTTATTTCTAATATTCCTAAATTATAATACAATGGAAAAGAAAAAAACTCTGATTCCACTTTGGGACATCTTTACATGGATTCTATTAAACAATTCCATGATCCAGTGGTCCACATGGACTCAAGTAGGGCTCTCCCTATGCCAGATGCTTCCAACTTGTAGTGAGGGTCCAAGGTGGTATAGTGAAGAGACTATAACCTCAATATCAGAGTATCACATCAATGAAAAAATAGATAAATAGAAGAAGCATAATAAATAACGTACATTGAAAGGTAAAGCATCCAAAGCTAATAAACAACCCACAACAACCATAAGCAGTATCATATACAGAATGATGTATTTTAATGTATCTAACAAAAAGTAAAAGGAAGTCATACAACACAATACATGTATAAAAAAAGAAAAAACATCAAAATACTATCTCTAATAGCATCATGATCCATAGCTTGATCATGTTATTCCCCACTCTCAAGCCATAACCAACCCCAGTATCAAAAACTAGGTGATTTACCCTATCAATATTTGTATCCAGATAATCTACCTAGGTACCATCGGCATCCCAGATATAGTGTGAGATAAACTCACTTGGATAAAACCAACAGTTTCTTTAAATATCAATTCAGTTCATAATAAGATTAGTGTTCATATATAATGAATTATAATCAAAAATAAATATAAAATGGGTCATATATGTTTCATGAAAGATACCAATCTGACACTTCCTACTTCATCCCATGTCAGATAATATTTGAACAAGTAACCACATGTATACCTATATGTGGTATGTATATATAGTGATTTCTACATTCATATATATGGATACTACTACAAATATGGACCTGATGTGTAACTATTGAATCCATGAGTAGTGGAATGAGTCTCACAAGTGTCAAGGGACGTCATGCCTAGTATCAGATGAATATGTGTTAGACCCCAGTTATGATTTGGTTTTATTTGTTTTTAATATATCAATATATTGATGAAAGTAAGTATGTTGAGAAGGTAATGGAAATACGAATTGAAGAAGGGTGAGAGTAAAGTTTTAAAATTTGTATCCATAACTATAAATATGATAATTGGATCTAGGAGGATAAAATTCAGATAATCAAATCCAGAAGGATTAGATCATGAATCATTAGCATCAGATCCAGACATCTGTATGAGTCAATAGATCCAGTAATCGTAATGACACTTTGAAGAATAATTCAAAAGCCATATTCAGTCTGTAATGAAAGTGGTGATCATGATGATGAAATTTTTCTTGATTTATAATGGCAATAACAATAATCTGATGATTTTTTGTTGTTTCTTATTTCACAAATATCATATGTTTTTCGGAGAACTTCTGATGCAAGCCTTGTGAAGGAAAAGGGAAAAAAAAGTGTGTTCAATCGTATTTATGAAAATCATATTTAGGATTAGTAGGTAAGAATAATTTTTTATAAAAGATAGGAAAGTTTAAATACATTATTTGGTGATTAAAATGATTTTGAAGATGATTTTCAATGTATTCCAAGTCAAAAATGCGGTCATGATACAATCAAGAGTTTGTGGAAGTATAAATTTTTCTGAAGGAAATTTTTTTTGGTCTCAAGTTCATTAGTATGGGATCACCATATTCATAATTGTTTTAATTATGGATGACTTGGATTATTTTAACCATAAAAGGAAATTAATTTTAGTTCAAAATGATCATTGGTTTAATATTTAGAAAATAAATAAGTTTGGAAGAATATTTTGTCTCCATCATAATAAATAAATCAGAATGATAGTTGGTTTCGAGAAATGTAATGAGAAGGCATATGTTTTCCTTATTACATTTAGTATAGATAAACATAATAAAGAAATTATTATTTATAATATGCTTCCATCATAATGAGAAAATCGGAATGGAAAGATCTTTCTTTATATTTTTGTGGAGCAACGTAATCAAGAATCTATTATTTCATAATAGTCTTCATCGCAATTAGGCAGATCATAATGAGAGAATCTGAATTGGATTGATGTTTTTTAGGAATAATAAAGAACATAAAAACATAAATAGAGTTCTGATATTTAAAGATAATTGAATATTCAAGAAATGGTTAATTGGGAGAGGTTTTCAGAACCCTACCTAAACTAATTTTGAGGTCCCTAAAAAAGGATATCTGAGTTCATTTGTAAAAGTGACTCTGAACTATTCAAGTGCTAAATCTCTGTAATTTTTTGAACAATTATTGAGTACATAACCAAACTTTTTTTAGGTTGATGTTGAGGCAGTTCCATCAGACCAAATCTATTAGAGTGTGTTCATCGGATCTGCATCCATAATATTCAGGTTCATCAAAATGAGTTTGATTGTATGGATAATTGTGAGTTATTTATTGAGTTCCTACTCAATTTAATAAATAATAGGAGAAGGAAAATCATTCCTGAATATCCATTAATGAAAACATCAAATTAAGGTTTCTGGACTTGGAGGATCATACTGACTCCACTATGGAAAACTTCCAGAATGAGTTTATAGAATAAGTTTCAACACCAACAAGTTACTTATGGAATTTTGAAGTTATTAAATATTTTAGATAGGTAAAGTTTTATTCATATTTCCTTTTGAGGCATTTAAGACTTTCTAAAGTGGATTAGGAGATATGAATGAATGTGAATCCTGTGATTGTGGGTTCTTACCAGTTGCTAAAATAATTTATTGTGGGAAGTAGATACTAGAAAGGATAGTTGGGGATAAGCCAACTACAGAAATAATGTTTCTACTAGGATTGTTCTTTTATTATTCCATGGTATTTATAAAATAATATAGTAAAAGAATACATGTTTGTGGGACTATCCAACATGTTAAGGAGTTGGTCTTTGTAACGAACCATATAAATATCATGTGATTCCTTATCTTTATATTTATTGCATACAAAAGGTGAGGTTGTGAGTTATATATGAGTGGATCATAACTCTAACAAGTTTCAAAGATTAAGAAATTTCTTTTAAAGAGTTATGAAAAAAATTTATAAAATAAAAAGGGACCACTGATCCCCCACCCATCCTCTCAGTGGTCTCAATCCATCATGGGAACAATAATTGGTATCAGATCCAAGTTTCCTATAAAATATCCATCTCAGGAATGGATAATTCAAAATTTGTGAACTAAAAGTGGATTATAATTTTCGATGTAATGAAATATCATATCTGGAAAGATAGAGTGTTTTCATATCTTATTCCCCTTGGGTATTATGTTTTGGAAGCTACTATAGAAGGATCTCCCACTCGTATTGAGAATTATACCCTTACAATTACTGATAATAAAAATCTTGACAATGATGGAAGATCTAAAAAATATTTACTATCATTACATACTAAATGTGAGTTTCTTATAATAAAGTCATTTGGAACTCTCAAACATATTTTGGATAAGTTGAAAACATTTATAAAGGAAATTCAAAGTTATAAAATGAAAAATTAAAACTTTGAAGGCTAAAGTATGAAAATATGAAAATGGATGAGTAAAAATCTATTGGTGATTTCTTTACAAGGGTAAATAATATTGCTATCACCGTAAGATTTATGGGTGGAAAATTAGAAGACTCAACACCTATTGAAAAGATCTTGAAAATTCTTCCTGATAAGTTTGATGCAAATGTATCATCTTTGGAAGATATAGATCCTAAACCATATCATTGAATTGTCAACACAGTATTCTCGTTACTTATCAAATGATAATAGATAATGTTATGAAAAATAAATAAAAGGTTGATCAGTAAATGTTCTTCAAGTCATTGATAAGAGGTAAACACAAATATAATAAAATTAAATAAGAATCAATTGATTCGGAAGAAATGGATGAAGCTTAAGATTTCTATACAATTCTTTCCCTTCTTTTTAATCAATAAAATAAGGGAAAATAGAAAAGTTAAACTTTTAAATGTTGTAATTATGCAGGAAAAAGAAATTTCATACATAATTATATTAGGATTAAAATTAAATAATACTAGTCAAAAGAAGATTTTTAAAAACCTCAAAAACTAATGTGTAAGAAACATAAGAAAATACATCCTTATGACAAAAAGAAGAAAAGTTATCAGAGTAGATAAAAAAAGAATGATTCCTCATATAATATTGAATCTTATCATCATATTAAGAAAGATGATAGAAAAATTCACCAAGTTATTTGATGTTAAAGTTTAAAAAACTAATGAAGGTGGAAATAATGGTTTACAAAAGTATGTTTCTAAGAAAACATCTTTCACCAAGAAATATAGGAATTCTTAATGATAATATCCTCTTAAGAAAATTGGTCCATGATATGTAAAGAAACTAAAAAAATAATGTTCATAACAAGATTACTTTAAATCTAAAAATATAGTATTCAAAATTCACTATTGGTGTTGTAGAGCTTTCAGACATAGAGGTTATTAATACTGGTATCACATGTATCTACAAAGAAACATTTATGGGGGAGTAATGATGAGAAAATAAGAAAAAAAATTCCTAAAAAAATTATGAAACAGAAAAAAGGAAATTTAGATGATGAAGAAATCTTAGTATGTTAATAAAGTCTAGTTTATTAAGAGGTTTTAGAAAATTAAACATACTATGTACGAAAAGAAAGAGTGCTTAGTTATTAAGCCATAACAAGTTGACATGGCTTAGAATTTAGAAGATGAAAAAAAATATCTGAAGAAAATAGGATGGAAAAGGATTCGGAATATTTGATAAAAGTTTAAAAATATATATCAACAAATTAGGGTTGTAAATTCAAAAAATATATAAGAGATTTGATCAATAAGGGCATGTAACTAAAAGTTTTTTTACTGTCCTTATGGAATAAAAGGAAGGCATCAAAGACTTGTTACAAAATCACTATAAAAAATGATCTAAAAGGTTAAAATAAGTTGAAGTACTTATCATAATATTCTAAAAATGAAGATAAACTTGTTACAAACTATGATAAGGAAGAACAAAATGAACAAAAATACATCCCATGAAAAATCCAAGAAGAAGAAGAAAAACGAAAGGCTGACATAGGAATCTCAGTCTGAAATATTCTTATAAGAAACAATTGAGTTTTCTCCTTATTCCTAAAAAAATTATTTTTACTAACTTCTAGGGAAGTGAAGGTTTTTAAATAAATAAATTGATTTTCATGAGTCTCTTACTTTTTTTAAAAAATAATTTAATGAGGTTATGAAATGTTTGTTTTGAAATTTTTGTTTATACACCAGAACATTCAGATATGTTTGTTGAGTTTGGTACAAGTTACTTTTATTTCTTAAAAAAATTATTTCAATAGTTTTTCAAAACCTGAGGATGTTGAAATAAACCCGAAAATTTATTACATGAAAGTTGTGTAATTTAGAAAATTTATAACCTTGATTATACACACTTTTTTTCTACACTTAGTTCACCCACATATACATATATTTATTTATTAAAATTATCTTTTTTTAAAAACTCATGTGATACTTATGTTATCCTAATTAAGAGTTTTATGTTTTTTAGAACAAATAATTCAATCCTTATAAAATGAGATGGTTTTTTAATAAGAAAGAAAATGTTTCATGATAACCCATTTTAATATGATTTTAAATAATGGGGATAGAATATATTAATGTGTACAAATAAATAATAGTGGAGAAAAGAAAATAATACATATAGGAGAAAATGTGGGAAAATAAAACAATACCACTTATTGTTTTCAAGTGGTAAAATGTAGACATTGAAGTGGGTAATGACAGAAAATACAAAGGGGGATGTTGTTGGACCCCAATTAAGTTTTGGTATTATTTTTTCAATAGATCAATATTTTTATGAATTAAAGGATTTTGAGAAGGTAATAGGAATATATATTAAATAAGGGTGTTAGTAAGGTTTTCAAATCGAATCCAAACCCATAAAGATGATAATTAGATCTAGGAGGACCAGATTCAGATAAATGGATCTCGGATGATCATATTCATAATCATAAAAATTATATCAATACATTGGAATGAGTCAAAATATCTAGTAATTGTAATGAGACTTTGAATAAAAATTAATAAATCATATTAATTCTGGAATGAAAGTGGTGATCATAAGGAGGAAGTTGTTTCAGAGTCAGAATGGGTACAATAAGAATCTAATGATACTTTTCTAATTTTTATTTCAAAAATATCATTATATATTTGGATAAATTTTGATGTAATACTTATAAAGGGGAGAAAATTTGATTCCAATTATATTTTGTAAAATCATATTCAGGATGAGTATGAAAGAATGATGTTCTCAGAAGAGAGTGAAGTTAAAATACCATACTTTGTATGTCAGATGATGATGAAGCTGCTATTAAACATATTCAAATTTATAATAGAAGTCATGATACAAAAAATAGTTTATGAAAGTAGAATTTTTGATGTTGGTAAAACTTTCCAGTCTCAAGTTCATTAGTATGGGATTACCATATTCAGAATTTTTTGAAGTTTGGATGACTATGAGTAGTGTAATTACAAAAGAAAAAGAATTTAAGTGATGAAAGATAATTACTGTCATATTCTTAAGACAAATGTGTTTGAAAGAATCTATTGATTTAATTTTAATTAATAATGTGAAAATCATAATGAGAAGTCATATGTTTTTCTTCCTACATTCAGTGTAGAGTAACATAATGAAGAGACTAGAGTCGAACATATACTCGCATTGTAATGAGAAAATCAGAATGGAAAGATTTTTATTTAAATTTATGTGTATTAATGTAATTAAGAATATATTGTTTCACAATAGACTACATCATAATGAGGTAGATAAAAATTATAGAATCAGAATGAGACAAATGTTTGTTCATAATTCTGGAGCATTGAAAAAGTCAAAGAGAGTTCCAATATTTAAGTATAATTGAAGATGTGGGAAATTTGGTTAAGTAGGAAAAGGATTCATAACCCCATATAATCTACTTTAAGGTCCCTATAAAAGGATAGGTGAGTTATTTTTTAAAAGTGACTCTGAACTGTTCAAGTTCTTGAGCTCTAAAATTTTTGGAATGGGTATTGAGTATCCAACCAACCTTTTTTCAGGTTGATGCTGAAGAAGTTCTATCCGAACAAGTCCATCATAGAAATATCCATTGTATCTAGGTTCATCAAACTAATTTATATAGTATGTAGAATTGGGAGCTGTCGATTGAGTTTCTATTCAATTAAATAAGGATTATCATAAGATAAATCAAACAAGACTGACCATTGGATATATACAATCAGATTGAGGTTTCCAGACCAGTAAGATGGTACTGACTTGACTGAGGAAGATTTCGAGATTGATTTTATCGAAAAATATTTAATACCAAAAACTTCCTTCGATAATAATTGATGTTATTGAATATTTTATGTAGATAAAGTATGATTTAGATTACTTTTGGAGGAAATGAATACTTTCTAAAGTGTATCAGAAGAGAAGAAGTAAAGTGAAGCTTGTGACTGGGATACTTACCAATTCATAAAAAGGATTGTTTGTGGAAAGGGGATACTTTAAAGGATAGTTGGGGGGTATAACCAAATATATAAGTAATTTCATTATTGGGATTTTAGAATTTTTATTTGCTTGTGCCTTTTTATTTTGAAAAGAATATAGTAAAAGAATGCATGTCGGTGGGACTGTCTAATATAGAATGAAGTAGGTATTTGTACTGAACATTGTAAATATCTTGTGATTCCTTCTATTTATATTTTTTTATATTAATGGTCTGGATTTTATCTGTATTTTATTGGATCATAACTCTAACAAGTTCTATAGGTTAAGAAATTTTTTGATAAGGGGTTAAGAAATTTTTTTAAAACATAAAAATGAACCACCGATCCCCCCCTCAGGGTTCAAAATCTTACTTGGGAATAAAACATGGAATTAGAGATAGGATGCCTCTAAAATATCCATCTCATGAATGGATAATTTTAATTCTATGAACTATAGTGGGGTTCCAGTTTTCAATTGAAATAACAGTCATATCTATAATGAAACAATTTTTTCAATTAAAATAACTATCATATCTAAAAAGGATTTGTATGAAGCCATTGGAGGATTATTTACAATGGTAAATGATATTATTAGCAATATAATATGTTTGGGTGAGAAATTGGAAGACTCAACTACTATTAATAAGATCTTGAGAATACTTCCTTATAAGTTTGATGCCAAAGTTTCTTCTCTAAAAGATTGAGATCCTAAAACCTTATCATTAGATGACCTCTGTAGTATTCTCATTACTTAATAAATGACAAGAGAGAATGTTATAGAAAATAAAGAAAGGGTTGATCTAGAAATTCCATTCAATTATTTGATAAAAGGGAAAAATAAATATGAGTTAATTAAATAAGAATCAAATTATTCAGAAGTAATGAATAAGATAAAGATTTCAATACAATTGTTTCAATTCTTTCCAAGAAATACAATAAGGTAAAATGGAAATTTAAAACTCTCAAATTCTGGAATTATGAATGGAAAGTACATTTTGCATAGAATTTTCCAAGAAATAAAATTTAAGAATATGATACAGAGGAAGATAATGAGAAATCTCAGAAAAAATTGGAAGGAACATAAGTAAAGATTTCATTATGAAAACAAAGTTATATGAATAGAATAAATAAGAATTATTCCTCATATGATGATGAATATTATCATCAAATAAACTTTAGTTCTCAAGTTATCAATGAAAGTTATTCTTCAAGTAGTTATTATAATGATGATGAAATGAAATAAATGGAATGGATTCTTTAAAATAATTTGGATAATGAACTTCAAAAAAGTAATCAACTCAATAAATAGAGAATAAAGTTGAATAAATATGTTAAAGTAATAACTTTTCATATTGGAGGGACTCAAGTAAAAAAAAAATTTATGAAAAAAGATCAGTTGGAAATGATAATATCTACCTGAAAGAATCTGCACTTGTTGAATAAAATAATCAAAACAAGTGGAAGATATCAAAATATGAAAAAATAATTGATGTTTTGAAAATTAAGTTGGATGTGAAAGAAGAAGAGTGTTTATAAACACAATCAATATTTATCATAGCATAAAGTGAGATAAGAAATTTGAGATAAAACATTACCATGGATATTGATGTTAAAGGTGAAACTTCTAAAGAATATGGAAAGAATGGTTTACAAAAGTAGTTTTATGAGAAAATATATTTCACCAAGAAAGATAGTAATTACTCATGAAGTTATACTACTAAGAAAAGTGGTATGTATTTGTGAAGAAAAAACAACAGAAAAGTTTAGAACAAGTTTACTATCAATCTAAAAAAGTCACAGTTTAGATGTCATTATCGGTGTTGTGGAGTTTTTGGACACAGAGATTGTTCATGCTGGTATAACATGTATCTACTAGAAAATTTGGTATGAATCAAGGGGGATATGATGTGAAAGTAATATAAAATGTTCCTAAATCATTTTTGGAACCAAAAAAATAATATTTAGATGATGTAGCAAGATGAGTATGTTAAGAAAGTTTAGTATGTTAAGAAAGTTGAGAAAAATAAACATACTGAGTCTTAAAACAAATTTTTCCAAGTTATTTGTACATAAAGAGTTTACAAGTATTGGATATTAGAATAAGAAAATAAATCAGCTGAAAAAAACGGGGTGTAAAATATTTTTTAAGATGTCATAAAAGTTGATAAAAATATATTAATAGATTATGGTTTTAAAATTCCAAAAATATTCAAGAGATGTGAGGAATAATGATATATTTCTCAATGTTTTTTTGACTATCCTACCTCAATTAAATAAAGTCATGAAAGATTTATTACAAAATCACTATAACAAAAAGGTTCCAAAATGGGAAAATAAGATTAAATCCTTATCATAAGAGTCTACATATGAAGATAAACTTTTTACAAAATATGATTAGGGTTAATAGAAGGAATAGAATACATCCGATGAGAAATCAAAGAAGAAGAATAAAAAGTAAATGCTGAGAGAGGACTCTCAATATAAAATATTCTTCTAAGAAAAAATTTAGGTTTGTCCTTATTCCCAAAATATTTTTATTTATAGTAACATGTAAGGAATTTAATGATTTAAAATAATGAATATGATCTTGTTGAGTCTCTTAAAATTCTTGAAAAAGAATGTTATGAGGTTATGAAAAGTTTTTTTTGAATGTGTTGTTTATAAATCTAAACTTTTTGATATGTTTTATGATATGGGTGCTTGTTTTTTTATCTTAAAACAAATCCTTTCAATAATTTTCCCATTAATTAGAATGTTGAATGAAACATGAAAAGGTATTATATGAAAGTTATGCAATGGAAAACATTGATAACCAGGATTATAAACTCTTGTTTTCTACACCGGGTTCAACCACATAGACTTACAATTTTTTAGTTGAGGTCTCTTTGTAAAGAAACTCATGTGATACTTATGTACTCCTAAAGAAGATTTTCAGGATTTTTAGAAGAAAAATTCAAATATTTTTAAATGAGAAAAAAATTAATAAGGAAAATTCTCATGATGACCCCATTTAATTTTATTTTCAACAATGGGGAGAGAATATATTAATGGGGAGAGATAAGGAATAGGGGGAGAAATGAAAAGAAGACATACATAAGGGGGATAAAAGGTGCTACAAATCATATTCAGGAAAATTGTATTCATGATTTTTAAGAAAGAAATATATTGCGGGAAGCTATGGATGTTACAATATTTTCCTTGGTAAGTCAAAATATTGTTAAGTTTCTCTTCATCATATTCAAAATCATAAAAGAAGTCATGATACAAGAAAGAGTTTTTGGATGTATAAATTTTGTTGAAGAAAAGAAAATTCATTCTCAAGTTCATTAATATGGGATCACTATATTCAAAATTCTTTCAAGTGTATATGACTTTGGGTGTTGTAATTTGAAAAGAAAAATAAGTTGAGTGTTGAAAGATCATTGGTTTCATATTCATAAATGAAAGAAGTTTGAGATAATATATTGTCTCCATCATAATTAATAAATTATAATGAGTGTTGTTTACTAGAATTATAATGAGAAAACATATGTTTTCCTTCTTATATTCATTGTATAGAAATGTAGTGGTGAAACTAGTACTAAACATTTGATTCCATCGTAATGAGAAAATAAAATAAGGAAGATTTTTATTTCAATTGATGTGGAGAAACGTAATAAGGATTCTATTATTTCATATTAGTCTTCATCCAAATGAGGAATATCATAATGAGAGAATAAGAATCAGATTTAAGTTTTTTAGTAAGTCTAAATCAATCAAAATTTTAAAGAGATATCTGAGATTTAAAAATAATTGAAGATTTGGGAAATTTGGTTAGGTGGGAATGCTTTTCAAAACCTTACATAAACTAATTTTTGAGGTCCCAAAAAAAGGAGGGATGAGTTCATTTGTAAAAGTGACTCTGAACTATTCAAGCACTTGAGCTCCAAAATTTGTGTAATATGTATTCAGTACCCAATCAACATTTTTCTTTCAGGTTGAGGACAAGGAAGTTGCATTGGAACGATTCCGTCCGAGTTAGACCATCAGAGTGGCATCCATCATATCCAGGTTCATCAGACTAGGTTCCAATGGATGCATGATTATGAGATTCAAATTGAGTTCCTACTCAATTTAATAAGTTAGAGAAGTATGAAAATTAGACCAGACTAACAATTGGATAGAAACCCTCAGATTGAGGTTCCCAAACTGGGAATATTAGACTGACTCTGCTAAGAATATTTTCCAGACATGGTTTTTGGATAAGTTTCATGACCAACAAGTTCTTTAGAAAATTTTTGTTGTTATTAAAGATTATAAATAGGTAAATATTGATTCATATTATTTATGGAGGAATTGAAGAATCTCTTAAGTTGATCCGAAGAGAAGAAGGCAAGTGAATCTTGTGACTGTGGATACAAACTTGAAAATGAAAAGTCTTTTTTGTGGAAATTGGATACAGGAAAGGATAATTGGGGGTAAAAACAATTATAGTATGAAATTTTCTACTGGGGTTCGAGAATTGTTATTTTCTTGTGCCTTTGTATTAAGAAAATAAGATAGTAAAATCTTCTATGTTGGTGGGACTATCCAAGATGGAAATGAGTGGTTTATTGTACTGAACCTTATAAATATCATGTGTTCCCTTCTCTTTATATTTTTTCATACGAATGGTGAGTTTGTGGTTTATATTTGATTAGATCGTAACTATAAAAAGTTTCATAGGTTAAGAATGTTTTTTAAGAAGTTAAGAAAATTTATTATAAAGAAAAAGGAACCATTGACTCACCCCCACCGCTTAAGTGGTCTGAATCCTTCTTGGGAGAAACATAAGGTACTTCATTCCCGATATCATAACACTAGGGTATCCATGCATGAATCATAATAGTAGGTTCACCATGAATGTATCCTAACTATGGGGTATTTGTGACCATGTATTGTAATCCATAAGGGTTTTCATGCATATATCACAATATAGGGATGTCATGCGTGTATCATAATATAGAGACTCTATGATCGCATCACAATATAGGGATTCCAAGCTTGTATCCTAATATAGTTACCTTATGCCTGTATCACAATATAGGGATTCCATTTTCATATCACAGTATGCATGAGGGTATTCATTCCAATTTATCATAATAGTGATTAATAGTCAAGGATTTAGTCAAATACAATAGATAATTCACACTTCTTTAGCATTTTTTATTAATAATGGTGTGACCATTGTAAAATTTTAAATAGGTGGCATGGTTGTACCACACACTTTACATTTAATTCAATTTAGTCTGGTAAGTGCGTTGTCTATGTTACACCACTACAATCATTCATTATCAATTACGATATCACCATCTTAAAGCAATTCCAAACAAATTGATAGGTGTTTTGGCTATATAGTCATGAAATCCAATTACACATATAAAGGGTAAACCCAAAAGGGTGGTACACATTGAGGTTGATGACCTCAAAAGTGTCTCAGGATCTAATAATGTCATTAGGTTCCTGAAATGGGAAACCAATTAATGGAAGATTCATTTTAAGGGAAATAAATGGTGAAACCAGTGAGCGTAACATGATGCACAATATAAAGAAACATGAATTTGATTGATAATTACTATACCACCAACCTTTATCATATAGAGGAGAACTTGTCCAGTATCAGCCTTTGGTTTGGTCTAAATTAGATTAAAATGGGAAAATATGTAAACACCCTAAAAATAGGGAATATAACCCTGCATCAAAATTACTCCATTGAGGAGAAGAGAAATGTTGAAGTGAACCTATAGTGTAAAACATTTATCTATTGTTATCCAAGGAGATGATTTGAAGTTGAATCAGATTATGGGTAGAGGAATTATCAATGAACCTATGAGGAATGATCCTGAGATATTTCATTGTGAAGGAAGAGGATGGATTCCATATACTATAGGAAGAGGTAAAAATAATACGGTTATAAGAAATTGAAGGGAAAAATATACTTTTCATCCTTTAAAAACTGGGTTGCATGGTTTGGTCCAACAGTTTTCCAAACTACGCACCAACCGTGCTTGACCCACTTTCCAAAGAGGGGACACATACGCTTCATGCACAAAGTTTTGGGAACCATGCACAAACTATGTAATTTTCCTATGCTAAAAGTTTTAGATCCTCCATAGGGTTTTTCACCCTAGGTTACATAGTTAGTGAAAACCATGTGTCCCACTTCTACTCACTGAACACCCTGCACGGTTAGGAAAAACCATTTATAATGTGAGGAATGGTTTCTATTAACCATGAATCCCAATGTTTTCTTCCACTAGCTAGGTTTCCATGCTCTGAACAAGCCCCAGATAACCCTAGTTTCCTCGATTGCCTCACAAAGAAATCATTTTATGTCAAAACTAAGGAATTAAACACAAAATTAAAGGATCCATACCTTATAAAAAACCCCATATCTTATAATAACAATGTGTATGTGTGCGTGAATGTGTATGTGTATGTGTATGTGTATGTGTATGTGTATGTGTATGTGTATGTGTGTGTGTATGTGTATGTGTATGTGTATGTGTATGTGTATGTGTATGTGTATGTGTATGTGTATGTGTATGTGTATGTGTATGTGTATGTGTATGTGTATGTGTATGTGTATGTGTATGTGTATGTGTATGTGTATGTGTATGTGTATGTGTATGTGTATGTGTATGTGTATGTGTATGTGTATGTGTATGTGTTTGTGTATGTGTATGTGTATGTGTATGTGTATGTGTATGTGTATGTGTATGTGTATGTGTATGTGTATGTGTATGTGTATGTGTACGAGTATGTGTATGTGAATGTGTATGTGTATCTGTATGTGTATGTGTATGTGCAGGGGTATGTGTATGTGTATGTGTAGGTGTAGGTGTATGCGTATGTGTACGTGTATGCGTATGCGTATGTGTATGTGTATGTGTATGTGTATGTGTATGTGTATGTGTATGTGTATGGGTATGTGTATGTGTATGTGTATGTGTATGTGTATGTGTATGTGTATGTGTATGTGTATGTGTATGTGTATGTGTATGTGTATCTCTATGTGTATGTGTATGTGTATGTGTATGTGTATGTGTATGTGTATGTGTATGTGTATGTGTATGTGTATGTTTATGTGTATCTGTATGTGTATGTGTATGTGTATGTGTATGTGCATCTGTATGTGTATGTGTATGTGTATGTGTATGTGTATGTGTATGTGTATGTGTATGTGTATGTGTATGTGTATGTGTATGTGTATGGTTATGTGTATGTGTATGTGTATGTGTATGCATATGTGTATGTGTATTTGTATGTGCATGTGTATGTTTATGTGTATGTGTATGTGTAGGTGTATGTGTATGTGTATGTGTATGTTTACGTGTACGTGTACGTGTATGTGTATGTGTATGTGTATGTGTATGTGTATGGGTATGTGTACGTGTATGTGTATGTGTATGTTTATGTGTACTTGTATGTGTATGCGTTTGTGTCTGTGTGTGTCTGTGTGTGTGTGTTTCTGTTTATGTGTATGTCTATGAGTATTTGTATGTGTTTGTGTGTGTGGATGTGTGTGTGGATGTGTATGGGGATGTGTATGCGTATATGTCTATGCATGTGTTTGTGTATGTGTATGTGTATGTCTCTGTGTATATCTGTGTATTTGCTTGTGTTTATGTATGTGTATGTGTATGTGTATGTTTATGTATGTGTGCATGTATTACTATGTGTTTGTCTGTGTGTATGTGCATGGGTATGTTTATTTGTATATGTATGTGTATGTATGTTTATGTAGTATGTGGATGAATATATGCATATGTATATATGTGTTTCTATGTTCATGCACGTGTATGTAACTGTATGTATGTGTATGTATATTCATATGCATGTGTATGTGTATGTGTATTTGTATGTGTATGTGCATATGTCTATGTGTGTGTGTGTGTGTGAAAATATATGTATGTGTATGTGTATGTATTTCTATATATGCATGTCTATGCGTATGTATATGTGTATGTGTATGTGAATGTGTATGTATATGTGCATGTCTATGTGTATGTGTATGAGTATGTGTATGTGTATATTTATGTTTATGTGATTTTTATGTGTATGTGTATGTGTATGTGTAGGTGTATGTGTATGTGTATGTGTATCTGTAGGTGTAGGTGTAGGTGTATGTGTATGTGTATGTGTATGTGTACGTGTATGTGTATGTGTATGTGTATGTGTATGTGGATGTGGATGTGTATGTGTATGTGTATGTGTATGTGTATGTGTATGTGTATGTGTATGTGTATGTGTATGTGCATGTGTATGTGTATGTGATTGTGGATGTGTATGTGTATGTGTATGAGTATGTGTATGTGTATCTGTATGTGTATGTGTATTTGTATGTGTATGTGTATGTGTATGTTTATGTGTATGTGTATGTGTGTGTGCATGTATGTGTGTGTGTGTGTGTGTGTGTCTGTTTGTGTGTGTGTGTGTGTGTTTTTCTGTTTGTGTGTTTGTGTGTGTGTGTGTGTGTGTGTGTGTTTCTGTTTATGTCTATGTCTGTGTGTGTGTGTGGATGTGCATGTGTAGGTGTATGTGTACGTGTACATGTATGTGTATGTGTATGTGTATGTGTATGTGTATGTGTATGTGTATGTGTTTGTATGTGTATGTGTATTTGTATGTGTATGTCTATGTGTATATGTATGTGTATGTGTATGTGTATGTGTGTGTGTGTGTGTGTGACTATGTGTTTATATGTGTGTATGTGTCTGAGTATGTGTATCTTATATGTATGTGTATCTATATTAATATAGTATGTGGATGAATATATGCATTTGTATATATGCATTTGTATGTGCATGCACATGTATGTAACTATATGTATGTGTATGTATATTCATTGCATTTGTATGTGTATGTGTACTTGTATGTGTAAGTGCATATGTGTGTGTGTGTGTGTGTGAAAATATATGTATGTGTATGTGCCTGTATTTCTATATATGCATGTCTATGCGTATGTATATGTGTATGAGTATGTGTATGTGTATGTGTATGTGTATGTGTATGTGTATGTGTATGTATTTGTGCATGTGTATGTGTATGTGTTGTTTGTGTGTTTATGTACACCTATATATGTGTACATGTATGTCTATGAAAATGTATGAGTGTATGTGTAAGTGTATGTATATGCATGTTTATATGGTCCGTATTTATGCATATGTATGTGTATGTATGTGTATACACGTGTATGTAATAGTATGTATGTGTCTGTGTATGTGTATGTGTATATATATGTAGGTGTATGTGTATGTGTCTGTGTATGTATATATGTTTAAATGTATGTGTATGTATCTGTATATGTATGTTAATGCATATGTATGTATGTACGTGTGTGCCTGCATATTGATTTTATATTATTTATTCATTATTAGTATTTCACTATTTTTTGTATTTTCAATAATTTATTAATTTTTAATATTTATTCATTCTTATTATATATTCACTTAATATTTTTTGTAATATATTCAATTTTGATTGTAAATTATACATTTGTAAACATTTATAAAACTAATAAAATAATAATATTTTAATTAATATTAAAATTTATGAATGTTAATAATTAATTATATTTTTTATGTACAATTAATAATTATAAATAATATTATTATTTATTTATTCACTTTTGTTCATTTTTTATGTGATAGTAATTCATGTAATTAATGTTGTAAATTAAACTTTTTAATATTTTTTGATTTATTTAATTTTATTTATTCATTATTTTTGTTATTTCAGTTAATATTTTTTAAATTTTTTAGTATTTACAAATTTTTAATATTTTTGGAAGTTATTCATTTCTTATAATTTATACATTTTAATTTACTAAATTTTAATATTTTCAATCTATTTGAAATTTCATTGTTTAATACTTATTCATTTGTATTTATTAAGTTTTAATATTTGTAATATATTTGAAATTTATATAACTGATTCCTACAAGACCATCTCCAATCCATGCCATTTGGTGTGAAAATTCCATGTTGGCATGAAAACATCATTTTGGCGTGAAATTGATCTCCAACACATGTCATCCCGAGCTCCATTTCAGTGTTTATGTAGTTAATTACGTTATTATTTTAATTCCATTTTTTAAAATATGAAAAGTAAATATTATTTAACTAAATTTTAAAAAAAATCACTTAATAAATAAAATCATGTAATCTTATTTGTTTTAATTTATTCATTTTGAATATATGCGTGTGTATTTAATTTAATTTAATTTAATTTAATTATTATATTTCTGAATAGTCAATATTATTCATTTTTAATAATTTTGATATTTTCATAATTATTATTTTCTATTTTTCATTTTTATTCAATTTTTATGTGTCTTTTATTCATGTATATAATGTTATGAATTCACTTTTTAAAATATTTTTTAATATATTCATTTTTTAAATTCATTCATTTAATATTATTTATTAATTTCTGATATTTATTAATTTTTAGTATTTTTGTAATTTATTCAACTTTTAGTATTTATATATACGTAATTATTTAATATGTTTTAATATTTCCAATATGTTTTTAATTTATATGATTAATATTTATTAAATTTCATTTGTTTAGCTGTAATATTTTTAAAATGATTGATATTTATATAATTAAGTTATTTAAACAGATTTTTATAATATTTTCATCATTTTTGCATGTGCTTACAATTTATGTAATTAATATTATTAATTATACATGATTATTTACTATGTTATAATAGTCTTGATATTTTTTTATTTATATGATTAATATTTATTCCAATTTATTTATTAAGTTGTTATATTTTTAAAATGTTTGAAATCTATATAAATAATTTATTTAAATGCATTTTTTTAAAATATTTTCTTCATTTTTTGTACATGATAATATTTCATGTAATTAATCTCACGGATTCATTTTTTTAAAGAGTTTTTTATCTATTAAATTTTATTTATGGAATTTTAATATTCTTTTAGTTAATATTATTTATTAGTTTTTATTATTTACTAATTTTAATATTTTTTCATTTAATCATTTTATAATATTTATTTATACATATTTATTTTCTATTTTTTAATGTTTTCAATAGTTATTCATCTTTATTTTAATGTATATTCATGATACATTTATTTTATGCATATATTTTAGAGTGCTTTAATGCACTGGTTTAGGTAATGTAATTGATATTCTTACAAATATTTGGACTGTTTAACTTGTTTTGTTTTTTATTGAAGGATACTACCAATATTCGGAAATGGAATAAAAATAGATGATTACTGTGAGCTAAAGACACTTTGTGCCGCAACACGAAGCAGCACGACGCGATATCAAAAAAAGAATCTTCTTGTGCTTGAAATAGAAGATTCACATCGTTTAAACATTACACAATTTGAAACTATTACAAGATGTGACGCAACATGAAGTTTATAGAAAGTGAAAATAATCAGTCAATTTCTTCCTTGGGCATGCATCCCCCACAGATTACACATCGTGAAAACATTACATGATGTGAAACAGGTTAACACGACCAAAATCGAGCAGATATGGTGGATTTCAAGTTGGTGTGACTTTTGAACATAAATTTTGATCAAAGACTAATTATAGGGCATATTAATGAAAAATTAAAAGCATCCTTATCCCTTGGATTTTTTATAAACAGTGAGTTGGGTTTCTGGTAGAGGATAGAATCCTGATACCGAAGTCTAAGATGAGAAAATGTGATGTTGCAAGGTCCTCTATCGCTTTCTCTCCAGTTTTCTTTCTTGTTTTCTTTTCTTTATATCATTACCCCTTACTCCCTCATCATTAGTATGGGAGGGTAAAACCCACCTTGTGCTAGTGTTATGTTGTAACACCCAGATATTTTATGAGAAATATATATTTTTTATGTCTCTTTTTATATGAAAAATCAATGGAATCTTTCACTACACACAACGCTAGCTTGGCTTGCGTTATACGCAAGAGCAACCTTCCTCGATAGCGTGTGTGGTACGCAATATCGAGTTTCACTAAACAACGATATATTGTTCTAATATTATTATGGACTAGCTTTTATGAATAGTATTAACTAAATTTTTAATTTTATAACATTATTATTCATCTTACACATTTTCTAAAACAAGGTATGTGAACAAAATAAATTTTTCGGGTAAAATATGTATTTTCCCAAAAATGCAGTTTTGCCGCCTTTTGATGATGCACCAACATTTAATCTAGTTTTTGACATGTTTATAAGTTTAATTTGAAAAAATAAAATGATTCTTTGGCATCAGGATATAAAAATTTACTTTGGATAAAATTTTCATATTATTCTGATAACTTCCATATTTTAATGAATAGTAAAAACATGGTATATTTTAATTAAAAACAACTTTTTTCATCGCAATAATTTATATGATTAAATTATAATATTGAATGGTTTAAAATTATAAATATAATATATTTTTACCATTTAATATAATTATGTCATTACCATTAATTTTTAGTAAAATATATGAAAGGAATCTTTTGTCGTTTTCAGTACGAGATACTTCTTGACTTTTTCGGCCAAAGTATGAGAATAATGTTTTTTTAACTTATACGGCATGAATGGATTTTTATGATTTACATAAAACATTATTTCCATGAATCTTCCTTTACAAATTTTCAAGTTTATTTTTAATTAGCTTCTTTTAGTTTAAAATGTTATGGCATGTTAAGAAAGGAAAAATGTTTTTGAAGTAGAAAGGATATTTTCCTCAAGAATGGAGTTCAACTGTTTTATCAAAATTATTTTCCATCTAAGATAATATAGGGTTCTATTTCTATCCCTATTATTACATTGATTTCATTATTTTGTGATGGAATTATTTTTATGAAGTCCTTTATCTTATATGAATTGTTTTATGATGTCACGATGTTTAAGAATACCATTTTTATTACATGGGTTTTGCTATGATGTATAATTTATGATTTTGTGGAACACATAATAATGGTTTCATTATGAGATGGGTGGGACCTATATCTCCCTCTAATGCATTGGGTAAAGATTTATATCTCATGAGATATACATGGCTGGAATGGCAAGTTAATCTAGTTCAGTGATACAGGACTGGAACGAGGAGTGAACTAGGTTCAGTAATGGACTTTGTTCGCTATGATAGTCTTGGAAATGAGTATTGACTAAAATGAAATGATTTTCTATGATTATGTGTGTATGACACAAAGTCTCATGTTTTAAGTTATGATTATTGGGATTACATTTCACTACTATGATTTATCCCATCTTATGATATTATGATCTCTTTTGCAGGTTAAGATATTCAAAATGTTATGTTTCTATGAATATGATATAATTGATATTTCTTTTGTTTACCCTTACTGAGCATTTTAGATCACCCTTTTGTATGTTTTCTTTTCCCCAGTCCAGGAAGAAGGGTATTAAGTAGAATATTCCAAAAAGGGACTCTAGATATGATTAAATAAGTGGGAGAAAATGTAGATGATTTATGAACCAATTGTTTATGTTTCCCAGTTTCTAAAGACATTTTACCTATATAGTCCTACCATGGTTTTGTTATATGTTGTAATAAGTATGCTTTAATTCTGAATTAATATCCATGTATCTAAAATATGGGGCATTATAGTTAGTATCAGAGGAAAGGTATAGTCAACCTTTGGAAACTAGGATGTGAAAGCCTTAGTAAGAACCCTAAGGATATGTCTATGCATAGAACATAGTCTTAGTATTTTAGAAATGTCCAGGAAGAATCTATGATAAGACTTAAAGTGTGAAATTTTATTACTGATTATGTGGTTTTCCTATTGTAATTAGTGTTTCTCACACTATGCTTCTTGGTTTTAGTCAATGGCTAAAACCCGAAGGAACCGTGTTAATGCTGAATGTGATGGACAATGCAATGATTGTCCCCCTGAGCAACCAAATGTTATGGGAGCTGGAATACAAAATCTTGTATCCATGATCACACAAACTTCTCAAGCTATGAATCATGCAGGACTTCAAAACGAGCAAAGGAAGGAGAAAATTTTTGCTAAATCTTTCATGCGGCAACATCCACCTTCATTGAGCAGGTCTTCTAATCCATTAGTAGTTAAACAATGGATCAGTACCACTGAAAATATATTTTCAGTTCTACAATGTTGTGAACATGACAAAGTCATCTTAGCAGTGTCTCGTTTGGAAGGTGAAGCTGATCAATGGTGGAATCTTATCAAGAATACAAGGCAAAGGGATGAAATTGATTCCATGGAATGGGATGAGTTCAAGAACTTATTTTTCAATAAGTATTTCCCTCATATTCTTTGAACAAAGATGGAGAAGGAGTTTCTTTAACTGAAGAAAAAGGATGATGAATCAGTTGTTACCTACGAGGCAAATTTTACAAGACTTGGAAGGTACGCATCTAGAATTATTATCCAACCTGAGAATAAGATCGATCGATTCTTTAGTGGCTTAAAACCAAGTCTTCGAATGGCAGCAGCCATAAGGGACATCAATAGCTATGATGAAATTGTTCGATGTGCTCTCAAGGTTGTTATAGAGATTGGAGTAACCCATCAATCATATGGGTTTGATAAGAACGGGAAAATGGAATTCAAATGAAAGTCTAAATACCACTCTAAAAAGAAGATTATTTTTTCTTTTATGCTCAAATTGTGGAAATAAAAATGGAGGGAATTTTCTTAAAGGGATAAGCAAATGTTTTAAGTGTGGAAAATAATGTCATCGGGAAATTGAATGTCGAAATAATGGGAAGAAGATGTATATTGATGCGAACCAATAAAGGGATAAACAGAATGCACCGCCAACACTTCAATGTTTCAAGTGCAAGGAGATGGGGCATTATTCCAATAAATTCCCAAATCCAAGGACTTTTGATGATGATCGACATCAATAAACTCTTAAGGCCAAAGACAAAGGAAAGTCACATGCAATTACAATCGGCGATGTGGAGTACGATAACGAAGTGGTGAAAGGTACACTTACCATGAACAATCAAGTAGAAAATGTTTTATTTGATTCTCGATCCACCCACTCATTTATTACTGAAGAATTTTCTAAGGGTATCGTTGTATTACCTCAACAATTAGATGTTTAGTTAGCTGTGACAGCTTCTAATGGAACAACAGTCGCATCAAAAGTTTTTAATTCTTCTCCAATTGACTTTGTGGGAAAGTGCTTCCTGCAAATATTGTGATCCTTCCTATAGTGGAATTTGATGTGATTCTTAGCATGGATTGGCATTCTTTATACGGAGATCATATCAATTGACAAAGAAGGGAAATCACATTTAATATTCTCGTTCAATTTATGACCATCTATCGATTCAAGGATGAACATAACCTTCAAGTGGATATTTCTTCCATCTTATGGTGATTCCACTAAATGAAGGTTATTTATCTCAAATGGTTGGAAAGAAACTCATGATTAAGAATATTCCCATTGTACAAGAGTTTGATGATGTCTTTCTGGAGGAATTTCTATGTCTTCTACCAAATCGTGAAGTTGAGTTTTCAATAGAACTCATACCAGGTGCTATACCTATTTCAAATACACCTTATAGAATGGCCCCAATTGAGTTGTAGGAATTGAAGAAGAAACTCCAAGAGAATCTTGATAAAGGATTCATACACCCTAGTGCATCACCTTGGGGAGCACATGTTCTATTTGTTAAGAAGAAAGATGGATCAATGAGACTTTGCATTGATTATCGAGAACTTACCAAGATCACTATCAAGAAAAAATACCTTCTCCCACGCATTGATGACATATTTGACCAACTACGCGGAGCTCAATACTTTTCCAAGATTGATATTCGTTCAGGGTATCATCAATCAATGTTCAAAAGGAAGGATATACCAAAGACGGCTTTCTGTACAAGGTATGTACACTATGAATTTATAGTGATTCCATTTGGTCTTACTAATGCCCATTCTATCTTCATGGATCTAATGAATAGAGTCTTTAGAGACTATCTTGATCAGTTTTTGGTAGTCTTTATAAACGATATTTTTGTTTATTCAATGAATAGGGAAGAACATGAAGATCACTTGAGAATTGTCTTAAATACCCAAAGAAAGGATAAGCTTTATGCCAAATTTACCAAGTGTGAATTTTGGCTTCAAAAAGTTTCTTTTTTTGGTCACATAATCTCAAAAGAGGGAATATCTGTGGATCCAGCAAAAAAAGAGGTTATCTAAAGATGGTCGAGACCAACAACATTAACTAAGATCCGAAGTTTTCTTAGCTTGGCTTAATATTATCGAAGTTTTGTGAAATATTTTTCATGGTTATCAAATCCACTCACCAGGTTGACTCTAAAAGGAGTTAAGTTCGTTTGGATGGAGGAGTGTGAATAAAATTTCAAGGAGTTAAAAAGAAGGTTATCCACTACACCTGTGCTCACACTTTATTATAGTGGAGAATGTTTTGTGATCTACAATGATTCATACAAGAAGGGATTTGGGTGTTTCCTCATGCAAAATGATATGGTGATATATTATGCCTCACGACAGTTGAAAACCCATGAGAAAAATTACCCAACTCATGATTTGGAGTTAGGTGTGGCAATCATTACATTAAAGATTTGGAGGCTTTACCTTTATGGGGAAAGGTGTGATATTTATACTGATCATAAAAGTTTAAAGTATATTTTTACACAAAAGGATCTGAATATGCGCCAAATAAGATGGTTGGAGTTGATTAAGGAATATGACTGCTCAATTCATTATCACCCTGGTAAAGTAAACAAGGTGGCAGACGTACTAAGTCGACAAGACCATGCTAGCTTATCCATGATGAGGAACACAAAAGAACCAATATTTATGGATTTACAAAGGATGGATCTTGGAATTATAATGGAAGGGAAAAAATCTTATCTTTCTCAAATTAATGTTCAACCATCTATACATATGAATATTAAAGAGGCACAGAAAGAAGATGTAGAGTTACAAAAGAAGGTGAGAAATGTTCCTAAATTTCACATTGATTGTGATGAAATAATAAGGTTCTAGAATCGGGTTTGTGTTCCTCCCATCCTAGAATTAAAGAAGGAGTTGCTAGATGAGGCTCATAGTTCTTCATTCTCTATTCATCCTGGAAGCATGAAGATGTATAGGGACCTGAAAGAGTACTTCTGGTGGGATGGCATGAAAAGAGATGTTGCTGAATATGTCTCTCGATGCTTGGTTTGTCAGCAAGTTAAAGCTAAGAGACAGAAGTCTAAGGTGATGTTACAACCATTACTCATACCCGAATGGAAATGGAAAAACATCACTATGGACTTTGTCACTGGAATTCCTAAAACATCCAAAGGAAATAATGCTATATGGGTCATAGTTGATCATCTTGCAAAGTCGGCACACTTAATTTCTATTAGAGAAGATTTCTCTCTAGATCATCTTGCCAGGATATATGTAAAGGAAGTGGTAAGATTTCATGGAGTACCACTTTCCATTATATCTGATCGGGATTTGAGGTTTACCTCGAAGTTCTGGAAAAGTCTTCAGCATACTCTAAATATAGAGTTGAGTTTCATCACTTCTTATCATCCTCAAATAGACGGTCAGTCTGAGAGAACAATTAAAACTCTAGAATACATGTTAATAGCTTGCTCTATGGATTTCAAAGGTGGTTGGGATCAACACCTACCTTTGGTGGAATTTTCTTATAATAATAGCTTTCACTCCAGTATTCAGATGGCTCCTTATGAAGCTCTCTATGGGAAGAAATGCAGAACTCCAAATTGTTGGGATGATGTTGGGGAAAGAAATCTATTAGGACCTGATCTTGTCAATGAGATGGCAGAAAAGGTCAGATCTATTCAACAATGCATAAGATCATCTCATAGTCAACAAAAAAGTTCTGCTGACAACCGAAGAAAAGACCTAGAGTTTGAAGTGGGTGATAAAGTGTTCTTACGAATATCTCCTTGGAAGAGAGTAATGATATTTGGAAAGGAGGGAAAGTTGAACTTTAGGTATATCGGTCCTTTTGAAATACTAGATCGTGTTGGGAAGGTAGCATACCGATTGGCACTTCCACCGAATCTCTCTCAAGATCACGATGTGTCCCATGTATCTCTCCTGAGAAAGTATATACTTGATCCTTCACATGTACTAAGTTCAAATGTTATACCGCTGGAGCAAGATCTTTCTTATGAAGAACAGCCGATAGAGATTATGGATCATAGAGAAAACGTTCTATAGAACAAGACCACTCGCTTGGTGAATGTTTTATGGAGGAACCACCAATTATAAGAAGCTACATGGGAGCTTGAGGATATGATGAGGGAGAGGTATCCTCATCTGTTTATTACGAAGTGACGAATTTCGAGGGAGAAATTCATTTTAAGGGGCGTAGAATGTAGCACCCTGATATTTTAGGAGAAATATATTTTTTTATGTCTTATGTTATATGAAAAATCAAAGTAATCTTTCACTACACACAACTCTAGCTTGGATTGCGTTATACGCAAGAGCAACCTTCCTCAATAGCTTGTGTGGTACGCAATATCGAGTTTCAATAAACAACGATATATTGTTATAATGTTATTATAGACTAGACGTTATGAATAGTATTAACTAAATTTTGAATTTTATAACATTATTATTCATCTTACACATTTTCTAAAACATGGTATGTGAACAAAATAAATTTTTCGGGTAAAATAAGTATTTTTCAAAAAATGCAGTTTTGCCGCCTTTTGATGGCGCACCAACATTAAATCTAGTTTTTAACATTTTTATAAGTTCAATTTGAAAAAATAAAATTATTATCTGGAATCAAGATATAAAAATTTACTTTGGATAAATTTTTCATATTATTCTGAAAACATTCATATTTTAATAAATAGTAAACATGTGCTATATTTTAATTAAAAACAACATTTTTCATCGCAATAATTTATATGGTTAAATTATAATATTGAATGGTTTTAAAGTATAAATAGAATATATTTTTACCATTAATATAATTTATTTCATTACTATTAATTTTACATTGAATTTATAGGTAAAAACATTTCAATCTTTGGCAATGTTTTAACTTTTAAAACTCGTTTTCTTAACAACGGGATTAATTTTAAATTAACTATTGCAACTTCTATAATTTGAATTTTGAAAAATAGATTCCATATTTGGATTCAAGGGGTACAAATTATGTTTATAGGTTACTTTTTTTTGATATTATGAATAGTATCTACGACAATTTTTATTTACTACAGTTAAAGGTAAATCGGGTAATTAAGGGTAACAATAAGATTTTAAAATTACCCTAACACCTTCTAAAATTCTATTTAATTACTAAAAGTTGACACTTATCACCTAAGGGTTGAAATAAATTCATTTTACAGACTTTTGACCATTAAAACAATTTAATTATTATTAAAACCAAAGCAAGTGACAACATGTCACTCTATTAAATCTTATAAGTATAATAATTTTAATTTAGTGATAAACTTCATGAAACTTCGAAAATGAATAGTATCCAGAAATATAATAAAATTATACACATCATGTGAATTTATATATTATTTTTATGGATTAAATAATTATTATTAAAGGTGACACAATAGTGATGTTGAAATTATTTTGTTGATTGAAATACCAAATAATTTTTTTAAAAAATATTAAAATAAATATTATATGAACTATTTAATGTGATCCACTAATTTTCTAGATAAATATGAAATCTTATTATTATATTAAATTTTTTAGTTCGAATATATCCTCTATGTAGATTTTATTTAAATTCAAATAAATGAATAGTGTCAAAATTGACACTATTGTTATTTTATAAAAATAACATATTATAAAATTGTTTAAAAATCATAAAAATATTTAAAAATTATAAATTTAAATTTATATGGTCTAAAATATCATAAAGTATATAATTATGGATAATTCACAACACATATGTAATTATTTATATCTATTTAAAATTTAGAATATTATTACCACAAATAAAATTAAATAGATTAAATAAGGATAAATCAATTTGATAAGGTGTAAAATAAATTTACAACATGTCTAAATTTTATTGGTTGATGGGATTACAACCATATATCATCTAATCTTCAGATTTAAGTCATTTTTGGTGATTTCTAAGTGGGTTTGGAATTTATTATAAATTAATATTTCTCATAATTTCAAAGGTGCCCCTCTCCTCCCTTATAAAAGGGCACCTCATCCCTATCCTCCTCACACCACTTTGATCCTTCAATCTCGGCCAACCCCTACTTATTTCTCTTTTAAACTTCCCTGGAAACCTACTAGAGGTCCTGGTCTTCTTGAAAGACCAACTTTAGTGCCCTAAGAGGAGGTTAAGAAGAGGCGCGTCAAAGAAGAGGTAATATCTTTTACCGATTAATTCTATTTTATTTCTTCTTCTACTTCTTCTTATTTATTTATTTCATCATAAATTAATAACATCAGTATCAATCATATACTGATATGTTATTATAAATATTAAATGACCTTATTTCACCTTCTATCCATCCTATGGAAAATGAAATCACCACGCTTGCGTACGTACGGAATATCATCTCCACGTCGTGGTGTAATCTGTTTTCCGCCACCACCTTACATGGATGGGTATAATGGTATAGAGAATAACTATATATTATTATTATAACATGATACTAATTCTGAGACATTACATCTTCCACTCCAATACCATTCAATAGTTATGGGAACGATATCATCGCTCGTGCGTACGTACGGCCTACCGTCTCCACGATGTGATGTGACCCGTTCTACATAATCTTAATTGAATAATTATTATATAAATGAATTTAATGAATAAATATGATATATATTACACTAATACCATTATTTAAATAAGTTATCTATAACCTAAAAATATGAATAAGAATTTATTCGACAAGACATGCATAAGAACATAAAGCAATGAACACCTGAATAACAAGTAGCAATGAAATATTACTAACAAGAATATGAGAATATGACCATGTATGATATAATAACAATGAATATGATTCTGTAATAAGTCAATGAAATTATTCAAATCATTATACAATAGGTTTGGATACATGCGAAGCATATCGGACCTAAGGTAAGGGAAAATCTCACAATCTCATTTTTATCCAAGGTTGTTTATACTTTAGAATTTAATAGGGAATATTTATCATCCATATCCATGTTTCCTCAATATGTTATATTATTTCTATCCTCCTACAATTGTTTAAATCCAATTTTACCTATTGTTGAATTATTAGTAAAATATATGAAAGGAATATTTTTTCGTTTTCAGTACGAGATAGTTTTTGACTTTTTCGGCCAAAGTATGAGAAGAATGTTTTTTTAACTTATACGGCATGAATGGATTTTTATGATATCAAGAGAACATTATTTACATGAATATTAATTTACAAATTTTCAATTTTATTTTTAATTATCTTCTTTTTGTTTAAAATTTTATGACATGTTAAGAAAGGAAAATGTTTTTGAAATAGAAAGGATATTTTCCTCAAGAATGGAGTTCAAGTGTTTTATCAAAAATATTTTCCATCTAAGATAATATAGGAATATGTTTCTATCCCTATTATTACATTGATTTGATTATGTTGTGATAGAATTATTTATATAAAGTCTTTTATCTTATATGAATTTTTTTATGATGTCACGATGTTTAAGAATCCCATTTTTATTACATGGGTTATGCAATGATGTATGATTTATGATTTTGTGGCACACATAAGAATGGTTTCATTATGAGATGGGTGAGACCTATATCTCCCTCCAATGCATTGGGTAAAGATTTATATCTCATGAGATAGACATGGATGGAATGGAAAGTTAATCCAGTTCAGTGATACAGGACTGGAACGAAGAGTGACCTTGGTTCAGTAATGGACTTTGTCCACTATGATAGTCTTGGAAATGAGTCTTGACTAAAATGAAATGATTTTCTATGATTATGTGTGTATGACAAAAAGTTTCATGTTTTATGTTATGATTATTGGGATTACATTTCACTACTATGATTTATCCCATGTTATGATATTATGATCTCTTTTGCAAGTTAAGATATTCAAAATGTTATGTTCTTATGAATATGATATGATTGATATTTATTTTGTTTACACTTACGGAGCATTTGAGCTCACCCTTTTGTATGTTTTCTTTTCCCCAGGTCAGGAAGAAGGGTATTAAGTAGGATATTCCAAAAAGGGACTCTAGATATGATGAAATAAGCGGGAGACAATACAGATGATTTATGAACCAGTTGATTATGTTTCCAAGATTCTAAAGACACTATACATATACAGTCCTACCATGGTTTTGTTATATGTTTTAATTAGTATTATACAATTATGAAGTAATAACCATGTATCTAAAGTATGGTTCATTATATATGTTGTCGAAGAAGAAAGGCATTGTTCGATCTATTTCTTTTATTCTATTTGTTTATTTATCTTACTGCAATTTCATTATCTAATTCCAAACCATTTCTTTTCATTTTTATCATGATCATTGATACTTGAATCTGAAAGGAACCAATTAATTGTGAAATTAGTTACCCTAAATTAGACCTGACCATTGTCATGTTTTGGGTACCTATGTTTAAAAATGGTATCGAGACAAACATGATTCGGCGAAACCATAAATTATATGGCAAAGGTAAATAGGGAATTTTCGCATCGAGGGGACACCATAACCATTGGATCCACCTCATCTCATGCCAAAAATGGATTAATATATTTAGTTGCTAAAAATGAATTGATCCAAAATTCTGAAAATAAAAAAATAGCACGCCATCAAATCTGATTTCCAAACAGCCAATCTATTTCTATTTTCTTCTTTCTTTAGATTTCCTAAAATTGTTCCCAAAACCAATGTTTGTTTCTCCATATTTCTTCAATTTAAATAAATCAATTGTATTTTAAAACTAAATTAACTAATTTCACCATCCCTATTGGTTCAACTTTGAACTTTCCTAATACTATATTTTAATTAATTAATTAGCATAATTTGAGTTTTTATAAATTTATTATTTTGATTGTACCCATAGAGAACTAACGACTCCCTTGGGGCCTAAAAAGTCATTTTTTATTTTTTAAATAATTTAGATAATTAATAAAACTTATAAATTTTTTAAATATTTTTTAATTATACTCATTTTATTTTATTCAATTTAACTCATTTTTTAAATTCATGCATTTAATATTATATATTCATTAATAATGTTAATTTTTTTACATTTTTTAATAATTTATTAATTTTTAAAATACATCTGTTTAATATTTTCTGTATTTTTTAAAAAAGTTTTTATCAAAACATAAATAACAAGATGATAAAAATAGTTTTTATCGGTGTTAAAATAAGAAGTGCCGATAAAACCTATATTTAACCCCACTATAATTTTAGCTCACATAAATATAGGACTTATCAATGATAGTTATTTTAGTGCTGATAAAGCTCATATTTATCTGTAATTTTTGGAATGTACAAATAAAACTCTTCCTAGTCTTAAAAATTTAACCCTAACAAGACTCGTTTCTCCACAAAGTTCAAACCCTCATGGAATTCATCCTCTATAGATGCTCCCCCTTGAACGTATCAGATGAACTGACGCTCTCAAAATCTAAGGTATGTGATTATTTACACTCCACATTAGTTTTCCTTGCATCACCATTTCAAAATTAGAAATAATTTAATGTTCCTCATAAATGAATGTGTCTAAACATTGTCCAATTATATAAATAATTCCAATTATAGGATTATCATCACCTAAATTCCTTTTCCTCAGAGGATGGTGCATGTTTTTACAATATTTGGAATTAAATATAGAACCCCAACCACATGAATCATTCAAATGACCCTTTTTGAAAGGTAATACAGTTTCATGTCACCATTAAGATGTGAGTTGGATTTTATTTCTACCAACTATATCTAGATAACTCATAACATGTACATTTTCCAGTTGACTGAATTAACCCAATTTTTAATTTGGATTTCATCTGTCTTATAAATTTTCACTCCTCGTAGTTACTTCCCCCTGCTAAACCTATTGAGGATTCATCTAATTTCATTCCAACCAAAGTTCCAATTAGTAAGTGGGTCTATATTTTCAGAGTTTTCTTTCTCTTGGAACAACTTGCATTAATTTTTTCCACCATTTTATTACTTTAAGGAAACATTTTGATCTTTTTTTAGTTGAATTTATCAGATCATACTATTAAGAGAGAATCATAGTTTTATTTAAACCCTTATCCCAGTAATAGGGACTACCATTACTCTCTTTAAAGATCTACTCAAATTATATTTCACTCCTTAAATTAGAATCATGACTAGAATTAAAAATATTCATATCAACATTCATCTTGTTTAAACATCCTTCCCAATTTCCACTCTAAGCATTATATAGAGTTCATTCTCACTATTGGCGTCACCGAGGCTAAGTTTTATTTTCATTTGACTCCAGGTTGTTGGTCTTATACTTCAATAATTAGTTTGATATGATGAATTCTAATAATACCACTGGGACACTTATTCAACTTCAGTTGATGTTTATTTTTCATCCCTTCCTTGATAAGAATTCTCATTGTTATTTGAGACTTCATCCCAACCGTGTGAATTATTTAAATATAAATCATTCGTTGAACCCTACATAGTTTGTTATTCTTTTTTTCTAGTATCTTGAGAACCCCAAACTAAAATTTCTATTTCATTGAATTTAAATTCATGAGTTTCATTAAATGTTGGGTTCTAAAGACCAGGTGACCGAGCCCTACGTAAAATCCCAAGTAAATGAAGAATAAGATAATTTAATATTTATTAATATTTGTGAATTAAATATTAATTTTACTTTAAATGGGTTTCTATTTTTGATAGCGTACCCGATACACAACAACGGGTTTCTTTGAAATCTTACATTGCACAATAATAATATAATATTATTTTAAATGGTAGTTAACTCCTAGTCGTTGTATTGGTGAGAATGAACAAAAATAACTAATATATGATTATACATGTTTGTTAAATTTATTTTCATTTATCCAATAAAAGTTAGAGTCTTAAAATGTGAATGAATCTAATTTTAAGCATAGTTTACATTAAAAGGTCAATTTACCACCTTTTAAAGGAAAACCCCCTTTAAATATAGTTTTTTCACTTTAATACATTATAATTTACCAAATAAAATCATTATTTTGAATGGGGACATCACAATATACTTTGTGTAAATTTTTTGGAATTTTTCCGATAAAGTTCATTTTTTTAATGAATAGTGAAAATATTGTATTTTAATTCAAAACTCTATTTTAATATAATTTATTTATATGGTTATATTGTATTTTTAAATGGTTATAAAGTTTAATAAGAATATATTTTTACGATTTAATCCAATGTTGGCTATTGGAATTAATTTAACTTTGAAATTGGACATAAACAAGTATCAATATTTTGATAGTTATTGTTTCTTAAAAACACACTATTAGTTTTAACAACAGAAATTAATTTTAAAATTAATTAATTGATCTTTTATGTTTTTAATATGGAAAAATTAACATCATTTTTGAATTCGGAATATCAAATATAGCTTCGGCTGAATTTTTGGTATTTTTTTGAAAAACATCAATTTTTGATTAATAGTGAAACCACTTAGTAGTAGTTAAAAAACTGACATTTTCATTTATATGAAATTTTACCGCTTCTGTAAATTTAATTTAGAAAATCCAACATACATGGTTGTTATTAAGAAGTAAAATTTGGTTCAATAAGATGAATATAATTTTTGGTGAATAATAACTTTTGACTTTTTTTACCACGGTTAAAGGTAAATAGGGTAAGTAAAGGTTAAAAGAATAGTGTAATAATTGAAAATTACTTTAACACATGTCTTAACCATATTGGATGAGTAATGAACGACCATTTCCATATTTGGGTCTATTTTGGGACCCCATGGATCCACTTATGAAAGATGATGACACTTTAGATTAATTAATTTAATGTAAAGGCAAAAATGAAAAAAACAAAAATCTTTTAGTAAATTAATTTTTATATGGTGTTATATAAATTATATTTTTGACTATAAATATTAATTGGAAAGATAAAAATATTTCCTACATCATGGTATTTTGTTTATAATTTTTAGACATCAAATAAATTAAATTATTTATGACACAATAATGATATAATATTTACCTCATTAATAAATGATTTAAATAAATAAGATTATAAATATTAAAATAACATCCATAACCTGTCCAATTACTATTTAATGATATTATTTAGACTATGAGTCATCTTATATTATACTTTAATGATTTTTGGACCTTTAGAAACCGAATATCATTATATAATAAAATAATATTATCACACTTTCCTAAAGAGCCCCTCCTCCCCCTTATAAAAGGAGACCATTTCAAACTAATTCCTCACACCTCTAAAGCTATTTGGATCATCCAAAATATACTTAATTAAGATCCCTACATACCTTTCTCCCACCTAGAAGCCTTACCTTAGTCATAAGGCACTTCAATAAGTCCTTCGGTTCAAACCAAAGGGAGTTACCCAAATTAAAGGTAACTATTTCTCTTAAATTGTTTTCTTTTATTTTACTTCTAAAACCCCTAAAATCTTTTTATTACTTTATTTTGTAACAACACCAGTATCCTAAATATACTAGTATGTTGGTATGATAAGTATTCTAACTACACTTACACACACCTCCATCTAACGGATGAAGAACTTAATGTTTCTCTGGATGGAAAACTAACGCCTCACGAATCGATGATTGTTCAAATATCTCCAACCGCCTCTCATGATGGCCATTATGATGGAAATATATTTATATATGATATATATCATGTTTATGTTTTATTTATTCTTTGTTAATTTCCATTTATAGCATGCCTTTATGGTTTCCATTATGGGTGAATGTGATAATCTTATTAGAGGAAGTGCGGACTATAACCCCCTCAATGTGATATGAATCATTAATTCCATATGTGGGACATTTAAAGGATAGATTTAATGATACTATATATGATTTTATTCTTTAATTATAATATACCTATGTGTCATTATGTTTAAATTCCATTAAAATAATAAATAGAAATGAAAGTAGTGTTCATGCGTACGTATGGCTTACCGTCTCCATGAACGGTGCATTTCATTTCTTACCTCAAAATGTTATGTACTATTATAAATAAATGTATATAATGGATATATATGATATATATGATATCTAAATAATGAATTTCATTCGGGATATAATGGACTATTGATCACATGGAAAACTTGTAATTATAAGGTGTTCATTTTTGACTCAAGTACCAAATATCAACAAAATGAACGTTATTAACATAAATGATTAAATAATGTTTATAACATGGTAATAAGTGATATAAAAGGAATAATAATCTTTAAAAATGTTTTTAAACAAGTAGAAATTATCTTTAGTTTATTATTCATGAGATTAAAGAATGATCGAGTCAAGTCGGACACGAGGTAAGGGACTTCGTCTCAATCTCCTTTCATTGAGGCATATTTTGTTTTAATACACGATTTTCTTTTATATGTTGTATAAACACCTTAGAATTATCATTTAATTCAAAGGGAGTATTTTTCTATGAAGCATTTTACTAAACAAAAAAATGAATGTTTCTTTTAACGTAAGTGGTGACAACGACCTTTCTGCCGCCGCGAGTATTATTTGATCTTTGGATTCCTCAACAAGCTGAAATGTTTTAAAAAGAAAATAAATACCATATACTCTTTTATGTATTTTGGTATTGAAAATGGTTTTGATAATGGATTTCTTATATAAATATATTTATGTGATATATTGTGATTGAGATGTGGAAATTTTTTCTTTCCTTTATATTTGTTTTATGTCTTATGATTTTATAATGGTACATGGACATTTGACGGGTGGATATGTGATAAACCAAATGAAGGGTGGTGTCATGAATACCAGGATGGGTGGTTACGTTATAAACTCCAATGCATTGGGTATGGAAGTCAGCCGTATGGATATTCTATTTAGTGATATGTGTGGAATTCGACCATATGGTTATTCCATTTATTTATGTTTATGTCCCAAGTTACCTTTATATGTTATGTGTTCTTTATATGGGTTTTATGGTAATATTTTAGTTAAAAAAGGGTAAGTAATGATCTTTTATTCATTAAATAGTATTTACTACTTCATAATAGTGAAAAGTATTACTTATGTTAGAGTATTCATGGTCTACTTGTTGTTTTGAAAAACTAACAGTTTTCCTTCTTTGTGTATCCCTTACTGAGATTTTTATGCTCATCCCAAGTTTTTGAATTTTTTTTCACAAGACATTATTTGGAATAGGGTCAGGATGGGATCAACGAAAATTCATGTTGTCTTAAACATGAAACTTGACATGACACTTTTTTTCAGAGTTTTTATTTTTTGAAAAAAATGGATACTAGGTAGAAGTGTCTACTTTGTAATCTTTTGAGATGTAATAATTATGTCCTAATTCTCTAAAAATCTAAACCCAAAAGGATCCTCAATGTTAATTATTAACTCAATTCAATATTATGTATGTTTTTAGGCCGGGTCCTCATAGTTGGTATCAGAAGTCGGTTTAGATGACTTTAGGAGTTAGGGTATTGTTAAATTAATATCAATAAAGTAATTTATGTTAATATTGAAATCATATAGCATTTAAAGATTACCATGTTGATTAACCTAATATATTTATGTGTTCATAATGGATTTCCATAGGGGAAATAAGGAAGCTATGTTGGGACTACATTAGGAGGAAGAAAACCTTCCAAATAAGCAACCTGAGATGGTCGGAATCAGAACTGAATAGTTTGTTGCAATGATGGAACAGTTGACTCAGGCTATAAATGGTGGTGGTAACCATGTACGAGATCAGCCAGATCAACCACAGAGGAGCATTTCAATAGTGGAGCATTTTATGAGGCAACATCCCCCATCATTCAGAGGATTATCTGACCCGGTTCTAGAAGAAGGTTGGATTAAAGCACTGGAGAAGATTTTTGACGTGAGGGGTTGTTTAGAACATCGAAAGGTTAGTCTTGTTGTTTACTATTTTGAAGGTGAAGCTGATCAGTGGTGGTTGATGGTGAAAAATATCAGGGATAGTGAGGATATTGATGCTCTTTATTGAGATGAATTCAAAGGTATGTTTCTTGAGAAATATTTTCCTAAGGTGGTTCATCTTCGGATGGAAAAACAATTCCTAGAATTGAGGCAGGAGGATGACTCAGTGGTTGCTTATGAAGCAAAGTTAACTCGACTAGAAAGGTATGCACCAAATTTCATCTGAGATCTTGATAGTAAGATAAATAGATTTTACTTAGGACTGATGCCAAGATATCGAATAGCATTAGCCTCTCGTGAGTTCAAAAGTTATGAAAAACTTGTTTGATGTCTGGAGAAGGTGGAAATGGAGTTTGTAGATGATCATGTGTTCTTTTACAAACAACAGAATAGGAGGTCCAGTTGGCAGGAAAAGGGGAAGAATCCATCAAAGAAGCCTGTAGGAAATAATACTAAATATCCATCTTGTGAGAAGTGTGGTAAAAGCATCCCGGAAAATGTTTATCAATTTCTGGAAAGTGCTTCCAGTGTGGTAAGTCTGTCCATATTACTCATAACTGTAAGGAATATGATCAAGTAAGCAATGAAAATCCTTCGGTAAGATTTTTTAAGTGTAATGAATGGGTCATTATGAAAATGAGTGTCTAGAGAAGAACTCAACAGAGGGAAAGCATCCAGACTACAAGCAGAAATGGGTGGTGAAATCCTTTGTTACTACTTCAGAAGAAGTTGGGTTATCGAATGAAGTAGTATCAGCTCTAGGGAGCTCAGTATTTTTCGAAGATTGATTTGAGGTCGGGGTACCACCAGTTGAAAGTAAAGGAATCAAACATTCCAAAGACCGCATTTTGTTCTAGATATGGCCATTATTAATTTATAGTTATTCCTTTTGGATTAACCAATGCACCTACTATATTCATGGATCTTATGAATAGGATTTTTCATGAGTTCTTGGATAAGTTTTTGGTTGTGTTCATTGATAATATTTTTGTTTATTCAAAAAGTAAGGAGGAACATGAAAGTCATTTAAGGGTTGTCTTTCAAACATTAAAAGAAAAGAAATTATTTGGAAAATTCAGAAAGTGTGAGTTTTGGTTACAACAAATTTCTTTCCATTGTCACATTGTTTTAAAAAACGGCATAACTGTTGATCCTGCTAAAACAAAAGTTGTTGAAGAATGGCCAAGACCCACGAATATAACCGATATTCGTAGTTTTCTTGGTTTGGCAGTTTATGGAGGTTTTTTGAAAAAATTTCATAGTTATCTAGTCCAATTACTAAGTTAACTCAAAAAGGTGTTAAGTTCATTTGGACAAAAGAATGTGATGATTTTTTTTCAGGAATTGAAAAGAAGATTGGTGAATTCTCTTGTTTTAGAACTACCTTCCAGAAATGGTGAGTTTGTTATCTACGGTGATTCTTCTTTGAAAGTACTTAGTTGTATCCTTATGTAGAATGATCAGGTAATTGTTTATGCTTCACGTCAGTTGAAACCTCGTGAATTAAATTACCCTACACATGATTTGTAATTAGATATTGTATTTTTATTTAAAAATTTGGAGGAATCATTTGTATGGAGTGAAGTGTGAAATATATATTGATCACAAAAGTTTAAAGTATATATTCACACAGAAATAATTGAACATGAGATAGAGGAGATGACTGGAATTAATCAAGGATTATGATTGCATGATCCATTAACATCCGGGAAAATCAAATAAAGTGGCTGATGCTTTGAGTCGAAAAATTAATGATTCACTAACTATGTTACATTTGGAACAAGATCCTTTGTTTTTTGATTTGATGAACTTTGGAATAGAAGTTTTTAGTGCAGGAAATTATTCTTTTTTTTATCAAGAGTTATTGAGATCATCTCTATCAGACAGAATAAAGCAAGCGCAGAAAGAAGAAAGGGAGTTACAGAAAAATGTAGGGTTGGTTCAGAAGGGTAAGTTTCCTGACTTTAACATGATAATGATTGTGTTTTATGGTTTGGAAAGAGATTATGTGTGCCTTGTGATTCACAGTTGAAGAATGAGTTGTTATGTGAAGCTCATATTTCCCCGTTTTCTGTTCATCTTGGCAGTACTAAGATATGCAGAGATCTTCATGAGTATTACTGGTGGGATGGAATGAAAATAGATATTATTGATTTTACTGTAAAGTGTTTGACTTGTCAGTAGGTTAAAGCAGAGTGGAAGTTACTGAAAGGGATTGTTCAATCCTTAATGGTGACAGAGTGGAAATGGGAAAATATATCCATGGAATTTGTTGTGGGATTACAGAAGACATCTTGAGGTAATAATGCAATCTGGGTTATCGTTGATCGATTGACTAAATCTACTCATTTATTCCATATTCAAGATACTTTGTCTCTAGATCAACTTTCTGGGTTGTATGTTAAAGAGATAGTCAGGTTTCATGGAGTTCCCCTCTCCATTGTATCTGATCATGATCTCAGGTTTACTTCAATCTTTTGGAAAGGCTTTCAGAAGTCGTTGGGTACTGAATTAAATTTTAGTACAGCTTTTCATCCACAATCAGAATGAAAAATTCAGACATTGGAGGATATGTTACATGCTTGCTCGATGGATTATCAGGAAGTTGGGACCAACATCTTTCTTTGGTTGAATTTTCATATAATAACAGTTGTCATTCCAGTATACAGATGGATCCATTTGAGGAATTATATAGAAAGCATTGTCGAACTTCAGATTTTTGGAATGAAGTAGGTGAAAGGAAGATAACGGGATCAGAATTGGTAGAAGAGATTGCATAGAATGTTTAGTTGATTCAAAATAACATGAGAACAGCTCAGAGCAGATAGAAAAGTTATGCAGATAACCAGAGGAAAGATATTTCTTTTGAGGTAGGTGATCATGGATTTCTCAAAGTTTCTCCATGAAAAAAGTGTGATCATTTTGGTAAGAAGGGAATGTTGATTCCAAGGTTCATTGGAACTTAAAAAATTCTAGAGAAATGTGGATCAGTTGCGTACAGAGTGGATTTACCTCCAATTTTATCCTAGGTAAACAATGTTTTTCATGTTTTGATATTGAGAATGTATATGCTAGATCCATCTCATGTTTTGAGCCAAGAGGTAGTTCAGTTGGAAGAGAATCTCTCTTATGAATAACAACCAGTCCAGATTCTTGACTGTAGAGACCAAGTGTTGCAGAATAAGGTAAATCATCAGGTAAATGTTTTTTGGAAAAACCATATAATTGAAGAGGCAACATGGTAATCGGATAATTTTATGAGGGATAAATACCTCCACTTATTTTGATAAGTGAATAAAAATTATGAGGATTCAATTTCCAAAAGGGGGGAAGGATGTAACATACCAAGTAAATGAAGAATAATATACTTTCATACTTATTAATATTTGTGTATTAAATATTAATTTTACTTTAAAAGGGTTTCTATGTTCGATAGCATACCCGATAAGCAACAATGGGTTTCATTGAAATCTTATGTTGCACACTAATAATATAATATTATTTTAAATGGTAGTTATCTCCTAGAGGTTGTATTGGAGGGAATGAAAAAAACTAAATACAATATGATTATACATGTTTGTTAAATGTATTTACATTTATCCGATAAATGTTAGAGGCTTCAAATGTGAATGAATCTAATTTTAAGAAAAAATTTCATTATAAGGTCGATTTATCGCCTTTTAATGGAGAACCCTCTTTAAATATAGTTTTTTTCACTTTAATACATTCTAATTGACCAAATGAAATCCTTCATTAGAATGGGGACATCACAATTTACTTTGTATAATTTTTGGAATTTTTCTGATAAGGTTCATTTTTTTAATGAATAGTGAAAATATTGCATTTTAATTAAAAAATTGTGTTTTAATATAATATATTTATATGGTTAGATTATCTTTTTAATTGGGTTTAAAGTGAGATTAGAATATATTTTTACCATTTAATCCAATGTTGGTCATTGTAATTAATTTCACTTTGAAATTGGACATAAAAAAGTATCAATCTTTTGATAGTTATTGTTTCTTAAAAACACGCTATTTTTTTAACAATGAGAATTAATTTTAAAATTAATTAATGAAACTTATGTTTTGAATTTTTTGTATTTTTCTGAAAAACATCAATTTTTGATGAATAGTGAAACCACTTAGTAGTAGTTAAAAAAATTGACTTTTTCAATTAAATGAAATTTTACCACTTTTATGAATTTAATTTCGAAAATATGACATACATGGTTGTTATCAAGAAGTAAAATGTGGTTCAATAAGATGAAAACAGTTTTTGTGAATAGTAACTTTTGACTTTTTTTACCGCAGTTAAAGGTAAATAGGGTCATTCAAGGTTAAAAGAATATTGTAATAATTCAAAATTACCTTAACACATGTCCTAACCTGATTGGATGAGTAATGGTCGACCATGGGCATCTTTGGGTCTATTTTGGGACCCCATGAAGCCACTTATGAAAGATAATGACACTTTAGATTAATTAATTTAATGTAAAGGCAAAAATGACATAAACAAAAATCTTTTAGTAAATTAATTTTATATGGTGTTATGTAAATTATATTTTTGACTATAAATATTCATTGTAAAGATAAAAATATTTCCTACATCATGGTAATTTTTTTAATAATTTTTAGACATCAAATAAATTTAACTATTTATGACACAATAATGATGTACTATTTACCTCCTTAATAAAAGATTTAAATAAATAAGATTATAAATATTAAAATAACATCCAAAACCTATCCAATTCTGATTAAATGATATTATTTCTACTATGAGTCATCTTATATTCGACTTTAATTATTTTTGGTCCTTTAGAAACCGAATATCATTATATAATAAAATATTATTATCACACTTTCCTAAAGAGCCCCTCCCCCCTTATAAAAGAAGACTGTTTCTAACCAATTCCTCTCACCTCTCAAGCAATATGGATCATCCAAACTCTGCCCAACTAAGCTCCCTACATCCCTCTCTTCCACCTGGATGTATTACCTTAGGCATAAGGCACTTCAATAAGTCCTTTGGTTCAAACCAAATGGAGTTACCCAAATTAAAGGTAACAGTTTCTCTTAAATTGTTTTCTTTTATTTTACTTTTCCAACCCCTGAACTCTTTTTATTCAATTATTTTGTAACAACACCAGAATAATAAATATACTAGGATGTTGTTATGAGAAGTATTATAACTACACTTATAGACACCTCCATCTAATGGATGAAGAACATAATGTTTTTGTGGATGGAAAACTAACGCCACACGAAACGATGATTGTTCAAATATCTCCAACCGCCACTCATGGTGGCCATTATGAAGGAAGTGTATTTATATATAATATATATTACGTTTATCTTTTCTTTACTTTTCTATAATTTCCATTTATAGCATGCCTTTATGGTTTACACTATGGGTAAATGCGATAATCTCATTATAGGAAGTGCAGACTACCACCCCCTCAAAGTGATATGACTCGTTAATGCCATATGTGGGACATATAAAGCATGGAGTGTATGATATTATATTTGATATTATACTGGAATTATAATATACCTATGTGTCATTATGTTATAATTCAATTAAAATAAGAAATATAAATTGAAAGTAGCGTTCATGCGTACGTACGGCTTACCGTCTCCATGAACGGTGCATTTCATTTCATAACTCCAAATGTTATGTACTATTATAAATACATGTATATAATGGATATATATGATATATATGATATCTAAATAATGAATTTCATTCTGGATATAATGTACTATTGATCACATGGACAACTTGTAATTATAAGGTGTTTATTTTTTACTCAAGTACCAAATATCGAAAAAATGTAGGTTATTAACTTAAATGATTACATAATGTTTATAAAATGGTAATAAGTGATATAAAAGGAATAATAAACAAGAAAAAGATTCTTAAGAAAGTATAGATTAACTTTTGTTTATTATTCAGGAGATTAAAGAATGATCGAGTCAAGTCAGACAGGAGGTAAGGGACTTCATCTCAATCTCCTTTCATTGAGGCATATTTTGTTTTAATACACGATTTTCTTTTATACGCTGTATAAACACCTTTGATTTTTCATTTTATCCAAAGGGAATATTTTTCTATGAAGCATTTTACTAAATGAAAAAAATGAATGTTTCTTTTAACGTAAGTGGTGACAATGACCTTTCCACTGCTGTGAGTATTATTCGATCTTTGGCATCCTCAACAAGGTGAAATGGTTTTAAAAGAAAATAAATACCATATAATCTTTTATGTATTTTGGTATTGAAAATGGTTTTGAGAATAGATTATTTATGCCAACATATTTAAGTGATATATTGTGATTGAAATGTGGAAATGTTTTCTTTCCTTTATATTTGATTTATGTCTTATGATTTTATAATGGTACTTGGACATTTGACGGGAGGTTACGTGATAAACCAAATGATGAGTGGTGTCGTGAATACCAGGATGTGTGGTTACATTATAACCTACAATTCATTGTGTATGGAAGTCGGCCATATGGCCATTCCATTTAGTGATATGTGTGGAATTCGACCGTATAGTTATTCCATTTATGTATGTTTATGTCCCAAGTTATGTAACACCCCAAGATTTCATAGTGTGTTATTTCTTCAAAATAATTCAATAACTTGCACTACACACAACACCGAGTTCAATCACACCATGACTTACAAAAAAAAAGCTATTCAAAAGAGGTTATGAATAGTGTTAACTAAATTTTAAACTTTATATAATCCTTATAATTTTAGAATCCATATTATGAGTTTCTTAGACATAATGTAAGAACAAATTCATTTTCAGTATTGCACTTTTACCAAATTTTAATAGTGAACCCTTTTTAGATACTATATTTTAAACTTTTTGACTAAATAGGGACATCAAAAATTTAAAATGAAACATCCCAAGCTTCCACGGTACGCTAGCGTGTGTTGTACGCAACACCGAGTTCTAACACACTGTAACCAATCAAACTAGCTGTTATGAATAGTAATACCTACTTTTTGAAGTTATATATATTTTATATTTTAAAATGGACTTCATTTTTGGATTCGGAATATCAAATTTAGCCTAAGGTGAAATCTTGGTACTTTTCGGATAACTTTCATATTTTGATGAATAGTGAAAATTACTAAATTTTAATTAAAAACAACTTTTTAAATCAAAATAATTAATAGTGATAAATTATGAATTTGAGTGGTTTTAAAGTATATTTAGAATATATTTTTACCGTTTAATATAATGTTGGTCATTGGACATAATTTTACAATTAAACCGAACATAAACAAGTGTCAATCTTTTGATAGTTATTACCTCTTAAAAACACGCTTTTTGTTTTGACAGCGGGAATTAATTTTAAATTAATTTCTGCCACTTATGTGTTTTGAATTTAGAAAAATGGATTCCATATTTGGAATCAGTATGTCCAAATTGTGTAAATAGGTAACTTTTATTTTTAGACATTTCGAATAATTATTGTGGTAAATATTTTATTTACCATGGTTAAGGGTAAATCCGGTAAATAAGGGTTAAAAAATAATATTATAATAATACAAAATTACCCTAAAACGTGTCCTAACCTTATTGGTGGACACATACCCGACCATGATCATCCTTGGGTCAATTTGGGGACCCCTTGGAGCCACTTGTATGTGGTAGGGACACTTTATATTAATAAAGTTAAAATAAAAATAAAAATGGCATAAGCTTACATCTTTTAGAAGAACAATTTTTACATAGGGTTATAAATGGTGGATTTTCGATTATAAATATTCATTAGAAAGATAAAAAGATTTCCTACGTAATGATATTTTATTTATAATTTTTAGACATCAAATAATTTAAATTATTAATGACACAATAATGATGCAATGTTTACCTCATTAATAAATCATTTAAATAAATAAGATTATAATAATTAAAATATTATCTAAAACCTGTCCAATTCTTATTGGTTGATGTTATTTAGAATATTAGTCATCTTATCTTCGACCTCAATGATTTTTGGACCATTATAAACCTAATATAATTATATTATAAAGTAATACTTTCACTCTTTCCTAAAGAGCCCCTCTTCTCCCTTATAAAAGGAGACCACTTCTACTCATTCCTCACACCTCTCAAGCCACTTGGCTCGTCCAAACTCTGCCCAACTAAGCTCCCCACATCCCTCTCCTCCTCCTTGAAGCTTCCCCTTAGGCAGAAAGCATTTCAAGAAGTCCTTTGGTTCCAACCAAAGTGAGTTACCTAAATTAAAGGTAATGATTTCTCTTAAATTATTTTCATTTATTTTGCTTCTTCAACCCCCAAACTCTTTTTATTTCCTTTCTTTTGTAACAACACCAGTATCATCAATATACTAGGATGTTTTTATAAGAAGGATTCAAACTACACATACACACAACTCCATCTAATGGATGATGAACATAATGTTTCTGTGGATGGCAAACTAACGCCTCACGAAACGATGATTGTTCAAATACATCTTACCGCCTCTCATGGTGGCCATTATGATGGCACTGTAATTAAATATGATATTAATGATATATATTTTATATATAAGCTTCTGTAATTCCATTTTATTTCATACCATTATTCGTTTCATGTTGTATATACATACGATAATTTCATTTGAGGAACTGCGGACTACCGCCCCCTTAAAATGATATGACTCGTTCATACCACACATGGAACGTATAAAGGATGGTGTTAATGAACTTAAGTAACATATATAAAATATTATATTATACTGGAATAGTATTATACCTATGTATCATTTGGATTCAATTCTTTTAAAATAAAAATTAAATGGAAGTAGCGTTCGTGCGTACGTACGGACTACCGTCTCCACGAACGCAGTGAGATCCATCCTCCATCGTATCCATTCAAGTCTTATTCTCATTTTAGGGTTAAAAATAATGTTAATATCATTCTTATTATGAATAAGATTTAATCTATCCATTACAAACATGTCTTACGTAACCAAACATTTAAGAAGAACGAATCGATTATCACCTGAAACGACGATAATACTAAGATATTATTAATAAAGCAATGTTAAAAGATCATATATGATATCATATTAATGTATATGATTCTTGTATAATTTAATAACAATTATTTCACCATTATACAGGAGGTTAACCGACCCCAACAAAGGAAAAGTACAAGGTAAGGGTTATTTCACAATCTCTTCATTATCCGAGGTTGTTTATACGTAATAATCTACTGGGATCTCTTTATCATCCACATCCATGTTTCTTAAAAATGTATTTCAAAACATTTTTACTATTTACTAAAATATGAGTTAAAGTCATTTATACCCTTTTTGACTTTTATAAGTGGTTTATAAAGGAATCTTTCCGTCATTTTCAAAACAAGGTCCTTTTTAACCTTTTCGACAGAATTGAGGTAAGAATGTTTTTTTAACTTATACGGCGGGTGCGGTAATTTTACGCCGTTATAAAATCTTCAAAGCTTTCCTTACAAGCTTATAAGAATATTTTCAAAGAAAATGTTTTACTTTATATGGATCTTAAATGATTTCAAAATAAAAGGAGATATTTCTTTAAAAAGAATTTTGATTTCATCTATGTCAACATCCTTTGATGGATTTTAAGATTATTTGAAGTTGATTTATTATGATACAAAACTTCTATATTGTATTGAAGGTTTTGTGATATGTTTGACTATGGATGTGCTATTTTTATACCATTCATAGTTTATGGTGAAATTATTGACATTTCGTATGCTAGTTTTAATACGAATGTTTATGTTATGTTTAAACCTTTTCATATGGGAATGCATTGGACTTAATAAGTGACGGGTGGAGCCCGCTATAGCTCCTCGATGCATTGGTAGGTCTCATGAGACAAACTAGTGTCTTGGCACAAGGCCTTGACAAAATCTTATTTGTAGTCTTGGCACGAGGCCTTGACTATGTGGTTATGATAGTCTGGCATTATGCATTCCAACATTATGAAAGTGGTTATTGATTTTGCATGTGATTATTCGATTAGTAGAATATCCATGTGAATAAGTAAATGGCATTATTTCATTTTACTTTTGCCATACTATGTTGAAGTTCATGTTTAAAAGGCTTTTGTTTTAGTAATTCATTGCCTTAAATGTTTATGCTTATTTTGAATGTTCTGCTATATTGTTATCCTTACTGGGCATTTGAGCTCACCCCTTTTCTATGTTTTATTTTTCCCAGGTAGTGAAGAAGTAAATTATGATTGACTTGCAGGGATATTATGAGGGGTTAATAGTGTGGATATGAATACTTTGTTGTTGTAGTAGTTTTTCACTTTGAAATATAATGTAAGACTTTATGAATATATCTAGTGTTTCCAAGGCTACTAAACCAATCGGTCTTTCGAGATTTGATCTTTCTTGTGATCATGCCAATGTTACGAAGTAATGCACCGACTCTGGGTAGCTGGGGTCGGGGCGTTACAGTTGGTATCAGAGGAAGTTTAGTACAAACCTTGGAAGCTAGATTTAGATAAACTCTGATTAGAGCACGTAGACCTAAGATGAACTTTGAGGATTAGTATAGAAGAACTTTCTAGAATTTTGGTATTGTAGAGATTTTGTGAGTTTTCCGAGCAATACATCCCTGTCTGGATAAGAGCAGGTAGAGGTGGCTCTGGCACAGATGTACCTAGGGGTAAAACCCGAAAACACCGCTTTGAGCTAGACTCGAATGGGAACTGGTGCACGACAACGGGCCTTGCTGCACTCTTGGTTACGACACTCCCGGGGGATATGCTTAGGATAACTCTCATTTTCTTTACAAATCATTATGAAGGGTTTATGAGTATATAATTCCTCAAAGAAAACATTCTTATGATTATGGATTATATCCATAAATAGTTCAATTTATGTTAAGTGTTTTATAAGTATGGGATTATGTATTTTGATTCATAAACTGATCTAGTTTATGCCATTGTTTAGAAATGGCGCCCAGTAGAAGGAATGAGAACTCCGGAAATGCACATGATCCAAAGAGAAGGAAGGATCATATCTTTCATGGTCTTAAGCTAGAATTTATAAGAGAAATAGTCTCCCATGTATTATCGTCATATGAAGAAATAATATCATGTATTGATAAGATAAGTAAAGAGATTACTGAGTCCTATGGCTTTGAAGGGAAGCAAGAGAAGAAAAGGATAGAAGAGAGAAAGATGAATAAAGGGAAGAGGGAAAAGAAGAATTTTCCCATATGTGGTAACTGTGGAAAGAAACACCCTGGAACTTGCCTGAAAGGAATGGGAGTTTGTTATAAGTGTGGAGGAAAAGGGCACAAAGTACGTGACTGCAAGGGTAAGAAAATGGTTTCAAATGTACAATGCTTCATTTTCAAGGAGTTTGGACACTACGCGAACCTATGTCCCATTCATCAGACTATGACGCAAATGATGCTATTGGATAATAATCAAGTTATGATACTACCACAGATGAAGAGGAATGATTAGGGTTCTTATGTTGATTATGTCAATTGAGTGTTGTATCAACAATGTACTTGTTATAATAATTATGGAGTATATAAGGATTGTACTGCAGTACTATTTCATTAAGGACTTGAGATTGTGTGGAACAAAGAAAAGTGACTCAATAGAAGGATAAATTTTTGGAAAATATATGGTTGAGAGAATGATAAATCATAATATAGTTCTGATACTGAGGTAGTGATTTTGGAATAATATGTGATTGTTTTGGATAAATTATATTGGATATTATTGACTACCTTGGAACTGATTAATGATTTTTATATTCCATCATTGTTGGGGTTTAAAACATTTTTGGATTAATGAAGTATATCCAGCATTCTATATGGAATAAGGGAGCATGAATGTAATCAATAAGGAATATGGTAATACATGATGAAGGTATTCATATGCTATTACAGGGTAAAAAGGATCTATATTATGTTTACCTTCCTTATAAATGTTGGACTGTGAGTTTGGACAGAAGTATTTTGGATAGTTCTAGTTTGGATTATTTTGGATTGCCATAAAAGGACAACCCGGAGGTCGGGCGGCAACCCGTCGCGTCCGGCAAGGCTGCGAGAGTTGAACCCGCAACCGAAGGGCGACAAGGGTGTATCACCTACCACTGGCCCATGAGATGTCCTGGATTAAATAATGTAGTTTTTATTAAAAGATCTTGTAGATGAATTATAAATTCGTTTATTTTGGAACCCTATACGAATAGTGTAAATAGAATTTTTTTTACATTCTATTATCTTTTAGAGTGAAAGATGAGTTTGTGGTAGAAACTTATTAATGGATAAAACTCTGATTATAAAGTAAGTATATCTCCTTATGATCTTAGCCAATCTCATAAATAAATTCCTCAACATTAATAAAAGGAACGTAGAACAAAAATGTTTCCCTAGATGGTACCTTAAATCATCACTAATTTATGGCTTTGGGATTGTTGGCCTTTTCATAGCCATGTTCTCTACCACTCTCCATCAGATAATTGATGGTTAGATTTCTCCTCCATATCCATATTTTCCTACATGGAACCCTAGTATGTGTTATTTTCGGTAATCTTCATACTTTCCACTCTTTATTTTAAATAGAGGCCTCATTAATTCATTTTTCGATGTGGGATTTCAACTAAGATATTTTGAAACGTCAAAAATGTGTTATCCTAATACCCTATGTTTTGTTGAACCAATGGTATTTCAAATCATCATAGATTGATGAATTTAAGGACCTCAATTTTATACTTGTTTGTGATTGATGACCTCAATCACTACCTATAAATATTTACGTTTTTCCTCCAATTATATGTCTCTAATTGCCACCAATGTTCTCCTAATCGAGATCATAATTTGGTGGTGACCCTTTCATTTCTCTTTTCCTCATATTAAGACTAAATTTTAGTAACCCAATTTCCGATGTGGGTTTTCCCACAAATATATTTTCTATTTTCAACCTTTTATTTTCGAAGAACAATTTCAAATTGCGAGGACGCAATTTATTGAAGGAGGGGAGAATGTAACACCCCAAGATTTCATAGTGTGTTATTTCATCAAAATAATTCAATAACATGCACTACACACAACACCGAGTTCAATCACACCATGACTTACAAAAAAAAAGCTATTCAAAAGAGGTTATGAATAGTGTTAACTAAATTTTAAACTTTATATAATCCTTATAATTTTAGAATCCATATTATGAGTTTCTTAGACATAATGTAAGAACAAATTCATTTTCAGTATTGCACATTTACCAAATTTTAATAGTGAACCCTTTTTAGATACTATATTTTAAACTTTTTGACAAAATAGGGACATCAAAAATTTAAAATGAAACATCCCAAGCTTCCACGGTACGCTAGCGTGTGTTGTACGCAACACCGAGTTCTAACACACTGTAACCAATCAAACTAGCTGTTATGAATAGTAATACCTACTTTTTGAAGTTATATATATTTTATATTTTAAAATGGACTTCATTTTTGGATTCGGAATATCAAATTTAGCCTAAGGTGAAATTTTGGTACTTTTCGGATAACTTTCATATTTTGATGAATAGTGAAAATTACTAAATTTTAATTAAAAACAACTTTTTTAATCAAAATAATTAATAGTGATAAATTATGAATTTGAGTGATTTTAAAGTATATTTAGAATATATTTTTACCGTTTAATATAATGTTGGTCATTGGACATAATTTTACAATTAAACCGAACATAAACAAGTGTCAATCTTTTGATAGTTATTACCTCTTAAAAACACGCTTTTTGTTTTGACAGCGGGAATTAATTTTAAATTAATTTCTGCCACTTATGTGTTTTGAATTTAGAAAAATAGATTCCATATTTGGAGTCAGGATGTCCAAATTGTGTAAATAGGTAACTTTTATTTTTAGACATTTTGAATAATTACTGTGGTAAATATTTTATTTACCATGGTTAAGGGTAAATCCGGTAAATAAGGGTTAAAAAATAATATTATAATAATACAAAATTACCCTAAAACGTGTCCTAACCTTATTGGTGGACACATACCCGACCATGAGCATCCTTGGGTCAATTTGGGGACCCCTTGGAGCCACTTGTATGTGGTAGGGACACTTTATATTAATAAAGTTAAAATAAAAATAAAAATGGTATAAGCTTACATCTTTTAGAAGAACAATTTTCACATAGGGTTATAAATGGTGGATTTTCGATTATAAATATTCATTAGAAAGATAAAAAGATTTCCTACATAATGATAGTTTATTTATAATTTTTAGACATCAAATAATTTAAATTATTAATGACACAATAATGATGCAATGTTTACCTCATTAATAAATCATTTAAATAAATAAGATTATAATAATTAAAATATTATCTAAAACCTGTCCAATTCTTATTGGTTGATGTTATTTAGAATATTAGTCATCTTATATTCGACCTCAATGATTTTTGGACCATTATAAACCGAATATAATTATATTATAAAGTAATACTTTTACTCTTTGCTAAAGAGCCCCTCTTCTCCCTTATAAAAGGAGACCACTTCTACTCATTCCTCACACCTCTCAAGCCACTTGGCTCGTCCAAACTCTGCCCAACTAAGCTCCCCACATCCCTCTCCTCCTCCTTGAAGCTTCCCCTTAGGCAGAAAGCATTTCAAGAAGTCCTTTGGTTCCAACCAAAGTGAGTTACCTAAATTAAAGGTAATGATTTCTCTTAAATTATTTTCATTTATTTTGCTTCTTCAACCCCCAAACTCTTTTTATTTCCTTTCTTTTGTAACAACACCAGTATCCTCAATATACTAGGATGTTGTTATAAGAAGGATTAAAACTACACATACACACAACTCCATCTAATGGATGATGAACATAATGTTTCTGTGGATGGCAAACTAACGCCTCACGAAACGATGATTGTTCAAATACATCTTACCGCCTCTCATGGTGGCCATTATGATGGCACTGTAATTAAATATGATATTAATGATATATATTTTATATATAAGCTTCTGTAATTCCATTTTATTTCATACCATTATTCGTTTCATGTTGTATATACATACGATAATTTCATTTGAGGAAGTGCGGACTACCGCCCCCTTAAAATGATATGACTCGTTCATACCACACATGGAACGTATAAAGGATGGTGTTAATGAACTTAAGTAACATATATAAAATATTATATTATACTGGAATAGTAATATACCTATGTATCATTTGGATTCAATTCTTTTAAAATAAAAATTAAATGGAAGTAGCGTTCGTGCGTACGTACGGACTACCGTCTCCACGAACGCGGTGAGATCTATCCTCCATCGTATCCATTCAAGTCTTATTCTCATTTTAGGGTTAAAATTAATGTTAATATCATTCTTATTATGAATAAGATTTAATCTATCAATTACAAACATGTCTTACGTAACCAAACATTTAAGAAGAACGAATCGATTATCACCTGAAACGACGATAATACTAAGATATTATTAATAAAGCAATGTTAAAAGATCATATATGATATCATATTAATGTATATGATTCTTGTATAATTTAATAACAATTATTTCACCATTATACAGGAGGTTAACCGACCCCAACAAAGGAAAAGTACAAGGTAAGGGTTATTTCACAATCTCTTCATTATCCGAGGTTGTTTATACGTAATAATCTACTGGGATCTCTTTATCATCCACATCCATGTTTCTTAAAAATGTATTTCAAAACATTTTTACTATTTACTAAAATATGAGTTAAAGTCATTTATACCCTTTTTGACTTTTATAAGTGGTTTATAAAGGAATCTTTCCGTCATTTTCAAAACAAGGTCCTTTTTAACCTTTTCGACAGAATTGAGGTAAGAATGTTTTTTTAACTTATACGGCGGGTGCGGTAATTTTACACCGTTATAAAATCTTCAAAGCTTTCCTTACAAGATTATAAGAATATTTTCAAAGAAAATGTTTTACTTTATATGGATATTAAATGATTTCAAAATAAAAGGAGATATTTCTTTAAAAAGAATTTTGATTTCATCTATGTCAACATCCTTTGATGGATTTTAAGATTATTTGAAGTTGATTTATTATGATACAAAACTTCTATATTGTATTGAAGGTTTTGTGATATGTTTGACTATGGATGTGCTATTTTTATACCATTCATAGTTTATGGTGAAATTATTGACATTTCGTATGCTAGTTTTAATACGAATGTTTATGTTATGTTTAAACCTTTTCATATGGGAATGCATTGGACTTAATAAGTGACGGGTGGAGCCCGCTATAGCTCCTCGATGCATCGGTAGGTCTCATGAGACAAACTAGTGTCTTGGCACAAGGCCTTGACAAAATCTTATTTGTAGTCATGGCACGAGGCCTTGACTATGTGGTTATGATATTCTGGCATTATGCATTCCAACATTATGAAAGTGGTTATTGATTTTGCATGTGATTATTCGATTAGTAGAATATCCATGTGAATAATTAAATGGCATTATTTCATTTTACTTTTGCCATACTATGTTGAAGTTCATGTTTAAAAGGCTTTTGTTTTAGTAATTCATTGCCTTAAATGTTTATGCTTATTTTGAATGTTCCGCTATATTGTTATCCTTACTGGGCATTTGAGCTCACCCCTTTTCTATGTTTTATTTTTCCCAGGTAGTGAAGAAGTAAATTATGATTGACTTTCAGGGATATTATGAGGGGTTAATAGTGTGGATATGAAGACTTTGTTGTTGTAGTAGTTTTTCACTTTGAAATGTAATGTAAAACTTTATGAATATATCTAGTGTTTCCAAGGCTACTAAACCAATCGGTCTTTCGAGATTTGATCTTTCTTGTGATCATGCCAATGTTACGAAGTAATGCACCGACTCTGGGTAGCTGGGGTCGGGGCGTTACAAGTTACCTTTATATGTTATGTGTTATATTTATGGGTTTTATGGTAATATTTTGGTTATAAAAGGGTAAGTGATGATATTTTATTTAGTGAAGTATATTTAATACTTCATAAAGGTGAAAAGTATTACTTATGTTAAATTATTCATGGTTTACATGTTGTTTTGAAAAACTAACAGTTTTCCTTCTTTGTGTATCCCTTACCGAGATTTTTATGCTCATCCCATGTTTTTGAAATGTTTTTCACAGGACATAATATGTAATAGGGTCAAGGATGGGATCAAGGAAAAGTCATGATGTCTTAAACATAGAACTAGATATGACTCTTTTTTTTAAGATTTTTTATTTTATGAAAAAATGAATACTGGGTAGAAGTGTCTACTTTGTAATATTTTGAGATGTAATAGTTATGTCCTAATTCTCTAAAACTCTAAACCTGAAAAGATCCTCAATGTTAATTATAATCTTAATTCAATATTATGTATGTTTTAAGGCCGGGTCCTTATACCCTATAAATATTTTCATCATCTACCAATAGATCATCAACTTCGGATCCCAGGAACCCTATCACTAAAACACCACTAATCACACCTTGTACCAAGTAAAGAAATGAATACAAATCAACTACCCACTCTTTTTTACTCCCCCCTAGAAAAGTTTTATAAATTATCCTTGATCTATTTATTTTGTAATAGATTAAAATTTCTTTAAATTATTTGTAAATATATATATATATATATATATCACATTCCCTTCCTTCAATGACTTCCACCACTATAAACAAATCTGAATACGCATAATTTTATTACTATTATCTTATAAAACTGGTTTCTTGTAGATAAAATGATTATTTAAGAATGACCTTTTAGGGTTATAATCTCATCTTTCAATATATTAATTTATTTTTTTAAATATTAATATTACTAAATCAAACATGATGGATATGAATTGAAAATGGATGGGTGTCAATTGTATAATAAAATAACATAATGATGGGGTGAAAGTTTGCATAATTTTTTAAAAGATCATGCATATGGCCTTTCTAAAATCATTTTTTCATGCTTACGCTATTGTTATTTAAGAATATTTAGTTCATAGGAGATGAAATAACACTTGATTTGTCATGGAATAGATCAACGATATAAATGTAGAACTAAACATGGGTAAATACTGAATGTTTCCAATGATTGGGAGAAAACGATATTTTATAGATCATCTAATATGCTTAAAATTATTAAAAGTGATGAGTAGCGTATCAAGGATATGATTACAATTGTGAATGATGATAAAGATCATATTGAGGAAATGAAAGTCACAGTTGAACTTGAACTTCATGATTGTCCAAAACTCTTTTAGAAATTAAAGATGTCACGAAGCATCCCGAGTCAACCCCGAACCGGTCACCCGAGCCGATCTTTGGAATGGCTCAAAGGGCATTCCTGATCACCATGGGATAAAAACTTGTTTTGAGCATCATCAATGTACAATAAGGGATCAATTTCACAAGAATAATAAACAAATAACCCAACAATGGAAATAATTCTAACAACCCAATATATATTAGGAACTGAACTGAACTTCATTTATATAAGAGACAAAACAATGGAGAAGCAATAAAAAATAACCCAACGAATCAACCATACTAGAGGATTACACCAAATCCATGTGATCCTGAGGTCACTCTCCAACACCATGATCAACTATTGCTCAAGGCGAATGAACTCATGTTGAAACCTGCACAAGGTCTAAAAACATAAAACAATTATAGGCATGAGTATTAAAACTCAGTAGGCTAACCTGATAATCTATTTTCTAATGACAATCCCTTTAAAATAAAAGAAAAATCAATTTATATGTTTTAACTACAATGTATAAAGGTATGATTTTCTATAATTTTCACTTAAAAACAAAGTATAAGCCTTCTCTCTTATTTGTTTCCAAGACTAAGCTTGATCCATTAGTCCATCGTTATAATTTTAGAAAGGGAAGTGATGCTTCCATTTTCAATAGCAGAAATATCATAAAAAACATTACTTTAAAAAAAAATTCATAAAAATTTTAGAACCAACACACCACTTTTAAGAAAAAACCACACAATAAGGAACAATAATACTCATGTAAAAAGGGAAATGTAAATATACATACAAGTATCACATTCATCACTATAATAAACTAAAATCCAATAGAAATGGGTGAAATTAGTAGATGATGAATAATCTATAAGACAAAAATACCTGAGACCCAATCTACAGTAGCATGCCATATATGATGAAATCAAAACACTATTTATTCTTAGACACCCTTCTCAGGACAGACCAAGGTAAAATCCCATAGCAATAAACCCAATATATCCACCTATTATGGGCCACTAGTCAGTACCATGACCTACCAATTCAGTAATCATCCTTAGAAACTTCTCTCAATATTCTCGGTTCCAATGTCTCATAAATTTAATGGGGGTGATCCAACTGATTCTAGCTGAGCATCCAATCACAATATACATATATAATCATAATTCACACTATGCCTCACCCCAAATCTTCCCAAGGACTAATCTCATGCCTTAAAATAAATAGATCACAAAGGGTTCCAACCAAAGAACTCTGATAATGGTTCCTGAGGATTCCAAAATAAATAAATACCATACATTACATGTATACAAGTAATGAGAAACTTCCAATGAGGGTGTTTATAATAAACACTTGTTTCATTTTCACAAAGTGGCCAAACGGACCCTTAAACATTCCACAAAACCAACCTCAATCAAAATGAAATTCATTATTCAAGAAGTGGTTTTAAACACACCATTTACATTAAAATTAATTTATAAAATCCCCTCCAAGACATATCCATCTCACTTTATGTAACACCACAAGATTCCACGGTATGATTCCCTTTGAATAATGCAATAACTTGCATTGTACGCAACTTCGAGATTCTAACACATCTTGACTAATCAAACTAGTCGTTATGAATAGTAATACCAACTTTTTGAAATTTTATAAATTTTATCTTTCAAAATGAACTTTATTTTTCGATTCTTAATATTGAAATTAGCTTAGGGTGAATTTTTTTTATTTTTCTGAAATCTTTCAATTTTTGATGAATAGTGAAAAACAATGCGTTATTGGTTAAAACTGACTTTTTATTTAAATAATCGTTTATTTTATTTAAATTTATTTTAATGAAAAATAGATAAATAATACTAATATTATTTCAATTTAACTCATTGGAGTCATTTTTATAATAAAATTAGATATATAAAATTTTGTTGAACTTTTTACTGTCTTTTACCCCCCTCCTTGGAGCATTTTCAAATTTGCATAAAAATTAATTTTACCACTTGTGTGAGTTGAATTTAAAAAATTCAAGAGACATGGTTGAAATTAGTAATTAATATTTTGTTCAATGAGATGAAAATAATTTTTTTTGAATAGTAACTTTTGCCTTTTATTTACCACGGTTAAATGTAAATAGGGTAATTAAAGGTAAAAATGATATTATTATCACCCTAACACATGTCCTAATTCTATTGGATAAGTTTAATTAGAAACAAATCAACCATAGGAATAAAATATTATCCTTTAGGTTCACTTGGATTAGATTAGGACATTTATTATTTTTTTTTAAAGAAGAGTTAAATGTGTTAAATTCAATGTTTAATAACTAAAAAATTTTAATATAGGGTTATACTTAAGATAAATTCTACTATAAATATTCATTATAAATATAGAATGATTTCCTACATAATGGTATTTTATTTATAATTTTTAGAAATTATATATGTAAATTTATTTATGACACAATAATGATGCAGTAATTACCATATTAATGAAAGATTAAAATTATTGATATTATAAATATCCCAATAAATATAATTTGTGACTTTTAATGAATTAAAATAATTTTATAAATTAATATGACATTTAAGGGGTTATTAAATGAAATTTTTTCTAAGTAATAATTCTTTTATGAATTTAACAAAAATCAATTACTAAATAGTGACAAAATTGACATAAATGATTTTTTAAAAAATATTATAATATTAATTAATATTATATTCCTAAAAATATAAGTTTCACCCAAAGGATATATATAAGGTTATATATATCAACAATTAACCACTTGGGGTTCTATTGTAAGTTTATGGTAAGTTTATTAACCATATAATATAAAAATACAAAGAGGCATGGTAAATTTCAAACTATTTAAAGAAGAGTTAAATCTAAATGATAAGGTTAATATGGTGACCTAAACCAGTATAAAAGCTATTGGTTGAGATTATTTCAACACATCCCCACATTATACTCTAAATAAATCATTTTGGATCCCTTATAAACCTAATATGAATTTATTATAAAATAATATTTTATGTTTTTCATAAGGTGCCCCTCACCACTCTTATAAAATGGAACTTCCCCTTCTCTCAAATTCACACCTCCAGAGCCTTTTGGCTCAGCAAAACCCTGCCCAAATATCATCCCAAATTCCATCAATTTATCCAATAGGCCTTCCTTTGGGCATAAATACATCCTAAGAATATCTTTTGATCAAATAAAAAGGAATAACCCGAGGAAGAGGTAAATAATTCATCACATCTTTCAAATTCATTCTTTCTTCCACTTCCTCTTTCTTTGTTGTTTCCATTATAAAATAATTAATCCAGTATATTATATATAATATGATGTTATTCTAAAAATTTTATAGCAATATTCATTATTCTATCCATCCTATAAATGACAAAGTCACCATACGTGCGTACGTACAGCTTACCGTCTCCATGTCATGGTGATGTTTGTTATTCAAACACCTCATCATTTGGATGGGTATAATAATGAGTATAACTGATGTGAATAATAAATATAACATGATAATGATTCTGTATATATTATATACCATCTATTTACATACTATTTTAATATCAAAAAAAATGATATTGTCGCTCGTGCGTACGTACGGACTACCGTCTCCACGAACTTGATGAGATTCATTCCCCATTGTAACCATTCAAGACTAATTTTCATTTGATGATTAAAAATAATGTTTAGAGACTTGATATAATTATGGATATAAATAATATGCATCCCATATATAACAAACATGACTCACATAAAAAATAATATAAAGTAAAGTGAATCAGTTAACACCCGAAACGACGATAATACTAAAAAATTATTAACAAAGTATTATTAGAAGATCATATATGGTATCATAATTTTTTATATGGCTATTTTATAATTTAATAATCATGATTTAACTATTATACAGAAGTTTAACGTACCCTCGACCAAGGAAAATTACATGGTAAGGGTTAATTCTACAATCTCTTCATTATCTAAGGTTGTTTATACGTAATTATCTATTAGGACCTCTTTATCATCCACATCCGTGTTTTCTTAAAAATGTATTTTAAAACATTTTTACTATTTACTAGACTATGGTTTAAAGTCATTTATACCCTTATTTGACCTTATATGTTTTGAAATGAATCTTTCCATTTTTTTCCAAACAATGTACTTTGTGACCTTTTCAACAAAATTAAGGTAAGAATTCTTTTTTTAACTTATACGGCGAGTGCGACTATTTTCCACAATTATAAATCATTAAAACTTCCCTTACAAGTTTATAAGAATATTTTCAAAATAAATTTTTTCTTTATAATTATGTTACTCATAAATTATTTCAAAATAGAAAGAGATATTTATCTCAAATAGTTTTGATTTCATCTATGTCAAAATCATGTGATAAATTTTACACTTGTTTGAAGTTGATTTATTATGATAAAAATCTACCATATTGTATTTATGGTTTTGTGATGTGTTTTACTATGGATGTGTTATTTTTATTCCATTCATGGTTTAGGGTTAAAGTATTGACATTTCATATGCTAGTTTTAATATGAATATTTATGTTATATTTCAACATTTGTTTAAGTTGAATGTATTGGACTAGTATGTTCCAGGTTGGGGACCGGTAAAATTAAGCCTTATGGGTTGGGGTCCAGTTACAGCAGACCCTCCAAGTTGGAGTCCAGTTACAGAGGCTCTCCATGTTGGATTCTGGTTATAGAGACTCTCCAGGTTGGATTCCGGTTACAGAGGCTCACCGGGTTGGGGTCCAATTACAGTTAGCCCCTAGGTCATGGCATGAGGCCTTGACATAGAAATTAAAGTCCAGTATTTTTTAATTCCATCATTATGAAAGTGGCTATTGATATTTCATGTGATTATCCTACTAGTATAATATCCATGTGAATAAGTAAATGGAATTATTTGATTTTATCTTTTCCATATTATGTTAAAGTTCAAGTTTAAAAAGCTTTTGTTTTAGTCTTATACATTGCCTTAAATTTTTATGCTTATTTATTAAAGTTTCTGCTATATTTTTATCCTTACTGAGCATATAATATCACACCTTTCTATGTTTTATTTTTCCTAGGATGCGAAAAAGTAAGTTATGACTGACCTGCATGGATAGTATAAGGGATTTGAGTGTGGTATATGGAGACAATGTTGTTGTAGTTTTTCATTTTATAATGTAATGTAAAACTTATGAAGGTATCTAGTATTTCCAAGGCTACTAAACTAGTCGGTATTTCGAGATCTGAGCTTTTCTGATCATGCCAATGTTATGTAATAATGTACCGACTTTGAGTAACTAGGGTCGGGGCATTACACTTTATATCCAAAACCATTTTCTATAAAAATGCCATCTGGGCCATAATCAATCATCACACAACCAACCAATTTCAAATTCCAAATACACACTTAGTTTAACTTAAAATCCATGAAAACTCAGTCAAGGGACCCAAATCCACCATTTAACATGCTAAATATTTATTAACAAAATTAAACCCCGGATTTTCTACCACAAATTAATCATAAAATAAAATTGGGTATTTCATCGAACACTTGGTGCTCACTTCTCAAAAAAACATGTTTAAATATCTCAAAAAAAGTCTCAGAACTACCATTTGAAAACCAATCAATTAAACCAAGGATCTTATATACATATTTATATAACCAGGAGGATGTGAAAAACAATAAAATATTTATTCTTGAATTAATAAAGAAAATGCATGAGAAAAAACTACCATGAAACCATGGCGCAACAACAATGCTCACCCAGAATCACTCCACGAGGGTTCCTAGTTCCATAATCTACCAAGAGGAACCATAAAGAAACAAAATCCCCAAAAATAAAACAACTTAAATATAAACCCTAGGTTTACATGAAAAATGGAGACAAGGAAACCAAGAAAAAATGAACAAATAAGGAAGAGGGAAGAGATGAGAAGAGGAGAGTGAAGGATTTGAGGATGAATCACTAACCTTCCGTGATAAATCACCCAAAAAGTGGCCCAAAATAAAAGAGAATGAAGGGGGGATACCTCTGGTCGATACCCAATAGATAGGTCATACAATTTGATGTCGAATAACCTAAATTTTATTTTTATATTAAATTTTATTTATCCTATAATGGGCTACATGGTTTTGCTACATTGTTTTTCAAACCATGCACAATCCATGCGAGTGCTACTAGAAAAATTCTGTAACTTGAATGTTTAATGTGTCATGTTTGGGAAAACCATTCTCAAATTTTTTTGACCTGAATATTTTTCCAAAAACCTTCAAAATACACCCCAAACACTAGGGAATCCCTCCCAATGATCCTCAAATGATTTAAACACAATATAGTGACATTTTGGTTGCCACAAACTCTCTATGATGATGCTTTCTCCCAAAAAAACCAAGGATCAACCAAGCGGGAAGGAATGGGTAAAGAAAAGACTTCAAAACTCTCTACCTATTACACCCGAAACTTAAGAAAATGATTGTAACTCCCAATGAGCCTAATCATAAAACAAAACTTGAAAAACGGGGTGTGATAATTCTCTACACCACTAACGCTTTCTACACCGAGAAATCCATAATAGTTTCCATCTGATTTATCCGTGCCTAAGTATTGTATATTAACATGATCTAATCTCTCTATATCAATAAAATTTCACCCAATAATAGAAGAATGAAACAACCCACCATAAGTGGAACTTAATCCTCATGTCTAAAATGAAACAAAAACTTCGAACACTTCCCAAAAATAATGAGAATGTTAAAACAACCACATCTATAAAGGAACTCAACACTCACCCATATAAAGAGGAAACTGAGGATCCAAACACCTTTAAATAATGATCTTGTAACCAGATTAAACCAAAACTAAACCAAAAACATATCACTAGTAGAGGGGAGACCTGAAAGGACTCCCCACCATTAAAATTCAACTAAAATCTGAAAACACTTTAATAGAAAACTCAACGAGACCCATAGTGGCTCTCACCAACATTAAGAACTGACTAAGAAATAACAAAATAAAATTCAACTTGAATCAAAACTAGGAATTTTAACATAGGCCAACCAAAACTCCCTCACAATGTCTTATCAACCCAAGCCAAGAAGAATGTTACAAGGCACTTATACTCTCTTATCCCAAATGGAGGGGACATGGATAGATCCGACACTTTTCACACAGACCAAAAATACCCACCACTCAGGTAGGGGAGGGAAGGGGCCCAATGATTGGACTACTAAAACCACAACCGACAACTACCCACTCAACACCTCACTCAATTCACCTGGGTGGTCCACTCAATAAAACAAATAGATAACTTTCATTATGTGTGACATCCATAGAAACATTGTTCGATGGGTTAGCCCACCACACACTTTGTAATAAGAGTAAATTTATAGTGACAACGAACCAACAAAAGAATACTAGAACTGCCTCACCACAACGGTGGGGGTTCGAACTTAACTAGACTTCCCACCCCACCAGGATTCCTAACTACGAGCCATCTTTACTCTGAGACCAATGGATATAGATCTAATGGATGAATCATCTACTTCCTCACAGTAAGTAGCTACTAATCATTAATTGAAACCCCTTCATTTAGTTCCACATGAATCCACATATATCTTCTATATAGAAACAAAGGATCAAGACACACCACGGAACCCACATGCTAAAAAAAAACCCTTTTCCAAACTAAAAACATAAAGATATAAAACACCATTCTCACTCACTCTGAATAAGGAGATGAATGAATAAAGAAAATGGATGAACACATCAAGCATTTCCAAACACAACTTCTATAATCAGGAGAATATATGATAACAATAAATCTTTTTAGATTGAGCCCAAACAACTCCTATTTCAAACAATAGAGTTGGGGAATCCTTCAAAGAGATGGATTTAACTTCTAAAAATCATAAATTGGATCCTTAGGTTGATCAACTAGAAAGAATTACAGTGGAGAACCACATTTAGCTGTATCAAAAACATCTATCAAAATTCTATGGAGAGAACATGAATCAAAAATGAAACTGTGATCTATACCAAAGAAAGCTCGTTATCCCAATCTCATACAAAATAAGCACCAACTCAGAGGGAACCCACTCCAATACTCCCAAGGACATTCTAGAAACTCATTGAACACTACTCCAAAACTAATCCACCAAAAATATTCCATCCAAATACATAACAAGAATATCACTTCCGGATCACTTGGATGTGTATCGAATAAACAACACTTCTAAGACATAGAAAAGTAAGACACATAATAATCAGTTTACAAAAACACCACAATTTTTCTACTTAAAAAACATTTTAAAAACAAAAATATGTGGTGGATTTTCACACTCACTAATAGGGTTCCATCAAGTCTCACTCACATGCACATTTCCATGCCACCCCAGGCACCCATCCACTATTACAAGCTAGGAATCCCTCTACATTTCCATAAACAACAATCCAAGTGAGCACCCATGAAAACGCCAATGGCTAAAACAAAACAACCTCATTTTCAAAAATAAACCAATCACCCCATTTCAAAATCAAGGGCCTTCCAAGGGCACACTAACCACCAAGTAAAAACCCATTTTTCATAATTTCACACACCCAGCCATTTTACCATGCACAAAAATCAAGTCCCATAGTCTTCCATTGAAAATCAATTTCATCTCATTCAAAACATTTTTCCATAAATTCAAATATTTTCATTTCATCAAAACCATTTGGTTTAAAACACATTATATTTAATTTGAAACTATCTCTACATTAAACATTCCATTTCAAATAAACATTTTCCGGTTTCATAAATTCACCAAAGTCTCTTTTCATAATCCACTAGCCATCAAGACCAAAACCCCTTCTTAATTGCATAAATCAATTTTAGAAAAACACCACCCATTTAAAAAAAATTTCCAAAACCAATTTATCCAATTCAAACACTTTTCAAAGGGACATGATTTTCAAAATAACCCATGCTTTCCAAAAAAAATTATTTCAACAAACTGTATGTTTAGATTAAGGAAATACAAACCCATTAAACCATTTCTGTTTTAACCAAATGTGTTTTTACAAAAACTAAACATTATAAAACCTTTATTAAAGTAAATCATTAAAATAAATTTTCTAATTTTTCAAAATCCAACCATTATATTAATACCCATTTCCACAATTCTCACACAAAGATTCTCAGAACAATTTTCAATATTCAAGAATGGTCCAAGACACCCACAAAAAGGGAACAAGTGTTGGTGGGTGAATTGACCATATGGTTGGAGTCCATATGCCAAACACAACCCCAATATGGAGATCCTTCTAGGAATATGCCTCAGCTTCACATGGAATTCCAGGCAATGTGATCTCATGGAGACTATTATCACAAATCCCTTTATCATATCCCAAAAACCAAAAGATCCTTAATGACCCAAAAATAGAAAAATTGGACTTCCCAGGGATACTCAAGGTTAAAAATGAGCAAGGGTTCATGACACTATTCCCTTACCTACCCCTCAAGTGTCAACAATCCTTCTCCATCTAGCTTGAAATCCTCAAATAACACAAGGTGATCTGAAAATAAAGGTCCTTGAAAGAGCTAAACTCCTTTGATACCATTTTATGACAAACCAAACCAAGTCAACCCTGAACCGGTCACCCAATACGATCTGTGGTATGGCCTAAAGGGTGTTCCCAATCCCCACGGTATGGAAACTTGTGATGAGCATCATCAGAGTATAATAAGAGAATGATTTGTCCCAAATAATAAACAAGTAACCCAATATAGGAAAGAAACTAATCTTCCCAATATATATTTATATATAATGAACTGAACTAAACATCATTTATATAAGAGACAAAACAAAGGAACAATGACACAAAAAACCAACTAATCAACTGGACTAGAAGACTACACTATCTCCATGTGACCCCGAGGTTACTCTCCAACACCACGATCAATCGTCGCTCAAGGTGAAAAAACTCATGAAGAAACCACCACAATGGCTAAAAACATAGAATAACTATAGGTGTGAGTATTAAAACTTATTAGGCTGGCCCGATAATCTATTTAAAAAATTTCTCCCCTTAAAATAAAAGAAACATCAATTTACAATTTTAAACCATAATGTATAAAGGTATTATTTTCATTATGTTTTACTTAAAAAAAGTACTAGACATCACCCTTATTCATTATCAAAACAAATTTTGATCCATTAGTGCGTCATTGGAATTTTAGAAAGGGAAGTGATGATTCCATTTTTAATGGGAGAAAGATTATAAAACAATTTACTTTAAAATATTTTTCATGAAAAATTTAGAAACCAACGCACCACTTCCAAGTAAACACCGCACAATAAGGCACTATAGTACTCACGTAACAAGGGAAATGTAAATATACATACAAGTATCAAATTCATCACTATAAGAAACTAAAAGCCAATAGACATGGGTGAACCTAGGAGATAAAGAATAATCTAGAAGACACCAATACCTAAGAGTCCATATACAGTAGCATGCCACATAGAATGAAATCAAAATTCATTATACGCTCGGCCACCCTTTCTCCGGTTAGTTGAATGGAAAATCTCATATCAAATAACTCAATATATCCACCTACTATGGGCCACTGGTCAGTACCGTGACCTACCAGTGCAGCAATCATCCTTATAAAATTCTCTTAATATGCCTAGTTCCCATGTCTCAAGTATTTAATGGGGGTGATACAACTGATGTCAGTAGAGAATCCAATTACAATATACATATATAATCATAATTCATAAAAGTCCTCACCCCAAATAATGGATCCTAAGGTTTCAAAAAAAAGGAAATATCATCCATTAAATTAATACAAGTCATGAGAAACATACTATGAGGGTTTTTATAATAAACACTTTCATCAATTTCACAAAGTGGCCATACAGACCCTTAAACATTCAACAAAACCATCCTTCATCAAAATGAAATTCATTTTTCAAGAAGAGGTTTCCAAAACACCATTTCCATTGAAATACATTTATAAAACTCACACCAAAACATTTCAATCTCACTTTCATTCCAAAACCATTTTCAATGAAAATTTCAATCAGGACATAATCCATCATCATAAAACAAACAAATTTCAAAATCCAAATACACACTTCATTTAACTAGAAAACATTTAAAACTCTTTAAAGGAACCCAAAGTCACTATTTCACATGAAACATATTTATTAACAAATCTAAACCATGGATTTCATACAACAAATTACTCATAAAATCCAACCGGTAATTTCATCATCACTTAGTGTGCGCTGCTCAACAAAACAAGCTTAAGTATCTCAAAACAAGGCTTAAAACAATCATTTGTACCCCAAAAACTTAAACCAAAGATAATATATACATATGTATATAACAAGGAGTATTAAAATATCAAGAGACTAATTATTATTCAATTAAAAGGTAAAGTTCATGGGAAACCTATCTCAAAACCATGGAACACCATCAATGCACACCCAAAATCACTCCATGAGGGTTACTAGATACACAATCTACCAAGAGGAACCCTAAATAAAAAAACCCCCAAAATAAGACAAGGTAAATCCAAACCCTAGGTCGACATGACCAGGTGAGAAGAGGAAACCAAGAAAAATGGAAGAAGACGGAATATGGATAAAAGGAGAAGAGGAATGGGAAGGATTTGATGAAGAATGACTATCCTTTTACGATAAATTTTCTAAAATGTGTCCCAAAACAAATGAGAAGGAAGGGGGATCATTTTGATCGATACCCAACTGTTAGAGGTTCAAATGTGTGGTGGAATCACTTAAATAGGTTTTTTAGATTAAATTTTTTTGTTAGCCCATAATGGGTTGCACGGTATTGTAAACTGTGCACAATCTGTGCGAGTGATACTAGAAAAATTCTATAACATTTCGGTTTAAAGTTTCATGGTTTGGTAAAACCATGCTCAAACCATGTGACCTAAAAAAATTGGCCAACAACACTCAAATTACACCCCAAACACTAGGTAATCCCATCCAAAGATCTTAGAATTATTTAAACATAATATAGTGACACTGAGGGAGTCACAAACTCTCCACTATGAAACTCTCTCCTAAAAATCCAAGGATCAACCATGAGGAAAATACTAGGAAAAAAAAATAAAAACTCAACACTAGTCACACTCAGAACCGAAGCAAAATACTGGGATTCTCAACAAACTCGATCATAAACCAAAACGTGAAAAACTGGGTGTGGAAAAATAGTTGTGCAAAGACCCCATTATATGCTAGTTGAACTAAATATACACACCAAAAAATATTTAACTTTTTCTAATATGAGAATATATATTGATAAACATACATTTTTTTTGGTAAAGCGTTTTACCAACAAATATTTTTCGGATACTAAATTATTGGTAAAAACCCGGGGATAGAAAAATTAATTATGTTATAATTTTAATAATACTAAAAAATAATATATATATATATAGGTAAAAGTTTGTCAGAACATATTTATATAATAAATTTACCTAATGATAATATTATCATTGTTTATACTTCCATTAATTATAAGCAATACCAATAATTAGTATCTCTCTATAAATTATATTTTTAATAAAATTTTATACATGGATATTCTAATATTTTCCACAAGAAAATTATATTATATGTTTTAATCTAATAATATATAATATACCTATTATACTTATTATATAATTATTATAAAATTAGCTTATATAAATCTCCAACAAACTAGAGCATTATTTGAAAAAAATGATATCTCTACTTTTTATCCATATTTTGATGATTTTTTATATGAATTTTAATTAGATATTATTTTATTAAATATGAGTTTAATTCATGATGTCAATGTTTTATTTATTCTTATGGTAGGGCAGACATTTGGAACAATAAGGATAAAATTTTGACATTCTGGGAAGATAAAGGCACATCACGCCGCGTCAAGAAGCGGTGTTGTGAAATATTGGAAAAATGGATGAATCCAATATAAAAATGAGTTAAACAGACCATTTTTCATCAAAATAAGGCTTTCCCTGATGTGTGATGTCCACATGATGTTTTATAGGCACAAAATTTATGATACACGGTGAAACGAATCTTTTTTGGATGAAAAATAGGAATTCACATCATGAATCAAGATTAGGACATGAACATATTACAAGGATTGAACAAAATAGAGAGCATGAAATAGAGAATAATAAAGGAGGATAGATTGTAGCTTTCATGGCATGAATATGTTTTACGCCAAGAAACCTTATAGGAAGACTTGTATATGAATGTTTTTACATATCTTTTCATGGGGCCTTATGGGTTTTCCCTGGTATAGCCATTTAATGCAGTTTTTGGATCAGGTAAACACTAGTATGAATTCCACGAATATAAATATGGGTCCCAGACAAAAAAAACCGGATTAATTCAAGGTGTAGAGAGTTTACCATGGGGAGTCTACAGGTAGGGTTTCATCCCAAATATTATCATAGATAGGTTTTTCTGTTCTGATTTCACTTTTTTCTAATTTTTCATTAAACGTCATAGGATTCTTAGTTTTATTTTTTTATTATCTTCTATTTCATTTTTTATCCCCTATGTTTTGGGTTTTTTTCATTGATGATCAACCGATAATGATTTGTTAAACCCGCAGGTGGAGCAGAATCAGATAAACTGGGTGTGTACCAATTTGTTTTGTTTATTTATTCACTTGTGGAATGATTTTATTCAATTTGTATTGTGTTGTGATTTATGTTAATAATATGTTTTAATAAATCATTTAATAAGTTCATTTGTTAGTAGGTTAAACCCAACATGATAATGGTAATTAATTCATGACCACGAAATTGGATTATTCTTCTTATTTTGTGATATGATTCTAATGAATCTTGATATTTTAATTCATCTTTCCTTGAGTAATTAGGATTATGGAGAATATTTATAAATATTTAATATTTATTTTATTGATAAAATCAATTGATTATGTATCTAATGAGTATTATTATTTTTTAACTATACTCTGGATTTATTTTCACCAAAACTACCCTTGGAAATCGGTTCCCCTCACTTCTTTTTTTCTCTATAAATTTTTTTCATTCCAATTATTTCATTATTTTAATAAAATAAATAAATTAAATTGGGATTAACCAACCTTTGGTCAAGATTTTCCACCACTTTTCCCCTTCTCTCATTAGGATTGACCCCTTACTTCTACTATATTATGCCTTTGTAGTTAGTATATTTTAATACATTATAAATTATTAATTTTATCACTCCTATTTAAAGACATCATTTAGAATCCTCCAATAGAAATAAAGCTATAAATTTATAATGTTCCAAACTACACTATCTATCAAGTCATAGTATAGTTGCAGTGCTGGTTCAAACCCACATGGAAGAGTTGAAAAAGCTAGCAGACTAGCGATTAGAGCCAGGAGGGTGGATTCTTCACGTGATTCTCGAAAGATAGGTTTCTAAATCTAAGACGATTTATTATTACTTAATAATATATATAATGGATCTCGGTCAATGTTTCGAAGCTATGTGAAACATTATTTATAAATATAGCTTTGGGTGGCCTTATGGATTAGGATATGACGTAGTGCGGAAGTCACCAACTGGTATTGGTAAAACCAATTGTATTTACATGGATTGAAAATTACTCTTTGGTCAAGAGGTAGCCAAAAACCGTGGTACACAAGACTTAATTTCAAAGGTAGAAAGCATCATAAGCTATTTTTTCTATACTGTTAAACTCCAATTAGGTCAAGTTCCTTCCATTGCACTTCCCTGGATCAATGATGTGCAATTGTATAAGATAAAAAAGAGTTCATAACCTAATTACTGACCCAAGGGTTGTCCAAGTTTTTATTTAAGAATTTATTAGGTTTATGTTAGCTATATTCTCAACCCCTAACCCTAATCTAGTTAAATGTGCATGGTAATTATGGTTTTAAACAAATGATAATGACATCAAGATTCACATGTTCATTAAAAAATTAGATTAAAGTTCACAATCAAAGAAATTCAAAATCAATCAATGAATATACCAGAAATAAGGAAGCAGAAAATTATGAATGAATTGAATATGGAAGTGACATTTGGAATTGAAGAAGCAATTATAATTAAGAAATAATTATAAAGATCTTTTTACAATCCATAAATCCTTTTAATGATACCGAATAGTAAAAGATGAGAAAAATAGGAAAGAAAACAAAATAAATTAGGTCTAGAAATGTTTGAAGATGAATGTTTAAAATAAAGAAGAAAGGTACAACCCTCTGTCCAGCATCGGGAACTGGAATATTTATAAACCTGATTATCTCACTATGTGTAATGTTTTCATGTCATGATTTTACATTAAATGACTTATTATAAGAAACTTTAATAATATGTAATGGAAACTCATGTAATGTAATCAGATCTTCATATATCTTTAGAGATTTAATATCTCCTAGATTTAACGGATTGTATCTTTCGACAGGTAAAGTTATTAAATCTTTCAAATTTTGTAATGGATTCACATCCAAAATTTATTCAACATATAGGCTTCTTAATTTGTACTAGTTTCATTGGTTGGAAACTTCATGCGTTTTTATCCAACACCGAGTTCAACACTTGAACATCATGTATTTATTCATCCATAACATTCATGGCCTGAATTTAATTCATGTCTTGATCTTTGGTCTGTAGGGTATCTATACCCAAGGAATACATTTCCTAAACATATTTCATGTTGTGAAGTTTATTAAATATCTAAATTAATAGAAACCATTATTTTTGAATATTGAACTCCTATTTTCTATAGAAACTATACTAAACCCAAGTCATTATCTAATAATACATGAATAAATCCCAAGGAAATGAATCCAATATATTGGTATAAATATATGAATTCAAGGTATAAAAAATATATTAAATCATAATTACAAAAATGTTTAAACTTGTAAAAACTCCTAGATAATTTACATGAAAATCTATCAAACATCCTCAAAAATATGTTTTTATCATACGTTGGAACACTATTATTGTTCAAAATATAAATAGGGTCTACACTTGTGGTAATCATCTTTTGCTCCACCATGATATTCTCCCCAAGCATGTTCCTTACGATTTAACCAACCCTGAGTCTCTTCTGTAATTTATTTTTCAAATGTAGGATAAAAAACCAACACCTTCCAAAAGAACATGCCTCCCATGTATTTGAGACAACTCTATGAATGAATCTAGATAATTATTCTCATGAATTCCCACTCAGTCATGAAAATGTCAAAATAGAAGTGATCAGCTATACCAGGACACATTGGTAGCATAAATCTTGTCTGAGTCAAACATGTTTATTAATCTCATTTCATTTTTAACTTATTTTATAAAACATCAACATACCAACCCTTCATATGATTAATGGTTTTAAAGGAAACATATGATGGAAAAAAATTGTAGAACTGAAGAATAAAAATTCCTATAAATTACCTATACTAGTTCATGTCAATATCATTTCTTGAAAGAATAATTTATTATAAACATGTTTATCGATAGCGATTGTAATGAATTTTTTATTGACATTTATCTCAATGTCAAAAAGATCTAAAATAATATCAATTCTCTAAAATTTTATGATAGTGTGTTAAATTATAAATAAAATAAAATTTCATTTCATACATCTAATAAGATATTTTGAAGTATTAATCTTGTCATTAAACAATATCACGAAAAGTATTATGCTATAATGAGAATTAAAGATGGTAACTACTATGAATATAATGTTTCATACTAAAAAGATATATAAACATGCATCTATAAATATATAGATTATGAAATATAGAGAGAAACATATGAAGTATACAATATTTAAAAACATATTCTGTGTAATATCTTGATATTATATAAATATTCCATATATATCTTCACATATGAAAACATGTTTAAAGTATAAATACACCCTAAAAAACAAAATCCCTAACTCAAGATGATAAATATTGATGATAATATAAAATTTAATCTAATATATTGTTTTATGATTTAGTTGTTATGATCAGTAAAAAAATTCACAAAGAACATTTAAATATTTTACCAATATAAATGTAGAATTTTGTTATGAACTAGAGTTGGGATATTATATAAGACATGCACTAAGTTTAATGTTTTTGAGGGAGGGTGGAGATAATAGAACATGACCACGACAAGAATCCTAATAAAGAATATTGAGGATTTTAGTCTTATATATTTTTGTAATATGATTTACGTGATCAGATGAAAATTTTTAGAAACAATAAATTTTAAAATTATAGGAAGAATTGTACCTTCTTTCCAGTATTGATTCATTCTACTATAAATGGTGATAGATTGTATTTCCCTACAACTAAGATGTAAATTATTCTAAAAAAATATAAAGAGTGGATCATTAAACTCCAATAAGATATATCCAATGAGTTTTTAGGGGTGATAAAATTGTTTATTTTGTTAAAAAATTATAATTTTCAAAAACAAAAAATAATCGACAAAGGATTTCTTAACAAAGAACCTGACTAATTAAGAAACTGAAACCAAAGTAACCAAAGACTGAGTGAACTGGCATAATTTAAATATTTTGATATAATCAAAAAACCCATGATTAAAATAGTATTTTACTTTGTAAACAATATATAAAATTACTAGTGTCTAGCTGTGTAGACCTCCTCTACAAATACCTATCACTATCTATATTCCAAATTCCCATACAATAGTATTGAAAATTCATGGTAACAATAGAAAAATCCTATCAAATTCTAATATCATAGCTACTATGGAATATCCATAGAAATTACTTTGAACCAAAATCATAAATCCACACATACCCTAAAAATAAAAACCACCACAATTAGCATTAATAACATAAAAAATCAATAAAACTAGAGGTGAAAATTCCAAAGAATAACTTATAGTGAGCCTATGAAATTGCAATTTTTCCATTAGACTAATGATAGTAAAAGAACAAAAAAATATGTATACCATGAAATGAAATTTTAAATCTATTATTTCTTTATTTAAGAGAAATATGTATAATATAATAGGGTACCATAAAACATAAAAAGAAATATAAAATCTTTCAATATTTTATTAAAAAAATATCAAGGAATGTATGATGTTCTAACCTTTTATGTAATATTACCAATGATATCTATGAATATCTAATGATCCTATTAGAAGGAAAGATACATAAAAAATATATTAATCTTGAAAATAAATTCATGTGAGGAAATTCTATTGAAAATTCCATTAAAATTAAAAAGATGTTCATATATATCCATGTAGAGAGATGTTGTACACATGTTAAGTGGTTGATGTTGGGATTATTTGAAATTAAGTAAATGGTTTAAAGGGTAAATCATTTATGTTGAAATTTCAGATAACCACTGATTCAATGTCAACATGTAACTATAAAATATTTATTAAAATTATAGGATGGAAGTTCACAGATGGTGGTAGATTTGTTCTGAACTACCTGACCATGTGTGAGTAATGCAGTATATGAAGCATAAGTGAATGGTTGTAGAATTCAGTTATGATGTGCATGGAATCCATATTTGGAAAAATAAATATTATAGTCCACTACCTTTCATAACAGTTAAATAGAATAACCCATATAATAATCTTTTTTATTCCATGTACAGTTTTTGTATGGACATCATATTCTTCATTAGATAAAGAGAGATAAAAACAAATATCTTGAGAAAAATATAATATGGTCATTATAGTATGTAAATCCATACGCTAAAAAAAATAAAATTCATTAAAATTGATGGTGTTACTATAATATTGGTTTGTAATAACTTATAAATTGAAAATTAGTGCTCTCATTTTCTATAGTAATATATCAAAACTTACTACCAGTAGTGTATAATCTTCAATGAGAGTATTTTAGAAGATTTTTTTTCTTGATTTATTACTTTATGATAGAGTATTTTACATGATAATAGACATTTATAGTTATATTTTTACTTAGGATTCATATCGTATGAGAAAGAAGGGGTCATAATAGCACCATGAAGCTTTGTTTCTTGATCTAATGACTACTGCACAATTTTAAAATATAGAAATAGGCGTGAAGTTTTGTGTTCTGATCACTTATGAATATGATTTCTTGTCTTCTACAGTTAAAATGTTTTTATATTGTCTGGAATAATTTCCATCATATTTTACATGGTTAGAAATGTGTACATACCATATGCAGAAAATCATTGTCTATAATGATTGTCATATAGCTAGAGGATCACTTTGTAATTAGAGAGACTGCATTTTCTGAAGTATTGTGGGGGATGAAGAATATTCTATGAATCAATGTATGTCGAATGGGTTGTATTTTATTAATGGGGTTTAAATGTTACAATGGAGGGTTTTTGTAGGTTTTTTCTTTGAACATAAAATCTTACACCCTCTATGATATGGAGGAGATGCCAATTTTAATGAATAAATAATGCACTAGTTTTATTTGATGGTTGTTCTTATAATCTATAATATACATATTTCATATACAATGATATTTGAAAATGGATTCTACTATGTATGAAAGGATTTGACCTGGTGAATATTCTTATATGTAAGAAATGATAGTATGGCTAATAAATTGAGTTTACAAGATATTAATAGGAAATATGTTTATATTAGGTGTCATATTTTATTCTATGTATGTCATCATCTATGCTAAAATCATTTTTAAGGGTCCAATACATGGAGATATTAGATAGTCACACTTTTTCTTGCATTAACCTTAGTGTAAATTATAATTTTATTTCTGCATAATACATTATCAACATCTATAAATTTCAATTTATCATTATGAAAAATCAAATCATCATTTCCTTGAGCATGTAAACGAAATTCCAAGCATGTTAGCAAAAATGTTGATTTTCTATATCTTATATAAACTGTTTATTTAGGACATTATGTCTAAGTGTTTTTTAAGGAATGGAAGAAGTCATTTTTTAACAACACATATCACAAGTTAAAAATAATATATTCACATTTCCATAAGAAACAAAAACAAAAACAATTATATATAAATAATTTTAACTTATATTTAAAATTTATAATTATTTTAGACATTTCCTAATCTTAGTAACTTTAGTTCAAAAAATTATTTTCCAAATATTAGACATCACTATTAGTGATGCTAGTATAATTGTTTCTCATAAAACTTCAGGATTTAAAATATCATATGTTAGATATATTTATATTTTTTAATAATGTTAATCCTTATCATAAAATTCAAAAAAATGATACAAATATATTAATAATTAAATCATATTAGGGAGAGAATGGAACTTGAGAAAAATATACTCGTAAAAAATTCATACCATATGAAATCCCCACCTGTACATTGTCATCTTTACAACAACCTTCCATGATTTACATTCTTTCACTACTGAAAACAAATCATATACCCATAGTTCTAAATTGTGGTTATAGCCCATAAAACCATGGGTATAGGCTATACCCATGGTTTTATAAATTGTTAATAATAAAGATGTTACTATAGATCTATACCCACATTTTCTATAGAAAACATGGGTATGGACTTGGTGATTTTCATAATATCGACGGTTTTAGTTAAATAGTGTGTATAGCATGTCCCGCTAGGAATGATATACACACAGTTCAATGAACCATGGGTGTAGCTAGTTTTCCCAAACTGGTGGAAACAACCCATAAAGCCAATAATGACCCTGTAAACAAAATAAAAATCATAGTAAACATTCAATAAAATACATATATTGTATATTTAGCATTCATCCAACTGATTCTAATAATTTTTAATCCGTTTAAAAACTATAACATAAATATATATCCATATAACCATTCAATTCATGTAATTAAAAAACATTGACATGTATTTTTACTACTAACTCAAAAATGGAAGGGATAAATATCTCCCCCATCACAAAAATCCTCATCCACATCACCATCAGAAACATCCTTATCACCACCACCACCGAAAAAATCGTCTAGAGCACCAGCATCATCATCATCATCATCACCACATCCACCACCAGAAGCAATATCATCAGCTCAACTGCCACTAGGACCCTCATTTAAATCACTCAGGGAAACTTATAATGAGGGAATTGATTCCATAAAAGTATAAAAAATAGAATCAGTCTCTTATGGATGTTATGGACATATATCTAACATAGATTTCATGAACTTTTTGGTGATCAGTTCAACTCTTCCATGCTCCTGTATAGCTATTTTATGGACTTAGCTACTTCCGCATGTTCATTATTCAACTCAATGGTGTGAGAGAGGATAAACGTTCAAAAAAATTTTGGATATGGATTTACTAAAATAAAAAGGTTTTTATGTGTGTTGGATTGAGAATAATTGGTTCCCTTTATAAGAGAAGGTATGGTCACTCTTGGAATTTCACAAAATAATAAAATATAATAAGACTATTATTGGTCCAATTACTTTAAAATTGACAATAAATGCATAGGGGTGGAATTTTAGACATATTTATCCCCTTATTATTATTTAATATTTCTATGATTTTTAAATATTTTAATAAAATATTCATTCCATAAAATATCATTATTTTCAAATTTGATATTATTCATTACATTGACATTAGAAACATCAAGACAACAAGTGAAATTTAAACTAACTATTTTATTATATCATAAACATGTCAAGGTAATCAATAAAATTTTTATATCATGTTAATTATATAAAATTATATTTATTTTTATATTTTTAATATCATTTATTTTATTTTTTTCAATTAATAAAATAATTATTGCATCAATGTTGTGAAATCATTTAAGGTAATTATTTATTCCATAAAAATTAAAAATAAATCATCATGATGAAGAAAAAAATCTTTCATTAAAAAACTATTTATGTTAAAATATATATTTTAGATAACTACATATTTAAAATATTAGACTTATTAAAAACAAGAGTTTGACATCTTTGGCGTTTTATTAAATAAAATATTATAAAGGTCATAATGTCAAAAAAGTTCCTCAAAAAGGACATACATTCGACCCATGGATCATTATGTTAAAAAATATAGTTGTGTAATAGAATTAGGGAAAGGTTTAGGGTTATTTTATAGTCCTTATCATTTTAATTTTGTTTTTTTTAAATCATTTTATTGATTTTTATTCTGTTTGAACAAGCTATATATCTATGTTTCATATGTGTTAAATGTAGTTATTTTATATGTAAAAATTAGAAAAAGTATAATATAATAAAATTAAATTAATTAGGCTAAATATAATCTTATATATTTTTTCATTATGTATTTTTACTCATATTAATGTTAGGACAACTTATTCAATTTTTTAATTTGACTTCTCTTTCCTTATGCAATTATTAAACAATTATTTGGATATAAATCTTGTAATATAAATCTAAAATTTTAAATTATTAGTCTAAAAAATAATTTATAAATTATATTTAATTAAAAATATTAAAAAAACTTTATACCTTTCAATTATAATCTATAATACACCGAATCTTAATTTTACAGTGCTGTAAAAGCACTATGTCAACACTGAAAAAGATTTTCATATTTATCAAGAGATAAATTATAATTTACATGTTATTATATTATTTTTGTGTTATATTTATATTATAATGTCAAACATAATTCATTAAATAATTTTAATAATTTATATATCATAATATTGTCTTGACGATGTCACAAAAGACACCATATTTTATAAGAGTATATTTTTTACTTTTCACTAAAATTTAAGCTTTTTCAGAAAATTATCAAAATTTTACCATAGAATAGTTTTTATATGATTATTTAAAAAATTAATTTCATTTTATCAAATAGATTTTCTAGAACTTACATAAATTAATTTTAATATTCACTCATGAAAAGAAGAAAACATCATTTCTGAAGAAAACGTATTCTTGAAGAATAAAATGATTTTACTAAAAAATATTTTTATAATTTTATAATAATTTACCAATAATTTAATATTGATTTTTAAATTTATATTTATTTCATAAATTAGTTATTACTATTCAGACCCACCTATTTAACGACTATCTTATAATAGTTAAATTTAAATAATAAAATTTAAGATTTTTATTTAAGCTTGATGTGGTGTATCTTGTATGTTACCGAACATACTGTTCCCTTTTAAAATCAAAATTTGTTAAATTCTCCCCCCCTCCTTAAAAATTTTCATCCTCACAATTTTAACTTGGGATCAATAACTAGGGGCTTCACATTTCAAAATACCTTTCTTGAAATCCCATATTATAAGGAGAGTAAGAAAAGATCAAAATCATATGAGAGAAAAGGAAGTATGAACATAGGGAAATATATTTAATTAGAGGGAATAATTTTCCCCATTTAATCAATTTCTACCATAAACTCATCTTCAGCTCTAAATGATGAGTATGAATTTATCTTTCCTAAAACATTAAAACTAACTTATATTGATCACAAAATACATAGAAAGATAATAATATATTCCTCAATTCCTTAGAAATTAACCAAAACCATAATGGTTTGGATAAGATAATAAAATTATCAAAAATTAATAAACCATTATATAAAGAAAAACTATTTTAATATCTAAAATTCAATAGTAAAACACAAAGTTCAACATAGATCATTCAATTCATAATTATCCATAAAATTCCTCAAAAATACTCTATACTAATATTGAAACCTAAAAATTAAAAGTATTAGGTCATATAGTCTTACAAGAATAATTTCAACATTTATCTCTAAATAACATCAATGAATCTGAAATTATCAGACCTAAATTTAATTTTTCTATGTTGATAATCTCCAATATATGCTAATCATTCCTATAAATAACCTGAATCACCATAAATCCCAAATAAAATAATATATGTATCCGAAATAAAATTAAATATTTATTCCTCAAAAAAACCTAGAGTATTCTATTAACCTTAATCATATAGGTTTCCTAAATTAGTGAAAATATTTCAAAATAACAATAATAACCAAATCAATTTCCAATCCCATGTTTATATATATGATAAAACATATGTTCCAAAAATGAACATATCACTTATCCATGATATAGTTTCAATAAAGTAAAATAATTTCATATTAACCATGACATCGCATAGGCCATTGATAGGTGATTCACCCTTTTCTCCCTTCATTTGTGAGATCAAACATTGCGACCTTTCCATATGCAATAGGTTATCACCTGATCTTCATGTTTCCTTTTTTCTAAATATATATTAATATAATCCTCATAAAATTCCAAAAATATAATAAAAATACTAAAAATAACAAAAATATATTCAATATTAATGAAAAAAATTTAAACTTGAAGGTTATATCATACCTTTCATTTTAAATACCAAAATATAAGAACCCATAATTACCTCAAAATCAAAAAACAGTTAAACCCTAAAGGTTATACATACCTTTAAACTTATTTCCAAAAAATAAAAATTTCATACCATTTTTCACATGATAAACCTAAGGGTTACATATACCTCAACCCAATAAAATGTCTCCCAAGATCTCATTAATCACCATAAAATTTCATAACTTAATGCCACAAAAGGGATTTATAAGACATTGAACTTATATTAAAACATAAAATTATAAACCCATGATTATATCCATCACTCTTAATATAACCTCTCATGAAAAAATATTAATCTCAAAAATTTTATAAACCCTCCTCTGATAGAAACTGTAAGGACCCGACCTTAAACATTATATATTCTAGTGTTTTTGAAATATAGTTCACCTCTTAAAAATTCCATGGATCCTTTCAGTTTATTTTTTTAGAGAATTAGGTAAAAAAATAACAAATTAAAACCATATATTAAAATTAGAAACTTATACTCTATATCTATTTTCAACCAAGAAAAACTTTATTAAAATAAAACATGTGTTCTTTTCAGGATAAATCTTTACAATTGTTTTGTTAACCTAATCCTTATCCCTAATCATCCATAAACACTATGAAAAACATTTTTAAAAAAAATTATGAGAAAAAAAAGAATATTAAGGTACATAAAAAAGTAAATACATCATTAGTACATAAATACTTATAAAAAAATTCATTATTCAAAATAAAAATTGGGCTCAACGAATCATTATCTTACCCAAGAAATCCCTTTTTCTCCACAAATAATTCCATAAAACATTTCATAAGAAATATTAGAGGCAAAATAAAATCTATACAGTTTTCTTTGAAAACATAATAAAATCATGAAAACTTTTTCACAAAGTTATACTTTTCACCCTAAAGAAGTAACATATGCTTTCCCTTGAGCATAAAATCAATAACAAACATTATGAAAAAATGAATTTTTTTATAAAAATAAAAAGTTTAAATAAATCATATTGGTAATTTTCAGTATAATTTTATTATGATACTTAATTATTATATAAACCTCGTGTCTATAATGAAATATCCCTCATGGTTATACTTTACATAACTGCCGTGGTTATAATTGAATGTAACCATGGATGTTACACTTAGATTAACCATCATGATCAACTTACAACATACATAATACATATTAGGGATTTAAAGTAACCACTCATATTTAAAGTATAACATAACCATCCATATTTATAAAAAAATCCCAATAATGATATAATAGTCATAAAACATGAATCCTTGCATCATGAAAACATTCCTTGAGGGAAAACACTTATTTTAAAGGAATACTGGGCACATACAAAAGAATTTTTTTTAAATAACCATTTAATATTGTTAATAAATCCTCAAAACATTAAGTAATCATGAAAGTGGGAAAATATACTCATGTATTTTAATTTAAAAAACATTTATTTTGACTTTTTGTAAAAATAAACATTAAAATAATGTTTTTAGAACAAAGTCTCTCACAGAAAAGCTTAAAAAGATTCATTTTTTAAAACATTTTAGGGAAATTTAAAAAATAAAATTTTAAAACATTCATTTACTTATAGATAAATTCATAAAAATAATTTAAAATATTATATGAAAAAAAAAATTTAGAAAATAAATTTTTAAGACATTTAAAATGAGGGTTTTTAGTTAAAGAGACCCTTAACTTGAGTTTGAATTGTCACATATATTATTTATCATTCTAAATAATAAAATTAAGTCAATTATTTAATTTATTGATAAAATATTTGATGTTTATTATTCATTTTATTTAATTTATTACCATGTTATAAAAATTACATAATTATTTTAGTTTATGTCGAATGCTTTGATGGTATTTAGTTTAAAAGACCAGAATGACTTTAGTGGGATGACTATAGTCAAAGAGGTCAACATTTCATCATAAAAATAAAAATATTAATGAAATAATAATCACTTTTATGTATTAATTATACTTTTAAATCCATACATGAAATATGGTTATGAAACATCATCTATTTTATAATCCTAGAGATGATAGGTCATACGTACGTCAGAGTAACACTTCCTTTTTTCAGTGATCATTATGGAAGGAAGGTAAGTGTTTTTTATCTTTAGTTAATTATAATAACATAATTAATATTATATTAATTCTCTAAATATACTTATTCATATAATTAATTTGATTTAGTGTTGAAAAATGAATCACATCATTTTGTGGAGTTGTTAGTCCACACGTACGCACGAATGATGTTATCATTTTCCTATGCATGAAACGGTAAGAACACAAATGATATATTATATTTTTATAATGATATATAGGTCATTAATATCTTATATAAACATTAATTATGTCATTATAATTTTTTCATAATAGATGGTGTTGGAAAATTAATTACATCGGTTCGCGATGTGGCAACCCTCCATACACATGAATGATGAATTCTTTTCCCATTTAATGGAAGTGAAGATGGTTATAGGTCATACCAGTGAAATAATAACATATAAGTATATTTATTATACTTTAGTAATTATTTTATAAAGTTTTCATAAAATTTTTGGGATGTGAAAGAATAAACAAAATAGAAATGCTCGATTAAAAATTATATCTCTTCTATGGAAAATCTCTCGTACTTAACACATTATCACCATTAAGTTTGGTGTTAATAAGAAACCAAGACCTCCAAAATGTTGGAAGGGACTCTAGGAAACTATTTATTTGAAGATTTTATGAACCAAAATGTTTTTTAAGTGTGTATTATTGAGAAGAAGATGAGCCCTTTTATAAGAGAGGGGAGGGAAACTCTTGGAATTTCCCAAAATATTAAAATATAATTATATATTCTAGATAAAAAACATAAAAATGGTGTATAAATTCATAAGGGAAGTAATTTTAGACCATATATTATCCCCATTTTTCTTATTTAATATTTTTAATATTTTTATATAGTCTAATAAAATATTAATTCTATAAAATGTTATTATTGTCAAAATTGATACTATTCATTACATTGGCATTAAAAACTTCAATACAATAAGTTAAATTTGAATAAACTATTATATTATATCCAAAAAATTTCAATTTCATCAATAAATTTTTTTATCACATTAATTATATAAAATTTTATTTATTTTAGTATCTTTAATTTCATTATTTAGATTTTTTCCATTAATTAAATAATTACTCCATCAGTATTGTGAAAACATTAAAGGTATTATTTATTCCCTAAAAATTGAAAATAAATAATCATTATGAATATACATATTTTTAATTTAAAAATACTATTTATTGTTGAACATATATTCTAGATGACCACATATAAAAAATAATACACTTATTAAAAATAAGAGCAAGACATCTTGGACTTCTCTTTAAATAAAATACTATAAAAGTCATGATATCAACCGAGTGGATCCAAAATTTCATAAATTCTACCCATGGATGATTATGGAATAAATTTAATCATAAAATATAATTTTTGGAAGGTATAGGGTCATTTCATAGTCCTTCTAATTTAAATTTTATATTTTTTAAATCACTTTATTCATTTTTCTTATTTTTTCACAAGCATTGCGTTAGTGATGAATAAGCATTAAAGGTAATTATTTCATACATAAAAAGTAAAAATAAATTAATATTATAAAAACGAATTATTAATTCACAAGATAATACTTTATAATTAGTCATTATGTACATTAAATTGTATCCTTTTCAAGCCAACTTATTTAATTTGTTAACTTGACTTTTATTTCTTTATATAATCGTTACACAATTATTTGGATAATATTCTTGTTATATAACTAAAAAATTAAAAACTTTTTGTATAAATCATCTTCTACATATTTTATTTAAAAAAAGGTCATGAATGAAAATCAACATCTCAATTATAATCTTTAATACACGTAATTTTACTTTTCCATTGTTGTGAAAGTAGTGTGTCAACACTAAAAATTATTTTCATATTTATCATGAAATAAATTATAATTTACATTTTATAAAAAAAATTTTGAATGATATTTATATTATAATATCATAATTGAATTATTAAATAATTATAATAAATTTTTATATAATAATTCTGTCTTGATGATATCACAAAAGATACCAAATTTTATAAAAAATTATATTTTTTATTATTCCCCAAAATTTTAAATTTTTCAGAAAATTATAAAAATTTCACCAAAGAATAATTTTTATATGATTAATTAAAAAATTAATTTCATTTTTTGAAATAATATTTTTAAAACATCTAAAAAATAATTATAATGTTCACTCATAAAAAGAATATAAACACATTTCTGAAGAAAACGTATTCTTGGAGAATAAAATGACTTTACTAAAAATTAGGTAATTATTTTATAATAATTTACCAATACATTAATAATGATTTGAAAAAATTTATTTATTTAATAAATCATTTATTCATATCCATACCTTCCAATTTAATAGATGGGTTATAATAGTCAAATTAAAATAATAAAATATTAGTTGTTCTTTTAAGATCGATATGGCATTTCTTGTACGCTATAAAACATAGAATTTCCTTTGAAAAAAAGTAGGTTTCTATATGTAATTAATCTTATAGATTCATATTTTAATTAATTTTGTAACCTATTAAGGTTTATTTATTCATTTTCAATATTCTTTCACTTAATATTTTTTATTCATTTTTAATATTTATTAAGTTTTATGTTTTTTTTGGAATTTAATAATTTTCTAATATTTATTTATAATTATTTATTTACCATGTCTTAATAATTTTAATTTGTAAAAATATTCATTTAAATATATATTCATTTTTAATTTTCTTAATAATTTATCTAATTAATAATACTTATCCATTTTTTAATATTTTTTATGTTTTTATTTTTAATTATTCATTTTCACCAATTTTTTACGTTCTTTAATTTTTTATTATATATTCATTAATGATGTTTTTTTTTACTTTTTTTTATAATTAATTCATTTTAAATGTATATTTTTTAAATATATTTGAATTTTTTTTAATATTTTTTATCGACACTTAAAAATAGATGATATATATAGGTTTTTTTAGTGCTAAAATAATAAGTGCTGATAAAAGTCATCTTTATCAACGCCAATTGAAAGTTTATGATAAAAACCTTCATAGTCATATAAAATTGACCCTAACAGAACTCACTTCATCGTGATGTTCAAGCTGTCGTGGAGTTCAACCTCATACACCACTCCCCCTCAAACTTCTTAGATGAATCAAGCCTCTCAAGACCTAAGGTATATGATTATTTCTACTACTCTTTAGTTGAACTTATATCAATAGTTCAACATCAGAAATAATTTCATGTTCCACTAAAAATAATGTGTCTGAAAACTATCGAGTTATAGTGAGAAGGAAAATTATAGGATTATCATCACCTAAATTCCATTCCCTCATATGACAGGGCCTATTTTTCTAGTCTCTGAAATTAGATGAAGGACCCCAACCACATGAAGCAGTCACATGAAACTTCTTCAAAAGTATTCCATTTTTTTATTTGTTTCTGACGCTTTCTCCGGGGCGCGCACTTCCGTCTGGAGGACGCGTTGACTGTTTCCCCGCATTCCCACTTTCCAAAGGTGGGTAGCATCCGTCGCTTATTTAGGGAAGTTCTCTATTTGATCGAAATGGGATGAGGGGATGCCGGTCTCTCCTTCCTTGTATTCCTCATCAGAATTTGATACCTAGTTCAGGTCTCCCTTATAGATTAAGATGTTGTTTTTGAAACTCTTCCCAGTGCCATGCTTTTATGGATTCCAGTTAATTACACTGCTTCTGTTGAGACATTCAACAGGGTTCGGTCAGGGTAGTAACCTTTGGTTTGGGGATTAGTCACATTTGGACATCACTGGCATGTCTGGACGCTGGAACACAGACACATCTGGTTTTCTTCCCCTTATGACAGGGCTTCTCGGGGGTGCGTAGGCCCGAGGCATCCCACGTCAAATGTAGGGAATTATATGCCATATGCATGTCTTTGAGGTATTCCTCAGCTTCCCAGGTTTTACATATGATACTTCATGGGTTTAATGTCTAGCGGAGATGGATCAGACTAATCATAACACTGACGAGAGTGGATTAGGTGGGTGCAACCTCAGAAGAGAGAGAGATCACTGATACTGGGGATAACGCTTGGTCAGTTACCCGATTACTGCAAGGAGCAGTGAGAAAATGGGATAGAAAGATCCTACCAGGATGTGGTGTCCTGGGTGACAATGAGGGTGGATGATAGAGGGAATGAGATGGAACCAATGTGATTACATTGGTGATTTTGGGCTTGAGTCTCGAAGGGACTTCCTACGTATCCCTGTGGTAGGGAATCAAAGTTTGCGTGGTTCGGTGGGGCGGTGCAACACCTAAAGAAGCAACCCCTATGGATGGGACCTAGAGGAAGTGGAAACTCTTGGTTGGAGCATGAATCTAGGTTGTGCAAAGAGGACAACAAACTTGCGACATGCTAGGGCTTATGCACGGTTAACGGCCCGAGTTGGTCTGACGCTCAAGGGGTAGACCAAAGATGTGGGTCCCAATAGGGGGGACACCAATGTTTACCAGTGTTTGGGCGGGACCTCAGAGAGGCTTCCTACATACCTTTTCTAGGAGATAGGGATCAAACCTACATAGTTCATCTGACGACGGCTTATCGTCGATCGGAGGCTTCAACAGCTTACTGTTGATTGAGAACTTCAATGGATTACTGTTGAATAAGGCCATCATGGCTTACTGCCAAATGGAGGGGTCACAACGGCTCACTACTACATGGGGTCACAATGGCTTACTGCTGTATGGGGTCCCAATGGATTACCACTATATGGGGTTGAACCTCATGGAGGGTTCCTACATACCCTACCTTAGCAAGGATCAAACCTACGTAGTTCATTTGGGTACAGTTTAACGTCATGCGGGATGAAAAGGAGGAAAGTTGTTTATCATCATGTGGGATGAAGGTGGGCCGATGCGAGGGGGTCGGAACCGGGTTGTTGGGATTGAACCTCAGGGAGGTTTCATACGTACCTTTCATATCAAGGATCAAATTCATCAATGGGGCTTGCTGCACCGATGAGAAGATGGTCAGGACCAATGTTGTTGGGCTTGAACCTCAGGGAGGCATCCTACATAGCCTTCCTTGGCAAGGATCAAAGATTGTGTAGTTCGGTATGGGTGTGTTGAACCGACGTGAAGGGGTTTTGAAACCACTTTTTGTTGATCTTGAGCCTCATGGAGTATTTCTATGTACCTTGCCTTAGCAAGGATCAAAGTCCATGTAGTTCAGAAATGGTGTGGGGCTTACACTCTAGGCTGCCCAAGGATGGTGTGGTGAACCAACGTGAAGTGTTCGGGACCACTAGGTGTTGGGATTGAACCTCAGGGAGGCCTCCTATCTACCTTTCCTTAATAAGCATCAAAGTCCACATAGTTTAGTATGGGGCTTGGTGCACCAACGTGAAGATGGTCGGGACCAAATCTTGTTGGGATTGAACCTCGAGGAGGCATCCTATGTACCATGCCTTGGCAAGGGTCAAAGTTTACATATTTTGGGATGGGTGTGGAGCTTACACTCTAGGATGCCCAAGGATGGTGTCCTTGTCGATACATACTCTAATCCCACATGAGTCACACTCAGTGTGAGAAACAAGAGGCAGCAAAGACCTGACGATCATGTTATGAAAGGTGTGTCTGTGGGAAGTGGAGTGGGTCTTAAGCATGGTTAGAGTCCCAAATAAGAAACAGTGGCTTACGCGTGGTTAGTGGCCCAAAGAGATGAATATTTGGACTTACTCCAGGATGGAGGCCCAGACGGCGACAAATCTCAGAGGGAGAGGTATTTGGCACCAAAGAAGAGAGGAGGATCAGGGATGCTACCTCTCGCAAGAAAGGAAAAGGGATTACACTAGGATAGTTTCCCTTTCCCCGCAGACATACGCCACTCTGATAAAGATGATCTCATTCCATGTGAGAAATTATTCACTCTCGTGGAGACCATTGGGGATGCATAAAATCCAATACGGGACACCCTGCATGCAATACATGGGGTGAGGATATAGTTTAACATCATGTGCTAAGGATGAAGGTGTTTGGAAGTTTAACTTCTGATAGCTTGGACGAGGTGGGTTCACTCTGCACCCCTAGGACTTACATAACTGATACCTTCCCACCCTCGGGTGAGGGAAGGCATCAACAATGCCATGATGAGGGGGTGTTAGGGAGTGATCCATTGAGGGGTCCACGTTAGCCTGGCTATACGAAGAAGCAATATCCATTAGCGTGCCTATGAAAAGAAGCATGAGGCAAAGCAACACAACAAGAAACATTGACCAAGTGATCTTGAAATTTCTTAATGAAAACCTGAAGCGCCGCATGGGAAAAGAAATTTTAGAGAAAAGGGGTTCATAGGTAGAAGAATTTTGAAGCTCTAGTGCTCCATGAAGTGGAGGGGATTCTCAAAGGGGTGTGCTTTGCGAAGTGAAGTGGCCTAGCCTAGGCATAAGGCATAGGTGCATATGGAAGGTGCTTCACAAAGTAGAAATGTATTCATGGATTAGTGATGCAGGAAGCAAGGGTGCCATGAAAATAATATTATTGTGAATTGATGTGCTTCGTGAAGCACAGTGACCCCACCTTAGCGTGTGGGTCACATGTGCACGAAGGGTACATCACAATGTATAAACACTCCGCGATGACCTGAGTCCCCTTGGGGATCCCCCTCCTTTGTGGAGGCCCGTGGGCTCTGCGAGGGGAATCCCTCTTGGAAGAGGGGTTGAATTTATGCAAAGGGAGAGGCACTTTAGGATGCAAAAGTACCTTGAAGAGCTCACAGCTCGAAGAGTTGAGAGTGCTTCGTGATTTCGGAGATCATAAAGTGAAAGGTCGGAGGATCCATCCTTTGGGCTCCAGGGGAGCCTGGTATTTATTGGCCAGAGGTGTCGTGAAGCAGAGCTCGCTCCGCGTGAAGATAGAGCTTGCTCCGCGATGGGCTCGTGAATGTCAAATCGGATCATAGAGCATCCCGCCTCCTGGCTCCGCGGTGGGTTCACAAACATCAAAGGGGTTCACGGAGCATCCCACCTTCTAGCTTCGTGGTAGGTTCGTGAATGTTAAATCTGTTTGCAGAGCATCCCTCCTCCTGGCTACGCGGTGGGTTCCCGAACGTCTAAAGGGTTTACAGAGCATCCTGCCTCCTAGATCTGTGATGGGTTCGTGAACGTAAAATGGTTTCACGAAGCATCCCATCTCCTGGATCCACAATGGGTTTGCCAAGGGTATATTTGCACCGGCTATGGGGCCACGACAGACCTCCATGAACGGTCTTCGTGAGGCAACCCCTAATGCTTTCTTTTTTTTGTTCATCCCAAATTTTTGTGCCAACAAATTCCCCCCCCCCCCCCCCTCAGACTAGAAGTTAAGGAGAAAGTGAGGGTCATTTGACAAAATCCCCGGTCGATCACGAATCTGACTCTCGAAAGAGGCTCACGAAGCGAAGCGACGATGTGTGGGTGGAGCATGCCGCAGAGCTCACCGTGGTTGGACGTGCCGCGAAGCTTGAGTGGTTCTCACCTATAAATAGGGGAGATGGCCTCTCTTTTTTCCTTTCTCTTATCCACATTTTTTTCTTTTTTCATGCTTGATTTGTGATGCTCCGCGTACTCCGCGAATCAGGTCTTCTTCTTCGTGGTGCACAACGTGTCTTTGACATCACGTCGGAGTGCTTTGCAACCTATGTTGGATGGTCGGGGTAGGGCTCTGCAAACATCCTTCGCGAAAGAGCTCTGCCAACTTGCTCCAAAAATGAGCTTCGCGAACCAAACTAAAGAAAATATAAAATCAAAAATTAAATGGCTCATCAAGATGCTTCTAGGGGGTCCATGCAGATGTTGCCTGAAGGGAGGAGATGGCGATCATCTTGGGTCTAGGGGAGTTGGTACGAAGCCACTCTAACCATGATTCATTGGTTCAGCTGCTGATGGAAAGCCATAGTAATTATCCACTATGTAAGAGGCTGCCTCTATATGGATTGGGGCTGAGGGATGATGTCTTCATCCCGGAAGCAAGCAGAGATGAGCCAGCTTACTGGTTCAGGATCATGGTGTGCTAGTGCCAGTGGTTCAGGGCGGCTGATGGCCATGCTAGGGAGTACTTCCCACCTTTCAATGATGACTGCCTATAAAATCATCTGAACAACATTGATTGGAAGGGGCTGAAGTCGGAGACATCCCCCCTCCCTCTGTACCACACTATCTTGAAGGAATCACTAAGGAACCCAGAAAAGGGGTGGTCCGATGAGTGGGATCTTCACCAAGGAAGCAACTTCACAGATGACTGGGCCTAGGACTACTGGGTAGGTGCCTTGTGTGAAGATTTTGTGGAAGAGGTGAGAAGAGTGGGCCTATATGAGGTGTCTTGGGCTTCCTAGTTCCATATCTACCAACCGAAGCAGTTGATGCCATAGTTTTTGAGCAGGTGGTCATCAAGGACCAAAATCTTCCACTTACACCACAGAGAGGTCGGCATCATTTTATGGGATGTGCATTAGATCTCGGGATTCCCAATACTGGGAGCGATGTATGATGAATTTATCCTTGTTATGGGTGCATGGGGGGATCTGGAGTAGATTCCACCACTGGTGATGGAACCAATGAACCTAGTACCAGGGGAGGACAAGAAATCAGTGTCGGACCTCCATTTCAGACGATGGTTTAAGCAGTTCCTAAACATCATAGAGGATAGGCGGTTTCTGTTGAGGCCTCAGACTTGCCTGAAGGGGGCTCAATGAGACAAGGAACACTCGTATTAGAGGCTCTTGGAGGACATCCAGTGGAGAACCTAGGGATTCAGTGTCAGCATTGAGTAGAAATCGGTAGTCATGCTGGCAGCGTTCATCGTGTCTCTCGTATGTGGTTGGATCCTGCTTGTGAGGGATAAAAACATGGGCGTGTGACCAAGAACATTTATCATGGAATCCAAGGTGGCGAATGTAGGGTGGGTGAACCTCGGAATCCTGATTCTCGCCAATCTGTACAAGATTATATGGCATATCAGTGATGGGAAGAGTCCACAAAGGATATGCGGGTCATTCCATCTCCTGTATGGGTGGATAGAGGCACACATCAGGGGGGGTCTATGAATATCCAAACCCCATATCCCCTCTTAGATCAAACTTCCACCTGTCCATCATGAATTCCATAGGAAGCTTTCCAAACAAGCTGATTGAGCAAGAGGAATTGAACCATGTGTGGAAGGCAGAGGAATTCAACTTTCATCTATTCATGCTTCCAACAGGTTCTTTTACTAAGGATGTCCAAGTAACAGAAGAGAAACAGTCCTATCTCCCGGCCTTTTGAGGTGGAGTGCTGGGGGAAAGAGTGGATCGTGAGCCCCACTATGAGTTGTATTCCTCACACCGATTTTTAAGGCAATTTCAGTGTATGCAATGACTGACCCCATAGGTCTATTTAGGGGTGCACCAAGAGGAACATCCATGTGTGATGAGGAAAATGTATCTCATGTTCACAAGGGAAGACGGGAATATGCAGAACGAGTTGCCTCCACCCACTGCCATCTTCGAGTTGGTGAAGGAGTACGCCAAATACTGGGAGGCATCCTACCCGGGAGAGATGCTAAAGAAACCAACAATTTAGGTTGGTGATGGTGTGTCTCCCCAACCCCAAGGTCACGGTTGAAATATGGAAAGTACATCCCGCGGTGGCAGGGCTATCATGGAGGCGAGGCCTGCACCAGTTGAGTGGGAGGCGGTGGTGGTAGATCCAGCAACGGCAGCAGACCCAGTGGTCTCGGAAGAGCAGAGCTATCTGGAGGGGAGGTCACCGAGAGGATTCCGTAGAATATCCACTCGGGCTCTGGGGATGTGGTTGCGCCACATAGACATGCCGGAGAATGTTGTCTTTATGGAGGCTTGGGACATTTGGGAATTCAACAGGAAATTCCTCGGGTTGTCTGAGATGTGGCAACACTGGAACCATCCTGGGGTGGATTTTTCGAGGATAGGACCTATCAGGGCCAGCTTTGTGGTATCCTAGGCGTAGGTGGAGCAATACCTGGCCGATTTGGAGGACTTTATCCACTCTCGGGGTTCCCCACGTCCAATGACAGACCGGGTGAGGGTGTTGTTGGATCAAACAACTCCCCTGTAGTTGTTGGATGCTGATTTGAGTGAATGGTTCCCTCTGCCAGAAGAATCGGAAGAATCATCCTGGGGGGAGGAGGCTGGTAGAGGGAGCCCTCTAGAGGAGGGAAAGTCAGCGATCAAATCTCAGACTTTGAAGAATTTGTAGAGGACCTTGAGGTAAAAACCTGTGTCCTTTCCCTAAGATCTGTTTCTAGGCTACTTTGGACTCTTCACTGATGTTTAAACTGTGTAGGAGAGCCTCATTCACAGAACCCATTCTTGTCCCTCAATGGATGCAGATGCGATGCCTTTAGGATCCACGCTCACGGATACGGAAATTACTATATCCAGTGGGTCCAGGACATCTGAGGTGGCTCCTCCAGAGCTTCCTAATCTTCCGAAAATATATGGGGGGTCGCGTCTCGGGCTCCCAATGGCAAAAACTGAGGAACGATATGGAAAATTCAATCTATGTAAGTATTATTTACAAAACTCACAACTACTACCCATCGACCAGGCTAACTAACATCTGTGCCCTTTTGATATGAATAGTCCTTCAAAGGGCGTGGGATGCCTTGGTGAGATTGATTGGTACTCCTGGAGGCACCTTTCTTAGGGGAATGCCAGTGGCCTTGGAGGTGGATATCAGGACTAACCAAGAGGTGGTGCTCCCGATCACTAGTGCGGCCATTAGCAGGGTCGGGCCAGAAATTATTGAAGTGGGATCTGATGATGAAGATCAATCGGATAGCCCAGGTCCCACCATACCCAATAACACTCCAAATGCAGACACTGATGACGAGTTCTTGGGGTTTTTCCCTACATATAATCCTTCCATCTACCCAGACTAGGACAAGATGTCCTCTAATGAAGAGGATAGAAAAATAGTCCATCACCGATCATGGAAACCGATCAAGCGCTTCATCGATGCACCCCCAAGCACAATGGATGGATGATATGGAGAGACATCACTCATTACTGCACAAAATATGCATTGTGGGAGTGGATTCTCAGAATCCCCACATTCTTATCTGAGATCTTATGGTGGATAAGATTTAGGAGTATGACTGTGGCCTCGGTGTGGGTAGCAGCAGAGAAAAGCAGTGAACATCAAAAGGCTCCAGGAGGCTGAAAACGAGGTTCAACGGCTGTAGGTCTAGGTGGATGAGCACTCACCCTCCCTCAACACACAATCAGGGATAATATTGTTATTGAATGCCCAGGTGGCAGAGGCTAAGGAGCGCATGAATCAAGATTCTTAAGAAATGGTCGTTATTCGGACCGAAGTGGAGCGGGCCCGGATTGTGGCCGAAGAACTGCGCCCCATTTCTTTCGAGGAGGAGTGGGAGATAAACAGGTGGTAGCAAATCATGGACTCCATAAGCCAGAGGGTGGAAAAGTTGCAACTTTCTTTTGACAGGTTCAACCCGTCCATGGGAGGGATTGATCCTCGGGTGTTGTAACACTTGAAAACCATCAAACATACTTTCATGCTTTGATCATTTCACGCTGAATAGATGCATGAATTCTGTTATTTGTATTGGTTTATTTCATTCCCATCATATTCATGGAGCGTCCAACAATCAATCCCTAAGCTCACCTGGGTCAGGCCTGATGTGAGAAACAAGGGATGATCACCTTATTATTACACCCAAATATAAGAGTAAAAACCAAGCTTCTGGCATCTGGGGGTTTGAATAACCAATCTGGATTTCTGGGAAGAAAAGGGGGAGGCCCTATTTGAATATGAGGACCTCAGAAAAATTGACGTACCATCCTCCTGATGTGCTCTAGTGCATGAGAAGGGTAACTCCAGGGGCGTTGGAATTAATTTGAACATCGGGGAGTGGAATGTGTGAATCACAATACCCAAAATTCAGAAAACTGTAGGATGGCCTGACAATGAAGAATAAATTTTGACCATGTTTGAAACACAGTATCCTTATTGTGTTATCCTAAAATGGGGAAAACAAATGAGGGTCAACGGCTGACCATGTTCGAAATACGGGGCCTAACTCGAGATGTCATCCATTTTTCTTCCATAACATTGGCTCAGTACAGTAGGCGAGCCATAGGCCAAGCATCCATACTGTAATGGGGTTCTTTCAGATGTGAAAGGGGATGAGGGTATGAATAAAGGGCACACGAAGCATGGAGTTTGGAATGAAAGGTTGTTCGAATGGAGTCCAAAACTCTCGAAATTACGCCACCGTTGTGAAAACACATTAGGTGGACGTACCAGTCTGATCAGGGATCATTCTTACGTCTGGACAGGACCTCTCTGGTGAGGAAATTGACGCATCACATCCTCATCATAGGGCATCCTGAACTTGTTCAGGGTAGAGCTGCAGTTACAGGGTTCCTTGGAAGAGTTTGATCCAAGGGGATGAAAGAAGAGGGGGAACGGGACTTACGATTCATGGGGGTTGGACCCAGAGGCATGATACCTAGGAATTCCTACGTATCCCGTGAGGATGGGAATCAATCCACATATAATTATAGGAGGATGTTGTGAATTTTAACGTCTTGCAGCAAGGACACAAGGTGATCTTAGTTTATGGTCACAGAGCTTGGACCAAGGATGGTAGGGAATGTAAAAGACACATGGTGAGGTAATTATAAAACCCTGCCTGAATGAGGACCCAGAGACCATATCACCATGTGTTCCTTGGAATGGTTTTAGGTCGAGGGACCGAAAACAAAAGTTAGGTAGGGCCCTAGGCAAAGTGAACAGGCATTCCTACGTATCCTATGAGGATGAGAATCAAGTCTTACATAGTTCTAGGGATGGAATGGCAAGGTACTAGTGCCATAGACAATGAGGTCGTGCGAGTCTGGACCACACACTAAAAGAAGCGGCATATGATAGATCTTGTTTGTCCTTTAGGGTAGATGTGTTTTTTTGTGAAGTGATAAACCAATGACCTGGGGATCCCTGTGTCGCCAAAGGAATCAAGCTAGATGCTATAATTGACAAATGGTATGATCGATGAAAAATACCCAACATGATGTCCCCCCAGGTGAGGTCATCACAATGAAGTTCCATTTTTTGTCGTGCAGCCAGGATGATAATATCATAGTTTAAGGTCATGTGATGGGACCATCCATGCATTTTAACATCATGAAATAATGACGCAACAGTTTAAAGTCATGTGGGATGAGGTAGAATAGTTTAACATCATATGGTTTGGACATTAGGAGGAACATTCATGACGTGATAATGCATACCCGACATGAATGAGGATGAGGTTCACATTACACTACATGAAATTATGGGAAAGGAACCTTAGGTCGAGGGTCCAGTAAAGGTTAGAGAATAAGAGAGACTATCTCTCAGTTGAGCTAGACCCATATATGAGACGTCCGGGCATTTCTACATATCCCACAATAATGGGAATCAATCTAGACGTAGTTTTGGTTATAGGATGTATGAAGAGGTCTTAGTTTAAAGTCTTAGAGCATGGACCATGGAGAAGCATAATTCTCCCAAGTAGGCACAAACCTCGATCCGGTTACAAATCCCATGTGAGTAATAATCTATATGGGAAACAAGGGCGGAAGAGGTATTTGCAACACATGGGAGGTACACAAAAGGGGAAGTTGGTGCGGATCCCCGAATGATGCCTTACTACAACTTTGTCCCCCTAACATGCAAATGCACACTAAGGGATAGTACCAAGAGTGTCAAAATTCCACTTGGACATGATGGATTGGAAAATGATGTGAATCATGTAACTGGCATTTAAGGCTTGATGGTGTTGTTGTGATGATGGAGGATAATTGTTGACTGTGTTCGAAACACAGCATCCAAATCGTGTGACCTGAAATGGGAACAACAAATGGGGGTCAATCACTAACTGTATTAGCAACATGGGACTTGTATCAATTTGTTTCTCAAAATCCTTGAGGGCGTTGGCCTATAATGGTAGGATATCCCTTGAGCCGAGCATCCATGCCATTTGGGGGTCCCTTCGGGTGTGAAAGATAATAAAATCCCAAATGAAGGGGAACACAAGGCCTGAAAATGGGAGAAAACATGTCCAGGTAGAATCCGACATTCCAGGTTCTGAACCAGAGAACTCATGGGCACATTGGAGAATTACTGAAGAGGGTCAAGGGACCCATCTAGCAGCTCACTCGAAGAGATGAGTTTAGGAAAAGGGTGAAAATTCCACTCATGAGAGAGAGAGAGGTATGTGGTGTGGTTTCTATAAACCCGACGTGAATGAGGAAATGAGTCCATACCACACCGTATACCCCTATCCTAGAAGAATGCAAGAAAAGGGGCCAAAATGATAAGGAGATTTATAAGATATGGGGATGGACCCAAATACTAATCATTTAGGCAGTCCAACGTATCCCATAAGGATGGGAATCGCGCCATGCATAGTTCTAGAAGATGTCATGCAGTTTATCATCTCGTGACAAGGACGCAGAGTAAGGGTAAGATACCCCAACGGGGGATGTGTATAGCATAGAGAGTAACCCGACATGAATGAAGACATAAACCCATACCACACTATATAATCCTAAGTGATACCTTAGACTAGGGTCCCGGGAAGGTTGAGGGATGTTGGGGATGTTGGCCTGAAATGGTAGGAGAACCCTTAGGCTAAGTATCCATTCCATTTAGGGGTCCTTTCAGGTACAGAAGATGATGGAAACCCAAATGATGGGGCTCGCAAAGCATGTCTGGGCCTACACTCGCTGAAAGGATACTAAATAAAGGAGGTATGTCTCATGGGGATGTGTGTGGCGTGGCCAAATGACCCAACGTGAATGAGGATGTGAGTCCATATCACCCCGCAAAATCCTAGATGAGAACTCGTGTGAAGGGGCCGAAATGGCCAAGGGGCCTAGACGGCCAGCTGTAGTTGTGTGGTCATTCATACGGGTATTTCCTTATCATATCTCCTAATCCCACATAAGAAATGCTCAGTGTGGGAAACAAGGAGTAGGAATAGTCTTTCCTCACCACATAAGGGACCACCAGCTGAAATCACACTCCTACTAGAGGTAGACCAATGTTTGAAGGGATAGCAGGGCAGAATGAGCATTTACACTCCTTTTCTGGGACATGTAGTGGTGGGGACAACAAAGAAGGATGGATGTTGATTGGATTCGAGACACAACATCCACATCGTCTAACCTGTGTGAGATAATACTCAAGGGGAGACCTTGGATCTTGGGGCTGAGCCAACAGAAAAAATGTCTGGGCGGCCCTACATATCCCATGGGGATGGGAATCAAGCCACACATAGTTCTGAAAGGTACATAAAGTTTAACATAATGCGGTGAGGATGTGGGAGGATTAGAAGAATGAGGAGGTGCACATGGTGTGACCTTCGTAATCTTACTACCAATGGGGTAAAGAATCTTAGGTCTCCTCACATGGGATCCTCCGAGGGAACTACACCCAGGAGGGGTAGCTAAACGATAAGAGTGTGGGGATGGACTCAGGACGAGGCATCTGAGTGTTCCTATGTATCCCATGAGGATGGGAATCAAGCCATATGTAGTTCTTGAAGATGTAGTCTAACATCTTGCAGGATGACATACAGTTTAATGTCATGTGGGACATTTCTCAGTTTAGGGTCTTGTAAGACCAGAAAGTTTAATGTTATGTAGGACCGCAATGCAGTTTAGGGTCATGTGAGACCATAATGCAGTTTAGGATCATGTGGGACCATATAGTTTAAAGTCATGATGGACTCTACAACTCAAGAAAAGTATTTCTTTAGGAGCTTGGCATTGGTGGGAGGAGTTATACACTCACCTTCCATGGTAACCATGGAGTATTCTGCATTGGACTAAACCTAGTGAAAAATGTATGGTCCTTCCCATTTAGGCTCTAATTTGGGTGGTTTCCTGCTGGGTATCATTGGTGTTCTCAGGGAAAACACCAAGTCACCCTACAAGAAGGATCGGAGGTGAACTTTCTTGTTGAAATCTTCATCTATCTTGTTCTGATTCCATTCCAGATTGTGCATGAAATAAATCCTATTCTCATCGAGTTCTTCTAACTCAGCGAGAAGGATATCAGCTACTTTATCTGGAGCTTTCTGATCATAGAATGTTGTGTACAATGAGGGAAACTGAATCTCGATAGGTCGGACAACTTCTGTTCCATACACCAGGGAGTATGGGGTCACTTGGGTGGAATTATGAGTCATCGTCCGATAATCCCAGAGGGCATTGGGGAGCTTGTTCGGCCAACTCTTCTTATTCCGACCAACCATTTTTTGCAAAATGATAGAGAGGGTTTTGTTGAACTCCTCGATCTATCCATTTACTTGTGCATGATAGTGGGAGGTATGGTTAAAATAGATGTTGTACTTAGCATAGAGTTTCTTCAGCTCGGCTTCCCGGAAGTTCGTGCTGTTATCGGTGAGCACGACATGAGGGACTGCAAATCAGTAGATGATGTTGGAGATCACAAAGTCAACGAAAGAATGGGCCTTGATCTCCTTGAGTGGAAGTTCCTCTTCCCACATGGAGAAGAAATCTATAGTAGACAGGATGAACTTGCACTAGCGAGCTATCGTCAGAGGATATGGTCCCATGACATCGAGTCCCCATACTACCAATGGCCAAGAGTACTTGGTAGAGTAGAGAGGCTCTGGCGGTTGATGTATGAAGTTATCATGAATTTTTAATGCATGGCGCCTCTTGGAAAACATGATGCAGTCATGGATCATGGAGGGCCAAAAATACCCTAGTCTCCAGATCTGGTGAGATAGTTTCAGCCTAGTTTGATGGGCACTACAGGAACCGGCATGAACCTCCTACATGACATGGGAGATCTCAACTCTTTGAATGCAGCGAAGGAGAACCCCATTAAACTCGTGCTTGTAGAGGATCTTCTATTGACTAAGACCATCCTGGAGGGTAAACTGTAATGCACGGCGTTATATTTGCTCACCCTCGGCCCGATCTGCTGGGAGATTACGGTTTTTGAGGTACTCGACAAAAGAGGTTCTCCAATCAGGAGTCACTTTGATCATTGCATCCTGGGGACCTAGGGGTCCTGACGTGGAGGCACCGGTGGTGAGGTGTCTTACCAATGGGTTTTCATCATCATCTAGAGTGATGGGGGAAATGACTCTCTGGTGGGCCATGTGGATAATCAGATCATCCTGTTTGGGCTCCGCAAGTGATGCAGCCAGGTCGGCCAGGGTGTCAGCTCAACCATTTTGTGACTGAGGGACGTGAATGACTTATGGAAAATATGGGAAATAGGCCATTAGATGGAGAGTGCGCTCCAACAATGGTACGAGATCTGGTTTCCTAAATACATAGTCACAGTTGATCTTCTTGATGATTATTTTGTAATCGCCTTTCACATGTAAATGGGGCACATCAATCTCGAGGGCCAGCTCGAGGCCAGTAATGAGAGAATGATATTCTGACTCATTTTTGGTGCAGCCTTCTGACAACAAGAATGAATATGGAACAATGGATTGTGCCTGAGTGATAAAGATAATACCCAGAACTCCTCTGTTGAGTCTGGGGTCATTGAGCCTTCTACCGATAGGGCTCCGGGAAGCACCATCGAAGTTTATTTTCCAACACAGGATCACCTGGTCTACCGATAGGATTGCCTCATTAGGAAAATAAAGGTCCAGAGACTGGTCCACAGGAGCTGTATGGGAAGAAATAAATTATGAAAAAACTTTCCCCTTAATAGCTTTCTGAGGGACGAACTTAATGTTGAACTACTGTAGAATAACTATCCACTGAGCTAGACGGCCTGTCAACATGGGGCAGTTTAAGATGTACTTCAGAAGATCTACCTAGGACACCATTTGTACCTCATGATGTTGGAGATAATTCCTCAATTTCTGTACAGTGAATACCAATACAAGGAAGCTCTTCTCGATTGTGGAGTATCTGGTTTCCGTATCAAGGAGCATGCAGCTGAGGTAGTAGAGGTTGTTCTCTGTCCCCCCATTATTCTTCTAGGCGAGAAGGGCATTGAGGGATTGTTCCATGGCGGTCACATAAAGGACCAACGGATTTCCAGAGATGAGTGGCATTAAGACCGAAGGCTAGAGTAGATACTGCTTGATTTCCTTAAAAGTATTCTGGCACTCTTTGTCCCACTCATAGATGGCGCCTTTCTTCATGAGATGAGAAAAAGGCTTACACTTGCTGGCCAAATTCGTGATGAATCGGTGTGTGTAGGCAAAGTGGCCTTGGAAACCTAGAAGCTCCCAAATATTGCTCGGGGGAGACATCTAGATGATGTCCTTGATCTTCTCTAGGTTGATCTCAATGCCCCTGTATCTTACAACGAAGCCAAGAAACATTCCAGAAGTGACCCTGAAGGCACACTTCAACGGGTTCATTTTTAAGTGACAGGAATAGAGGAAGTTGAACACTTTCCCAAGGTATTTCAGATGGTCCCGACGCAGATGAGATTTTACTACTAGATCTTCCACATAACATTCCACTAATTCCCCCAGGATCAGCTTAAATATACGATGCATGCAACACTGATAGGTGGCTCCCACATTCTTTTAACCAAAGCTCATAACCAGGTAACATAAAGTACCATGTGGTGCCTTTAAGGCTATAGACTCCTCATCCTCTAGGGCCATTCAGATCTGGTTGTACCTAGAATAACCATCCATGATAGAGAGGGCCTGGAACCTAGATTTGGTGTTGATCAAGAATTCCTTCATAGGAAGGGAAAAATCATCCTTCGAACAGTGACAGTTGAGATCCCAGAAGTCAATGCAAACTGTGATTTGTTCATTCTTCTTCCTGAACAGTACAATATTTTCAAACCATCTGAGGTACTGGACTTCCTTGACAAAGTTGTCTCTCATGAGGTTGTCAAATTTGGCCTCGAACAAGGCACCATGGGAGGGGTGCATCTTTCTGGGAGGTTGCTTGAACCCGTGATGGTTTTCCGGGAGACTGAGATGGTGAATGGCTATCTAAGGATCTAGTCCTGGAATATCATCATAGCTCTAGGAGAATACATCATAGTGAGGCTTCAGAAATTTTATGTAATGTTGTTGCTCCTCGAGGGGAATAGTGATACTGATCAATGTAGGTTTCAGGTCTGCCTTGCTACCAAGGTTCACCTGAACCAATTCATTGACCGTGGCAGAGACACCATCTTCAATGGTGGGAGGGGCATCCGGTAATTCCTCTTCTTTATTTATAGAGGAGGGATCCTTGTTGGGAGGATTTTCCTTTGAGTCAGCATCTCCCGATGAGAGGCTGTTACCAGCCTGAATGGCAGTGGACACTACATCGGGGGACCCATGTGCTACCGTGACCATAGTGATGAAGGATGATGATATGATCCCATATGGTCTTCGACCCAAGGGGCCACACTTGATGATATCGAAGTAATAGTGGCATGTCAGCTCGTTCTGGTTTATTCTAGCTTGATGAAACATGAAAGTATGACGTATTTTAATTTCTATGGGGTGGACATCCCTATACCTTATAAGGGTAGGGGGCTCCAGGATCACCTAATCCTGATCTGTATAGGAGTACGAGGTAATCTTTCGGCGTCTCTTAGACTTAGGAATGTTCTCCCCCTGGTTCCAGAAACAATGAAGCATTCTCCCATGTCTGGGGTTGTATCCTCCAATCGGTGGATTGGAAAGATTTAGGCATCATACAGATCTGTCCAAGGGTTGGTCGCATCCTTAGCGTGCTCAACCACATTGTCCTGAATCTGCTTGTCCTTTCTCTTGTTATAGTCGGCATCTAGATAGCGGGATTCACAATAGGAAAAGGGAGATGCGTCACCCTGGAGTACAACCACTTGACCATTGAGGGAGTAATTAAGGCATTGGTGATACGATGAAGGAACCGCGACATGCAGGTGGAGCCATGGCCTGCCCATCAGTGCATTGTAGGCGATGTCCTGGGAGACAACCATGAACTTGATGCTGGCTACCAGACCACCGAACTAGGTCTTTAGGCGGATATTTATGACAGGTTTCTGTTTCTTCCTTTCATAACCTTGGATTCTTAGGTCAGAGGGACTTAAATCATCCTCGGACAACCCCAGTTTCCATAGTGTCTAGGTCAAGATTAGGTTGATCCTGGAACCTGTATCAACAAGACAATAGAGAACCTCTATGCCATTGAACTGACAAGTGATGTACAGTGGTAGAATGTGCCCCTATATGGGAGAGACTTCATCTTCTCCAGAGAACAAGATGATTGCCTGGAATTCAACATTATCGATCTCCTCAACATAAAAGGCTTCTAGGGCTGCAACTTCTGTCTCAAACTGGAGGGGGATTCTTAAAGCCTCGGCAAGAGCCTCGCATATATCTGTGGAAAAGAGAAGGTCTTAAAGGATGGAGAGCTTTGCTGGGATACTGGCCAGATATTTGAGAATATCATACTTCTGTGCCAAGCATGAACTTATGCTTACAGGAGGTCACTCGATGACAGGAGGTATGGAGGGCCCCACCAGCTGGACCGACAACTGACTAGTGCTAGGAGTATCCTACTAGACACTAGTAGAAGCCTGTGGGGTAACTACCGGATGAGTGATAGATGATTGAGACTGGTCCATTGCAGGGCGCGGCTGGTCGTGTCGTGGTAGAGATGAATCTGCCCGATCAACCAGCACAAATGGCAGTGGAGGTGGATCTGAGGACACCATAGGAGGAGGTTGCACGTGCTGAGATCTTTGCTGGGCCACCTATTTGGTTTCAGTATCATGTATAGCCTGGCTAGAATTACTGTCTGAGGCACTCCGATGACCCATGTAGCCACGACTCTGACGATGTTGGCGGTGACTGGGGAAGTTGGGAAGATCTGCCTGGCCCTTCTCTTTGTCCGGAATTATGTAGGGATTTACCAACTCTATGGTGTTAACCGAGGGATACCCTTGACTATCACTTAAAGATTCATCCACTACTGGATGGATTCTGGGAGAAATCACCTTCTCTGGGAGAATGAATTCCACGAGAGTACAGGATGACGAAAAAACATGTGGGGGACTTTGTCTTCCCTTGTGCCACCGATGTTTTCTCTTCTGGGAAGGGGATGACAGAGCTGATGACATAGAAGTACTCAAGGTGGATGGCATGGCGTCTTCTGAAGGTTTGGATTGATTCAGTAATGCATGGATAATACCATAGTCATTAGTGATCGTCTTATGATCCATCAAATCATCATACTTCTAATACCTATGGTTAGAAACCTAATGCCACTCACCTTTGTTGTCATTGATGTTATCTTTCTTCAGAAATAAGCATGCCACCTATGTTTGAGCTAGGACCAACCTGACTATGTTTTTGTTGACCTGGTCTTGAATCTAGTCCTTGAACACATATCATTTCTTGAGAGTGTGCCCCAGGATCCGGTGATAGGGATAGTAGCTGGGGAAATCAATGAGGTTCACCTCTTCTGGCCTCCTGCATTCAGACAAAGGCACAATTCCCTATTCAAAATCACTTCGGAAATAACTAGGAACTTGGGCCTCATTGAATGAGTAATTCTAGTTTCTCCTGTCTAGAAAATGGGATCTTGGAACCTGGCCCTTAGGATGGGTTGGAGGAGCCTAATAAGGAGGTAGGACCTAGTTATCTTGCCTAGGTGGTGGTCGCACATTGTGTGGGGGCGCCTGCTGATTATGAGGCAGGCGCTGCTGGGCCAGAGGCTGCATGTGAGGTGGAGGGCCCCTACAAGGGTGCAGAGGCAGCTCCACCAGTAACAACTCTAGCTGCATGGGGGCCTCTGTTTGAACCACTATGGCAGGCTCGGCCCTAGTGGACCTTCTCACGGGAATTTCCGGAGGCAATGGGTGTTTCTAGATGACCTGTTTCAAGGATTCTTTTAGGCACTGGGCATTATCAGAGAATTCCTGGAATCGACCGGGGTAATTTTGGGTGATCCAAGAGAGGACTAGTTCTGTATTGACATTCCCCAGACACATTGTCAGTAATTTCGCCTCAGTCAATGGCATGTCAAGGGAGTATGTAAGACCTTTCCACTGGGCGACAAAGTCTGTGATGCAGTCATCGAGCCTCTGTTTTCACTTAAAGAGTTCTATGATACTCATTTTCTGAGTGGGAGAACTTAACTGGTAGATAAATTGCCTACAAAGATCCCCCCATCTGGCCACTGACCCATTGGGTAGCTGCCTATAGCAGACAAACACACACCCTTCAAATGTCTGCACGAAACATCGGAGTTTGGCAGCATCGTGCTGTGTTGGATTTCCCAACATGGGTCCACACCTCGAGATGAAGTGATCTAGATTCTGGGGTGGATAGCATGTCCCATTGAATGGGGAAAATGTTAGATTTCCAAAACCTGTGGGTTCTAGAATATCATCCACCCATGCCGAATATGGCTTTCCATCAGGCGGTATGGCCACATGTCGGGTCTCAAACGCTTCGAGGCGGGCAATGAGTGCCACCATTGGATCATCCGACTAGGGATTCCTATCTTGATGGGGATCCCAGACCACCAGTGCATTGGAAGGTTCTTCAACATGATATATAAGCCCAAAGGCTCCTAGAGCGGCTGGTGGAATGACTTGTGGAGTGGCTGGGGGAACCTGAGCTGGATCCCGGGGGTTATCACAATGCTTAGGAGGATTTGGAGATACATAATTTGCTCTCTATTCACAGGCTCCAGATTTCGCCCTGTCTACAGGGGCAGGACGATTAGGGTCACCTGGTGGTGGGTCGCTGGGGGAAAATTGTCTCTTCCCCGGATACCTTGATCGAGGATCACCGTAATTCGATCGCCTCTCTACAGCACACTCAGCAAGGAGGTCATCAACCATCTTCTTATGTTCTTCTAGTTGCAGACGCAAAGTGAATTTTTCGTAATCCTCATCTACCTTTTGAGTTGACCCAGATGGATCATAGGGTTTGATGGCTCTGATGTGTTCCTTGCCTTTATTTAGATTATGGATGAGGGTTAAGGATTCAGTAGGTATAGGAAGACCTAGTAGATTTCTCTGTTGATAGGTAATCATTCCCAATGGATCCAATAAGTGTGATACTCCCTCGGGGGGTAGGTTATCTCCAAGAATCTCAAGTTCATTCTCTTATCCTGATGGGTCGGCCATGTTAAGCACAACCCTACCCAGAGGCATATCCTCAGTGGCACCTATAAAATAGGGTTGGTGCTGGATGGAACTGAAATGGAGGGCCGCGTACTACCCCCAGCCACATATTTTCACTTGGGGTAAAAACTCCCTAATTATTCTGCAGAGCACTTTAATACTATGGACGCAATGTTGTTGGAGGGTCCTATAGCAGCCTAGTGACTCAAGGCACTGGGCCACAGGGAGTGTGGCTAAATCAACCAAATGGAATTGTTGGCCGATATCTTCGAAGTGCGCCTGACCCTTGTGGCAGGCCACTCATTGAATTCAAGGACGAAAGTGAGTTTCCTAGAGGGTATAGAAAAAGTATCAAACCTCTTCCTAGGTGAGTGCTTCTGGAACCCTGAAATTTGGCGCTGCAACTAGCCAGAACATCTCTTAAAAGTGGTCTGATGCGAGAATATCCTACAAACTCCTTGGTTTAGATTCGGGATATGGGACTTCGTTGCCCCACTTTTCGACTGGAGGTGGCTGAGGAACTAACAGCAGTACTGAGGAAGACCGCTAAGACGATAGACTAGCTGGATGGGAATATGCTGAATGGGCTGCAAACTCGCTGCATCTCAGGCTATCCTCAGAATGGTGTGGTGAATTAGCCACCACATCGCAGTAAGACGGGCTGCTGACATCAGTTTATGGTGTAGGGACTGTAGTTTCTGTTGATGGACCACACTATTGCTTGTCCTCCATCAGTACCTAGAATAGATCTCCCTGATCTCTAGTCAAGGTAGAGAGTGCTTCTGGTGATGATGGCGACGATTTCACGACTGGACCCTATGGAGTTTCCAAATTTTCTCATATTGGATATATCTGTAGAGGGAGGCTGGAATCGGATGGACCTCACATTTCAGAAGGATGAGGTTGATATACCTTGTTACTACTCTGGCCCTTGACACAGAGGATCTAGGTGAGGGTTCCATCATAGAGTCATATTTTTCCTCAGAATCTGAGAATCAGAATGGTTTGATCTCAGTCTAAACCTTCCTGACATTCTTTCTGTGGTGGCGAAGACCTGCCTTCCTACCTCGGGATGGTTCTTCGGGATAGGGATAGTTTATGGCATGAGGAGGTCCTTCGGCTGCACTGAATCTGGGTTAGGGAGGACTTCCTCCTGAGTGATCCAAGGTGCGAGGAGTACCCGGACATATATCAAAGGGAACACGGGGAGGACCACCATTCCTAGTGGAAGATTTTTGAAGGGAATCTCTACGAGAAATGTTGTAGCAGTTAAGACCTCTGCTGGAGATGGTAGGATCATGGTTATGACCTTCGTGCTTATTTCCCCCGATAGTGTCAGTGTGAGGAGGGTCCTCGTACTCGTCAGGGCGGACACTAGTAGGACCTCCATGCTGGGTGTCAATGAAGCGAGGATGCCCTTCACTTTTCTGATTGATGAGGAAAGGGGGACCTTATCTAGCTATTTTAAGGACATGGGGAAGGTACCCATACTAGATATTGACCAGATGTGACACATCTACACACCAACGGTCCGCGGTAGGATGAATGACCCCATACACTACTACAAAAAACAGGCTTTATCAGAGCTCAAAACGGGCTTTAACAGCACTAAAAAAGCACTATAAAGATCAGCGCTGATAAAGGGGGGGGGGGTCACCTTTATCAGAGATAAATAAGAACTTATAAAGGGAGACTTTATCAGCGCTAAAAAAAGCACTGATAAAGGGAGACTTTATCTGTGATAAAAAGCACTGATAAAGGGAGACTTTATCAGTGCTAAAAAGGTGCTGATAAAGGACTCCTTTATCAACGCTAAAAAAGCGCTGATAAATTTTGCTTTTTATCAGCCCCCTTTTAGAACTGATATACTGATCCTTTATCAGCGCTTTTTTAACACTGATAAATGTATCCTTTATCATGCTAAAAAAGCACTGATAAATTCCATGTTTGGTGCAGCAAAAACTTCTGTAGCAGCACACCCAAACAACACCTGCAAAAAATCCAGTATCTCAACAAGTATACCCATAAAAAATTAACACATAATTCATATGGTAATTATACCAAGTATACCCATACAACAAGTATACCCATACACCATTAACACATAATTCATATGTTAATTAAATACAAAAAAAAATTCAATTCAGATTTCAAGGGGTTAGGGGGATATTCAGGGGATTGTGGTGGCTTTCCAAGGGCGGTAGGGGGTGTCCGAGGGGATGGGGTTGTATAGGGGGATAAGGGTGTCTAGGGGGGTGGGGGCAGTCCAGGAGGTTGGGGGGCTTCCCAAGGGGTGTGGGGTGGTGTCCAGGGGGGGTGGGGGTTTTCCATGGGGGTGGGGGTGTCCAGGGGGTGGGGGTGTCGGGGTGGGGGGTGGTGTCTAGGAGGGGGGTGTCTATGTGGGGGGCGTCCATGGGGTGGTGGGGTGTCGAGGGGGGTGGGGGGCTATCCATGGGGGGGGATATCCATGGGGGTGTATAGGGGGTTGGTGTTTAGGGTGTTGGGGGAGGGAGCTTTCCAGGGGGTGGGGGTGTCCAGGGGGTGGGGTGGGGTCCAGGGGGTGGTGGGGCTGTCCCAGGGGGGTGGGTTGTGTCCAAGAGGGTGGGGGATGTTCGTCCATGGGTGGGGGTGTCTCGGGGTGGGGGTGTCCAGGTTGTGGGGTGGTGTCTAGGAGTGGTGGGGGTGTCGTCTAGGGGGTGGTGGGTGTCCAGGGGGTCGGGGTGACCAGGGGGTCGAGGGCTGTCCAGGGTTGGGGGGTTGTCTATGGGGGTGTCCAGGGGGTGGGGTGTCCAGGTGGTTGGGGGCTTTCCAAGGGGTGGGGGTTTCTAGAGGGGTGGGGGTGTCCAGGGGGTGGAGTGGTGTCCAGGGGTAGGGGTAGCTATCCATGGGGGTGGGGGTGTCCAGGGGGTGGGAGTGGTGTCCAGGTGGTGGGGTGGTGTCTAGTGGGGGTGGGGGCGTCCAGGGGGTGGGGGATCCAGGGGGTTGGGGGGCCATCCATGGATTGTCCTACTAAAGTATCAACACAATATGAATGCGTTTGGTCATATTTCCATAGGTCCGTTATTTTTTTCACTTAGAATTTTTTCCATTTTAAACAAAAGAGAGACACTTTCTGTGATACCGGACACACCGTGCCTCGGATTGAAGAGGAGTTGACTCATACACATCACCAGAGCACCCATGGATCATTCTCCTAAAGTATCAACACAATATGAATTTGTTTGGTCAGATTTCCGTAGGACAGTTGTTGTTTTCACATAAAATTTTGTCCATTTTAAACAAAAGAGAGACCCTTTGAGTGATACCGGCCACACTGTGCCTTGGATTGAGGTGGAGTTGACTCGTACATGTCACCAACACACCAATATAATCGTTCTCATAAAGGTTCAACAGAATACAAATGTGTTTGGTCAGATTTCCATTGGTTAGTTGTTGTTTTCACTTAAAATTATGTCCATTTTAAACAAAAGAGAGACACTTTGACGGATACCGGCCACACTGTGCCTTAGATTGAGGCAGGGTTGACTCTTACACATCCAAAATGACCCATGGATTATTTTCCTAAAGTATAAACATAATATGAATGTGCTTGGTCAGATTTCTGTAGGTCAGTTGTTGTTTTCACTTAAAATTCTGTCCATTTTAAACAAAAGAGAGACACTTTGAGTGATACCGGCCACACTGTGCCTCAGATTGAGGCGGGGTTGACTTGTACACATCCAAAATGACCCATTTATTGTTCTACTAGTGGATAAATGAAATCCTAATTAATTTGGTCATATTTGTGTAGGTTATTTGTTGTTTTCACTTAAAATTCTGTCCATTTTAAACAAAAGAGAGACCATTTGAGTGATACCGGCCACACTGTGCCTCGGATTGAGGTGGGGTTGACTCTTACACATCACCAACGCACCCATGGATTGTTCTCAAAAAGGATCAACACAATATTAATGCATTTTTCAGATTTTCGTATGTCAGTTGTTGTGTTCACTTAAAATTGTGTTCGTTTTAAACACAAGAGAGACACTTTGAGTGATACCAGCCACACCGTGCCTCAGATTTAAGTAGTGTTGAATCTTACACATCACCAACACACCCAAGGATTGTACTCCAAAGGTATCAACACAATATGAATGCATTTTTTCAGATTTTCGTGGGTTGGTTGTTGTTTTCACATAAAATTATGTCCATTTTAACCAAAAGAGATACACTTTGAGTGATACCGGCCACACCGTGCCACAGATTGAGGAGGGGTTCACTCGTACATGTCAAAAATGAACAATTGATCTTTATCCTAAATGATCAACACAATCCAAATGCGTTTGTTCAGGTTTCCATAGGTCAATTGTTGTTTTCACTTAAAATTTCCCATTTTAAGCAAAAGAGAGACACTATGAGTGATACCGGACACACCGTGCCTTAGATGGAGGAGGGTTTGACTCGTACACATCAAAAATAACCCATGTATCGTTATCCTAATGTATAAACACAATCCGAATGTGTTCGGTCGGATTTTGGTACGTCAGTTGTTGTTTTCACTTAAAATTATGTCCATTTTAAACAAAAGATATACCCTTTGAGTGATATCGGTCACACCATGTCTCGGATTGAGGCGGGGTTGACACCTACACATCACCAACGCACCCATGGATCATTGTCCTAAAGTATAATCACAATACAATTGAATTTGGTAGGATTTGCGTAGGCCAGCTGTTGTTTTCACTTAAAATTTGTTACATTTTAAACAAAAGGGAGACACTTTGAGTGATACCGGCCACACTGTGACTCGGATTGAGGCGGGGTTGACTCGTACATGTCACCAATGCACCCATGAATCGTTCTCGTAATTAATAAACATAATAGGAATGTTTTTGGTTGGATTTCCATAGGTTAGTTGTTGTTTCACTTAAAATTTTGTCCATTTTAAACAAAAGAGTGACACTTTGAGTGATACCGGCCACATCGTACCTCGTATTGAGGTGAGGTTGACTCTTACACTTCACCAACATACCCATGGATCATTATCCTAGAGGAAAACACAATACAAATGTGTTTGGTTGGATATTAATGTATTTAATGGATTTTACTGATTTTTCTTATCCAAATCCCAAAGAAAAGTGGTTCATCATTCTTGCATGTTGTTGGTGCATTTAATCTGTTAAAATGGGAAAATGACTCATTGGAGAAAGGATGTTTTGTTTGATAACAATTATAATTTTCCTAAAAACATTTACATACAACAATGTTTCATCTTTTGATCCCATTAACCCCTCTCAAAAATGACTGCCAATTATACACATCCCCAAGTCAGATCTTCATGCTATTTGTGTACAATCTACCATCAGGTATGCGGCCCTCTTGTTTCTAAACAAATCTATATCTTCTTGTGAGTATCAGGCTTTTCAGAAGTCATATTAATACTGTAAAATAAATAATTAATTAATTAATAAATAAATTAAATTAAATAGTAGTTTTTTTAAATACCTCTTTAGGGATGCTAGTTTGTTGATGAAAAATGATCTTTTTCCTAAATTTACAAATATAATAACTGCAATCATTATATTTTTTTTGTTTTGGACACTACAAAAAATTTGATCATTTGGAGAATAGGTAACTTTTGTTGATATGTGTTTGGATAGTGAAATGTTATTATATATACCCTGATATTTATCCATACGTAGTACTTTCTCTCCTCTTTATGCTTCACCCCTATCCTCATTTCATTTTTTCGATGATAATGATACACCGCCCTATAATAACAGAATCCTTAGTAAAAGATAATATAAATTATATTACTTTATGTTTAGACATAAAACGTAGGATGTAGTGTCTTAAAGATTCACAAACTCCATCATGTGTGGTCTGTTTGTTGAATATCCTTACTTTGAATCCAAAAAATAAATCTTTGGAGTATCCAAGTTCACCGCAATTAGCATCCAATGTTGCCTAAAAATACAAAAAGGAATAAGTAATAAAAGAAGTGGAAATATAATTGATATGATTTAATCGTAGAGTTTTACCCCTACATGGTTGGTATTAGGAAGAGTCTGTTATCTGTAATCTTGCTTTCAAATGTTTTCAACAACCCATTCACTATTCATCATTTTTGATGGCTCTAATTTCATTAGATTTGTTGATGTGGTATGAGGACTAATGAGTTCAAATTTTGGCTCATGGGAAAATTCCTTCAACTGTTTTTCATATATACATCTTTCAATAATATAAAATTTATTTACTCTATTTTTCACATTAGATCAGCTTTTAGAAAATCAATTCTTGAAAACATACCTCATTAATATATTTACAAATGTGATGCCTAGGCAATAGTTTTCAAGGATCTCATTTACATTTTTAACTGCTATGAAATCTTGACTTTCCTCTCCATATATATTCTTTTCGAAACCCACTATATGACTAATACCACCACTTAGCTTCGTATCCACATGAGTCTTCAATGATAGTAAATGTGGATAGAGAAAAAGTGGTGTTATTGTGCTATTAGTAGCTCTTTGGGATGAGTTGGTCGATCCTTTAGTTTCTTTTGAGCTGATATTTCTTGTTACTCACTTTCCTTTCTCTGTCTATAATAACATTCATTGGTTAATAACCTTTTTTCATTCATTGTTAAATGTTTAGCTTGAAAAAAAAGGATATAAATACCTATTTTTCCCCATGTACTCCTACAAGTTGTGATGGCCATGAAATGAATGGCCCAATTTCCTTTTCGACCATATTAATGTCATCGTCATCAAGTGGAATAGGTATATATACATTTGGCTCATGAGCTAGAGTAATCGTCACTTTCAGATGATCTTTCGGAAGAGGTCTATTATGAAGCTTGTCATCTGGGATGTTGAGCATTCACTATGGGAAAAACCGGGTTTAGTGGCGGTTTTGTGGCGGAGGTTCACAAAACCGCCGCTAAACATTTTCTCCAAAATGTTTCGTGGCGGTTTTTAATAAACTGCCGCGAAACCTGTATTTTTTTTAACAATCCCGACCCTTCCCCCCCACCCCGATCGTTCCCCAAAACCCATGCCCTCCCTTCTTCCCTGAACCCCCCCTGCGACCCGAAACCCTCTACCCCCACCGTCCGACGACCCCCTACTGTCCGGCGACGCGCGACCTCCGGCGACCCCGCGACCTTCGTCTCCCACGACCCCACGACCTCCATCTCCGGCGACCCCACGATCTCCATCTCCGGTGACCTACTTACTAGGTGTTTATTAGTTATGTTGTTTGTTCAATGATGTGTTATTATAAGACCATCTGGATCTGGAATTAACTTCGAGTTATGCCATGGGATGTGCTAGGTGTTGGGTTGCAAGGGAACCTTGGCTAGTATGTGAAAAAATGGAATTGGAGTAAATTTTTCCCTGCTTTTGGGTACTTTTATTTGGTAATTTCCAATAGAAAAGAGCATCAACTATTTAGGCTTAAGAATCTAGGTGTGAGTGGGATGTCTTGCCAACACAACACATAATGGACCAAAGGTCACCATAATATGTCTATAATTTCGATTTACTCGTATTTTAGGTAAACTACATAGTCTGTAGACTGTGAATGGACATTGAGTAAGGGTGGAGTGCTATAAATTAATAATTGTGATTGTGGTGGTTTTAATTTTTATTTTTAAAAAGTTTTTTAATTATGGTATTTTTTGGTTCTCTATGGTATATTGTATTTATGATTTCATTTATTAGATATTGTTTGTGTTATTCATCTATAAATACATCCCACTCAACCAAGGGAATCTGCTGGAGAGATTTAGGCAGCCATGAGAAAACCTTGTATTTTCCCTTATACTAGAATACGATGACAATGGTTCTGAAAATGGGTTTCCTTTCATTTTATATGAGTTCCTAAAGGTGTTTCTAGAGGAATTTTTAGGTATAAATTAGTAATGGGATTTAAAATTAATCATTGATTTGGTACATGAATCATATACTGCATCTCTTCCCTCATTCAATATGGACCTCATCGAGTTAGGGGAATTAATTATTTGGTTTGATGAATTAGAATCCAAAGTATTTTTTCACCCAAGAATCTCATCGTAGTCCAACCAAGGTTCAATTACATAAATCATGATATATCACTCTGATTTTGTATCAACTATTTGAAGTTGGAAAGGTTTTCTATAAAAAAAATAGCTCTTTCCAAACATCAGTGACCAAGTTGATCAGCTTATGGGGGAAATGTGGTTCAATAATATCAACATTCACTTTTGGAATCCTCATTTTAGTGTGAGTGGATTTGGAATTCACAAGAATGATTTATGAAGAAGTTACAACAACTTCAAGTCTAAATTTGTGCTATTAAGGATGAAAAATGATCCTATGATTTTTATGGCCCTTATGAACTGTGTGTTTCCTAAGTAAATTGAATACATTATGGTGGTGTATATGCATGGAATCCTAGTATACTTTTGCATTGAGGTGGAGCATGATTATCATCAAAGAATTGTTTTGGGCACACTTTTGGATGTCCATATTAACTCCATGTACTCCAAGAATAGATTTTGGATTAGAGAGGTCAAATTCATATTGTATCTGGCATAGAATCATTGGTTGTTAGTTGATCCAATGGAAATTAGGGTAGTGGATTTATGGTAATATTTGACTCATGAATTTGATGTCATGATCTCATTAAAACACAATAGATATTATATGTATTTTTTTATAAATTTATCTCTATTTACATAACTAATAAAATAGATTTTCCAAAAATGGGTAGGGTTAAAAAAAGAATACATAATTTTATTCTTACATTTATGATCACAATCATTGGTTGAACAGTAACCCATATTTATGTTAACGTAGACTAGAATGTTGTATGTGGTTTATTGTGATGCTTTAGGTATAGGTTCGGGAAGCGTGTTGTGTAAGTTGACCATTTAGTGGCCCATAGATCATCCCACATCTTACAAAATTAATGGGACTATCCAACATATATACTAGAGGAATTGGTGGTGATGCATTCTTTAAAATCATGGGGTCAATATCAATTCAGTGAGAAATTATTATTCTACTATGAAAGAATAATCATGGCATGTATTTTCCTTAAAATGATTTATGTATAAGGTATTGCTCATTGATCGATTACAATTAGGGATTTGACATTTTTAATTTTCTATATCCTATGTAAGAGAAAGATGGTGGACAATACCTTAAGGATAAAAAATCCAACCCATTCATTAAATGATTATAGTGATGATTGGAATCTGATGAGTCCTTTTCTGAAATTCACTAAGAATCCAAGGAGAATAGTGGAGCTATATTCATATTTATTATTCAGTTAAAACCACATTTTCTAGAACTAATTCAGTATGAACATACTAAGGATGAATTAAGAAAATGTTAAAAGTAATATCTATATTTTGTGGATGTTCTTGATAGGTGTTCAATGTCATATGATGAAATTCTATTCATCAAGGGTTATTTCAAGATTTAGTTGTCTCTACAAAAGTTTTTTATATAGGATAACCACCAGTATCCATGGTTTGTTTATCCATGGTCCAGAAATATGTTTTGTGATATTTTTCACTAGTTTTGATGGCTAATTTTAAGTCATGATGTAGCTAAAATTGTATCTAGATGTTATATGTGTCTGTAAATTTAGGATGAGCACTAGAGACCCTCAATTATTCTTTTGTCCCTCCCTATTCCCACATAAATGTAGGATTATGTCACTATTTATTTCATTATTAGGTTTCTTCTTTTACCTTAGTGAATTTACACCATTGGATTGTAAACTTATTAACTATTTATATCCACCCATTTTATCATGATAAAGTATTCGACTATGGTGAAATAATTAAGAAGCTTGAACATTCCAGATATTGTGAGACTATATGGGGTTCAATCAGGAAACGTTTCATATGGGGATAACTATTTTACCTCCATTTTTTAATGAGCATAAAAAGGAAATGGGAATACCTTTGATGCTCAATGTGACATAACAACATCAAATAGATGGAAAAATATTTCATTTTAAAAGTACCCATTTCATTTTCATTTATCAAAAATCATGGAAAAACATTTCTCTCAAAAAACACTTCTTAAAAAAATGAAAATATTCATTACAATTTGTTATATCAACTTATAAATTAAGATAAATTAGGCTAATTATCATAGGCTAGAGATGGAACCACCTACCTCAAAGCTCAAGTCACAGATTCTCGTAATGGGATCCACCAAAAATGAAAACCCAATGATGAAAAAGAAGGCCCTAGAATATAATAAAAACATTAATATTGATATAAATTAGAAAAGAAGGGGTTGGTGGAAAGGGAAAACACCAAATACCTCATGAAAAGACATCCGCCGCACCACAGCTAACCAAGGAATGGCCTCCATAATGAGATCTCCCAAAGGATATAGAAGAATACACAAAGATTCAAAAACTTAGGCCACCAGATCTGATAATGTTACCCTAGGGTGCCACCATTATCAAGAGAAACGAAGAATCAGAAATATTTCATACCCAGATAGATGCAACACAACTATAATAAAAGATCCAATGTTGAATGGATCAATCTAGATGGAGCATAGTCTCCCAAGAAAACACGAGAAGATCTCTAGGTAGGGATCCAAGGGCCTGGAGAAAAGAACTGAAACCAAAATAGCCACTCGCCTATTTTAAAAACTACACGAGGGCCATTTTATGATGTTTAATACAATTACATGCTGTGAAATCCATGGTGTTCTGGTATGTTGAAAAATCCTTCACCTCGAATTAAAAATCCATTATTTTAAGATTTACGATGTGAACCCACTCTTCCCGAGGTGTAAACTTTCACAGCATGAATACCCTTTCATGACTTGTATCTAGTAATAGTTACACGATGTGTAACCTAGTTATACAATGTGGAAGACTTTTGAATCATTTAGAAAAAGATGGTTAAATATGAAAGAACAACAAATATCTAACTTCACCGTTTAAGGTATCTTACTAAATAAGAGGTTAATAGATGAAAAAACATTGAAATTAAGTGGGGGAATTATCATAATGTGTTATCACTGTGTTGGATCTAGTGAGTGGAATATTCATTGGCTTATAAACAAGTATCAACAATATTGTTCAAATTATGAAACTAAATATGGTAAAAAAATTATTCCATATTATTTTTATTGATCTATAATATTGATAAGTGAAGGTAATGATTATTAAACATAATCCAATGAGGGGAAACTCTAGAAATGGGAACCCATGCATTGGTATTCTATATTAGTGATTTTGGATGGGTGTTATAAATACCGACTGGTATCCCATTTCTAGATATGGAAAATGAAATAAAACATTTAATTGAGATGACCAAGCATGTGAGTATATGAGATGTTCAGGAAAGTTGTAGTATTTTTTGTGAGGGTGTGGAAGTAATCTGAGTGGACCAATGTATATCATTAATGTAGTGGGGATAGAAATTGTTTGAGGCAACATAAATGTGTGATTGACAGTGTTATGATAATTGTGTAACCTGATATTCTTACTGCTCCTCAATGAGGTGTTCACGCTGTCTCCTAAGGACCAGACTTGTTTGGTTTTTCTGGGCATGCTAAGTAAGTGGTAAATGTGATCAATGAATCATCTTTATTATATTATGCATACTTTATGATCAATGGGTCATCTTTATTATATTGTGATTCTGAAATCTTACACTATCGTATATTTTGTGTAGGCACATTGTGATATACATGGATAAAAGCTGGATCACATTACCGAGGAACACACCTCAGTATGATAAGGGTTTGAATGTGTTTTTAGATTTTGCAATTTCTAATCGATCTGTTGAAGGGAGAATAATATGTCCGTGTCCTAAATGTAAATTTAGAACATGGTTGAAGAGAGATGAAGTTTATGAACATTTAATACTGAAGCAATTCCCTGGTCAATATTTTTGTTGGAATTGGCCTGGAGAATCGAACAATACAGAAAGATTGAGCACTGATGTTAATCCACAGAATGAGGTCCCAAGTTCGTCGACAATGGAAAATGAAATGCAAAACCTCATAAATGATGCATTCGGCACTGCAAGACACAACTATCAGCATCAAAACATATCAAAACAACCAGAAGAGGGTGCTACAAATTTCAATGTGACAAGTGATGTTTTTGAGAATGTAACACAAGTAGATCAATATTGGAACATATCATTGGATCCTCCTCTTGATTCTGTAGAGCCAAATGTAACAGAAAACTTCACTGAGAAAAATGTGTTTCATGATTTAGTTGATGATGGAAATAAAGAGTTGTATAGTGGGTTTTTGAAATATTCAAAGCTTTCATTTCTGCTGAAGTTGTACCATATCAAATGTCTATGTGGAATTATAAATATTGCAATGTCCATGATATTGGAATTGATTCGTGATGCATTTCCTGAAGCAAAAATCCCATAATCTTTTTATGATATGAAAAAAGTTGTTAACAAGCTTGGTCCGAATTATATAAAAATACATGCGTGTCCCAATGATTGTATGCTTAATTGGGGAGAGGATTCAAGTAGACAGAATTGAGAGAAATGTTCTTCTTCTAGATGGCAGTCAAAGGGTGATGTTGGAAGTCTAACTGAACATAATTTCATGTCATAAAAAACCGCCAAACACATGAAGTGGCATTCTGTAGATAATAACAATGATGGGTTAATGAGACATCCACGAGATTCTCAATCATTGAAGACATTTGATTCATTACTTCCAGATTTCTCATCTGATCCTAGGAATGTTCGATTGGGATTGGATGCCGATGGATTCAACCCATTTGGGACTTTGAGTACAAGTTATAGCATTTGGCCAGTTGTTTTTATCCCTTATAATCTGCCTCCGTGGATGTGTATGCAACAGTCATCTTTTATCATTTCAATGATTATTCCTGGAAAAAAATTCCTAGAAATGATATTGATGTATACTTGCAACCTTTGATTGAAGAATTACAGGAGTTATGGAGTAATGGTGTTGAGACATCTGATGTTTCTTCTAACACAATGTTCAAAATTCATGTTGTTTTACTGTGGACCATTAGTGACTTCCCCGGTCTTGGGAATTTATCTGGTTGGAACACTTATACGAGTTTGGATTGTCCCGTTTGTAACTTTGATTTTGAGCCCAAACGGCTACCTCACAGTAGAAAATGGTGCTTCTTATGCCATCAAAGATTTCTCGATGCATCTCATATATTTCTGATGAACAAATAAAAATTTAATGGTTTCATTGATCGTAGACCACCTCCAAAGTTGTTAACCAGTTCTGAAATATTGACACAGCTTGAAAATGTTGAAACCGAATTTGGGAAGGTTCTTCATTTGAATTATACCGGAAAACGGGTCCGAAGTTCATCGTCAAGTGAAATCATAACGCAAAAATGGAAGAAAAAAAGTATATTCTTTAAACTTTCATATTGGGAATTTAATTTGTTGCACCACAATCTTGATGTGATGCATATTGAGAAGAATGTTTGTGATTATTTGGTTTTCACATTACTTAATGATCATGTAAAGTCGAAGGATCATCTTAATGCTCGCAAAGACTTACAAGTAATGAACATAAAACGCGATCTCTGGCCAGCTGAGAATGAAAAGTATGCTCCCGCCATTTTCGCAGTGAAAAATAGGGATAAAGATATGTTCCTTTGAATTTTAAAGAATGTGAAGGTATCTGATGGGTATTCGAGTAACATCTCGAGGTGTCTTTACTTGAAGAATCGTATGTTACATGGATTGAAAAGTCACGATTCACATATTTTGTTACAGTAGTTACTACCTTTGGCATTGCATACATTATTACCTAAAAAAGTTATTGTTGTTGTACTCCAATTATTCACATTTTTCAGGCAATTATGTGAGAAATTTGTACATCCATTTCTGATTGACAACCTCCAAGAGAGGTCTGTATTGACTCTTTGTGCAATGGAGATGATCTTTTCTCCATCATTTTTTACTATCATGATGCATTTAACTGTGCATTTGGTTGAAGAAGCTAAATTAGGAGGCCCCGTTCATTATCGATGGATGTATCCAATTGAGAGGTATTTTATTTATATCTTTTCTAGTTAAGTAAACAATTTTTGACATTTAAATAAATTCATAATATTATTATTTTATTTCACATATATCTTGGGAATTTAAAATCATACGTGAGAAATAAAGCTCAATCAGAAGGCTCTATTGTTGAAGGATATTTGGCTGAGGAATGTCTGACCTTTTGTTATAGGTATTTAGATGATATTGAGACAAGATTTAATCGAGTTGGACGTGTTGAAAACACATCAAATAAATCTCAAATGCATCAGAAATCAAAAATATTTCCTGCTATTGGCCGATCAGTTGGGAGGACCTCAAATGTGACACTGACAGAATTGGAATTATTACAGGCACAAAGATATGTGCTCCTAAATAGTGAAATTGCAGATCCATTTATTGAAGAGTTGAGGATACAAACAAAGAGACGAATGAGAGGCCGAACACGAAATGAGAAAGATATAACGAAAGCTATGAATAAAGAGCTTGTGGAATGGTTTGCACGACGTGTAAGTTCATAAATATTTCAATAAATAAGAATATTATTTTGACACATACAATTTGTAAATCTATTAAATTATATTTCTTTTTTCAGATCATGAATACTGATACTCGAGCAGACTTGTCAGAAGATTTGAAGTTTCTTGCTAGAGGTCCAATAAAGTAAGTTAGAAAGTTCGACGCTTATAATGTGAATGGATTTAGATTTCGTATAGTTGATCTAGAAGTGGGTTTGAAAACACAGAATAGTGGTATATTTACATTTTCTGAAGTGGGATACTATGGAAAGCTGCATGATATTATTGAATTAAACTACCATGGACATTTTTCTGTTGTTTTATTCAAATGCAAATGGGTCGATATTATCAGAGGTGTTAAAAGAGATTCATTTCAATTTACTTTTGTGAACTTCTCTCGCTTGATGGATGTTGGTGATCGTGAAATGCATGATCCATATATCTTAGCATCGCAAGAAAAAATGGTATATTATGTGAATGATGTTGTGGATGAAGGGTGGAGTGTAGTTACTCACGTAATACAAAGAGATTTGTATGATATGGGTGATGAAGTGGAAGATTTGACCTCTGAAATTGAATGTCATCAACAACAGGAAGAATAATTATTTTTCCATCATGATATTGAAAATATTAGTCTTGCAAGGATGAATGAAGTGGATGAAGAAATGGAGCAGGAAACCGACATGATTGAAGGGGAAAATGATTTTATGTACAATTATTAATTCATGCAGAAACCACTTGTTTCATTTCTGCAGTCATTCATTATCATTTTTATATATATTTTGTTTGTTAGTACTGGGCATCTATTATCATTTTCAGTTTTTTTTCTGCATAATTTTTTGGAAATATATATTCTGAACATAATTTTATTTGATTAAATGATAGGAATGCCAAAGAGGAAGCGATATACTAATTATTCTAGTTCTGCAACGGATGTCGATCCATCTAGGTCACTCCCCACAACATCTAAGGCACCAGCTGCCTACACCCCCGCACCATCTCCCCCTGCACCATCTCTCACACCATCAGAGGGCCTCCCATTAGAGGCTTAGTCGTCCACTCCCCCTACAGGTTCCTCATCAGTTGGGCGGCGACAGACCCCTTCCAGTTCATCCCGGACATACTGGAGGGTCACAGTCATAGGTATAAATTTTAATTAAATAAATTTATTTCATTTTGTTAATACTAATTGTTTGCTCATTGAAGATGACAAAAATAAAACCGTGGATAAACACTTAAAAATCTCTGATTTTTGGAACTTGAATGGCGAAAAGATAGTCGTGCCATTTGATTCTTATGGGGTCCCTACAGATGATGTCGCGGGATTACTTGGACAGATTATAGGTCAGTTGGAAGCGGAGCCCATTTCCCTTCCCATTTCATATGATGATTGGATACATATGCCTCCAAACTGGAAAAATGAATTTTTCGATTCTCAAATAATGGTAATTTTATTACATTATGGTTTAATTTAATGTCATGTTACTAATATGTTTAAAATGAATTTCTGTATACAGATATTCTTCCACTTCAAAGTTGCTGATGTGATAGCACAGAAGTGGACTTTGAAAAATCTTGGTAAAAAATGGAAAGATTTCAAATGGATATTGTGGTGTGATGTCAATGATACTTTGTTGAAATTGGAACAAATGTATGACAAGCTACCCAATGGGGTACCAAAAGAGTAGTGGAAAGTTTTTGTTGACAGGCATCGTGATGAGAAGCGGATGGTATTGAAATATATATTATTATATTATCCTCATTTTACATTAATACATGTATATGAAGAAGAGATGGCATTGGATACATTACTGTTAAATTTCATTTTATTTATTTCAGGATCTCTCACGACATAATGCATCAAACAGGGCGAAGCAAGTCATTCCTCACACGGCGGGCTCAAAAAGCATTTCTAGAAGCCGAATGTCATTGGTAATATTTTAAATAGTTTAAATATTTATTATAAAATATTATCTATTTAATATATTGAATTTTTTATTTATCTTTTCTTAATACATTCATAGAATTTAGGGCACGAAGCCTCTCGGACTGAACTATGGTTGGATGTTCATAGAAAATCAGATGGCTCTTTTGTTAATGAGCCTACCAAAGAAGTTGGGGTATGAAATCAAATTTTTATTATTATAACTTATTATCAGTTTTTACTGTGTTAATATGTATTGATATTTGATTTATAGGTAAAAATTAAAGAACTATTGGATGCCAATCCTGGGAAGTCCTACTCAGTCACCCAGGATGACCCGGTTGCTCAAGTCCTTGGGAAAGAGCATCCTGGTAGAGTGTGTGGGATGGGTTTGGGACTCGTACCATCTGAGGTCTTTAGCAGGCCCTCAGGGATTCTAGCCGCATCTACTCCTGGTTATAGTCAGCCCATACCTGAAGATGCTCCGAGGGAGATTTCTTCTCTACGAGCCACAGTTCAAGACCAAGGGGCTCATATATCCGCTATGCAGAAAGCGTTGACTGATTTATATTAGCAGATGAGCATATATGCCCCCAGTGGTAGTGCACCGAGTGGTGGTGAGGAGGTAAATCACAAAAAATCAAAATCATTTAGTTTGAAAACTTTTATTGGTTTTAAGTTTAATTATAAATATGCACCAATATTTAATTTTCAATATAATGTTCTTACAGGTGGCAGAAGGAGATGGAGGTGGAGAGGGTGACGATGCATCATCGGACCATGAGTAGTATTGTTGATGTGTTGAACAAATATGGGAAAGGTTGGTTTGTATATATAACATGTGTGGTGTATGGAACCTTTAAAAAACCATTGGTCTTGGAGGAGCTTCAGTGGCTAACCTTGAATGATCACAATAACCTCAGGTGGTAAAGAAAATGATGTGTTTGTTTCATTGGTTAGATGATCTATGGTAAAAGGATCTTTGATGTTTCTATTGTAAATTCAGCATTGGGAATTGGACTCATTAGGGTGTTGCATGTCCAAACAGCCATGTTGAATGGATATCACTAGATCAAGATGGTTTTCTTGAGGTGATTTTCATGATAATTAATAGTTTTTATGAGGCACGTAACCACATCACATGAAAACCAATGCAACTCCCTTCCCATGAAGCTTCCCTCTTTTCTAACTTTTATTTTATGAACATATTGGGAGATTTTTAGATGACATTTCATATGATAAAAAATAATAATCAGAGGGGTTTTACATGATTAATTGGTCTATATGATGGGGCTTCACCTGATCAGGAACAGATCACATGAATTGCATAACCCCTTTGCATGATGTTCTTAGGGTCATGTGATCATGAACCTCATTGAAGTTCATGTGGTCCTTGTGACCTAGGTGATTAATCTATATGTATACATGCTAGAATTTTCTTTCCTTTGGGTGTATATTAATACCTATGCTTTGGGTATTTCTTTGTTCCTAAAATATACAATTCTCATTTGTCTAGCATCAAAAAATGCCCCCCCCCCCACAAAAGTGATGTTCGAAGGAACAACGACTCAGTTATGAGGTAGGAAATGACTTCATGAGTCTCTTATGCTTTCTATGGTTGGAATTCAAAACATATTTTGGTATTCTATAAGTCCATTCATATTCCTTGAGGTTCCCTATAAATAGGGGTGAGAGGCTGGTCATTTGACCGGTGACACGAAGCTCCATAGCTCTCAAAACCTCCTCTCTCGTACGACTGTTTTGCAAGACAACTTTGCATGACCTCGTCACAAGAACCATACAAGAGACCTAATCATGTGATCATGTCACTTGACCTCTTTGTGTGATCACCTTGTCTAAATATCTCACTTAATCAATCCATGAACTAATCAATGGTAATTTATTTGAACATTGATGCACAACCTTGTCCATTAGTCTATCTTTTGTAATTCGGTTGTCTCTTGAGGATTTTTTCATGATCTACTAATCTTTATGTGATTCATGTGACCTTCACATGGTAACATGATTATATGTATTAAGAATAATCATGTGATCAAAATATGTTTTATGGGTTATGTGATTTTCGTGACCTAGAATGGATCATGTGGTCCACGTAATGTTTTCCATGTTATGCACTTATTTTGTTTGATTAACACAACTGATTCTCTCTTAATGGTTACATATCATCTAATATATTCTCTATTCTCATTAAATATGTCCTCTATTACTCAAATGTATTCTTATGTGGTAGACTGGAGAGACCTTATTTCCTAGAACCATAATGTCAATCATCAATACAAAGTATTTTATAACAATGATGTTTTAAAGGATCTTATTCTGACTGAACATCAACCCATTTAATCCTCGTTCCTCCTTCTTATAGGACAAATGACTAGTAGTTATCCCTCCCCTCTCTTCTTTGGAACATTTTGATCCATACACTTTAATCCTTTATGGAATCAAATATTTTCAATTTTGATCATCTCTAAACTATAAGTATAAATCCATGTGACCCCCAATCTCTTGTTTCATTTGATGTTATCTTGTGTTTCATTCTAAATCCATAATTTTAGGTATTTTGTATGCTTTAGGTATTCTTATTGAATTGGGTCAAATTTTTCATCAACATTAAATGAAAGGGTGTTTATGAATATTGCGTAGGTGGTGCATAAATTTTCTCCTTATTATATATATGTTGTATGTATTGTTTGATGCACAAGTGTAGAAGGGAAGGTAACAATGGATCAGGATGGAACAAAATTAGATTTCCTCATAGATGGGATTCAGGAAAGGTTTTTTAGGGTTGTGTAAGGTCGTCTGGTTTATAATTATTAATCATGTACATCCATGAATTAAATTGAAATTGGTGTGTAGAACTTGGAATGATAACCAAGAGGGGTATGTATTAATGTGAAATGATAATATCTCAAAATTTATTTAATGAAATTACTCAATGATGGTGAATTGTATACAACATAATTGATAGTGGAGATCTTATTCAAGTAAGTGTGACTTGAGTAAAATGATGTATATTTTTGGTTGGGTGTAATTAAATTCTTGTTATTACATGGTGCTTTAGTTGGGTTTCATTCCAATGATGTTTCTATATTGTTAATTAGGATTGGCATAATGCTAACCATTTCTTTGGGATGCTATATAGTTTGGATATTTTTTAACCATGTTGAACACTTTATGATAAGTTGTATAAGATGCCAACTATCATTCTTATTGGTATATGGGTTGGGTGTGATTCCAACCAAATTTTTGTGGTTATGTAGGTTATACATGATTCTGACAATTTATCTTGGTTTTTACATAGATTGGGCTTAATTCCAAATATTCCTATGACTTCTTATATGGGTTGGGTGCAATTAAAACTAGTGTTATTTTTAGTTACATGGGTTGAATGTAATTCCAACTATTGTTATTATTTATTATATGGGTTGGGTGTAATGTTAACCATTGTTATCTTCATGCATATATGTTGGGTGTAACACCAAACCTTCTCTTCTTTGATAGTTGTGTTGGGTGTGATTAAAACCATGAATTTTTTTAGTACATGTGTTGGTAGTGATGTTAACCATGTTGGGTGTAACACCAAACCTTCTCTTCTTTGATATTTGTGCATGCTATTCGTCATTATGAGGAGACATATATTTTTTAGTTTATCATGTACCATAAACCATAATTCCATAGTGAGTTGATTAGTTGATGGTTTCTAGGAACCAAAACTATTTATCTAGCCCATGGTGAGGTATAAATTGTCCTATGAAATATTTTTAATCTTGGGGGAATACTTCTATTAGTGGAAACATATGATGAATTCCTTCCCATTGAGAGTGTTTGGCATGATAAATGGTTTCTTGTTGGGTTTGTTTTTCAGGGCAGTGGTGCAGTATAAGCAGAAATGCTATTTTTTTTCGAGTCAGCATTTCGCGGAGGTTTTAAGCGCCGCTAATGTTTTACCACCTATACATTTAGCGGTGGTTTAAACCGCTGCTAAATGTAATCGGCAGTACACTTATCGGCGGTTAAAACCGCCGCGAAATCACGTCGGAATTAGCGGCGGTTTTAACCACCGATAAGCAGGCGCAGGACACGCCTGAATTTCGTGGCGATTATAGCCGCCGCTAATTAAATAGCCCTTAAAACCACCGCTAAATTTACCAAAAACCTCCGTGAAATGAGGTACTACAACGCTTTTATTTTACCGTCACGAAATGCATAAAACCGCCGCTAATAGATTTCTGACACCCAGTTTAGCAGTGGTTTCTGTAAACCGCCGCCAAACTATATAGCGGCGGTTTAAACCGCCACTAATAGGCAGTTTTCCCATAGTGATTGTTTCCCTCGCTACATGGTGATAGGTGGGTGTTGACAGATATAAATCACAGTCATTATCACCCTGTAGAAGATCAGTACATGAAAAGTATTAGTGTTTGTCTGATTCACATTTCATGGGAACAATTATTAGAATATTTATTACCACAGATAAGACAGCTCTTTGAGGTGAATGGATGGACACAAAGTTGGTGGGGGTGGGGTGGGATCTTCACGCGCTGGTTGTTTCTGATTTGTGTATTCTCCTTGCTTCCCACCCATAAAAGTTTCTAGTAACTCTCCCTGTCATTGAAATCATTGTTCAAGATTTTCTAGTTTTTCTCTCATTTGTTTCAATTTTTCATCTCTATCATCCATTTCTTTTTTTCTCAAAATATACTCAGGTTGTCACCCCAAACCCCGCACCTCTGACACGACTGTATTGTTTTAGCTGCTTCAAAGATGTTGATAATAGGTCTGCATCCGCTGTAGGAGTATCTGATTCCTGTGATTGTCGGATATAGGAAAATAACTAATTATTTTTATGTAATAGAAATTTAAAACAAATATATTTATCATCATGTCATACTTACCCATATTTCCCACACATTTTATGGGTTTCCATCTACTGGCTTCCCTTCCTTATTCACACGTGCCTCCTTCTATAGCACATGACATGGGATGGAAGTGTCTTTGATTTTAGACTCATGAATATACATATAAATATAGAAAGATAATTATGATGTTGTTTATTGGAAACTAACAATATTTCCTATAAATTTAAAATACGTACCATTTCCTTTTTCTAGTGAATCATACCCCATCCTTTCTTTATGATAGGGGTATGTTGGTTTTGATGCACGTTCCTTATTTTCAGTACTGATTTTCTATTTCATAAATGAAATATTGACATTCAAAATGATGAATACATGTATCCTCAAACAAATTATTGTCAGCCACAATGTACCTGAAACATCTCATCCACACGGTCGCCAATAAATGAATTCCATGTTTCTTGGGATATCAGGTGAGTGTAGACAAGGGGTGGCTGGAGGTTTATTTTACCTTTGGAATATTTTAGTTGACATTTTTTTTAAAATAGTGTAAAAACATCGATGAATCCTTCCTATAAGCCTCAGTATATAATTCTTATGTGAATCATCTACTATAAATGTACTCTGAAAGATATTGAGAAGAGTAAGACATTGTTTCATTATTTTATTTTCTAGTAAATTAAAGAAATAATATCATAATGTTACCGTAATTTCTTCCCAGATCACAGACTTCAGCCCAAACACAACATGGTGCCATGAATCTATCTCAATAGGCATGCGTTTTCGAGTGAAAATTCTAATGTAACCACTAGACATATCCTGGTTGGGATTCATATGTTGGCCTCGTGCATTCAATCCAACATCAAATTTGATGATTTTCTTTTCTCCTTAAGAACTTTGGCTAACACCATCAAACTAGAACGCACCTGTTTTTTCTGTGACGTCGGTCCTTCATCCCCGAACATTTAATCAATATCAACATCATCTATATGTTCATCTAAAATGGTAGCAACCACATGTTCTGATGGTTGTTGGACCTCAACACTAGGAGCAGTAACAGGTTCAGAAACGTGTTGTTGCTCTACACTGTGAGAAGCCATAGCAAAAGCAGCAGCAGCAGTAACAGCTTGAGAGACTTTTTCAGCCTCGAGGTTAGGAGCACCAGAACATTCATATTTAATTATCTTCAAAAGTGGTTGAACAGTTAATTTAGATTACATAAATTCAGTAATGATAAGATAATAACATGATATAACAGGATATATATATATCAAACAAAATATAACCTGTTTATTGAACTCTATTTCTTTTTTTCAAAGGCTGAAGGGATTTGACACATACACTACAAAATATTTCACTTTTTCCAACAGGGACATATCTTTTGGTAAAAGTGCATTTTCTGTTGGTAACATGTTTTACCAACATATATGTCCCTATCACTAAACTATTGGTAAAAACTATGTCACTAAATGTTTTTGCGACAGATAGAATATATCTGTTGCAACTATAATAATACCAATAGATAATATATATGTTGTTAAAAGTTATTAGCAACATTTTTTGATAATAAATTTATCTGTTGGTAATAATTTTACCAATTTATTATATTTTTTTATAGAATAAATTTTAATAAAAATTATAAATTTTTATTATTAGTAAAATTTCATATTTTATTTATTAATTTATCATATATAATACATATTTTTTAATTATTAAACCGTAAACTATTTTAACACGTTCAAAATTTGGCAATAATTAATTATATTAATAAATAAATTTATTAAAAATATACAATTTTGGATCCCCACTATGAACAATCACGAACAACCCTTCCCACCACCACCACCCACACAATTCTGTTCTATAATTCTAGCCACCACACTACATCCCCCCCAAACAAGATCAACCACCCCAGTAGCTCAAGACCATCATCTCCATTGACTACAATATCGGCCTGTCCATATCAGATATTTCCTCACCCCATCCATGTCAGCTCAAGCCTCATCCATGCCATCTCCAGTTTATGACAGCTCATCCATATCCAGCTCCATTCTATGCCATCTCAAGCTCTATCCCATCCATGTATGCTCTAGTCTATGCCAACTCCAGCCCCAGCCTCATTCATTCCAGCTCTAGTATATAAACAAACATATGAGCAAACAAATGAGAAAATAGATGAGAAAAAACCACATATTGAGTTGAGGGAGGTACACAAAAAAGTGATATAAATAGATTACCCTAAATAGATAATGGTCATACCTGCACAATAAAGAATAAACATTTGTGTTGAACTTCTTCCAATTATGTTTAACTTCTTTTTGAATTTCAAAAAAAAGTATTACCTACACAACAAGGAAACAATCATTCAAATACATCTTTTTATTTAACACGTAATTCATTTTTTTGAGGTAAATGGTGACATGAATCGGTCACTCCATACATGCCCCCAAGGAATTTATTAAATCAAAAAGGTACAGGTTTTGCACGAGGTGTAAATAAATTACACACACACAATGAAAAAATAAAGATACATGCTGATAAAACAGAAACAACTCACATAAAACCAGAGGACTCATGCATCCATCATGAGATCCATTGAAAAATAGGAGTAGACTATGCCTCACTATATGAAGACTATACGGATGTGGAGACATAAGTAGTCTTCATCTTCAAAATCTATGTATAGCAACCCAATATCATCTGCATATAACTGGTAAAAAATCCAGCACAACACCATGATGTATAAAGGTATCCAACCATCACACAACATGTTTTTCAGCAAGCAGAGAAACCATAAATAAGGTAGAAACCAAGATAAAACAGGTAGAAAACCTATAAAGAACAAAGCAGATAAACAGATAAGAAATCAGAGTTGTTCAGAAGAAATGCCGTCCAACTTAAACATGTGAAGGAAAAACCAATTATCCAAACAGAATCCAGGTAGAACAACGCAACATCTAACAAGATGCATAATATTTTGCTTGAGCATCTCAAAAAATCCAACATGCCCCACTGGTCTTCATCCAAACAGCTTAATGAAATACAAGAAGAATGGCAAAAAAACTAGAATAAAATAAAGTACATGAAGAAACATTTTGAGTAGGAAAAAAAGGAAACAAAAAAGTATAAGAAGATAATAGGGGGAAAATAATCTAGAGGCATTAAAATATATTAAAAGACCAAAAAAATATGGTCAGGAAAAGGAATACATAACAAGCTAGATGATGGAGGAAAAATAATAAACAATATAAACCATTTGAAGAAAAAAAAAAGAAATGGAAGGCCATATTATATTTGTGATTGGGTATCATTTCAAGGGTAGAGGAAAAGAGGGTGTAATGTGTAGTGACTATGGTGTTGGTAATGTTACTTCTATACAGAAATTCACAATTTTGAAAAAAGTAAATAATGAAAACATCAAGGAATAGGTTAGCTGACTCTAAATGAAAACCTCATAAGCACAAAATATAAAGGTCCCCATCAATGAAATTATTGAATATGTTTCATGGGAAGATACTAGAGGATGCCACCAATATTATAGGGAAATAAATTTGATTCCCCTCTATTCTGAATATAATAAACATCCTCTTTTATACCCCCAAGGGGGACCTTCTTCCTCTGATGATATTTTGTTCTCTTAAATCCTATTTTTATCAAGAATGTTTTACTTTATCAGTTTTATTCTATCCTATGGATTTATCTTATAATTTCCATGCTAATTCCATCAAACAAATTGATCAATGATTAAAAAGAAACTAGTTAATGATTTTTAAAGGAATGTGCACAAAAATGTGACTACATAAAAACTGTGAATAAATCAATAGTAGGGAAAAATAAATCAGAATATAAAACTTTGATACAAATCCACATCCATAAAGAAATTAAGGATATTCAAAAAAATGTCATGGGTTGAGGAAGAATCTTACCAATCAGATTCTATAGGCTACATGGGCTACCTTCCCTCAAATAAAATGATATGTACCTGTACAACATTCCATTGGAATGCCAAAAAAGAACCTGTGAATCAAGGAAAAGACAAGAAGACCTACAACGATGGGTCACATCACTCATTGGTACACAAACCTAGATGATCCCATCAATTGGAACATGAATATGAATTCTCAATCTACTACAAATCAGTGTATTATTGGCATGACTTGTCATCAATGATGACAAGAACACTAAAATAGATACTAGATTCCAAAGAGAATGAAATGAGAACTCTAAAACAGATTTCATATTCTAGATTTCACACACAGTCCATGGGTGCAATTTAGGTGGAATCTAGACTGTGTTTCTAAAGTGGAACACTAATAAACATGGATGAAAAATAGGTGAGGGGATAGATTTCATAGACATAAATTCACATTGTATTTATACCAATTAAAAATATGCACAGGTTTAAAAATATACCCTCTACCCAATAATTGTAGTATATTTTTTAATTACTCTCATCAGATTTAACTACTCCATATTTCATCTTTCCAATGGTTCTCTACAGTAGGGTAATTGATAAATAATCAAAAAGATAGGAAACATACCTTTTTTCCTTATACAGCTTTTCCCTTTACCTGCTAGTTGGAAAATGTATGTCAATATAGATTCATCCATCTAATAAACTATACAGGTACATGTTGAGAAAGTATCTTCTTGTGGTCAGGACATCCAACCACTTCTCAATGGCCTCATACCTCCCCTTATGAGCCCGGAAATTCTTCACCATTGTCCAGACCATGTGGGTATGTCCTTCTATTCTCATGCTCTCTCGACAATGAAAATTCCACATTTCACAAACAGTATATGGATTCTAGATTTCACACACACTAAGAAACACACCTTCCTTCTACTTAGATTGCACACATGGATGAGGCATAGATTTCATAAATGAACAAGGAATTAATATATTGTTAGTGAGAACACTAAAAAAGATTCTATATTTTAAACCAAGGCATTATAAAGATGTGAGGGTAATTAAGATGTTAGTAGGAAAACTAAAACGGTAAGGAGGCATCACTATATTACCTTAAACATGTGGTATCGACTACTCCACAGATTCCATGACCAAATATGGATGAAGTAACACCTTACATCTCTTCATGATACACATTATCAAGGTGTCAAAAGAATTCCACATGTCCATGTCAACATCTCTGAAATCTATATTCATTTTATCCATAAGAGGTAGAGGAATCTTCAAGTAAAAACACAAGTAAAAAATGACAACATTTTTGTATTATTATCATCAATTGTCACATTGAAAATGTGTTTAACAAAACAATCAATTTTTATGATACTTATCAATGTGAATGATTATGTTGTAATTCTTTGACTAGTGAATATTTGCATTGGTACAAAATTTACTAACCAATTTAGGGATCTCATATCAGATTTAGCACTCGTTGCTATGAAAATAGTTGGTGTGGACCATCGTCAAGGTTTTCAGGAGATTACCATTATGTATATAAATATTGAAAAATTATAGCTGCCAATTAGAGGATTCAAATGTTCTTAAAGGTGTAATGTTCAAAAAGGACTTTTTTACCCCTGAAAAAATGAGAAAACACTTTGTTACCCCAAAAAATGGGAAAAGGGTTTTGTACCCCTGCATCTTTCTTCTTGACTTTCCTCTAGAGTATAGGAATTTGAAGAACAAAACAAATTTAGAGTTGGTGAGAGAATACGCTTGGGGGTATGAAAAATGAAAGTTCATTGAGAATCTTGAAAATGAAAAACAGATCAAAAAGTAGAAACTAGGTTTGGCTATAAACATGATAGGGTAGAGTGATTTTGCATGCCATTACTTAAGAAAATCACTAGTCAGTGTTGTCATATGATTGAGAAAAGAAGACAACAAGGCAGTACAGGCTTGTGGAATTTATTTTAAATATACCCAATAAACATGAAGTATCCTATGTGGGAACAAAAGATAATAATTTTTAGGTCAAGTGGATCAATGACCATCTTTTTCTTTCATCGTGGACCGTTCGGAGCCAAAATCTTGCTCCGTTCTTACAAAGGGTGTTATAAAAGATATTATAAATAAATTGTAAAGGAATTTTCATGTTTTTATACCCTAGGATGAAACATTATCAAGAATCCATAGTCGATACCTGGTGGCAGTGCTACTGGGATTACCATGTATACCCCTTTGAAGTTGAAGAGCTCGTCTATTGAATGCATTGAGAAGTGGCCTAAAAAAGTTATTACTATTTATTTTGAGGCATTACATAGAACCCTATAATAAAAAAGTGGTGTTAATGTGATTAGGATTATTAATTCCCTACAAGTAAAGTATGTAAAAAGTGAAAATACATGGTTTGGAAAATATGGGTGTATGGGTGTCAGTGCGGGTGTCAGTGCTGACATGAAAGGACACAAGATATGGGGTTCTTATAACCTAAAGGCACAAAAGACATGGGATTTTTTCAAATAAAATGTTGTTAGAAAAAATATGGAAAATAACAATTACATGCCACACTTGAATAATGCAGTGCGTATCGGGCGAGTTTAGTGAATAAGAGACTTAATGTTTCAAATTATGGGAAACCATAACACAATTATAGAATCATCTAAAAACACCATTAAGAACATATTATAGTACATACTCTATCATCCTTGGATTCCTTCCATCAAAAGAAAATCCAACTAACTCTCATCCAGCATTTACACCACTACAATGACCACCTCTGATGCACTGTGCATACAACCCCTAATACTTAAAAGGACACTCTGATATGAGATAAAAATATCCAAAAAAATAACTAAAAAAATAATATATAATCGGAAAACAAAGGTGTGCCCATCATAATCATCTAATAAAAAATCTAGAGAATAAGATGTCATCTTCTCCAATGCCCCATCACAAAGTACCATAATTAACAAGAATGAGAAATCATAACATAACAAAAAAATAAAGCAATGAATGTGAATAAAACCTTGACAACCAAAAAATAAATTGGAATGAAAAAAAAATTATGAAACATAAAAATATAAATCACTATTAAGATTCCCATTTTCTATGACAAATATAGGAGATCCACCTTCTTTTACATCAATAGCATGTTGAACACATGTTCCTCACCATGAATTGACCTGCCAAAGAAGAAGAATCCATCCCAAAATTACATCCATCTTCATTTTTCAGTGTATTCTTTTTTAGTAAAAAAACATGTGAAGCAAAAATAAAGCTCCCAACAGAGGGAACTGACCTGTCCAAATCAGCTCATTCAATAGCCATTTGAGACAAAAAAAAAGGAACCTCAAACAAACAACTACTCCATCACATCCACCCGCCAAATACATAGTGAAAAACAGAAGAATCGGAATGACTTTCCAACCCTCCTCTTCCAGGGAGCATGAACATGAAGAAGCAACATGTTCCCCTTGGATCAAGATGGACAGACCTACACCACCCTGTGCTCAGAGGGTCGTCTTCAATACCTAGATATACCTCTAGAGATGACACATTAAGCCACTCATATTTATAGGGGGGACCAAATTTCATTGAACCATAAATCGACATATCCTGAAGGGAGAAAGAGAAACGGAAGATCAAATCCCGCCGAGGGTCAATCTGAGATGATGAGGAAAAAACCCTAAAAATAAAACACCAACATAAACTTAAAAAACACCATAATAAACATACAAGAACGAACCTACAATGAATCAAATTCAAAAAGAAGAAAGCGTCATCGAATGTGAGCAAAGAGATAACCAAGAAAGAAGTGGAAATCCATTGGAGGGATATCCTTTGTTGGGCAGAACAGTCATTAACTGAGTTTTTGAGTGCAGGAAGAAATAATCAGTGAGGAGGTGGAGGGAGATAAATAAGTGGGGGAAAATGAAGGCAGAGGGAAGACATGAGGATTGGGGTATGTGAGGGAAGTGGGAGGTGAGGCGGGGCGGCGGGAGGAGAGGTAGGGCGGCGGGAGCCAAGGTTGGGCGGCAGAGCAGCGGTGCAGGAAGACACGAGGATTGGGGGATTATGGTTGTGTTTTTTAAAAATGGATACTAATTTTTATTAAATAAATAATATGGAAAAATGTAAAAAAAATATTTAGAGAAAATTGAATAACAGTATTGAAAAATATAAAAACATATAACATTTCATGATAGTATAAAACTGAAATAAATTATGATATGTTTTAATAAAACCCCCGAAACAGATTTACTTTGGTAGTAAAAATAATACACACACACGCTATGTTTTTTGTGATTTATTAGTGATATAATCTTTTTTTGTTATTCTATGGTTTATTGTAACATTTTTTATTGGACAAAAAATATTTTTTGGTAATAATCATTATTCATAACAGATTCATGTGTTAGTAAAAACAATTTTGGTGTTATTTTGCTAAAGCAATAGAATTAATTGTTGGTAAATGATATGTTGGTATTAAACAACAAATACCAATAGATATATCTATTGGTAAAATTAAGTGTTGCTATCAAAAATTAATATCAATAAAACATAATATCTGTAGGAAATGATCATTTTTTCCAACAGATATATTATCTATCAATAAATTTTTGTTGGTATAAGCCTTTTTTGTAGTGCTATATCGATTATCCAAATCCCTTCATTATGGTCTCCTCTAAAATACAAAACATCATCTACATTGGGACCACTGCAAAATTATTGCGATGTACCACTGAAAGGATCATCCTTAACTAAATTTTCATCAGACCCTTCAGTAGTTTTAGATGATAACAAAACAATTGACCACTTTCGGTTTGCGGGATCTGGAACATAAAAAACTTGTACTGGTTGTGATACCATTATAAACTATTTGTCTTTATACCCTTATTTACTAAAATCATCTTTGACAAATCCCCATTCATCTATTTTAACACCAATTTTGTTGTCAACCCATTTTCATTGAAAAATAGGAAATTGGAATGTCGTATAATCCAACTCCCATATTTGTTTGATAATTCCCAAGTATGACATATTTGCATAAAAAGGATTTCCTTCCTTACTACAAGAAACATGTATTGCTTCAGCCACAAGTGTAACTCCACTATTTTTCATGGTACTATCTTCATCATGTTCATCTGTACAGGATGTATAATCATTAACTACATAACCATTATAAGATAATACATACACACTTGTTTCGGCAGCTATCCATCAAAGTCGTTCTAAAATTGAATTAGGATTTTCATCTAACTATTTAAAAATATAGTCTTGAAACCATCCTATAAACTAGTGATTATGTGTATTTGATATCCATTTTTCATCTCTAGATGGATTAAACATCCTATGAATTTATTTGTGAGTTTTGATATATGGAGAAACCTCCCAACTATTATGAAAAACATAAAGGTGCGCCTGCTCCCAATCTGTAATACTAATTTTCACAAAATCTCATCAAGAAATTCCCTCACCCTCAATGCGTTCAATGTGACGAGATTTCGGGAGACCATTTCTTTCCACATCAGATAGGTATTCGGTACAAAATTCAATGACTTCCTAAACAATATATCACTCTACTATACAACCCTCTAGTCAAATTTGATTTTTGACATACCCTTTCAAAATCATCATATATTGTTCAACGGGGTACATCCATCTATAGTGCTCAGGACCACAAAGTCGAATCTCTCTCACCAAGTGAATCATCAAATGAACCATCATATCAAAGAATTTTTGTGAGAAGAACATTTCTAATTCACATAATATGATGACAATTTCTTTTTCCATAATTGGAAATTTCACCAGGTCTAAAACTTTGCTATATATAGCTTTGAAAAAGAAGAAAAGTTTGGTTAATGTATGATGAACATTCTTGGAAAAAATGCAACGTAAATCTATAGGAATTAAATCTTTCACCAAAACATGGAGGTCATGTGATTTCAAACCTTTTAACTTCAAATAATTCATTGAAACAATGTTCTTTATATTTAATTAATACCCCTCTGGAAACTTTACATCATTTAAGAAGTTTCAAAATAGATATCTCTCCTCCCTAGAAAGAGTGTAAGTTGGTGGAGGAAGAAACATTCAATTTCCACCCTTCACGAGAGCCAACTCTTCTCATATTCCCATGTCAACCATGTCCAACCTTGCCTTAATTCCATCCTTTGTTTTTCCAGGGTCATTTAGTAATGTTCTAATAACACTCTCACATAAATTTTTTTCCACATGCATCACATCAAGAAAATTTATGACGTACAAACAATTCTAGTACGGTAATTAAAAAAACTAATCTTTGTTTCCAACCCATTTTCATAAAGTTTTTCAAAAATGGTTTACCAAAAATAGTGTTCACATATTTTACTTTCTCAAATAGATGATCACCTGTTAGTGGAGATGGTGTTGCGCATTGTTCTAAACTACTATTTAATGGTGTTGTCCATGATCGGTACTTATACCGACGAGGAAGAAATCTAAAATGACCTAGGAACACAGATTTCGATGAATGTTTAAACCTAATTGATTCTATATCTTCTTTGCACATGGGACACCCTTGAGTTCCTTTAATGCTATAGCCTGAAAAAATTTAATAAGCGGGGAAACCATTTATTTTCCTATACAACATCTCTCTCAATGTGAAGTATTAACTTTTATAAGCATCATAAAACATAACACTTGAATCCCAAAATAACATCAAATCCTCGATCAAAGGAGCCAGATAAACATTAATATCGTTACCTGGTTGTTTTGGTCCTGATATAAGCATAGATAACATGATGAATTTCTGCTTCATGCATAACTAGGGTGGCAAGTTATATTTTACCAACATACCAGGCCATGTAATGTGAGTTCTGGTTTGAAAACCAAAAGGATTCACTCCATCTATAGATAATGCAAGAAGAAGGTTTCTCGGCTCTTTTTTAAATTCAGGATACTCATGATCAATTTTCTTCTATTGAGGAGAGTCAGCTAGATGACATAATTTTCCGTCTTTATTTCTTTTATCTTCATGCCACGACAATTGTTTTGCACTTTTTTAACTTTCATATAGATGCCTAAACCTTGTAATGATTGGAAAGTATCATACAAATTTCATAGGACTGGATTTATCTTTCTTGTATCGAGAAGCACTACACATTGGGCATTCTATAAGTGATTTTTTCTCCTTGAGAAATAATATATAGTCTTTAGAGTAGGCATGTATTCTTTCATAAATCATACCCATCAAGTGTAGCATTCATTTAGCTTTATATGTCTGGCTTGGGATCTCATTATCTACTAGGATCATGTCATTCAAGAGAGAAATTCGTTCTGTAAACCAGACAACACACCATCTGTTTCCTTCTTTCAATTTATACAACATCAGTACAGCTCACAATGCTGTATATTTAGTGCAACCAGCATACAATGGCGTCTTTGAACAACTCTATAACTTCTCAAAAAATTGTGGGCAATCATGGAGTTCATCTTCAACTGTCCTTTTCATTTCCTCAATACGATCTTCATCATCATTTAAATCTGTAATCACATCCTCTATACGGTCTTCTTCATTATCCATATTGGTATTCATATCTGATGATCCATAAAATGCAGTTTATCCCATCCAGTAGCTACATTTTCTTTTTCTTCGTGTTTATTCAATCATTTATAACTCTGATCTATTCCATGACATATCAAATGTTCTTCCAACTCCTCTGGAGTAATTATTCTAGAATAACAACAATGTAAACATAGAAAAAGTATTTGAGAAGGATCCTTTGCGTGATCCTTTACAGACTTGATATACTCTTTCACTCTGTTCTCATACTCTATTGTCAAATGATTTACATCCATCAAATATTTATTCATCACAATCCTTCTTGAATCTCAAATATTAGTATTTATGGTTCAAATACACAAAATAAGACTTCCAAATACAGTAGAAGAAAACCACTTCCTTATAAAAACAGAGATTAATAGATCCTAACCATTTCCAATAAAGATTAGGAAATCAACAGAACCAAGATAAACCCCCCATCAAAATCAACACAGTTTCCAAACTCAAAGGGGTTCACAGGGGATACAAATAACCTAGGTTTATCCAAAATTACTATAGAATATCAAAGGTTTTGTTACCCAAATTAACATAAGAAATAAAAAATTAAGTTTAGTGAACATAAATTTTATCATGAACATTTAAAGAATATGCAATAACTCTCCCTCACTAACATGGTGCTCTATCAACGACTACCATATACCTAGAAAATAATTGAAAATATTTGGGAAATATTTTCTTTTATATCTGATGCTAAAACTCACATGGCATCATCCTATATGGCTCATCCTCCTCTATCGGGTCAACCCTTCTATGGTCAACTAGTCCATTCTGTTATATCTCACCAACCAAAATACATATGGATGAAAACAAGTATCCATCTCTATAAGTAAATAGAGGATTCTCCTAATCTATACAATATGGAATTCATTAAATATAATTACTTTAGATTCATTATAGTTTCCTCAAATCAGCCCAGTCCAATCACAAGAATAATCAAGAATGATACATCTACCACTCCTAGGTCTCTACTCTACATTCAATATCATCATGCCTAATATTTTAGGTAAGCTCAAGTTACATACTTTAAATCACAGGGGGGGACAGTCACTTGTGTCATAGATGGTCTCTCATGTTATTCCATATGAAAATTTTAACAAATATTATTGACCTATCATCCCATTCAAACCTCATGAGTGTCTAATTCAAAACTGCATCTTAAGTGTCATATAAAAAGAATATATATTAATAAATTACACCACATCCACTTCCCCACTGATCTAGTCATTCTCACACTCTAATGAAATATTTCTTATGCTTCATCCCCTTCTATATAATCTCATAACCATATATCGACACATACACATGTCAGAAACACATAAAAAACCATATCCACATCTCAACCACACATCACATCCTCATCACAGTATCATATCATGAACATGAAGGACAAAAACATCATATTCTCCTCCTACAATGCACAACTCCCACTATGTATCCACACGAAATACACATAATCATGTCAATAAGAATATATACACCCCAAAACCTAAAATCGATATAGGTCATATATATACACCCACTATGAGCCATTACAACTCATACTAAGTGTGAAGGGGTATAAGGGAAGTGGGAGTGGTTCTATATGTGTTCCCTATATAACCTGGATATTGAAAAAAACACTCAAAACCAAAGTACCCATATGGATTTCAATCAGGTTACTCGACTCAAGTGGTGGTGCATACGAAATATAAAGAAAATATAATAAGTATATAGTCACACATAAATATTTACTAAGGGTTTAAACCAAACTAACACTACAAACACCTTCTTCAACCATTGCCTTGTTACTACCACCCTCTAATAACCACTTCCATTATAATTCCACAAATAATCCCCAACAAATCCCATAAGCGTCCATATCAACACTACTAACTTATCATTTAATTTAACATTATAATTTCTTGGATTTTTATTACCATATGTGTTTCAACTATTAACCATTTTAATGTAAAACCAATCATTAAATCACTACCCACTATAATCTATTAATTAATCGTTAATAAAATTTATTCTATCTTTAACCATTTATTAAACATAATTATTCCAATCATTATTATTAATAATTTAACAAACCATAATTTATCATTTACAACCCATCACCAATTACTATTCTCATTTATTCCAACCATATTCCATGCCAAAAGGGAACTATAACACCACCCAATAACAACTAAATTTTCATGACATAAAATACCACTAAAAAATTCTAAAATACATAAAACCACTTATTTTCTACCTAAATAGCCATATCATTTCTATCATAACCACACAATAATCCATCCATCACTACTATATTAATTACCACACCACATGATCCCAACCACATCAATCAACCATCACCCTTATAATCATAGTGATAAATACCTCATACATAGTATCATGAAAGAGAAAACATATAAGAAATCCACAATAAAAACTCCCCCATAAACATTATTTCATATTAAAGTAGAATTTATAGTTTAAATATAACACTTTAATTACATATTTCTATACAACCAATTCATTACCTACCTTAAGTAACTAGAAAATAATGAAAGGTGATTATAAGATATTATTAGTAGTAAGAAATTTCTTTCACAACATCAAGAATAAATCACTTAGCAACAACACCAATAAATCCATAAATATATAAGAAATATTATGGAACTTCATAAATCACATGAAAAACAACCTCTTCACTTTAATTTCATTTAGTGTAATTCATTATATTATTAAGATAATCAGTACTATCCATCCAATGGAAACAAAATAACATGATAATTCCACAATTTACAGATAATAAAGAATGAGAAATTTGATGTCCCCAACCTCAACTAAAGATTTAACAAATATTTCATAAGAATAAAAAGAATACTCAAATAAAACATGACTTAACACATGAGGGTAATATAAAAGTCCTATGTATGACCATTAACCATTAAAACCATAACAAAAAAACACAAAAACTAAATCATCATTATTGCCACATCCTTCCTAAGAAGAAAGTTCAACAAGAGAATCAAGAAGAAGAGAAAATAGATTCACCTTAAAGGAGGATAAGTAGGATGCCTTCTACACTACGTTAGGAGGGGATGGTGCAACCGACATAGGGGGAGGTGCATGGGAGTATCCGCCAACCGTTGAGAAATGGAGTAGGGTTCACAGGGAGTAGGGTCGAGTGGAGAGGAGGAGAAGTAGGGTTTGTAGGGAGGAGGATCTATAGAAGGGGTTTGAGGGGGAGGATAAGGAGTAGGGCTAGTAGCGGAGGTCCGGAAATGCGAAGATCATAGGGGAGGTCTGGAAACATGAAGATAGGGTGGGAGAGGGGAGTTGTCACAGGGGTACAGTATCGCGAGACCTTGAGGGCGCGATAAACAGAGGATAGTGTGCGCCCGATTTAATAAAATCTGGAACTATGGTTTTATCAGTGCTAAAATATCACTAATAAAGGGTCTATTCATCAACGATTTTTAGCGCTGGTAAAGGTTACCCTTTATAAGCACTAAAATTTTAGCGCTGATACAAGGCTTATTTATCAGCGCTAGAAAAGTGCTGATAAATAATACCTCTATCGGTGCTAAAATTTTAGCGCTGATACATGAATTCTTTATTAGTTATAAAATTTAAGTGCTGATATAGTGTTCCTTTATTAGTGATTTTTTCTTAGCGCTGATAAAAAGTGGCTCTTCCCATGACCGTTTTTGTTCTAGTGATACCCAATGTAGTGAGCACGGGATAGGCTCCCGTATAGAGTATTGCTACCACAGGGAGGACCATCATTCGGATTGAAGGTGGCATGGGGCATACCTCTATGATGAGATTGGAAGCGGGGAGGATCTGCATTCTCCATGGTGACGGGTATGGGGGGGACCATCTTATAGGGTGTCGCGGCTGTGAGTTGGTCCACGGCGGGGGATCCCTATGCCGGCGGCCGAGAGAGTCAACCTAGCCTACTCGTGTGGTTGTTGGGGCCTCGATCTGGGTCGGGTATATAATTTACACTACTTAGTGTACACAGGGGGATGATGATATATGTTGAAGGTGGCACGGGCCATTGTAGTTGTTTAATTTGATGCCGCTTAGTGGGCGTACTCCTTGGCATGCGCCCGACGCTGGCATCAGGTCAACCGAGTCGGGTCTGGTGGTGCAGGCACATAGCTTACCTGCTCTTTAGCTTGTGGGGCCGGGTGGCAGCGCTGGCATGGCCTAGTGGGGGCTCCCCTTGGGAGCCCCTGGGGCGGGATCCTGACCGTGCTGGCTTGGACATTCACCACCTCGTCGGTGTAGGTAAGGGAATCATCGAATCGTTTTGGGGAGAGTCTCCTGAAACGATTGTACGTTGGAGTGGGGAGCAGTGGATCCCTACGCGGACCTTGGGGGTGGGGGTGTTGATGAGGTGCAGTCACCTCAAGGTCCTGGTGGGCCATATCCCGAGTTGGGATAATCCCTGCCTCCTCATATCGGCGTACAAGGTCATTTATTACCCTTCTTTGAATGGTTTCTGAAGGGGATATGAGCCGTGGGCACCCAGAAGCTGTGGATGTGGGGGTTGTCATAGGATCAGTGGGGCCACACAGGATTATCACATTAGTGTGTCCCCTACCACCGCGTCAGTGGGTGGGTGGTGACCAGTTTCCTGTTGTAATAGCTTGAGTCCTGGAAGGCAGGAAGATTAAGCTATTAGTGCTGAAATAAAGAAATCAACATCCAGTACCCCAGTTCCATTCCATCTTCCATGGATGGTAAGAAGGATCGACGCTGACAACATCGCAGACCGAGATGCCCAACGTTCGACTACCCCAACTTCTGGTGAGTTTCATGCCAAGCCCACTTTTTCTCATTGGGACCCGGTGCCAGATAACTGAATCCGGTGACATGTTAGTCTACTGATGCCTCGAATGATACTAATATCCATGTTGAGGAGAATAAATTCATGTCGGGTTCACTATTCCTGTTTCTGACACTTTCGTTGGGGCGTGCACTTCCATCTGGAGGATGCGTTGACTGTTGCCCCGCTTTCCTTCCTTCAAAAGATGGGCAGCATCCGTCACTTATTCTGAGATGTTTTCTCCTTGATCAAAACTATATGATGGGATTTCTATCTCTCCTTCCATGTATTCCTCCTCAAAATTAGTTACCTAGTCTGGGTCTCCCTTATTTATTAAGTCATTGTTCATTAAACTCTTCCCAGTTCTATGCTTTTATGGATGCCAGTTAACTACACTAATTATTTTGGAACATTCCAATGGATCTGGTTCAGTCTGTAACCTTCGGTTGGGGGAGTAGTCACATTGGGACATCACAGGCTTGTCTGGACACTGGAACACTAACGCATCTGGGCTTATTCTTCTTATGATAGGGCTTCTCGAGCACGCAGAGGCCCAAGTAATCCCATGTAAAATACGGGGAATTATATTCCATAGGCATGTCTCTGAGGTTTTCCTCAGCTTCCCATGTTTAACACCGGGTATGCCATAGTTTTAATTTTTGGTGGATACGGATCAGACAGATCAAAACACTGAAGAGAGCAGATCAGGTGGGTGCAACCTCAGAAGAGAGAGAGCACTAATGTTGGGGTTAATGCTTGGTCATTTACCCAATTACTGCTAGGAGCAGTGAGGAAATGGGATAGCATGATCCTACCGGGATGTGGCATCCTGGGTGAGAATTAGGGTGAATGATAGAGGGAATGAGATGGAACCAATGTGAGGACGTTGGTGATTTTGGGCTTGAGTATCAAAGGGACTTCCTACGTATCCCTGTGGTAGGGAATCAAAGTCTGCAGAGTTTAGAGGGGCGGTGGAACACCTAAGGATGCGACACGTATGGATGGGACCCAGAAGAAGTGGAACCTCTCGGTTGGAGCATGATGCTAGGTTGTGCATGGAGGATAATGACCTGACGATGTTCTAGGGATTACGCATGGTTAGTGGCCCGATTTGGACAGCCGCTCGAGGGGAGGACCAAAGATGTGGGTCCCAACAGGGGGGACACTAATGTTTACCAATGTTTGGGTTGGACCTCAGAGAGGATTCCTACATACCTTGTCTAGGAGACAGGGATCAAACCTACGTAGTTGATCAGATGAGGGCTTACCATCGATTGAAGGCTTCAACGACTTACCGTCGATTGAGAACCTCAACAGCTTATCATCGAATAGGGGCGTGATGGCTTATCGCCGAATGGAGGGGTCACAATAGCTTACCACTGGATGGGGTCACAATGGATTGCCATTGGATGGGGTCACAACGGATTACCGCTGGATGGGGTCACAACGACTTACCTCTAGATGGGGTTGAACCTCATGGAGGCTTCCTACGTACCCTGCCTTGGCAAGGATCAAACCAACGTAGTTCATCTAGGTACAGTTTAACATAATGCAGGATGAAAAGGGGGCATAGAGTTTATCTTCATGCGGGACGAAGGTGAACCGATGAGAGGGGGGTCAGAACCGGGTTGTTGGGATGGAACCTCAGGGAGAATTCCTACATACCTTTCCTTAGAAAAGATCAAAGTCTGCATAGTTTAGAATGGGGCATGGTGCACCGAAGCGAAGGTGGCCGGGTCAAATGGTTGTTGGGATTGAACCTCAGGGAGGCGTCCTACAAACCCTGCCTTATCAAGGATCAAAGTCCACGTAGTTTATAATGGGTGTGTTGAACCGACGTGAATGGGTGACGGAACCACTGGTTGTTGGGCTTGAGCCTCAAGGAGGCTTCCTACGTACCTTTCCTTATCAAGGATCGAAGTCCAAGTAGTTCGGAAATGGTGTGGGGCTTACACTCTGGGCCACCCAGGGATGGTGTGGCGAACCGACGTGAAGTGGTCGGGACCACTGGGTGTTGGTCTTGAACCTCAAGGAGGCTTCCTACGTACCTTTCCTTAGTAAAGATCAAAGTCCGCGTAGTTTGGGATGGGGCCTGGCACACCGACACGAATATGGTCGGGACCAATGGTTGTTGGGATTGAACCTTAGGGAGGCATCTTATGTACCTTTCCTTGTCAAGGATCAAAGTCCGCGTATTTTGGGATGGGTGTGGGGATTACACTCTTGGCTACCCAAGGATGGTGTCATTGTCGATGATTACTCTAAGCCCACGTGAGTAATTCTTAGTGTGTGAAATAAGAGGCATCAAAGACCTGACGATCACATCGGTAAAGGTGCATCCATGGGAAGTGGAGTAGGGCTTAAGCATGGTTAGCAGCCCAAAGAAGAAACAAGGGCTTACGCATGGTAAGTGGCCCAAAGAGATAAAGATTGAGACATACTCCAGGATGGAGGCCTAGACGATGATAAAGCCCAGCAGGAGAGGGATTTGGCACTGAAGAAAAGAGGAGGGGCAGGGATGCTACCTCCCACAAGAAAGGCTTGGGGCTTAAACTAGGATGTTTTCCCTTTCACCGCGGATAGAATCCACTCAGATAAAGAGGATATAATTCCATGTGAGGAATGATTCACTCCCGTGGAGACCAGTGGGCAAGTAGAATGTCCAAGGTGGGACACCCCGCATGCAATGCATGGGCTGAGGCTACAGTTTAACCACATGTGCTAAGGATAAAGGTGCTTGGAAATTTAACGTCATACAGCTTGGACGAGGTGGGTTAACTCCGCACCCCTAGGACTTACATAACTGATACTCGCCCAACCATGGGTGAGGAAAGGCATCAGCAATGCCTCTATGAGGGATTGTTATGGAGTGATCTATTTAGGGGTCCATGTTAGCATGTCTATGAAAAGAAGAAATATCCGTTAGTGTGCCTATGCGAAGAATAATGAGGTGAAGCAATGCAAAGGGAAGCACTGACCATGGGATCTAGAAATTTCTTCGTGAAAACCTGAAGGGCCGCACGGTAAAAGGAGTTGTAGAGCAAAGGGGTTCATAAGTTGAAGACTTGTGAAGCTATGGTCCTCCATGAAGTGTAGGGGCTTTACGAAGGGGTGTAATTTTCCAAATGACTTGGCCTAGCCTAGGCATAAGGAATAGGTTCCTATAGAAGGTGCTTCATGATGTGGAAAGGTATTCATGGAGTAGTGATGTGTGAATGAAGGGTTCCACGCGAAGCGTAGTATTGTGAAGCGATGTGCTTCACGAAGCACATTGACCCCACCTTAGTGTGAGGGTCACATGTACACGAAGGGTACTTCATGAAGCATAAATGCTCTATGATTACCTGAGTCCCCTAGGGGATCCGCTTCTTTTCCAGAGGCTCATGGGATCCGTGAAGGTCATCCCTCTTGGAAGAGAGAATGAATTCATGCAAAGGGAGAGGCACTTCGCGATGCAAATCTACCTTGAAGAGCTCACTGTTCACAGAGTAGAGAGTGCTTCGTGATTTGGGATATCAAAAGGTTAAAGGTAGGAGGATGTGTCCTTTGGGCTCAGGGGGGGTATTTATACATTAGAGGTGTTGTGAAGTAGAGCTCACTCAGTGCGAAGACAGAGCTTTCTTCGTAGTGAGATCGCGAACGTAAAATCGGTTCATGGAGAATCTAGCCTCCTAGGTCTGCAGTGGGTTCACAAACGTTAAAGGGGTTCGCAGAGCATCCATCCTCCAGGAATTGTGGCAGGTTCACGAATGTCAAATCTATTCACGGAGCATCCCACCTCCTGGCTGCATGGTGGTTTCGCGAACGTCAATGGGGTTCGCAGAGCATCCCAACTCCTAGCTCTATGGTGGGTTCATGAATGTGAAAGGGGTTCGGGGAGCATCCCACCTAATGGCTCCATGGTGGGTTCCCTAAGGGGAGCTTTGTTCCGGCAGCAGGGCCACGGGGGACCTCTGCAAATAGTCTTCACGAGGCATCCCCTAATGCTTTAGTTTTTTTTTCTTAACAAATTTTAGCGCCAACATTATTCCCATTGATATGTGGGTTGGATTTTATTTATCCCACCAATATCTAGAGAACTCATACCATGAAAAATTTAAATTTGACTCAATTAACATACATCTTCATTTAGTGTACCCCAGTCCTGTAAATTTTCACTTGTAGTAATTACTTCCCCTTGTAACCCCATTAAGGATTCCTTCCACTTTGATTCCAGCCTTGAATCTAATTATTAAATGGTTCTTTATTTTTAGTGTGTTATTTCTCTTTGACCCACTTTCATTTATTCTGAAAACCCTAAAATTTCCATAAGTTTTTATTTTTATCTTTTTTTAGTTGACTTTATTATTCCATCCCATTGATACAGACCCATGGTTTTATTTAAACCCCAGTCCCAGTTATAGGGACTCCTAGAACACTCTTTGAACCTCTACTCAGACTAAATTTTACTCTTTAAATTATAATCATGACCATCATTCAAAATATACATATCTACTACTATATTATTTAAACCTGCTTCCCAATTTTCAGTCTGACATTTTTTCATAGTTGAATCCCTATTTTGGTTTTTCTAAGGTTTTTCTTCGTTTTAATGTGATCCCAGTTAATAGGGCTTTTACTCCAATCATTAGTTTGAGATTAGGGTTTCTACTAATCCCACTAAGAGACTTCTTCAACTTATGTTGACATTGATTTTTCATTCCATACCCAATAACAATTTTCATTTTTATTCTTTGATACTTCAATCCATCCATATGAATTGTTTAAATTTAAAGTATTCATCAAAACCTGATTAGATATTTCTTTTATTTTTTGATTAGCTTGAGAATTATATCCTGAGACTTCTAGTGCGTTGGATTTAAATTCAAGATTTTCTTCAAATGTTGGTTTCTCAATACTACATGATCAAGCCATTTCAATATTTTCATCATCTAATAAAATACCCTCAACTTTAGTACATAATTACCATATCCCTGAAACGCCACTTGGACCAACATATACCAACTAAATAAATGAATAAACATCAACTAATCCGTATTATTCTACTCCCATGTAGTAAAGTTACTAAAAACATCCTTGATCTCTATGTTTTTCAATAGACAAATATTTAATTATATTTTTTGTAGCTTTATAGATATCACACATTCCCTTCCTTAAATGATTTGCAAGACTATAAGACAATCTCAATACACATCATTCAACTCCTATTATCTTATAAACATGGTTTCATGTAGATTAATGATTATTTAAGAATGTAATTTTCGGGTTATAAGATTATCTATTTAACGTATTTATTTATTTTTTTAAAATAATAATATTACTCAATCAAATAAGATGGATATGAATATAAATGGATGCAAGCTAATCGTATGACAAAAGAGTATGAGGGTGGGGTAAAAGTGTTCATAAAATTTTCAAAATATCATGTATATAAAAATTCTCGAATCCTTTATTCATGTTTTCAATGTTTTCGTTAAATACTGATTAGTCTAGAGGAGTTGGAAGAACAATTGACCAGTCAGAGAATAGATTGAAGTGTTAAATGTTGTGATAAACATGGAAAAAACTTAATGTTATCAGTGATTAGGATCAACCTGTGTTTTATGGATCATCTGATAGGATTACAAGAGTGAAAAATGTTTAATACCATATTGAGGATATGATTACTGGTTTTAATGATGATGAAGATCATATTGTGGAAATAAAAATGGTAGTTGAAGATGAACTTCATGATTTTCAAGAATAATTTTAGATGTTAAAGTCTTGTGAAAATAAGCCATTAATTTCAGGTTGTACTAAATATACACACTATAATATATAAACCACTTTTTAATTAAGGAATATATGTTGGTAATGGTAAATTTTCTATTGGTAAATCATTTTACCAACAAATATGTTCTTGTTACAAATTTGTTGGTAAATTACTGTTCACAAAATGTTATTACAACTGATAAAATAGATTCTTTATAATTATAACAATACTAACAGATAATATATATATATATATGATGTTCAAAGTGTTTAGAAACATATTTATATGAAAATTTTATCTTTTGATAATATTATCACCATTTATCTTTTCATTTATTATAATCAACACTGAAAATTAATATCTCTTCATAAATTATATGTTAAATAAAATATTATAGGTGGATATTACAAAACAAAATTAACAAATTATGTTATATTTATTAATATAATAATATATAATATGTCTATTATATTTATGACATAATAATTAAAAAAATAGATAATATGAAACTCTAAAAAGATGAGTTTTTATTTCAAAAAACATGTTCAAATCTATTAAAAACATGCTTAAACTTTTTAAAACTCCAAGATACATTACATGAAACTTTATCAAACTTCATCAGTAATATGATTTTCTCACATGACACATGTAAATGTTGTAGTTCACAATAGTGTCGGGTATATGCTTTCAGTAAACATCTTCCTCTCCACCATGAAATACTCCCCATTTCTATTCCATATAATTTCACCACCCATAGTCTTTACTGAAATTTATTTTTCTAATGTCGGATAAAAACCCAACACCACCCCCAAAAAACCATCTACCATGCATTTGATTCAACTCCATGAATAAATCTAGGGAATCCTCCTACTACATTATCACTCAGTCGTGATAAGGTTAGAATGGGATTGATCAGCAATACCATTCCACATTAGCTGCATGAAGTAGGTTCGTTTCAAATATGTTTAATAATATCCCTTCATTGTTATTTCATTTATAAAACATAAACATACAAAAAAATCGTTTAAATATTTTACAAGGAACATAATTTTTTTTTGAATTTAAGAATGAAAATTTATATTAAGTACTAATATAGTTTTATATAAATATCATATCAAGATAGAATAATTCAGAATAAAATTTCTTATGGTTAGAAATTGTAATGATTTTTTTTAAAAATGCTCTCAAGGTCAGAAAGATTTAAAAGCATATCAATTATCTCAAACATGATGACAATGTGTTAAATTAAAAATATAATTTCATTTCATTTCATAAGTATAGTAAGATATTGAGAAATATTTATTAAGTTATTTAACAACATCATGAAAAGAAACATGCTAGAATGGGAATGGAATATGGTCACCACTACGAATAGAATTTTTCCTGCTAAAAAGAGATCTAAATAGGATTAAGGAAATCTATTGATCATGATATATAGAGAGAAACATTTGGATTCTTTAGTATATAAAAATAGAGTCCATGCAATATCTTGAGATTATATAAACCATAGATACATAGTATCACATACAAAAACATTTTGGAAGTATAAATACTACATTAAAAATGGAATCCATGACTCAAGAAGATGAATCTTGATGATAATAGAAAATTGAATCCAATATAATGTTTTATTAGTTAGCTTATAAGGTTACTAAAACCATTCATGAATAAAAATTTTATGTTTTGACTAGGATAAATGAACAATTATATTATGAAATAGAGTTAGGAGATGATAAATGAAATGCACTAAATGTAATGTTTTTGAAGTGGGGTGGACGTAACATGACATATCCACCACATGAATTATACTACAAATTTTATGAATTTTAGACCTATAGATTTTTTTTAAAATTATTTATATGATCATATGAAAAATTACAGAAAAAATAATTAGTAAAATTATAGAAAGAATTATACCTTCTCTCCAGTTTTGATTCATTCCAGTATGAATGGTGAAAGATTTTATTTTTCCAACAACTAAATTGTAAATTTTTTGAAAAGAAATCCAATGAGTGGAACATTAAACTCAAATTATATATATTCAATGTGTTTTTAAGGTGAGAAAATGGTCTATTCAGTTAAAATAATTCATAATTTCCAGAAACAAAAATAACTAACCAATGATCTTTTTTAATAACCGACCCAACTACTTTAGAAACCAAAACCGAAGTAAAAAAACCAAATGAACAGACATAATTTAATTATTTCAATATAATAAAAATAACCAATATTAAAATATTATTTTGGTTTTTAAAATAGATATAAAAGTACTAATGTTTATTGATATTTTCCTCCTCTCCAAATTCTTATCACCATCCATTTTCCAAATTCCCATCCAATGGTATTCTAAATTCCCAGTAACAAAAAATACAATCAAATGTTCAATGTAATTTCTACTATTAATTATCCAAAATAATAAATCTGAAATTAAATCATAAATCCACAAATTTTATAAAAATAAAAACCACAAAAAATTAGATGAATAACATAAAAAATTCCCATAAAACTAGAGGTGAAAATTCCAAATACTAACATGTAGTGAGCCTATGGAACTGCAATATGTCCATTACAACAGTGATTGTCGGAGAACACCCTAATATGGAAACCAATAAATGGAATTTTAAATATAAACGTTATTTATTTAAGAAATATATATAATATAATAGGATTACATAACATATAAATAAGTCTAAAATATTTCAATAATTCAATAAGAAAATTACAAGGAACATCGAATGTGAGTACATTGTACATAAACTTTTAAAGTCTCTCCATAAATGAAAAATTATCATACAAGAGTAAAAGAAATAATTGATATATTCATATTGGAAAGAAATTTATGTGATGGAATTCAACTACAAATTCAATTAAAATAAAAATATATACACATATATTCAGGTATAGAGATGATGTAAATAAGTTAAGTGGTTGGTGTTTATATTATTATAAATTAATTTAATAGAATTAAGGTTGATTAATTTATGTTGAAATTTATAATAACCACTAAAGAAATATAAAAATGTAAACTATAAAAGTTTTACTAATATTCTATGATGTCAATTAACTATTGGTGGTATATTTTCTCTACCCTACATGTTTGTGTGTGATTGAGGTAGTATGGTAATCATAAGTGAATGGTTATAGGATTTAATTATGATGTGCATGGACTCTCTATTTGGAAAATTAATATTTTCATTTAATAATTTCATAAAATGAAAAGAGAATAACCTATATAATAAGCTAGGAAAATGCATGAAGAGTTTTTATATATAATTCATATTCTTCATTTGAGGAAAAGAGAGAAAAACTAATGTGTTGAGAAAAATAGAAGATGGTTTTTGTATTATGTAAAATCATACTCTACAATGAATAAATGGTGTTAAAAGTGATGGAATTGAAATAATAATGTCTTGGAATAAATTATACATTATGAATTAGTGATATCATTTGATTAAATAATATATCAACACTTATAACCCATGGTGGATTATCTTTAATGAGAGTATTGTTCAAGCTTTGGTTTCTTGATGTGTTACTTTATGAAATGAAATTCTATATGATAATAAACTATTATATTTATAGTTTTACTTTGGTTTCATATCATATAAGAAATAAGGGTTCATAATAACACCACAAAGCTCTTTTTTTAATGAATGATCATTGCAAAATTTCAAAATATTGAAACAAGAGAGATATTGTGTGTTCTGATCACTTATGCATTTGAAATCTAGTCTTCTATTATTACTATGCTTTTACAATGTATGAAATTATTTATATCATATTTTACATGGGAGGAAATGTGCACATTATATATACATTAAATCATTATATATAAAGAATGTTATATAACTAGAGGATCACATAGTGAATAAAGAGACTATATGTTATGAGGGATTTTTGAGGCTAAAGAAAATTCTATGAATCAATTAATGAAAAATGGGTACGGTTTTATTAATGGGTATTTCTAAATGTTGTAATTTAGGGTTTTTTTTGGGTTTTGTCTTTGAACATAAAAGATTAGACCCTCCACGATATGGAGTAATTTCCATTTTCTATGAACAAATAAAGTACTAGTTTTATATGAAGGTTGTTGAAATATATAGTATATATATGTAATTTGTTATTATATGTGAAGAAGGGATTCTTCTATGAATGAAAATACTATAAATTATAAATATTTTTATATGAATGAAATGATAGTAAAGTTTAATCAATATATTTTCCAAGATATACATGGGAAATATGCTTATATGATATGTCATCTTGTAGCTATGTATGTCATCTGATATGCTAGAATCAATTATTTTTTGTCCATGACCTGGAGAGACATATAATATCTTAGATATTCATTCTTTTTATTTCTTAAATTTTAATGTAAATTATAATTTTATTTCTACAAAATACATTCTCAACACCTCCAATTTTCAATTTATCATTATCAAAAATAAAACCATCATTCCATTTACCAATAAAAAAATAAATCTTTTTAGTTAAAAAAATTATTTTATATCACTTATATAAATTTTTTATTCATGAACTTATGTATAATTTTTTTTCATGGAATAAAACCATTAATTTTTTAACAACACTTATCATGAGTTAAAAATAATATATTCACTTTTCCATAGGCACCACCAACCAAAACCAATACATATATATATATATATATATATATATATATATATATATTATTTCAGATTATATATTAAAAAATATATATTTATTTTATACATTTATTAATCTTAGTAAAATTAATTAAACAAATTATATTTAGAATATTAGACATCCCTATTAATGATGTTGGTATAATTTTTTCTCATAAAACATCATTATTTAAATTATTAGATGTTATATGTAGTTAAAATTTTAATACAAGTTAATCTTTATTTTAAAAATTCATAAAAATGATACAAATATATTAATAATAGAAGCATATCTAGGAGAACATGGAACTTGAGAAAAACACAGGTCTGAAAATTCATACCTTAGTAAATCCCCACTCAAACACTACCATATTTACAGTAGCTTTACATGATTTACATTCATTACTCAAAAAAGATTTTATGTTATGTAGTTAGGATTAGATAATACAAAGTCAATATCTACTATCAACTAACACTGAAATCGCATAAGGATATAGAAACAATGTTTTAGACATTATTTTTTTAAGTGTCCCAATTACACAAATATTGGTTAATATTGATGTTACAATAATAGAAGTAGTGAATACTGTATTAGTATAATAGTTTGGAAACCATAAATAATGATTTTAATACTAATACACAAATGGAAGTCTTATGTGTTATTACAACTTAATTTAGATATAGTTAATAATAAAACTATCTCTTATGGCAGTGTGAAGACCCATGTTATTTTTATAATAACATCGATGTTGTTGTGAAATATGTACGAAAACAAATTCAATACTAGTTCACCCTTAAAACCTAGATTTAGTTCAATCCTTTACTAGAATCAACATAGCGCATCAAGAGAGGAAGAGATATAATCATCACTAAATAAGACAGATATAATAACAGGCACATGAAGACACGTGTTAGTAAGATGTGTTCCAATGAGAAGGAATATAGATAAGATCTAAGATAATATTTGTTTTTGATGATTTGGAACATCCTTGTGCTAGGGAGGGTCCATAATAATATATCTATTCTCCTTTTGCTTGATGATTTCAATTTTTTTATGGGTTCCCGCATCTCAAATTGTGGAAATTTAAGAAATAACAAAAAAGAGTTCTTGTAAAAGTGAATAAGTTTTTATTTATAAAGAAAAACTATAAAAAACATTCCTACCTAAATTTTAAAAATATCAAATAATAAGAAAATTAAAAGTGATAATTATAAAATATGGGTAGGTATATTAATAGTAAGGGTGGCATTGGGGAAAACGTTTTCAATACACTACATCACACACCAATATTTAAGTCTGATCGATTTTAACTAAAGATACTAAAAGTGTGAAATTTTGGAAAAAAATTACGATTAAAAAAATAGTAAATATATATTATATCAAAAATACATGAGATTTATAATCTTTTCTGCATCAAATCCGCCAATCCATTATAAATAGAAAGTTATAGGTTATAAACAAGAATCCTAAAATTATATTTTCATGTAGAAAAAACATATAAACCATTAGATATTAACAATAAAAACCATCCTCACTTGTATGTGGTTATCTCCTTTATATCTTGGTAAATAAAAATTTATAATCCCAATATTCAAGTTTTTAGAAAACAGAAACGATTAAATTTAATGTTTTTTTTTTGAAAAATTACTTAAGTGTAAAAGTATTTAAAAAAATGTTAAAGTATAACTCATTATTAAGAGGACATAATTTTTAGGTATGTTATGAATTATTATTTGGACCAAATTTGGTCATTACTAACAACACATTTATTAAGGAAAAATATGTAAGTGAGATAGAATAAAAGGGGACCCTAGTTGTTCAACTATTTTAAAATCCATGAGAATATCTAGAGGAAATGAATGTCTGGACAGCAAGTATATCACAGTGAGTGCATATAGCAACTGGGTTTTATTCATTCCATTTAATTTAAAATTATGAATATTAATATTTTATTATGATTTTATATAATAATATTTAACTTTCAATGTTGGTTATTCAGTATCCATAACTTTACAAAATATCCAATACTTTATAGAATGCATAGATAAATAAAAAAACACACATAAAGCATATTTATAATCATTTTTTTAATATTTGGAAAGATCATAGATAAAAATAAAACACTCTACCATCTAATTCATAATCCAAGAGGGTATTCAATATATATGTAGACACCCATGTAGCACTAGTGTGTAATTTCAGTTCAATGTGAAAGATTAGAGACTCAGCATCACATATGGATTTATTTAATGTTCAGTTTAGTGAGGAGGTTGTGTTTTCATTCATAAAGATATTAATATATTTTATCTAGGGTTTAACATAAGATTACCTTGGTTGAAGACAAACTAAATAGGTTGAGGTGATAAAATCACAAAAACTATAAGTGGAGTGGATTCATAGAAGTTTGCAATTAGTATACTAAAATAAAAAAAAATTGAATTAGAAAATAAAAAAACAACTAATCGCATTTAATATTAAATTAATATAAAAAATTACTGTAATTTACTTAAAAAATTGGATTCACATTTTTTCATGTGATTAAAACATAAAGAGAATAAATATATACTAGTATGCTCAAACATGGGACAATTGAATGCTAAATAGTCTTTGGTACATTATCTTACCAACATCTTGAATTTACAGTTGAAAGATGAAAAATCCATCAAACATTGCTGGATAGGGTGTTGGAGATAGTAGAGAATCAAGGGTATGGGGGTCAGTGTAGGAAACAATGAGGAATCGGGCATGTGAGTGTATCCTATGACAATATAGATAGCTAGTGTGGAGACTTTACTGAAGAAGACATAGAGAGAGGGGAGGCAGGACCACTCAGGGAAAACATGATTTTGGGAGGGAATGTGATTATGTTTTGTTTAAGGATTCATTATGATTTTTTTTCATTTTAACTCTACCTGGATAATATATTTCATCATAAATAAAATATATCTACGATGTAATTTTAATTTTATTTAAAATATAATATATATAAGATGAGATTTTCAATCTATCACTAATATTTATTATGATTTTTTGTAATAGATACATATTTTTTGTGATTAAATTTAAATTTTAACTTATAACCATATTTATTTTTATTAATAAAAAATAATTGATTTTTTTAATATTTCTAACATGTAGTAACAATTTATTTTTTCTTTAAGTGATTTATTTTAAGTGAATAAATAATTTCTATTTTTTTATATGTTGGAATAAATGTTCATACTAATATTTATTAATAATGAATTTATTTTTTGGTAAAAAAATTATCAATATTAATATGAAAAAGGTACAGATTTAATTGTTGGAAATATATTTTTTGGTATTAAATAGCTAATAAAAAATATATTTGCTGGTAAACTTAAATGTTGGTACTTAAGTTTAATATCAATTAATCATAATATCTATTATAATAATTACTTTTTACAAATAGATATATTATTAGTCATCAAATTTCTATTGGTACAAGTATTTTTCTTATAGTGATCACTACAAGCTGTACTGAAGCTATATAATGTAAAAGTTGGCAATGGATGGAGTGTCACCAACTTTACTAAACTACTTGATCTCTTGAATGATAGGATAACAAAATATAATGATATTCCCTATTGAATATATGATGTTAAAAAATACTACATTTAATGGGTATGATCTTTGAGAGCATACATGCATGTCCAAATGATTGTATACTATTTCATAAGGATAATGAATCATATAAAAATTACCCAAACTGTAGTGTCTCATGTTGTAATAAAGATTAATCAATTCCTCCAAAAGTTGTATTGTACTTTTCAATAATTCCAAAGTTTTTTCACCTCTATGAATCTGAGGAGAATATAAGGCAATTGATGTGGCACTCTGATATAAGAAATCAAGATGGGAAATTTTTTCACCCAACAAACTCTCCTCAATACAATAAAATTAATCATGAGTATCTTGAATTTGAAAACGATCCGAGAAACATTTTTCTTGCGCTATCTACAAATGGAGTGAATCCTTTTAGGTTATAAAGTATCAATCACATTACATGGACAACTATGTTTGTGACACCCCAAACCTAGTTACCCAGAGTCAGTGCATTATTTTGTTACATTGGCATGATTTCCATAAATCAAATCCCAAATTAAAGATTGGTTTAGTAGGATTGGAAAAACTAGATACAAACCTATGTTTTACATTACATCTTGAAATGAAAAAATAACATAGTTTATCCTTTGAAAACACTCATATAACTTAGATTATCTCTGCAGTTTAGTCATAATTTACTTCTTCACATCTATGGGGAAAATGAAACATAAGAAATGGGTGATCACAGATGCTCCGTAAGGATAAAAAATATAGTATAAGCTATCATAAATAATCCTAATCATTTAAGGAAATGTATAAAACTAAAAGACAAACCTTTAGAAAATAATATTTAGAATAATATGGAAAGAATAAATCAAATACATCCATTTAAGTAGTCAAATGAATATTCTACTAGGCTAAGTATCATATGTAATATCAATAACTAGTCTCATAATGAGGGAATGCATAATATTGGACATCATAACCATATAGTCAAGGCCTCATACCAAGACCATACATAAATAGGTAACAACCAAAACTAGTTTGTCTCATGAGACCTGATGATGCATCAAGAGGCTATATCGATCCCCGCCCGTCACTTACTATGTCTAATGCATTCCTCATAATAAAAGGGTGAAACATAACATAAACATTTGTATTAAAACTAGTATACCAAATGTTAATAATTTAACCATAAACCATGAATAGTATAAAAATAGAACATCCATAGTCAAACTAATCCCAAACAATTCAATAAAATGTGGTAAATAATATCATAAGAAATCAATATCAATGAAGCATAAAATCCAACAAAAGATGTTGACATAGATAAAAATAATCTAATAAAATCATTAAAACTCTTTGAGATAAATGTCCCTTTTTTACTTTGAAAACATTTAAAATATGTGAATTTATAAAATTAAAAATGTATTTTAAAAATAACCTTCTAATATTTTAAGGGAAACTTAAAAATGGTAAGGAATTATAATGGAATAAAATATCCTCTCACACTTTATAAGTTAAAAAACATTCTTTGCCTAATTTTTTGAAAAGGTTATAAAGTACTTCATTTGGAAAATGATGGAAAGATTCCTTTCCAAAAAGTTTATAAAAATTTAAACATGGGTAAAAATGACATTAAAAATTGAATATAATATTTTGAAATTAATTTTAAGAATCATTGACATGGAATATAGACATGTCCAAGTATATTCTTACGTATAAACAATCTTGGATAATAATGAGATTGTGAAAAATTAACACTTACCTTGAAATTTCCTTTAGTAGAGAGTGTTTTAGCCTTAGTAATAGTGGTTAAGTTATGTTATTAAATTATAAAAGGACCATATCCACATTAATTATATCATATAGGATCCTCTTCAATCATTATGTTAATAAAATTTCAGTATTACCATTGTTTTGGGTGTTAACTGCTTCATTTTCCATTCATGTTTTGTTGTGTAAGTCATGTTTGTTATGAATAAGATTTATTTTATTCATATAAAAATTTATATTAAGTTCATAGTTATTATTTTTTCTCATAAAATAAATTTTATAACCATTCTGGAATGGTTAATCTTGAAAATGAATCTTATCGTGTCGTGGAGACGGTAGACTATAAGTACGCCCTAGCAATAGTATCATACCCTTGATGGTTAAATGGTGTGAAATTTGATGGTATATTAATTATAAAAAATCAAAATAATTTCATATTAATTATTTATATCCATTATACTTATCATTATACCCATCCAAATAAATAATTATTTAATAAAAAATTACACCATGGTGTGGAGACGGTAAGTCGTACACACAAACACATAGTAATATTGTTATTTGTAAGATGGATAAAAGAAGGAATATGGTTTTATGATAATTATAATAACATATAATAATGTATATAATATTATATTTATTACTTTAGTATAGAAACAACATAATAATTGGATGTAGAAGAAGAAAATAACTTTCAAAGAGTTGATAAAACATTTTCCTCTTTTTTTTCAGGTATCTCCTTTTGATTCAACAAAAGGACTCCATAGGTTGTATTTCCTCCCAATGTATGGCATGTAGAATGAATTTAGGTAAGTCGGGAGAATAATTAGTTAGGTTTTTTTCAATCAAAAGTGATTTATAGGTGTGAATAAAAGATAAGGATAGTTTCCCTTTAATAAGAGAGGGGAGGGGCACTTTTAGAAACTTCAAAACTATTAACTTAATATAAAATGATTTCTGATTTCAAATATATAAAAAGTGAGTTATTTCGAGAATAAGATGATTATGGGTTACAATCCTTTCAACCAATGATTTTCATACAATTTTATGTCACAAAATCAACCTTATCTTTTGGATTTAACCCTTAGTCAAAGAGTTTAACTCTTACTATGTCTACTTGTCCTTTAATACTATTAGATTAATATAGTTACTATAAAATTCAAAACAAATACCAATTGGATAATTTATTATAAATTTAACACTATACATGTTTTTTGGACAAACCTAGATTTTTATGATTTTTATATCATTTAATAAAATAGTATTTATTTTTAAATCACATTTGTGTCAATTTTGACACTATTTAATACATGTTTTTTTAAAGTTATAAAAAATTGATTCCTTCTAAAACACTACATTAACTCATCCATAGTATGTTAATTTCATCAAAAAAGTTCTTTTATTTCATCAAATATTTAAAATTAAAATTATTTTAATATTATGAATATCATTTAATTGATTCTTCCTTTAATAATTGAATTACTCCATCAATATTGTGTCACCATTTAATTTAATTATTTATTTTCTAAAGCTATAAATAAAATTATATTATTTAACTAAAAATTTTATCTTTATAAATACTATTTCTACTCAACCATATCACTTATATAACCCTGTATTAAAAATTATATAGTTATTAAAATTTGAATATGACATTTTTAACTCTTCTTTAAATAAAATATAATAAATGTCCAAATCTTACACAAGTGGATTAAAAAGGATCATATCTTTGAACTAATTTTTATTTTGGTTGAAAAAATCTTATTTGATAAAATTAGGACAACTGTTAGGGTAATATTTTTTTATTTTAATATTATTTTTACCTTTAATTACCCAATTTACCTTTAAGGGTGGTAAATAAAATCCAAAATTTATGATTCAAAAAAATATATTTTGATCCTATTAGATAAAATTTTCATACTAATTACAACCATGTATGTCCATTTTTTGAAATTAAATTCACAGAAGCGGTAATGTTACATTTAATGCAAATCTCGTAGATGTGGTTAGAAGGTGGGTAAATGAGACGTTCAAAAGTTCAATAAATTTTTATATATATTTCTTTTATAAAATGATTCCAATTAACTATATAAGATTAATTTATTTATTGTGAATTTAAAATAAATTTACATTAAAATAATTATTTAAATTTAAAGGTCGGTTTTTAAACAACAATACAACATTTTCTACAATTTATCAATAATTTAAACTTTTCCGAAAAAATCCAAAAATTCACCATAAGATAATTTTGATATTCAGAATTAAAAATTAAGTCTATTTTTTAAATTAAAATTTCATAATTTTATAATTTGGTTAACAAAATTAATACCCACTTTTGAAATGGATAGTTTCAATGGTCATGGTGCACTCGAACTCAGTGTAGTGTGCAACGCAGTCTGTTGAATTATTTAAAAATAAGCATAGTGTAGAAGCTTTTGGTATGACAGTATTCCCTCCTTTAAATAAATATTTCCTAAAAATTTATATATTATCACTTCATAAAAATATTTGGGTGGTTCTTCATCATAATTTCTCCAGTTTCCCACATCGCCTCTTCTATTTTATGGTTTCTCCAAAAACCTTTACCATATGATTCATTCAATTTCTTAACACTTGTTCTCTTGTATCAATAATCTTGATAGGCTCTTCCCAATAAGATTGATCAGGTTCCAGTCCTATTTCTTCATATAGGAGAACATGTGTTGGGTCTGGCATGTATTTCTCTAATAGTTATATGTGGAACACATTATGAAATTTAGAGAAAATTGGCATAATTTCTATACAGTAAGCTACAACTCAAATTTTTCTAGAATTTCAAAAGTTCTGATGTACTTGGTGTTGGAGTTGGTGGCCTAGAACCAAATACTTTTTACTTTATTCATGAATAAATACCTTATCACATCTTTATTTTTATTCTTTGTGACAATGCATGTGATAATGTCCTAAGGATAACTGTTGTAGTAAAAGGTCATAACAGATCCCTACTATGATGAGAACCTGGAAGTGCCATAACACTATTCTTAAATATATGTTATATTAATGGATTATGTTATTTGAGGGAAAATAATAATATAGGACATTAGGGGTGAGGACTCATAAAACTTTGAGGCACCTTATCATGATGTGTGCCCTTGGTAATATCCAGGAGGATATTATGAGAATGAGACCCATCAGTAGGAAATCCACATTCTATAGTGTCATTGGATGTTCCTATCTATGGATGTGTGTATTGGTCCTTATACTTTAAGATTATTATTAATGGGTATTACAACTCACGCACTTATATGTATTGATGAAAACTATGATGACAAACTATTCACAGTGAGGTATGATATGTTGGGTGCATCACGAGTAATACTGCATTAATAGATAACGCAAGAAAGGATTTTTCCCTTATATTCCATAACAGAAGTTGATATCTCAGGCTATTTGATTAAATTGATACAGCCTAAATAAATCAATGGCCATGGTGAGGAATGATAAAGTTCAATTCTGGGAAGTCAAAGAATGAATAATCAAGCACATGGGTTGATGGCACCAGCATGAAACCCGCTTGATTTGATATATTGAGACGAAGGTATTACATTACACAGTAAGCGTTCATAGGAGGTGACAGATCATTGAGGTGCTAACTTCATTCTCTATGGGTTCCTTGGCATGTTTTTAGATGCTAATCGTGGACTTTAGGAAGTATCCACTTAATTCCACTGAGAAAGAGGCCTAGAGGGTCACACACTAAGTGTGTACAAGTATCTTGGTTAAATGTTATTTTAACAAGTTGAATAAAGATTATCTCTGATTGTGGTTTAATAATTATTCAAGGATGTGTGATCGCATTTATTTTGACACTAGTTATTCGAGAGAATATATTGTGGGAGAAATAATATATTTATTAGCGAGTAATGCAGTAATATTTATTTAAGAAATAAATATTCATTATTCAAGGTCTAATAAATATGGTGGAGGAAATAAATAAATTAGAAAAAAATTACACGCCATGTATATTAATATATACACGCTGTGTAGTTTTTCTTGGAATTTGTGAGAAATAATATTATTTAATTAATTAATTAATATTGGGTGTAATTCTTTGGTCACATGTCAAGTGATAATAATAGTCAAGTGTTATTATTAGACATGGGGTATTACTGAGAATTAAATGAAGTGAATAAATGATTTCAGGTAAATAATTCAATTTATTATTCTAAGTATTATAAATACCCATTACATTATTCTTGTTTATCCTATACATTGTTTTTGGTTGTTCACAACGGATCTAGAGAAAGATCTCTAGACAAGGGATAATTATTTTCTTCTAATAACGCTCTCAAGCTACGAGAGAGATCATCCTCCACCGGATCAAGGAGATCTCTTTGCAAGAAGTTCTCATGGTGATCGAAGGAGGACATCATGAGCAAATTCTCTTCCATGCTAGCACCCGGAGATCCCTTCAACGACATCTAGAGATACGTGGAGCACATGTGGATCGCCACTAGAGGAATCCTGCACTCGGATTCTACGACACAATGACAGATCACATCATATCGTGACTAGAAACATCAAAGGAGAAACAATTCCATCAAGTTAATTCTTGTATATTAATTAAATTAATTATAACCAATATATGATGATCCTATCTATAATTCCAAGACTCCCCTCTTTTCTTTCATTCTTTGTTCTATTCTGAAGATCCGGCATTTTATTATCTTGAAGGATCTTATATTGATCATCGTTAATGGAAAAAATCAAAGTTGGTTACACCCACCAACTGGCTTCTATTGTGCCTGGAACCTACAAGTGGTATCAGAGCGGTCATACTGTTGATTATAATTATTTAGTTTTTTGGTGATTTACACATTTAATAATTTAGTTATTTCAATTCAATTTTATCATTCTATAAATCTGAATCTTGATATCTATTCCTCATCTTTCGTTTCTCATTCACCTTACAGAAACGATTTTTTCTTTTAATTTTGATTAAAATAAAACATTGGATCTTATCTGAAGGTTCCAATGCTTCTTGTCTATAAAACACCATAACACACATAGTGTTTTCGGCAGTACACACCATGTAGTATAGGTCTCATGAACCGGGATGGTCTACCAAACCAGGCCATGTCATTGGATTCTATCTAAGTCTTTAAGACTCTGTGTGTTGACCAGGAACAGGTGGCACACTATTTCCGGATTACACATGGTGTGGCCCACTGAACATGGAGTGTAGTCCCTTCGGGTTAGGGTTGGACCGTGTACCCCATACCTGGCTTTCTAAGTTGTAAATCATTTAACATGGATACTACATGGTGTGTGACCCATTAAAACCGTTGTGTACTCCAAAGATTTATGAAGTACATCTACACACCATGTCCCCAGGCATGTACTTTGGATAGATGGTGAATAAAATTACACGTTGTGTAGTCAGAACTACACTCCATGTACTCATCCAAATTATACAGATTTATTAAAATTTATTATTATGTTATAAAAATCCTTGAGACGTATACCATGGTGTGGGCGTAAAGTTGAGGCACAACACATGATAGGTGTTATATATATCTGTGTTTAATTTTACATCTGTGTAATTTTCATTTCTACTCATTGGGTGGTTAAGAATGGGAATTAACTAGTTTGGATTCAAGGTACAAGTTATGTACAAATATAATTTTAAATGAATCTATTTATTTTAAATTGTGATGGATGATAATCACAAAGAAATTCATAAAAAGGGTTTAAAATAAAAGGATTGATTAATTAAAGATAATTAATTGTTTCGAGCATGATTTATCTTAAACAATAACGACTAAAGAATTGAATGCTATTTTTATTCATGCGTAAATACCATTACATGTATGTATGATCATGAGATAGACCAATACCTTTGTATGTGAACGGTTTCTTTTAATTTATTTATTTAAATTAAATTTGTTGTCATGTGAGCCTTCTCCTAATTAATATGTAGGGCCTATGTGCCGAAGGATTCTTTTATGTAAAACCCCTTTTACCTCTCACATATGTGTGAGACAAAAACATATGTAATGGATGGAGCTCCCAAGCTAGTGGAGGTAGCTCAAGTTAGGAGCCAAGGTGAAACCAATCCAAGGTGATACAAAGGTGGACAGGTGGAAAGCTGTAAACATGAACCCAAAAAGGTTCAAGGTGTTTCTCCCCTAGGTCCTGGGTTAGTTTATCAACTTCTAGATAAACTAACCAATATAACAAGCTCATGATTATACCATTTATTTTATTTCTATCATTTTCATGGTTTATTTATTGTGGGTGTGTTGTCATGATCACACAATTAATGAATTAAACAAGCATGAAAGATGGAAGTAAAATAAGATCAACTTATTCATAAACATTATCTCAGAGATAGTTAATCACTTAAGTATATCCCACTTAATATTAACAAGCATGTAATCAAAGATAATAAAATATAAATTTACATATAAGGAATAAATCCCTTCAACAAAATATTAAGTCGATATATCCCTCCATGATCTTGGTTAGAATCTGACCATAGTTCAAAGTACTTGACCAACCCTATTTGGGGTGATTTCAATTATCAATGAATTTTAATTCATGGTTTTGGGTTCACTTAAATTGGTTCACATCAAGGGTTGAATGCCACATCAGGAGTTTGTGTGACCAAGAGGCAAAGGTTGAGGAAATTCAAAATAAAAGGATTTCAGGATTGGGGATTCCACTCAGCGGATCAAGGAGTTGCGAGTTAATACAGTTGGAATTTGGAATTCCAGCCTAAAACCCTTCAAGTTTCATGACCAGCCCTAGGTTTGGTAATATGAAGGTAAATAAGGATCATTACCACCAGAATATTCAGGAAACAGAATATTCTGATGTCAATGGTGAGGGATATTGGATTTTGAAAAAATAGGGGAAGAATAATAAGTATTAATTTTATTTATTTGTCTTATTTTTATCATGATAATGTACTAAACCTTTTCTCTTCTTAATTTTTAGAAATAGAAAGAAAAATGTCTTCAAACAAATCATTGCAAACCATACTTGATAAGGAAAACCTTCTCAGCGGCACCAATTTCCAAGAACAGTAGTGGCATTTATGCGTCATCCTTCGCCACGAAAAGAAATTGTATGTGTTGGAAGATCTTGTTCCAATTTCACCTGGAAAATAGGCCAGTGATGAGGAACTATCTCTCTATATGATACATATGGATGATGCCATATATTTCTAATGTTTCATGCTATCGAACATGTCTAATGAGCTCTTGAAACAACATGAAAACATGGACCTATATAGCATGATGTCTCACATTCAGGATCTCTATCAAGAGAATGCGAGACAGGAGAGATATGAGATCTCCAATGTTTTGTTTACAACTAATATTGGGGAGTTTGTGTGGGATAGACCTCATGTAGTCAAGCTTATTGGCTACATTAAATGCATGGACATATTAGGGATTTAGTTCTCGGATGAGTTGCGTACAGATATCATCCTATCATCACTACCCAAGACATTCATTATCTTTATTGTAAACTAAAACATGAGAAAAAATGAGAAGAGTCTATCAAAACTTCTGAAATTAATTCTCCAGGTTTATAAGGACATGGGGCATCACAGCCCCACAGTCCTTATGGTGAATCAAAAAAGGAATGACAAGGAAAAGGGTTCAAGGAATCATAAAAGGTCTAAATCCCTTGAGCACCTTCCCTCCAAGAAGGGGAACATCCAGAGGTGGGGAAAGTAACAGGAGGTAGTATGTTTTTCGTGTTGTAGGCCACTGGAAGAGGAACTACACCCAAAAGCATGGGGATGTTAAATTTGTGTTCATTATCGAGTGTAATCTTTCCATTTCTACACATTGGGTATTAGATACGGCTTATGGGGACCACATCTATATTCAAATGCAATAACCAAGTATATTTAGAAATATTTACAAAGGAGAGGTGGATCTTCGAGCTTCCAATGGCACGAGGCTAGCTGCATTGGCCATTGGTGATTACCATCTCTCATTTCCAACTAGAATGTGTTTTGTTTTACGTAATTGTTATTATGTTCCTAGTGTTACCAAGAACATAATTTATGTATCTTATTTTTATTTGGATGTATATATTTTCAAATTTGGAAATAAGAGTTGTCTATTTTATAATAACAACATATGTTATGGTATGGCACATTTAATTAATGGTTTGTATGTATTAAATTATAAAAACCAACTGTTGGAAATCGATAATGAAACAAACTCACTTGAATCACAGAACACCCAGTTGTGGCATCACCGTCTTGGTTATGTAAATGAGAAGCGCTTTAAAAAGCTCTTCCAAGATGGTTATTTAGACTCTACTGAGGTAAAACTACTTGATAGATATCACTGTTGTTTACAAGATAAAATGACCATGCTACATTTCGGTGTACAGGGTGAAAGGGCCATAGAGATTCTAGGATTGGTGCACACGAATGTGTGTGGACCATTTATAGTAGAATCTAGATATGAAAATTCCTACTTCATTACTTTTAATGATGATTTTATTAAATATGGCTATATCTACTTCATGAGGTATAAGTAAAAATCCTTAGAGAAATTTAATGAATTAAATAATGAAGTAGAGAATCGTCTTGGTAAGAAGATAAAGAAGCTTCGATCAGATCAAGGTAGAGAATATATGAACCAAGAGTTCATAAATCTTCTATGGGGGTCTGGGATTCAATATCATCTCACTCCTCCTTATACACCATAGTGGAATGGTGTTTGTGAAAGGAGGAACGGTACCTTGTTGGACATGGTGAGATCGATGATGATTCATGCAGATCTTCTATTATCCTTTAGGGGATATGCATTATAATAGGAAGCATACACATTAATCTGAGTACCAACTAAGGAGGAAAATGGAATTATTTCCGAGTTAATAATGAAAAGAAACTCATTTTTTCACACACATGTGTATGGGGATGCGAGGCATTTGTTAAGGCCTTATCAAGAAACAAACTTGCACCTAGGGGAACAAAGTGTATCTTTATAGGATATACTATGGAAACAAAAGGATATTACTTATATAACCCTTCATACAAGAAAGTGAATGTCGCTAGAAAATCTGTCTTTCTGGAGAGGGAGAATATCCTCAAAAAATTTAGTGGGTGCAATATTGACTTTAAAGAATTTGATGCTCTAGATACATAGGATTTGGTACAGGAACAAGTTCCACAAGTCCCCGTGGAAGAGGTTCAAAAACACAAGTACTGTGTAGGAGCTCAAGAGAGGTATGGGAACCATAGAGATCTGGTTTCCTAGTCACCAACGATGGTGAATCATTATTGTTGGACAGTAATGAACCTCTCTCCTACAAGGAAGTAGTAGAAATCTAAGAAGATGCAAGATATCTATAATCTAAGAATTCTGAGATGGATTCCATGTATCAGAACCAAGTCTGGGTTCTAGTTGATGATATAGTTGATATAAATCATGTTGGATTCAAATGGGTATTCAAGAGAAAGATGGACACAGAAGGTCAAGTTAGCACCTATAAAACAATGCTAGTGGAAAAAGGATTCAGACAGCGTCAAGGAATTGACTATGATGAAACATTATCACCAGTTTCCATGTTTAAATCCATAATAATCATACTTGATATAGTATCTTACCACGACTACGAGATTTGGAAAATGGATTTCAAAATAGAATTCCTAAACGGGAACCGTCATGAATATGTTTATATGACACAACCAGAAGGGACTGTGACACTAGGTGAAGCCAAATGGGTTTTCAAGTTGTAGAAATCCATTTATGGATTAAATCAAGCATCCAGGTCATGGAATATTCAATTTTTTGAAGCCATAAAGGAATTTGGTTTCATTAAGAATGAATGTGAGCCATGTGTTTATATGCGGTTTAGTGGGAATGCGGTCATTATCCTAGTATTATTTGTTAATGAAATATTGCTTATTGTAAATGATATATCAGTCTTACAATCAGTTATGAACTAGTTGACCAAGTGTTTCTACATGAAGGACATGGGTGAAGCAACCTACGTTATAGGGATCAAGATCCTTCGTGATAGATCCAAGAGGCTTCTTGGGCTAAGTTAGGGTACATACATTGACCAGATACTAAAGCGATTTAGTATGAAACAATCCAAGAGGGGATTAGTTCCAATGTCACATGGCCTACATCTTTCTATGAAAATGTGTCCTCAGTCACAAAAGGAGAAAGATCTAATGAGTAAGATATCATACACTTTGTCTATAGGATCCATCAGGTATGCCATGTTATATACCAGGATTTACGTTTCCTATGCACTGACCATGGTAGGTAAATATCAATAAGATCCATGATAATAGCATTATACTACTATTAAGAGTATCCTTATGTATCTGAGAAGAACTAAGGATATGTTACTAGTGTATGGAGGATACGAGGGGCTTGTCATCAGAGGGTATGCTGATGCTATTTTTCAGACAGTTTAAAACAATCTGAAGTCGCAATATGGATATTTTTTCTATCTCAATGGAGGAGTTGTGAGCTGGAAGAGTTCAAAGAAACATGTTTTGTCGATTCTATAGTGGATTCTGAATATATAGTGGCTTTTGATGCAGCCAAGGAAGCCGTCTGGATTCATATCATTGTTTAAGAGCTTAATGTGGTGTCTAGTAGTAAAGATCCTATCACATTGTATTGTGATAATACTATAGCAGTGGCTCTCGCAAAAGAACCAAGGTCACATCAATGGACAAACCACATACACTAAAAGTATCACCTCTGGTGGGATTTCTATCAAATGGGTGAAGTTACTATGAGAAGAGTGTTCATGGAAGAAAACGAGGCAGACCCCATGACTAAAGTCCTATTTCAGCACAAGCATGAATATCAAGTGAGAGTAAGTGGTTTAAAGTTTCTTAGTAGTTTTCTCTGGTCCAAGTGGGAGTCTGTTGGAGTTGGTGGCCTAGAACCTACTAATTTATACTTTATTCATTAATAAATACCTTATCACATCTTGATTTTTCTTATGCGTGAAAATAAATGTGATAATGTCCTAATGATATATATTTCACTAAAAGGTCATATTGGATCCCTGTTAAGATGAGAACCCAGAAGTTCCATAACACTGTTCTTAAATACATGTTATATGGCCAGATGATGTTATTTGAGGGACACAAATAAAATAGGACATTAGGGGTGAGGACTCATAAAACTTTGAGGCACCTTCTCATGGTGTGCACCCTTGGTAATATTCAGGAGGATATTATGAGAACAAGACCCTACAATAGGAAATCTACATTCCATAGTGTCGTTGGATGTTCCTATCTACGGACGTGTGTATAGGTCCTTAGACTTTAAGATTATTATTAATGGGTATTAAAACTCACGCACTTAGATGTAATGAAAAAAACTATGATGAAACACTGTTCGCAGTGTGGTAGGATATGTTGTGTGCATCACGAGTAATATTGTATTAATAGATAATGAAAGAAAGGATTTTTCCCTTCTGTTCCATAATGATAGTTGATATCTCAGGCCCTTCGATGAAATTTTATAGCCTAAATAAATCCATGGACATAGTGAGGAATGGGCAAGTTCAATTCTGGGAAGTCAAAGAAATAATAATCGAGAACATGGGTTAATGACTCCAGCATGCAACCCGCTTGATTTGAGATATCAAGAAAAAGGGATTACATTACATAGTATGCATTCTTAAGAGGTGACACGTCATTGCGGTGTTAATTTTTTTCTTATTTGTCCCTTGTCGTGTTGCTAGATGCTAACCCTAGAATTTAGGCAGGATCTGCCTAATTCCATTGAGAAAGAGGCCTAAAGGGTCACACACTAAGTGTGTCCAAGTATCTCAGTTAAATGTTATTTTTACAAGTTGAATAAAGATTAATCTCGATTGTGGTTTAATAATTATTCAAGGATGCGTGATCACATTTATTTCAACACTAGTAATTCAAGAGAATATATTTTGGGCAAAATAATATATTTATTATTGAGTAATAAAGTAATATTTATTTATGAAATAAATAGTCATTATTAAAGGTCTAATAAATATAGTGGAGGAAATAAATAAAATGGAAAAACAAAAGTACACACCATGTATATTAATATATACAAGTTGTGTAGCTTTTCTGGGAATTCATGAGAAGTAATATTATTTATTTAATTAAATAATATTAGTTGTAATTCATTGGGCGCATGTCAAGTGATAATAATATTCAACTATTATTATTATACATGGGGTATTACTAAGAATTAAATGAAATTAATAAATTCTTTCGGGTAATTAATTCATTTTATTATTCTAAGTATTATAAATCTCAATTACATTATTATCATTTAGCCTAGCCATTCTTTTTGGTTGTGAACAACGGATAGAGAAAGATCTCAAGTCAAGATATAATTATTTTCTTCCAAGAATGCTCTCAAGCTATGAAAGTGATCATCTTCCACTGGTTCAAAGAGAACACTTTGCAAGCAGTTCTCAAGGTGATCGAAGGCGGACATCGCAAGCGAAGTCTCTTCCTGGCTAGCACCGAGAGATCCCTTTGGAGATGTCCAGAGATATGTGGAGCACATGTGGATCACTGCTTGAGGAATCTTACACTTGTATTCTACAACGTAATGACATATGACATCAGATTGTGACCTGAAACATCAATGGATAAAGAATTCCATCAAAGTAATTCTTGTCTTTTAATTAAATTAATTATAAACAACATATGATGATCCTCTATATGATTTTGGTACTCCCCTATTTTCTTTCATTCTTTGTTCTAATCTGAGGATCTGACTATTTATTATCATGATAGATCTCAGATTTATCCTCGTTAACAACAAAAATAAAAGTTGGGTACACCCACCAACACACTTCCACTGCGCCCAGAACCTACACTTGGGGATTAATTTAACCTTCTTACCAAATCTTATAACAAACTTCAATGGATATACCTTGAAGAAAACATGATCTCCCACTTGAAATTACAAATCCTTTCTTTGGTTATCAGTACAGATCTTTTATTTACTTTGAGATGTTTTTATATCGATTTGAATAGTCTTTACCTTTTCCATATTTTCCTCAACAAGTTTCGGGCCTATGATTTTTCTTTCACCAAAATCATCCCAAGAAGTTGTTGTTCAACATGAATTTCTATATAATGCTTCATATGGTTTCATCTAAATACTTTAATAGAAGCTATTGTTATAAGAAAATTCTACAAGAGGTCAATATTGATCCCACATACCCTGAAAGTCAAGTGAGAAAGATCTCTACATATATTCTAAAGTTTTAATAGTCCATACTAATTTTCCATCTATTTGAGGGTGGTAAGAAGTGATCAAACAAATCATAGTATCTAGGTACTTCTGAAGACTTTTCAAGAATTTTCTTATAAAATAGGGATCATGATCCGAAACAATCTATAAGGGTACACCATGTTTTCTTACAACTTCATTCACATATAGTCTTTCTAAACGTTCATGTGGAAAATCTTCTAAATTATTAAGAAAATGTGTTGATTTGGTTATATGATCAATAATAACCCATATCACACCATTCCTTCTGGGAGTCTTTGGTATACCCATTACAAATTCCATCATAATATCATCCCATTTTCCAAACAGGTATAAGAAGAGGTTGTATGAATCCTCTAGGATGTTGGCTTCCAACCTTCACCTATTGAAAAACTAAACATATTGATTCATAATCAGAAATCTCCCACTTCATGTTATCTCACAAAAAATTTTACTTCAAATCTCCATACATCTTAGTGCTACTATGATGTATAGAGAAATTGGATTTATGAGAAGCATCTAATAATTTCATTTTTAGCTCTAATATAGTAGGAACCCAAAGCATCTTCCCAAATTTCAAAATTCCATCTTCATATAAAAATTCAATATATCTTCCATCATTCTTAGCTTTAATTGTTTTTAGAAATCCTCATCATCATTCTGAGAATTTTTTTCCATTATAGTAAAGATGGTTTGGAAATCATTTGAACAAGTAGTGACGTTTTTCATTCCATTATAATTATTATATCCATCTTTACTAGATCCATAAACATATAATCCTTTTTCACTCTTATTTTGTTTGGAACTCCATGGTCCTTTCTACTCAAAGCAACTGAAACCTTATTTTCCTTACCTAGGTCGTATTGTATTGTCAAATCATAATCCTTGTGTAGATCAAGACATCTCCTTTGTCTCATGTTGAGTTCTTTCTAGGAGAAAATATATTTCAAACTCTTGTGATTATTATATATATCTCATCTTTAAACATAGAGATAGTGTCTCTATATATTCATAGCAATGATTTCTATTGTTAACTGAAGATCATGAGTTGGGTAGTTTTGTTCATGAATTTTTAACTACCTTGATGCATGTTAAATAACCCTATCATTCTGTAAAAGAACACAACCAATTACATTCCTTGATACATCACCATAAATTACAAACCCATCATTCCCAGATGGTAAATTTAGTATAGGGAAATTTTCTATTGTTCTCTTAAATTATATAAAACATTATTCACACTATTTTTTTCAAACAAATTTAACCCCTTTATGTGTGATCTTGGTTAATGGTTTTTCCAATCGGGAAAAAATTTGGAAAAAATTTCGATAGCAACCTGCTAAACCAATAAAACTACGTACCTCAGTTATGCTCATTTGTGATTGTCATTCTAGGATTGCCTTTTTATTTATATGATCAATAGAGATTCCATATTTGGAGACAATATGACCAAGAAAATAAATTCCATAAAGCCAAAATTCAAACTTGTTAAATTTACAATATAATTTTTTCCTTCTGAGAGTCTCATGAAATATTCTCAAATGATTCTCATGGTATCCATATCATTTAGAATATATCAAAATATATTCAATTAATACCACAAAAAAATCATCAATATATTATTCGAACACTCTGTTCATGAGATCCATAGAAATTGAGTTTTCATAAGTCAATCAAAATGGAATTACTATAAATTCTTAATGACCATACTTTATCCAAAAAGCTTTCTTCAGAATGTCTTCCATCTTTACTCATAATTGATGATATCCCGAATAAAGGTCATTCTTCAAAAAAAAATTGAGCTCCTTTAAGTTGATCAAATAAATCCTTGATACAAGGTAGATGATACTTTTTATTTATTGTAATAGCATTGATTTTCCTATAATAAATACATAGTCTCATGGATCCATCTATCTTCTTTAAAAATACAATAGGGGATCCCCATAGAGATACACTAGGGTGAATAAATCCCATTTTACCCAACTCTTCAAGTTATGTCATCAACTCCACTAATTCAACTATATCTATTCTATAGGGATTCTTTGATATTGGTCTTACATAAGGGATTAAGTCAATAGAAAGCTCAACTTCACACTTTGGGGGTGTCCATGTAATTGTTTCAGAAAAAAAATCAATGTATTCCTTTGCAATAGGTACATACTCAATTTGAATATTTACTTCTTCATCGCTAGATTTTTTTTCTATTCATCCCCAATAATCTCATTCACTAAAGCTACTAGGGGTGGATTTTAGTACGAATTTGGTGATAAAGTTTCTTCTTTAAAGATAAAGGATTCTTCTTCTACCTCATAGATCGTAATTATCTTCTTCTTGCAACAATTTTTTGAACCATGTTTTGAAATTCATTCTATACCAAGGATTATATCAAATTTAATCATAGAGAGATGACAAGGTTAGAAAAAAAACTATGTTTATGTGTCATAAATGGAATTGAAACACATATCTTTGTGTCAATGAGACTTCCCTTAGGAGTTTTTACTGATAAATCCTTTGTTAAATCAAAAGGGAAATGTCTAATTTTCTTTGGAAAACTAAGAAGATATAGAAGAATGTGATGGTCCTAAATACAATAAATTATAGGATAAACTTTAATAGAAAACTAAAGTAAATGTCTCCACATCATTGGGGACGTCAACCACATCATTTGTGATCACATAACCTTGGCATTTATCCCTTGACCTTTCCTGGTGAAAATTTACTTGAAACTTAGGACAATCATTTTCATAATGTCTCATTTCTCTAAAATTGTAGCATTGAACATTGAAAAATTATTTCTTCCACTTTCAATCATGATATTTGTGGCCTTTTTCTCCACACTTTTAACAAACTCTCATTCTCTTTAAGAATGTACTGCGGTGTTTCGTCCCACAATTACCATAGTGTGGAAATTCAACTTTTCACTTCTTCCCTTTATTCGCTTTTCCAGAGTGTTCAGTGGCCCTCTTCTTCTATTTATTTATATGAATTTCATAATACATAGATAATTCATTTTATTTGTTGATAGCACATGAGATTATTTATTCATACAATGAGAAAGATTGTGAGACCAATTATCTTCGGAGGAATGGTTTTATCCCATAAAATAATTGATCAATATTACTTCTTGGGTTACTTATATAGTCTGAAACATGCCTTACTAACATTGTGAAGTTAGCCTCATACTTGGCAATATTCTCTTCCTCATTTTTCCTCAGACTTAAAAATTTACTTTCCATGTCTACTAAATGTTCATAAGAAAGGTATTTTTCCAAGAAAAGTTCTTTGAACTACCTCTCTTCCATATTTTCTAATTCATCATCTTCCTTCTTATTTTGAATTAATGACCACCATTGATCTGCATCACCTGAGAGATGATAAACTTCCATGAAAACTTTTTCCTTTTCATTACTCCAAAAGGAGGAAATATTTTCTCTAAGGAACTTATCCATTGCTTAGTTACAAATGGATTTGTATTACCATTCAATGTTGGAGGTTTTTTTCTCATGAAGTGGTATAACATTGATCCTAGATGTTGTGGATCAGGGTTATCCATATGAGTAAGGTTATTATTCATAACCTGAGTCAATTTTCCCAGTATGGTTATAAGCAATTCATCCCCAGTTGTATCACCATTTCCACTATAATTATCTTTTATAGGAGGGAAATATCTACATGTATTATGTCCATTGATATGGTTTCCATTCCTTCCACTAGGTTCCATTTCTAAACAATGGCATATAGTAGATTAGGTTATGAATCATAATGCATAATTCTAAAATATTAAAAATAATTTATATGAATTAAACAATTTATGCATATATAACCCATATTCATAAAAATGGTTTATTTGGAGACATATTTACACATAAATCCTTCATAATGGTTTGTAAATAAATTGTGAATTATCCTAATCATATCCCTCAGGAGTGTCAAACCAGGTGCGTAGTAAGGCCCGTTTTTGTATTCTAGGTTACCCCAAATCAGGCTCGAAACACATTTTCAGATTTGTTAATCTTAGGTACATCTATGCTAGAACCACGTCCACTTGTAGTATCCAGATTGGGATCTATTTATTGGAATACCCACATAATATATACATTACCCAAAATTTTAAGATTTTCTTCGATACTTATCCTCGAAGTCTGTCTTATGGTAATGTTACCTAATCAATGTTATTATAAATCTAGTTTCCATGTTTGGTACTAAACTTCCATTGATACCAACTATAACACCCCGACCCCAAATACCCAAATTCAGTGCATTATTTTATTCCATTGGCATCACCATAAGAAATCACATCCTAAAGGACCGATCAGTTTAGTAGCCTTGAAAAAACTAGATACAAACATTAGTTTTACATTATATATTGAAATAAAAAATGGCATAGTGTGTCCTTCAAAAACACAAATATCCCTTAGATTATCCCTAAAGGTCAGTCAAAATATACTTCTTCTCATCCTGTAGAAAAATGAAATATAAGAAAGGGGAGATCACAGCTTCTTACTAAGGATAAACAATATAGCATAAGCTATCATAAATAAGGAAAAACATTTAAGAAATGGAATAAAACTGAAACAAAAACCTTTTAAACATTATCTAAAATATAATATGGAAAGAATAGATTAAATAATTTCATTTAAACACTAACATAGATATTATAATAGTAGAATAATCACATGTAATATCAATAACTAATCTCATAATGAGGGGATTTATAATGTCTGACATCATAATCAGACTGTCAAGGCCTCATGCTAAGACCACACATAAATAGGTATGACTCCAAACTAGTTTTTCTCATAATATCTACCGATGCATCGAGGATTTATAGAAGGACCCACCCATATCTTAATAAGTCTAATGCATTACTCATAAAAAAAGGGTGGACCATGAAAAAATCAATCATATTAAAACTAGTATACAAAATGTTAATACTTTAACCATAGACCATGAATTTTATAAACACAGAAAATCCATAGTCAAGCTGATCATAACCCATTCAAAAAATACGGTAAATGATATAATAAGAGATAAATCTCAATAAATCATAAAATCTAACAAATAATTCTCACATAGATGAAAATAATATAATAAATTAATTAAAACTCTTTAAGAGAAATATCCCTTTTAACTTTGAAATAATTTAACGTCCGCACAATTATAAAAGAAAAAATTTATTTAGAAAATAAAATTGTAATATTATAAGGGAAGCTTAAAAATTTTCAGCTTTCATAATGGTGGAAAATATATGCTCACTTCGTATATGTTAAAAAACAGTCTTTCCTTAATTTTTCAAAAAGTTCATAAATTACCTCGTTTGGAAAATGATAGAAACATTACTTTCAAAAAAATTTATGAAAATTTAAACATTGGAGAAATGAATTTAAAAAGTTTTAGATATTATTTTGAAATAAATTTTAAGAATCATGTACTTTAATGATAATTATGCCCCAATAGATACTTATGTATAAACAACCTCGGGTAACAATGAGATTCTGACAAAATTAAACCTTACATTGTACATTACTTTAGTAGAGGGAGAGTTAACCTCTTTTATAATGGTTAATGTATGTTATTAAATTATACCATAACTACATAAATATTTATGATATCATATATGATCCTCTTATACTGTTTTTTTAATAATATTTCAGTATTACCATTGTTTTGGGTGTTAACTACTTTGTTTTCCAATCATGTATTGTCATGTAAGTCATGATTTTTATGCATATGATTTATTTTATTCATATAAAAAATGATATTAAGTTCATATTTATTTTTTTACTCATCATATAAATTTTATAATCTTTCTTGAATGGTTAACGTATAAAATTAATCTTTTCGCATCTTGGAGATGTTAGACTGTACGTATGCAAGAGCGACAGTATCATTCCATTGATGGTTAAATGGTATGTAATTGGATGGTATATTAATTATAAAGAATCATAATAATGTAATATTAATTATTTATATCCATTATAATCATCATTATAACCATCTAAATATAGTAGTGTTTAATAACAAATTACACCACAGCGTGGATACGGTAAGTCGTACGTACGCATGCATGGTGATATTGTTATTCGTAGGATGTAAAAAAGGAGAAATATGGTTGTATCATAGTTAAAATAACATATAAAAATGTATATGATACTTGATTTATTACTTTATTATGAAAAAAACATGGTAATATGAGTTATAAGAATAAAACAACTTTGAAAGAGTTGATAAAACAATTACCACTTTTTTGGGTATCTCTTTTTGATAGAACAAAAGGACTCCTTAGGATGGATTTATGAAAAATGTATGGCCACAATGATGAATTAATGGAAGTTGGGAGGATTATTGGATAGGTTTTTTTCATGAAAAATGGTTTTAGTGGTGTTAATAAAAAGATAAGGAGAGGTTCCCTTTTATAAGAGAGTGGAGGGGCACTTTTGGAAACTCCAAAACTATTTATTTATTATAAAATGATTTTTGATTTAAAATAGATCCAAAGTGAGTTATTTAGACTATAATATGATTATGGGTAGAAATATTATTAATAAAATTTAGATAAGTTTAGGTCACAAAAGAAACCTTATCTTTTGGATTCAACCCTTACTTAAAGAGTTTAACTCTTACCATGTCTACTTGTCTTTTTATACTATAATGTTAATATAGTTACTATAATATTCCAAAATAAAACCAATTGTATAATTTATGAAATATTTAAGACTATCCATGTTAGTTTTCTGAAGCATATATTTTTATGATTTTTATACCATTTAATAAAATAGTATTTATTTTAAAATCACATTTATGTCAATTTTGACACTATTTAATACATGATTTTTTTAAAAATCATAACAACTTTATTCCTTTGAAAAAACTAAATTAAATCATCCTTAACAAGAAAATTTAATCCAAAAAATTGTGTATGGCATAAATATTTCAAATTATATTTATTTTAATATTATTAATATCATTTAATTTATTCTTCCTTTAATAAAACAACTACTGCATCATTATTGTGTCACCATTTAATTGAATAATTTATTTCCTAAAATTATAAATAAATAACCATTAAGTAGATAAAATATTTATATTTCTAAATACTATTTATAGTCTAACATATCACTTATATAACCTCTAATTAAAAATGATTTAGTAATTAAAATTTGAATATGACATTTTTAACTCTTCCTTTAATAAAATATAATAAATGTTATAATCTAACAAAAATGGATTAAAAGGGATCATATTTTCTAAATAAGTTTGATTTTGGTCAGAAAAAACTTACCAATTAAATTAGGACAAGTTTAAGGATAATATTATAATATTATAATATTATTTTTACCTTTAATTATCCTACATACCTTTAACCGTGGTAAATAAAATCCAAAATTTACTATTCAAAAAAATTATTTTGATCCTATTAGAATAAAGTTTTCATACCAATTACAACCATGTATGCCCATTTTTCAAAATTAAATTCACAGAAGTTGTAGAACTATGTTTAATGTTGTCCGGTAGATGTAGCTAGAAGGTGGGTAAAAGAGATGTTCAAAAGTTCAATAAATTTTTATGTCTAATTCTATTATAAAATGATTACAATGAACTATATTATATTAATTTTTCAATTTTTAATTTAAAATAAATTTATAGTAAAATAACTATTTAAATGAAAAGCCTTTTTTAACAACAATGTAGTATATTTCACTATTTATCAAAATTTTAAACCTTTCAGAAAAAATCCAAAAATTCACCATAAGATAATTTTGATATTCTGAATTAAAAAATGGTGTCTATGATGAAAAATAAAGTTTATAAATTTCATAATATTGTTAATACTATTCATATCCTCTTTTTAAATGGCGTGTTTGATAGGTCATGGTGCGCTGGAACTCAGTGTTGCATGCAACACAAGCTATTGGATTATTTAAAAAGAAGCATATTGTGGAATATTGGGGTGTTACATTGTTGTAAATTATAACTTTCCATCATGGTTATGCATGAATTGAAAATACATTATGTTGTATTTGATTATATCAAGACCTAAAAATTTGGGTAATGATATTGATGTTTATTTAGCTCCATTGATCTAAGATTTGAAATTAATGAGGGATTTAGGTGTTATGTTGTATTATGCTTATAGAAATAAAGATTTTATATTTATAGAAATTTTATATGTAATGATAAATTAATTTTATGGTTATGGAAATTTATCAGGATATAGTATTAATGGAACTCGAGGGTGTCCCATTTGAGAAAAAGTAAACACTTAGTTAGGTTGATACATTTGTTGAAGACTATGTTTCTATGTCATCACATATTAATACCCAGAAGACTTAAATACTAATCTTGGATGAAATCATTCAATGGGAATTAATATGAATATAAATCACCATGTCTACTAATAGGTGATCAATTTTTATTGATCAGTTTTTTTTGAATTATTTTACATAAATTCGAAGTATGTCATACATTTTATTGATGTCATGAATTCTAAAACAAATGTATGAGATTGTATCATTAGAGAGTTACTAAATACACCCAAAAAACAAAGGATGACATTAATGATAGTATGGACATGATTGACATGTGGATACGGGAAGGCTTGGAACCAATGAAGGGTGAAAGATTGACTTTTCTTTCTCTAGCTACTTACACTCTTTATAAGAAAGAGAGATATCAGTTTTTCAACTTCCTAAATGATGTAAAGGTTACAAAGGTTAATTCATCAAATATCAAGAATATTGTTTCAATGACTTTTTTAAGCATAAAGGGCCTAAAATTACATGAATCTCATGTTTGGGGGTAATAAATAATGTATGTAGCTTTATGTTTCATTTTACCTGTAAATTTTTGTCACACATTAACCAATATATGTTTAATTTTCAAAATATATATGCTGAAAATTTATAGAGTCGATGAAATTACCAACTATGAAAATTTAAATTGTTATCATTTTATGTGAATTGGGGAAGTTATTTCTATCGTTCTTCTTTTATATGACGTTAACCTTACGGTTCACTTGTTTAAATAGATTTGGTTACATGGCACTTTATATTATTTATTGATGTACCCTATAATACATATATATTTTAGAAATAAATTCTCTTAAATTAATTTTATTTCTTTGATATCTTGTGTTACACACAAAATTGTGTTTAAACATATTGCAATATACTATTAAAATATTATAATTTGTGGAAATTATAACCTATCTCTTAAATTGGAAGGTATAAAAAGTATTAACTACTTTATAAGATATATATATAAATTTCTAACTCAATATATATTTATTGATAAATTCTTAGTGAATAATCACAAAATTTTTAGTAAAGTCATTCCATTCAATAAAAATATGTTTTCTTCAAAACATATTTTTATTTCTTTTTATGAGATAATATTTTGAGTCATTTTTGGAACTTTTAGAAATTTTATTTTATGAAATTATCATCATTTTTTAAATAATAATTTTAAAATTATCTTAGTATTAATTTTTTATAATTTTCTAAAAAGCCTGATTTTCTAGTGAATTATAAAAAAAATGATTATTTTATTGACAACTATATGTACAAAGTTTTATTTTATTTAAAAATATTTTGAAAGTAATATTATTTTTATTATATTTCAAATAATCTAATTATGTCTATTTTAATCAACTTTATGTTTTAAATTAGTATAAGAATTTTCTTATAGGTAAAAATCCATTTTCGAGAAAAATAATTTTTATGCACGAAATGTGTTTTTATCTTAATAAATTAAATTGGTCACTTTTGTGGATTTATTATTATTAAATTTATATATTATATACTCTATAAAAAATAACATTCATCTAACATTTTTCTATTCATGGGATGAGAAAAAATCTTGTTTTATGCTTAAAACTATATTTTTGTTTCTAAAAAATGGTTTTCGTGAAATTTAGAACACTTATTTTAAAATTAGTTTCTTATAATTATAGGTGTTGAACTTGATAAAATTTATTCAATATTTGGAATCATGATGTTTAAATTTTGAAAATATGAAACTTATATTTTTTGTCAATATGAATAGTAATCATTGTAAAATTTATCACCATAGTAAAGGGTAAATCAAGTTAATTTAGGTTAAAAATAAAGGATAAGGCCATATTTTCTTATATTGATTATTATTAAATGAATTTAACTCAACAATTATCACCTTATTGTTTAATTTAACATTATAAATGGACACATTTCCATAAAAATTACCTATATAATATTTAAATCAAAGAAACTTACAAAATGTCACTCTCTTAGTTTTAAATATCTATTATGTGTATATATGGGGAAAGCATGTAATTAATGAATTTAAGTATCTATTTTGATATTAATGAAATAATTTAAATTATATAAATTTATTTATTATTTTAATGAAGTATATAATAATCTTAAATTCCGTTTCAACACTAACACAATATATATTCAATTAACAAAAAAATAAAATAAATTTTGTTAAAAATATTAAAATTGATATTATTTGAATTATTTAATGTATCCCATAAATTTTAAAAATATATATGAAATTATAGGTATTTTTGGAAGAATTATATTCAAATTCACCCTTTGTATTGATGTATTTAACATCATATTGAATTAATAGTGTTAAAATGACATTAATGATATTTTATATAAATAATATTTTATTAAATGATAAAAAATAAATAATAATGTTAAAATCATCCAAAATAATGGGATATTATTTCTAAAAAAAATCCATGTTCTATTGATGGGTTTTTTATTTTATATTAAAATTATTAACCCTTAAAATGTAGAAAACCTTAATATGTTTCTAATTGTCAAAAGGGTTAAAGAATGGTTAAAATAAAATGATAAGGGTAAAAATGAGATCCAAACTATTCCAAATGTTATTATATGAGATTATTTAAACTCATAATCCTCTTATATTGTAATATTACAAATTTGGATCCATTTGTAAATAAAAATTAATTTATATTAATTTAATATTTTAATAAATTCCAATAGTGCCCCTCCCCTAAATTATAAAAGAGAACCCATCCTGTCTATTATTCAGACCACCTTTAGTTTTATATATGAAAACTATCTTGAAAAATAAATAATAAACTTCCTTATTCAAATTATATAGGTCCCACTATTCCTAAAAGACTAACCCTAGATCCCTTAAGAGGATATCTATAGGAGTTATTTCAAAGAAAAGGCAATTACCTTAATCGATCGCTTTCTTTTTTTTATTTTACCTCTTATAAATATGTTATATTTTTTATAAAATAATAAATTAAATATATTATATATAATTAAATTTTATGATGATTATTAAAACACCATTATTCACCCTCTTTCTATCAAAAGGGATTGAAAATATTCTTAGTGTGTACGTACGGCTTACTGTCTCTACATACTGATTCAATAAATTTCTCATCCCCATATTTTATGGTTGTGTATTATGATGGTATTAATGGTTTTATATGATAATAATAACATAATTATACTTCTGAAAAAATAATATCATATCAACATTCTTACCTTCAAAATTTTTGGAATATGATAACGTCGATAGTGCGTGCAGGTGGACTACCACATCCATGAAGCGATGTGATTCATTTTTCATTTCCATTCTACTTGGATAGTAATAAGGATGGATTTGATGAATATATATGATATATATGATATAATAATTATTTTATAAATTTGATTAATTATTTACCATTATTTCATTTCATCCGTTTAAAAATGGAAATAGCGTTCATGTGTATGTATGACCTACCATCTCCATGAATGGTGTAATTAATTTTTAAATATTTATATTTAATGAATTAATATAAACATTTATATAATGAATATAAATTATATTTACATTATGAATAAAATTTTGGAGATTATATAACCATGAATAAAATATAAGGACCAAAACCAACGAACCAGAACATATAAGAAAAATGAAGTAGTTATCACCCAGAATAATGATTTTAATAAAAAATTGTTATTAAAAGTGTGATAAAATGTTATAATAGAATAATATATTGTATAATATATATTATTATGGTTTTTTAATATATTTATAATAAATTTATATTTATTATAAATAATTTTCTAACATATGTGAAGGAATTCATACATAAGGTAAGGGATTTTTATCTCACTTTAATTTATGTGGGACATATTCCATATTCACCACTTGTTTATTTTATGTGGTGTATATATTACCCATGAATTTATTTTATTATTATTATAATGAAAATTAACTGGATTTTCATATCCATATAATTTTCTTTCTTTCATGGGTTTTATGATTTAATTTTTACCAAATCGGTAAGGGTTTTATGTTACAATCTCATTTTTATGAGGATTGTTTATGATTAAGTTTCTGATGATGAAATCATATTATTTGTCTTCCAAGAAACATATAAATTTTATTATCATAAAATTATTTCTTTAAATTGTGTTTTCTTATCATTTTCGTCACCATAAGTTCTCAAGATACTGAGAATATGTTTTTAAAGAAAATAAACTTTATTTCTCTCTTTGGTCAAAAATTGTTTTTCTTCCATACCCATGTTTTATAAAAATATTTTAAATAATGTTTTTACTAATATTATAGGATATTTTAAATTCATTTTTACACAAATTTTAATTTTTTTCAAAAAGTTTTTAAAAGGAATCTTTTTTTCATTTTACAAATAAGGTAATTTTATAAAAGTATAAAAGGAATGTTTTCTTTTAACTTGTATAGAATGAATGGAATTTACCATTTTCATGACCGATAAATGATTTTATGATTCTTGTAAAATATAATATGGTTATTTTAAAAGAAAATGTTTTCCATAATATTTTTTAAATTTTTTGATTTTGATGTAGCGTTTTTAAAATGGAAAGTTTATTTACCTCAATAATATTTTTAATGATATTTTTATGGTATTTTTATTTATAGAAGAAAAAAACATTTATTTTCATTTTTATTTATTGGGGATATGATCTATGTATACCATCATTATTACTTATCTAGATGATTTAAGTTTATGATGATAATATTTTTATGAAACCTATTTCTTTTCCAAAAGTTTTTCTACAATAAAATGTCTATGAAACCTATTTATTTTCATGGGTTCTTATATGATGAATATTTTATGATATTATTACACACATATGTATGGTATTCATTAATTTATTATGCTTAATTTATAACAAAGGATTGAGGTTACATTATAAATAGGTACAATGGTTATATTATAGCTAAGGGTGGTGGTTATGTTATAACCAAGGATAGTGGTTATGTTATAACCAAGGAAATTGGTTGAATTATAACCAAGTATGTTTGGAACCCATATATACCTCCAATATGTTAGATAATGATTGATATATATCAGATACACATGGATGAAATGGGCTGTGAACTAAGTTTATTAAGGGAATTTTTCCAATATAATAATCTTTGGAGAGAACCTTGACTACTACAATGGTTTAAGGAGTTAACCCAATCCACTGTGATAGTATTGGAAATGAGTCTTGAATACTAAGGAAGTGATTTTATTTGTTTATGTGTATTCCACAAACTTATGTCTTGTTCAAATTTTATATTCTCATAACTCATGTTATTTGATTCCTTTATGATTTATGTCTTATGAACTGCTGAGATTTATGTCATGACTCAAGATTATGATTTATGATATACACGGTGTGACTGTCAAATATTATTCTCATGTTATCATATTAGTATGTTCATGTTATGATCAATTGATCATTAATATCTCCCTTATTTACCCATACTGATACTCTGAGCTCTCCCTTTTTAATGTTTCCTTTCCTCAGGTTATGAAGAAGGGTACTAAGTATAATATGTATAATAAGGGTGATATTTATGAAGAAATTAGTGGGGGATGACATATATCTTCCATAAATCAATTTTTTATATGTCCATGTTTCCAAAGGCACTAGACCTATACAATTTTGGTGTGTATCATTATTTTATTCAACGCATATTCATCTACTAATATATAAAATCTATGTGTGAAACATTGGGGTCTCTATATACACCAACAAATGGTATATTATGATTTTGAATTGGGTTTGTCCAAATTTGATGTAGACAATAATATTTTATTGTAGAGTGATATATTATTGAAAAATATGGTGAATTCAGCACCGAATATCTATCTTGTGTAGAAAGAATTGGTCTAATAAAATCTTATTGCCCGGGGTGACTTGTGGGTAAACTAATTTCAAAATATATGTTTTCACAATTACTATGATAGATAAAGACCAAAATCACCAATATATTTAACATAATAGTTTAAGGGTTTTTTCATATGTTGAAATCCAAAAATTAATTCTTAGGATTTTGAATCCATCAAGGGATTAAATTTGGATATCATAGAAAAATAATCAATGGTTTATAGAATGGTTTTGAGATTATATTTTTAAGGATTCAAATACAAATCCAAATTCAATTTTATAACAACTTTTATGGATAGAGATAGGACCAAGTGTGAATATATTATCTTATAATTTTTATATAATTAATGGACATAAATTATATACAAAAGAAAATAATGAAAACATTTTCATGATAAATAGTGGAATTACATTATATTTGGGCCTTTGAGATACTGGTTTGGACTTACTGGCCATAGGGCCTTCAGGACACCATTGGACTTCAAGCCACCTCAGGTCTCTAATCCAAAGGATTTTGAGCCACAAGACCTCTAAGATAAGAATAAATTAGTTTATATCACACAAGATCACGACCCAAAAGGGGAATCATATAAAGTATTATCCATCAGAGTAGAGCTAACTAGATTATGAATAGAGAGATGGTAAGTAAATCGTTATCACTACCAGGGAAAGTGTTACTATACATGTGGAAATGTTATCTAATCAACCATGATAGGTGGGGACATAGGAACCATCAATGAAGTAAATGCTAAGAGGGGTTGTTCCAAGTGTAGTTAGGACTTTGTGCCTTTGGGACATGTACTATGCCTTTTTTCTACAAGGCCTCTGGGTTATAAAAGCATTAACCCTCAACCTAGTTAAAATAGGATTCTGTAAAAAATTAAAAAAATAAGGCATTTGTGCTATTCAAACCATATATTTAGTACCAAGATAAAAATCCAATTTATCTAAATATGTCATACTTTGGAATTATCAAACAAATATGGGAGTTTGATTATACAACATTCCAAGTAATGATTTTTTAATGAAAGTAGGTTGATAACAAGAGTGCAGTTAAAATTGATGAATTTGGATTTGTGAAAGTGGATTCCAATACGGAATTGTCCAAAGAAGAAACATTTATAATAGAATCAGAGGTAGTTCAGTTATTTTTTGTACCAAATCCTACTAATAGAAAGTGGTCAATTGTTCTATGGTTCTCCAAAAACACTGAAGGGTCAGATGTAAATTCAACTAAGAATAACTTTATAATTAGGACATCAAAATAATTAATTGGTGTTCCTAATGTATATGGGGTATTTTATGTCATAGTAGACCACAACTTGGGGATTTGGATACTCGATAGAGGGGTCAAATCACTTCAACATTTAAAGAAAAAAGTGACTTCAATAATCAGGTTATATTTTTATATAATATACATTGTGTTAAGACATAGTATTATCTATTCAATTACACATTTATGTAATCTAACTTAAAAGTTCAGACACTTCTATAGATAATGTTTTTTTAAACATATTGATGCTCCCAATACAATGGAAGAACATATTTATCAATATGTGGATGCTCTCAATGTAGAGGAACAACATGTTTTTCCACATTTTGATGCTACTAATCTCAAGGAACAATATATTGATGATGTTGAAGATAAGGAACTAATAGAGAGGAAAAAAATATATACCATAAAAAATAGGAGTGTGGTAGAGTGATATTGTTAAAAAATTATTAACTTGAGATACTGAGTAATCAAATTTAAGGTTGGATGATATGTATGCGACCAACATGTTAGCCCCAACAATTCCATTTTTATTAGTTACATTGTACTCACCACTCGAAGTAATGTGATGATTAATGTAAATAAATGGAACAATGTTGTGCCTATGATTAAGGGATTAATTTGGGCTGATATATAGGTAACATTTGGATATAATTTCAATATTTTACTAAAATAAATAATGGAACATTGATTTACTTATAATTGTCCCTCATGTATTTAATTTATACTAAATGGATGTTGAATGAAATTTCTATTAATAATTTTTGGAAATGATCGTAGCAGATTTCAGATAATTCTTATAAAGCATCATCTTAGGGATGCTGAATAAAAACCACACCATCACCCAACATAGATGTATACACACATAATAAACCATGAAACATGGAATTCATTTTTTGGTTGTAGTGAGGATGCATCGTTTTATGTACATTGTGATTGGTAATACATTACTTGATAATACATGTATTAATCACTTTGTTTAAGAATTGTTAATTTATGAAATATCAATTGATTATTAAAAATAATCATTATGCATTAAAACTAATGTAACATTCTATAAACAAATATGGGGTATGCTTCAATTTTAAAAAGTGGTATTTATTTTCAATATATAGTAATAATTTTTTGTATCATGAAACAACAATATAATTGTGTTTCTTTTTTTATATGTAGATTGATGAATCAAAATCCAACAACACTTTCATCATATGTCATGTGTTGTGGAAGAATTATCTTATAAATAAAGATATAATACTAATAGATGAAAAAATAAAAAAATTATTGTAAGTAACTGTAATTATGACAAAATAAAAATTTATTCTACATTAAATCAGTATTACATACAAATGATTACTTATTCTCCTATATTTTTTATCTACTTTAGGCATAAGAATAATTTTCAATTGTACCCAATGAATGAATACTTTAAATGGCCTTTAAAATTCCAGAATAATATGGTCACATCAGTGCGGGTTTTGGAGATTTTCCCAAAACATAGTTTTAGAAAAGAAATGAACATAGGGATAAATATAAGAAAATGGACAAGATATAGACACAAATAACTTCTCTATATAAAAAACATAATTGGTAGTCTAATATGTTATATAATGTTATGATATAGAATCAAAGAGAATAAAAATTAAAAAAATCCCCTAAATGAAGCCCCCCCCCCTCTTTGAGGAAAGAAATTCCCCACAAAGGTCCACCTCACTAGTAGTAATCAATTTTTCATAACTATTTATGTGAAATGTGAATCAGTAAGACACTGATACCCTTCTTGGATTAATATTCTATAGGTTGAAAATGATTATTGTTTATATATATCAACACCCAACCATCACCTTATTATGAGGTGTATAATGTAGAATATCCAAGGAGATATTCTACACAACAAACAATTTCAAAAGGTCATGTGAGAGTGGGGATTCAAAAATATCATGAGTTGAGGACAAATATACACATTCCTCTTGATGATATAGATGTTCACATGGTTGAACATGAAATTAGAACTATTATAGCATGATAATTTGATCTTATAAAAATATATTTTGAAAAGTATGTATTACCTTAAAATTTATATTCTATGTAAAACATTTGATAATTAATGAAAAAGGATAAAACTGGTGAATGTTTTTACAAAAGGATAAAGGGAAGGGGAAACATAATTTTCAATGAAAATAATCTAAATGATGAAGAAATTTATCAAAAAGGACTTTAGAAATTACCTTTTCCCTACCATATTAACATACAAATTTACTAATATTAAATGTTTATATAGAAACAACATTCAAAATTTTTGATATGACTATAAATTATTTTAAATAAAAAATATATTAAGATGAAATTAAATAATTTCTTAGTCTTGATAATGTAGATGAAATACTTAAGAATGAATTGTTATAAGTATTATTTGTAAATGTATACAGGAGGTTTGTTTTCATAATTCTGATGAAACCATATGAATAGACCTCCCTCTGACCCCTTTGGGTCTATTGGTGTTGAGACAGAGACTTGCATACACCTAAGGGGTGTTCTAACCTTTGACCCTAGGTTGGAACACATATTAAACAAACCTTGATCCCATGATGAAATTGAAAATTGGTTAAAAAATCATTTTAATTGGATTAACATGGAATTGGAATAACTTTGTAAATGTGATAATCATCTTGGTAATGTAACAATTTTCTTGAATTGTTTATTTTTTAATGTAAATGTATTTGTTATGAAAATAAGAAAAAAGGGAAAATAATGGATTGTGAATGGGAAACTTGGATTAATTGATATGGGAAATTAATTATATAAGTATTTCGATAATTGGAATATTTTCCAAATGGAAGGAATGGATTATTAATTGGTATTTTGATAAATTGACCAATATTTCTTGTATTGACATATTTGGAATGTTGTAAGTTTGGTATTATAATGGATTGATGTTCATATTATCTTTTTATGACTCATTAATTATGTCTGATGCTTGAGGGATAAATGCATGGTTACATAACACCTACGTTATGGATACATGGTAATGTCCTTATTGAGGGCTCAATACATGGTAACATGACACCTGAGGGAAAGATGCATGGTTCCATACTGATTTATGGATAAATACATGAGTATATACTACCTGAGTTCTGGATGCATCGGAATATACTTCTTCAGGGTTAGATGCACAATTAATTAATAACTAAGGGTGGGATTAAAATTATATTTGATGTTTGATGGTGAGATCTATAGTTTTGTATGATTCACCCTCAGTAAGAGAATCCACTAGAATTAAGGGTAATTTATCCAAGGTAGGAGAATTCACAACTTGATAGATACATATTCCATCATGTCGAATAATGTTCGGAAGACCCTCTTTATTAAACCAAAGTTAAAGGCTTAGAAAGTTTATTGATATTCCATACTAATTTATGAATTAATTTCCTTGTTTATAATATTTTTGCATGTACTATTACTATATGTTAGATTATTTAGAAATTGTGGGTTTCAACCTCCGGAGTTTTACTCAAACAATGTTCAACCACTATTTTGTACCTAGTTAGACTTCATAGATGTAGGTATAGACAAGGGAAGGGGGGTACTTTACATTATATATTTCTTGGATATATGGGATTGTAATGTGAATATGGGACTGGGCATGGGGTTCGAAAATGGGGTTTTAGATTCTTTTATTGTGATTCTGTCTAGTCGTTTATTTGTGGGACATCAGAAAGACATTTAGTAATACATGTCAGGTTTTATTATTATAATTTTTATTTTTGGTCATTTATATATTTCAAGTTTGTGTTGGTTATATATTATTGTGTTTTGTTTTATTTTATTTCTTCATTTATATTATTTCCACTTTTGTTGAAACTCTATAGCAGAAGTTATAGTCTCACGACTATAATTCTTATACCATTGTTGCGAGTTAGTAGCCTTTGGCATATGGGGAGGTAGGCTTGAGGTTTTTTAACAACCCATATTGATCACAAGAGGGAGTATCAGTATAGGAACATTACAATAGGGATGGATTCTAGGATTAATCCATTAGCTGTCTTTAATAGGGCACCGTCATCATTTACTGCTACACCTTTTAGTGGGGTTTCGATGAAATTTGTTCATCGAGAAGCATGGAGGGAAATTTTACATCTAAAATAAAAATTGGAAGAACATGACAATTATAAGAAAACAGAGGATCAATGGTGGTTGGTAATGTAAAATTCCATAGATTATTTATTTCATTTGATTATGGGAACAATCCCCAAGGAAATTACATGTCTTATAGATCATGCTAAAGTGGTAAATTCTAAACTCAATCTGTGATATGTCCAAAAGACACTTTTCTTTATTGCTAATATTTATTGTACCATGTGGTTGTTGATTATGTGAAGTGTAACATCCCAAGTAAGTAATGAATAATAGATATTTTTATCTATGTCTATTAATGATTAAGATAGTGTTATATAGGCTTAAAATGAAAATAAATACAATCTTATGCATGGAATACACTAATATTCTTAAAAGATTGTTTTAGTGCCTTTTGATGGAAAACCATTTTTGAATCTATATTTTGACAATTTTATAAACTATGTTTGTCAAAATAAACTTATTCTTTATGATTGGGACATCAAAATTTACTTTGTGTGAATTTTTGGTATTTTTCTGACAATGTTCATTTTTTAATGAATAGTGAAAAATACTGCATTTTACATCAAAACTGATTTTTAATCTAATTTATTTATATGATTAGATTATGTTTTGAATTGGTTTTGACGTGAAATTAGAATATATTTTTACCATTTTATCCAATTGTGGTCATTGGAATCAATTTCACTTTGAAATTAGACTTAAACTGGTGTCAATCTTTTGATACTTATTGTTTTGTAAAAACACGCTATTTGCTCTGGCAGCGGGAATTAATTATTAAATTAATTAATGTGACTTATATGATTTGAATTTTGTAAAATAAACTTCATTTTTGAATTCGGAATATCAAATATAGCTTAGGGTGAATTTTTTGTAATTTTCTGAAAAACTTCAATTTTTGATGAATAGTGAAACCACTAAGTGGTAATCAAGCAAACTGATTTTTCAGTTAAATGAAAGTTTACCACTAATTCGTATTGAATTTTGAAAATCCTACATACATGGTTGTCATTAAGAAGTAAAATGTGGTTCAATGAGATTAAAATAATTTTTTGGTGAATAGTAACTTATTAAGTTTTTAATCGCGATTAGTGGTAATTAGTGTAGTTTAAGGTATAAATAATGATTTAATAATATAAAATGACCTAGAAACATGTCCCAACCTTATTGGTTGTGTCATGGACGACCAAGAAAAGCCATGGGTCAACTTGGGGACCCCATGGAGACACTTTGGTTTGGAAATGACATAAATAACTTTTTATTAAATGTTAAAGTAAAAAGGACACAAACAAGAGATATTTTACGAAAACAATTTTTACATGGGGTTATAAAGATCAGATTATTGATTATAAATAGTAATTGGAAAGATAAAAAGATTTCCTACATCATAGTATTTGTTTTATAATTTTTAGACATTAAATAAATTAAATTATTTATGACATAATAATGATGCAGCGATGACATCATTATTTGACGATTTAAATAAAATGGAAAGATAATGTAAAATCTATGAACTACACATGTCCAAAACTTATTGGATGAGTGGATTTCGAAGCCTTATCACCTTATCCACGAATCATATCAATTTGGTACCTTTTGAAACCGAAACACATTTTCAAATAAAGTAATATTTCTTTACTTTCCCAAAGTGCCCCTCCTCTCCTCTTATAAAAGGCTCCCACCTCTACCTCATTTCACACACACCTCAAGCCTTTGGTTCGGCCAACCCCTGCCCATTTACTCTCTCCACATCCCTATCCTAATCCTATAGGATTCCCTTTGGGCATAATCCTTTCAAAGGAAGCCTTTAGGCTCAAATCAAAAGGAGTTACACTTTTTAAGTTAATTCATTCTCTCATGTTCATTTGTTTTATTTTGCTTCTCCAACCCCCTAAACTATTTTTATTTAATTCTTTTGTAACAACACCAGTATCTTCAATATACTAGGATGTTGTTATGAGATTTATTTGAGCTGCACTCTCACACAACTGCATCAAATGGTTAAAGAACATACAGTTTCCGTGGATGGCGAAATTCTTCCTCCCGAAACGATGATTGTTCAATACTCATCTAACACCTTTAAAGGTGGCCATTATGATGTCACTATTTTTATATATGATATATAATATGTTTATGTTTTCCTTAAGCTTCTGTTTTTTCATTTTGGTCATACCTTTATGGTTTCAATTATGGGTAAACACGATATCTTCATTTTAGGAAGTGCGGACTACCGCCCCCTCAAAGTGATTTGATTCGTTAAATACCATATGTGGGACATATAAAGGATGGAACTATGATATTATATATGATATTATACTGGAATTATAATATACCTTTATATCATTATTATTCCATTCTATAAAATACGAAATAGAAATGAAAGTAGCGTTCATGCGTACGTACGGCTTACCGTCTCCATGAATGGTGCATTTCATTTCTTACCTCTAAATGATTATGTAATATTATAAATTCATGTATGTACTGGATATATATGACATATATGATATCTACATCATTAATACCGTTCTGGATATAATGAACCTTTGACCAAATTAACAACATGTAAGTGTAAGAAGTCTATTTTTGACTTAAGAACCAAATACCGACAAAATGAACATTATTAACTTAACTGATTACATGATATTCATAACATGGTATAAAAGGAATAATGAACTTGAAAAAGATTCATAAGAAAGTAGAGATTAACTCAAGTTTATTATTCAGGAGATTAAATAACTGTCGGGTCATGTCGGATACGAGGTATGGGACTTCGTCTCAATCTCCTTTCATTGAGGCATATTTTATTTTATACACAACATTCTTTTATACGGTGTATAAACCCCTTTGACTTTTACGTTTATTCAAAAGGAATATTTTTTAAACGAAGCGTTTACTAAACGACAAAAGGGAATGTTTTTGTCGTACGTATGCGGCGACAACGACTTCTCCACCGTCGTAACCGTTATTTGAGTTTCGGATTCCTCTACAAGCCATACATTTTTTTTCTAAAGAAAAATAAATACCATGTTTTACTTTGGTATTGAAAATGGTTTTCATAATGTTTTTATTATATCAATGTGTTGTATTGATGTCTCGTGATTTAAATGTGGAAATGTTATGTTTCCTTTATGCATATTTTATGTGATATGATTATGTTATGGTTCTTGGGCATTATTATGAAGACGGGTGGTTCCGTGATAAACTAAGGGCGGGTGAGCCCGTTATAGCTCTCCAATGCATTGGGTAACGCGAAGGAGTGAAACGTTAACGGTTCTCCGAATAGATTTTAGGGAATATACTGTGATGGGTATTCCAAACGTAACCAAGAGGGTTACTCCCTATGTAAGAATGTTATGAATGCCTCAAGTTACCTTTATGTCTTATGATTTCTATGATTTATTCATGATTTTATGAGGTATGTTAAAGTGCCTATGTTTTATGGGTAAATTATGATTTCATTCTTATGTATATATGAACTCATGTTTCCTTTCCATGTTTTTTTTTATAACCCATACTGAGTTTTTATGCTCATCCCAAGTTTTTGAAATGTTTTTCACAGGTCAAGGGAAAGGTACATGATAAGATGATAGAGTCAAGGATGTGTCACGAAATAATCCATGTTTTATTTTAAATGTGTTTCCATTGATGGGAATGAAGAATATTATCTTTATGTAACCACTTTGTTTATATGTGGAATGTAATGCAAGTTTTATGATCTAATTCTCTAAAACTCTAAGCCCGAAAAGATCCTCAATGTGTAATCTTGTAATAACTCAAGATTAAGTAAGGTTTAAGGCTGGGGCCTTATAGTTGGTATCAAAGTCGGTTTAGATAACTTTAGGAGTTAGAATTCTATTAAATGATTATCCAAAAATATTTTTTTTGAAATGATATAGCATTTAAAGATTACCATGTTGCTTCATCTAAGACATGTTTGTTCAGAATGGTTTTCCGCAGAGGAAACAGGGAAGCAGTGCTAGGAAGGCATACAGAAGGAAATAACCTTCCGAATCAGCATCCAGAAATGGTCGGAATTGGAACTGAACAGTTTGTTGTAGTAATGGCGCAGTTGACTCAAGCGATAAATGGCGGTGGTATCCATGCACGAGATCAGCCAGAACAACCGCAGAGGAACATGTCAGTGGTGGAACATTTCATGAGGCAACATCCACCATCATTCAGAGGATCATCTGACCCTGTGCTATCTGAAGGGTGGATTAAAGCACTGGAGAAGATTTTTGATGTCATGGGGTGTTCAAACAATCAAAAGGTTAGTCTTGCTATTTACCGTTTGGAGGGTGAAGCAGATCAGTGGTGGTCTATGGTTAAAAATATCAGGGACGCCGATGAGATTGATGCTCTTGACTGGGATAAATTCAAAGGTATCTTTCTTGAGAAGTATTTTCCTAAGGTTGTTCGACTTAGGATGGAAAAGCAATTCTTGGAATTGAGGCAAGAGGAAGACTCAGTGGCTACCTATGAAGAAAGGTTCACTCGATTGGCAAGGTATGCTCCAAATTTTATTTGGGACCTTGATAGTAAAATCAATCGTTTTTACTCAGGATTAAAGCCAAAGTATCGAAGGGCATTAGCTTCTCGTGAGTTTAAAAGTTATGAAAAGCTTGTTCGATTTGCTGAGAAGGTGGAAATGGAGTTTGCCGATGACCAAGTTTTCTATAACAACCAGTAGAAGAAGAGACCGAGGTGGCAGGAGAAAGGTAAGAATTCTTCAAAAAAGTCTTATGGTAAGAGAACTAAGTTTCCAGTTTGCGATAAATGTGGCAAAAGGCATGCTGGGGAATGTCTTCTGAATTCTGGGAAGTGCTACCGATGTGGTAAGATGGGACATAAGGCTCGTGATTTCACTGAAAAGGATCAAGGTGAAGGTAAGAACAAATTTGATTTACAGTTAGTGAAATGTTATAAGTGCAATGAGATGAGTCACTATGCAAACGAGTGTCCGATAAGGAGCTTGAGTGATGGGAAGCAGTTAGACTACAAGCAGAAAGGGGTGGTGAAATCCTTTGCAACTACTTCAGCAGATGTCGGGCCATAAAATGAAGTTGTATCAGGTACATTGTTTGTTTTTTCAGATTATGCCAGTGTGTTGTTTGATTCGGGGTCTACACATTCTTTCATCTCTGAAACCTTTTCTAGTAAAATGGGAATACCATCTCAAGAAATGACTCCTGAACTTTTGGTAAAAACACCTGGGGGAAATGTTGAGGTAAAAAGAATTTATAAGAATCTTCCTATCCTTATCTGTGGAAAGAACCTACTTGCAAACCTTATTGTTCTACCTCTAGTAGAGTTTGATGTTATCCTGGGTATGGATTGGCTCTCTATTTACCATGCTAAGATTGACTGTAGAGCTAAAGAAGTTTCTTTTCAGAAAGACTTTCAGTTTGTTTACAAGAATGAACCCTTACTTTTGATAACATATCAAGAGGCCGAGAAACTTGTAAAAGATAGAAATGAATATTACCTTGCACACGTCGTTGAAAATAAAGGAACTGTTCAGATTAATGATGTGCCAGTGGTAAATGAGTATCCTGATGTTTTTCCTGATGAGTTTCCTGGAATAATACCAGATTGGGAAGTTGAGTTTACTGTTGACTTAGTTCCTGATGCTAAGACAATTTCAAAACCCCCTTATCGAATGACACAAATTGAACTTTTAGAGTTGAAGGAGAAATTGCAATATTTATTAGAGAAAGGTTTCATTAGACCTAGCACATCACCATGGGGTGCTCCTGTTTTATTTGTTAAAAAGAAATATGGTTCTATGAGACTTTGCATTGATTATAGAGCCTTGAATAATATCACTGTTAAGAACAAATATCCTTTGCCTCATATCGATGATTTGTTTGATCAGCTCCAGGGAGCTCAGTTTTTTTCAAAGATTGACTTGAGATCGGGGTACCATCAGCTGAAGGTAAAGGAGACAAATATTCCGAAGACCGCGTTCCGTACAAGATATGGCCATTATGAATTTGTAGTAATGCCTTTTGGGCTAACCAATGCACCTGCTGTATTCATGGACTCAATGAATAGAATTTTCCATGAGTTCTTGGATAAGTTTGTGGTGGTTTTCATTGATGATATTTTGGTGTTTTATAAAAGTAAAGAGGAGCATGAAAAACATTTAAGGGTTATCTAGAAAACCTTAAAAGAAAAGAAACTATATGGGAAATTCAGCAAGTGTGAGTTTTGGTTGCAACAAATTTCATTCCTTGGTCACATTGTTTCTAAAGATGGAATAACTGTTGATCCTGCAAAAAAAAAGTTGTGGAAGAATGGCCAAGACCCACAAATGTAACCGAGATTTGTAGCTTCCTTGGTTTGGCGGGCTATTACTGAAGGTTTGTTAGAAATTTTTCACGGTTATCTAGTCCAATGACTAAGCTAACTCGGAAGGGTGTTAAGTTTATCTGGACAAAAGAATGTGATGATTGTTTTCAGGAATTGAAAAGAAGATTGGTGAATGCTCCAGTTTTGGCACTACCTTCCAGGAATGGTGAGTTTGTTATATACAGTGATGCTTCATTGAAAGGACTTGGTTGCGTCCTAATGCAGAATGATCAGGTAATTGCTTATGCTTCACGACAGTTGAAAACTCATGAGGTAAATTACCCTACACATGATTTGGAATTAGCTGCTGTTGTTTTTGCTTTAAAAATTTGGAGGCATCATTTGTATGGAGTAAAGTGTGAAATATATACCAATCACAAAAGTTTAAAGTATATATTCACTCAGAAAGAGTTAAACATGAGACAAAGGAGATGGCTGGAATTAATCAAGGATTATGATTGTACAATTCATTACTATCCGGGAAAAGAAAATAAAGTGGCTGATGCTTTGAGTCGAAAAAGTAATGCTTCATTAACAATTTTGCGTTTGGAACGTGATCCTTTGGTTAAGGATTTGATGAACTTTGGCATAGAAGTTGTTGGTGCAGGAAGTCCTTCTGTTTTGTTTCAGGTATCAGTGAGATCATCTCTATCAGATAGAATCAAGCAAACACAGAAGCAAGACAGTGAGTTGCAGAAAAGGGTAGAGCTGGTTCAGAAAGGTAAGTTGCCTGAATTCAACATTGATAATGATTGCGTTTTGAGATTTGGGAAGAGATTGTGTGTGCCTTGTGATTCACAGTTGAAGAGAGAGTTGTTATGTGAAGCTCATAGTTCTCCGTTTTTAGTTCATCCGGGCAGTACTAAGATGTATAGAGATCTGCGGGAGTATTACTGGTGGGATGGAATGAAAAGAGATATTGCTGATTTTACTGTGAAGTGTTTGACTTGTCAGCAGGTTAAAGCAAAGCGGAAGATACCGAAAGGGATGATTCAGCCTTTACCAGTGCCAGAGTGGAAATGGGATATTATATCCATGGACTTTGTTGTTGGATTACCGAAGACATCTCGAGGTAATAATGCAATCTGGGTTATTGTTGATCGCTTGACCAAATATGCTCATTTCCTTGCTATACGAGATACTTTCTCTCTTGATCAACTTTCCCGTTTGTATCTTAAAGAGATAGTCAGGTTACATGGAGTTCCTCTCTCCATTGTTTCGGATCGTGATCCCAGGTTTACTTCCAACTTTTGGAAAGGCCTTCAGAAGTCGTTGGGTACTGAATTAAATTTTAGTACAGCTTTTCATCCTCAATCAGATGGGCAGTCAGAACGAACAATTCAGACATTGGAGGATATGCTACGAGCTTGTTCTATAGATTATCCGGGAAGTTGGGACCAACATCTTTCTTTGGTTGAGTTTTCATATAATAACAGTTTTCATTCCAGTATACAGATGGCACCATTTCAGGCATTATATGGGAAGCGGTGTCGAACTCCAGCTTTCTGGGATGAAGTGGGTGAAAGGAAGTTGATGGGACCAGAATTGGTAGAAGAGATGGTAGAAAAAGTTCAGCTGATTCAGAAACACATGAGAATAGCTCAGAGTAGGCAGAAGAGTTATGCGGATAACTGGAGGAAGGATCTATCTTTCGAGGTAGGTGATCATGTTTTTCTCAAGGTTTCTCCTTGGAAAAGCGTGATGAGATTTGGTAAGAAAGGAAAGTTGAGTCCAAGGTTTGTTGGACCATACGAAATTCTGGAGAGAGTTGGATCAGTTGCATACCGAGTGGCTTTACCTCTAAGTTTATCTCAGGTACACAATGTTTTTCACGTTTCGATGTTGAGAAAGTATATGCCAGATCCATCTCATGTTTTGAGTCCAGAGGTAGTTCAGCTGGAAGAGAACCTATCTTATGAGGAACAACCGGTCCAGATTCTTGACCACAGGGAGCAAGTGTTACGGAATAAGGTGAATCACCAGGTAAAGGTTTTGTGGAAAAACAACATGATTGAAGAGGCAACATGGGAATCTGAAAATGCAATGAGGGATAAGTACCCCCATTTATTCGATAAGTAAATAAATTGCAGGGACGCAATTTTCTAAAGGGGGGAAGGATGTAACATCCCAAGTAAGTAATGAATAATATATATTTTTATCTATGTCTATTAATGATTAAGATAGTGTTATAGAGGCTTAAAATGAAAATAAATACAATCTTATGCATGGAATACACTAATATTCTTAAAAGATTGTTTTAGTGCCTTTTGATGGCCAACCATTTTTGAATCTATATTTTGAAAATTTTATAAACTATTTTTGTCAAAATAAACTTATTATTTATGATTGGGACATCAAAATTTACCTTGTGTGAATTTTTGGTATTTTTCTGACAATGTTCATTTTTTAATGAATAGTGAAAAATACTGCATTTTACATCAAAACTGCTTTTTAATCTAATTTATTTATATGATTAGATTATGTTTTGAATTGGTTTTGAAGTGAAATTAGAATATATTTTTATCATTTTATCCAATGGTGGTCATTGGAATCAATTTCACTTTGAAATTAGACTTCAACTGGTGTCAATCTTTTGATACTTATTGTTTTGTAAAAACACGCTATTTGCTCTGGCAGCGGGAATTAATTATTAAATTAATTAATGTGACTTATATGATTTGAATTTTGTAAAATAGACTTCATTTTTGAATTCGGAATATCAAATATAGCTTAGGGTGAATTTTTGGTAATTTTCTGAAAAACTTCAATTTTTGATGAATAGTGAAACCACTAAGTGGTAATCAAGCAAACTGATTTTTCAGTTAAATGAAAGTTTACCACTAATGCGTATTGAATTTTGAAAATCCGACTTACATGGTTGTCATTAAGAAGTAAAATGTGGTTCAATGAGATTAAAATAATTTTTTGGTGAATAGTAAATTATTAAGTTTTTAATCGCAATTAGTGGTAATTAGTGTAGTTTAATGTATAAATAATGCTTTAATAATATGAAATGACCTAGACACATGTCCCAACCTTATTGGTTGTGTCATGGCCGACCAAGAAAATCCATGGGTCAACTTGGGGACCCCATGGAGACACTTTGGTTTGGAAATGACATAAATAACTTTTTATTAAATGTTAAAGTAAAAATGACACAAACAAGAGATGTTTTACGAAAACAATTTTTACATGGGGTTATAAATATCATATTTTTGATTATAAATAGTAAGTGGAAAGATAAAACGATTTCCTACACCATAGTATTTTTTTTATAATTTTTAGACATTAAATATATTAAATTATTTATGACATAATAATGATGCAGCGATGACATCATTATTTGACGATTTAAATAAAATGGAAGGATAATGTAAAATATATGAACTACACATGTCAAAAACATATTGGATGAGTGGATTTCGAAGCCTTATCACCTTATCCACGAATAATATCAATGTGGGACTTTTTGAAACCGAAACACATTTTCAAATAAAGTAATATTTCTTTACTTTCCAAAAGTGCCCCTCCTCTCCTCTTATAAAAGGCCCCCACCTCTACCTCATTTCACACACACCTCAAGCCTTTGGCTCGGCCAACCCCTTCCCATTTACTCTCTCCACATCCCTCTCCTCATCCTATAGGATTCCCATTGGGCAGAATCCTTTCAAAGGAAGCCTTTAGGCTCAAATCAAAAGGAGTTACACGTTTTAAGGTAATTCATTCTCTCATGTTCATTTGTTTTATTTTGCTTCTCCAATCCCCTAAACTCTTTTTATTTAATTCTTTTGTAACAACACCAGTATCTTCAATATACTAGGATGTTTTTATAAGATTTATTTGAGCTACACTCTCACACAACTGCATCAAATGGTTAAAGAACATACGGTTTCCGTGGATGGAGAAATTCTGCCTCCCGAAACGATGATTGTTCAATACTCATTTAACACCTTCAAAGGTGGCCATTATGATGTCACTACTTTTATATATGATATATAATATTTTTATGTTTTCCTTAAGCTTCTGTTTTTTTCATTTTGGGCATACCTTTATGCTTTCCATTATGGGTAAACACGATATCTTCATTTTAGGAAGTGCGGACTACCGCCCCCTCAAAGTGATTTGATTCGTTAAATACCATATGTGGGACATATAAAGGATGTAACGGTGATATTATATATGATATTATACTGGAATTATAATATACCTTTATATCATTATGATTCCATTCTATAAAATATGAAATAGAAATGAAAGTAGCGTTCATGCGTACGTACGGCTTACCGTCTCCATGAATGGTGCATTTCATTTCTTACCTCTAAATGATTATGTAATATTATAAATGCATGTATGTACTGGATATATATGACATATATGATATCTACATCATGAATACCATTCTGGATATAATGAAACTTTGACCAAATTAACAACATGTAAGTGTAAGAAGTCTATTTTTGACTTAAGAACCAAATACCGACAAAATGAACATTATTAACTTAACTGATTACATGATGTTCATAACATGGTATAAAAGGAATAATGAACTTGAAAAAGATTCATAAGCAAGTAGAGATTAACTCAAGTTTATTATTCAGGAGATTAAAAAACGGTCGGGTCAAGTCGGATACGAGGTATGGGACTTCGTCTCAATCTCCTTTCATTGAGGCATATTTTATTTTATACACAACTTTCTTTTATATGGTGTATAAACCCCTTTGACTTTTACGTTTATTCAAAAGGAATATTTTTTATACGAAGCGTTTACTAAACGACAAAAGGGAATGTTTTTGTCGTACGTATGCGGCGACAACGACTTCTCCGCCGTCGTAACCGTTATTTGAGTTTCGGCTTCCTCTACAAGCCATACCTTTTTTTTAAAAGAAAAATAAATACCATGTTTTACTTTGATATTGAAAATGGTTTTCATAATGTTTTTATTATATCAATGTGTTGTATTGATGTCTCATGATTGAAATGTGGAAATGTTATGTTTCCTTTATGCATGTTTTATGTGATATGATTATGTTATGGTTCTTGGGCATTATTATGAAGACGGGTGGTTCCATGATAAACTAAGGGCGGGTGAGCCCGTTATAGCTCTCCAATGCATTGGGTAATGCGAAGGAGTGAAACGTTAAGGTTTCTCCGAAGAGATTTCAGGGAATATACTGTGATGGGTATTCCAAACGTAACCAAGAGGGTTACTCCCTACGTAAGAATGTTATGAATGCCTCAAGTTACCTTTATGTCTTATGATTTCTATGATTTATTCATGATTTTATGAGGTATGTTAAAGTGCCTATGTTTTATGGGTAAAGTATGATTTCATTCATATGTATATATGAACTCATGTTTCCTTTCCATGTTTCTTTTATAACCCATACTGAGTTTTTATGCTCATCCCAAGTTTTTGAAATGTTTTTCACAGGTCAAGGGAAAGGTACATGATAAGATGATAGAGTCAAGGATGTGTCACGAAATAATCCATGTTTTATTTTAAATGTGTTTCCATTGATGGGAATGAAGAATACTATCTTTATGTGACCACTTTGTTTATATGTGGATTGTAATGCATGTTTTATGATCTAATTCTCTAAAACTCTAAGCCCGAAAAGATCCTCAATGTGTAATCTTGTAATAACTCAAGATTAAGTAAGGTTTAAGGCTGGGGCCTTATATGAGGGGTTGGGGAAATGTAAGAATAGTATTATCTTTCTATTATGTGGGTTCAAATTGTCATAAAACCATGGTACAATCATCGTTGAATTATTTGTAACATCTATGAGAACACAGTATGTCTATCTAACATGTGGTCTGTTCAGAATGACTCGATAAGTAGTTTTAAAAGATATAAAAGCCCTTAAAATTTTCCATCAAGGGTTCTAAACCATGAAAATATATCTAAAGTTCCATAAAATCATATGAAAATGATTGTAGATTGATTTTGGAATTATAATAAAATAATACAGGTAATTCTGAGTTGTGGTTTTATCGGGGTGCCCATAAATGCATTTTTAGTATTTTAAAACACTAAAACATGTGTGTAATGGTAAAAACCATAGAAAATGACCACATATTGATGTGATATCATGGTAAATCTATTTATTAATTATGTTTTATTAGTAAAAGTAGATGGTATGTTCATATGTCATGTGGTGTTCCTGGAATGACTCAATAAATAGTTTTAAAAAAATATCAAATTCATTAAAAACATGCATTAGGGGGTTGAAACCAAGGAAACAATGTTGGAGTGAATTTATATCATATAAAAATGGCTATATATTTATTTTTGAAATTTAGGAATATACTCCATGTAAATTAGAGATTTATTATTTCCAGGATGCCCATAATTGCATTTTTAATGCCTTAAAGTACTAAAACATGCGTTTAATAATAAAAACCATAGAAAAAGACTATAAATTGATGTTAAATAAAAGGAAATATATATTTGAATTATTTTATTAATTTTTTTAGCAGATTGAATGTCTATAAAATATTCAATATTCTTATTATAACCCCATAAGAAATTCTAGAAGATATAAAAGTCTTTAAAAAAGTGTGCCATGGGTCAAAACAATGAAAATTATGTCAAAGTTTAATGAAATAATATTAAAATTAATATATTATATTTTTTTAAATGTTTGAACTGATTACACATCAAAAAAATTATGGTTTTACTATGATTCTTATAAACATATTTTTAGTGTTTTAAAACACTAAAACATGCATGTAATGGTAAAAACATAGAAAAAAACCTAAGATTGGTGTGAAATCATAGGTAAAATATCATGTAATTATTTTTATTGTATATAATTATATAGAACATCAATATTAATTGTGGTGTGCTTGGAATGTGTCAATAAACAATTTAAAAATATATCAAAGTATTTGAAAACCTGTTTCTAGGGGTCAAAGCTAAGAAAATGATGTCATTGTTTCGTAAAATCATAGAAAAATGATTGAAGATTTATATTTGAAATTTATGAACTAAAACCACATAAATTTGAGTTGAAATTTTCTTGGGATTCCCATAAATATATTTTTAGTGTTTTAAAACACAAAAATATGTGTATAATGGTAAAAACCATAGAAATGACCTCATATTTCCAAGAAATCATGGGATAAATGTCATTTAATTATTTTTTAAATGTAAAAGTGGATGAAACATCCATTTTATGTGTGGTGTACTTTGAATGACTCAATAAAAAATTTTAAAAGATATCAAAGTCTTTAAAAATGTGCAATAAGTGGTCAAAACAAAAAAAAATCAATTTTGAAGTATTGTGAAATAATAATAAAATCACCATAGAATAAAATTTTAAAATTAATAACTGAAGACACATAAATTTGAGTTTTGGTTTTCCTAAGATTCTCATAAACACATTTTTACTATTTTAAAACACTATAACATGTGTGTAAAGGAAAAATGATATAAAAACCTCATATTAACATGAAATCATGGAAAACCCTTAATTGAGTTATTTTTGATGTGTGCAAGTAGGATACCCATTCATCTAACATGTGGTGTGCTCATAATGACTTAATAAATAATTTTAAAAGATATTAAGGTCTTTTAAAATGTGTGAGGGGGTGAAAACTAAGAAAACAACTATATAGTGTTGTTATATCATACAAAAATTACCATATATTTCTTTAAAAAATATAGGTACTTAATACATGTTAATATGAGTTGTGGTTTTCCCGTAATAACAATAAATTAATTTTTTCATTTTAAAATATTAAAACATGCATATAAATGTCAAAACCAAATAAAACAACCTCAGATTGATGTGAAATCGTGGGAAAACTATCATTGAATTATTTTTGACATGTATGAGAAAAAAACATTATCTAAAATGAAGTTTTATTAGAGTTACTCATTAATAAATTTTAAAAGATATCAAAGTCTTTAATAGCACACATCATGCGGTCAAATCTAAGCAATTGATTTTGGAGTACCCTGAAATCATATGACAATGATCATAGAATAATTTTTGAAATGTAGAAACTTTAACCACATCAATCTGGTTTTTGGTTTTCCTACGATGATAAAAAAAATATTTTGAATATTTTGAAACTCTAAAATAGGTGTGTAATGATAAAAAACAAATAAAACTACCTCATATTGATGTGAAATCTTAGAAAACCCACTATTGCATTAATTTTTACATATAGGAAATGATTTCATATCATATTATTTAAAATATATTTATTGATTAATATAGTGATCCAAGATTAATATACATGGATACTGCATCATTTTAGATGTATATTCATCACATTACAAAATTAAATGCCTAAGGGCCATAATAGTTTAGTGTCTTTGGAAACTTACAACATAATATTTTGGCTTGATGAAAGATCTTCAATGTTTCCCACAAAGATATTCCCCTTTAGTACTTCTAATTAATACCTTTCTTAATAACCTAGGGAAATGAAACATAAGAAAGGGTGAGCTCAGAATCTCAGCAAGGGTAAATAAAGAATATATGTATGCATAACATCATAATAAGGGTATCAGACCATGATAATGACATTTGAATATCATAATCTTCATATCAAATATCATATACATGATTTATAGAATAAGGATTGGTAGTTCATAAGAGATTAATCATAATAAAATAAAGATAATAATCCACGACATCATAACATAGGAATAAGAAATCTAATTGTGGTAGACACATAAATATATAAAATGATCTCTATAGTAGTCAAGGCATACTTCCAAGGACATATTAGTGGAATGGGTTAACTCCTAAAACTATCTTAGTAGTCAAGGTTCACTCCCAAGACCATCTTAGTGGAAAAAATAATTTACTATACCAGGTTCACTCTCTGTTCTAGCCCTTTATTACTGAATCGAGTTCACATCCTAATCCATCCCTGTATTACTAAACCGAGTTTACTCCCCATTTGGGCCCTTTATTACTTAACCATGTTCACTTATCATTCCAGTTCATTCATAATAAACTGATTTCACCCCTAGTTCCATCTCTGTCATACTGAAATGAGTTCACTCCTCATTCCAATCAGGTAATGATAAACTAAGTTCAATCCTCATTTTGACCCTGTCATATTGAACCAAGTTCACTCCTCATTCCAACCCTTTCATTCTAAATAGAGTTGACTCCTCATTACATCCATATCGTACTCACGAAAAATAGATATTTACCCAAATCATTAGTGGGAGATATAGGTCTCCCACATCACATAATTAAATCATACATATGTGTTCCACAAGACAAAAAAATATTAATCATATCATGACCCATAAAAAGAGATGGGTATTATAAAAATTTCATCATATCATAACCTATTAAAGAGAGAAAGGTTTCATAATCATAGAATATCCTATGAAAGGAGGAGGGTTTCATATGTATTTTATCATGGTATAAACCATGGAAGAGAAACAGGTTTCATAAAAAAATATTTTTAATTTAAATATAAATCATTCAAGGAAAGAAAAATAACAGTGTATTTGGATACTATTCCTAGTAAAGCATAAACTATTTTAAAATATGTCATATTATGTGGAGAAGGATTTTGAAAGATCACTTGAAACATTTCTTAAGTAAAGTAATCCTTATTTGAAACTCACTTTTTAAAAACATAAAACATTATTAAAATCCTTTTCTTTTAAAAACACTTTGAAAATGTTATAAGAGAATATTTTAAAATATTTTAAAATAATTTTTAAAAATAAAACATTTTAAAAAAAATTCTTAAAAAATAATAAATTAATATCTGAAAATCATTTGAAACACTTCTTAAACATAAATATATTGAAATATTTGAAAATCATTGAAATCCTCTTTCATTGAAAACATTTTTGACGTATCATTTAAATAAATTTTTTTTAAAACATTCTTAGAAAACATGGTTTCAAAAGAAAATATATTTCTAAATGAAGAGACACATCAAGTAGGATTTTATTAAAAACATTTTATTAATTATATTAGGTACCAAAGATTTTGAAAATGGTAAAAATACAAGAAGATGTCATAAATAACCCCCCAAATGTCCTGAAGGCCTTCTTTTTTATTGATATTTGATAACCCCCCCCCCCCCCCATTCAAGGGATAATATGGAACCCTGACAAGTCACTTAGTCTTAGATATTACATGACTCGTAGGTCTTAGAGGAAATATACATACTATAACTACATGGAACTGCTTCTCCCCATCTTTTGTATCATGATATCACCTCTTCACCTTTTCATGGTTGTTTGGCTAGGCTTACCATGCATGTACAGGCTAGTTCGGATGGAATCTACACACCCTCTCTTTCTTCCACATCTGTTAGCTTCTGCTCTGGTGAATACAGTTGCTCTAAATCCTCATTTGGAGTCTACTTCTTGTAGATTTTTCCTGGTCCATTATGTATAATTTTAAGTGGAATGAAAGTCTTGAGGTAGCCTAAAGGCCTTTAGGTGGCCTAAAGTCCTTAAGGTGACCTGAAATACTTACTATCATGAAGGCATTGGGTGGCTCGAAGGCCTTGAAGGACCTGAGGACCAAACCGGTGACCTGAAAGCCCAAATAGATGAATAGTTCTGGCTGCTACACTTCTAAACAGTACCTGCTACAGTACTGCTATAGTAACTCAGAAATGAGGATGTTCATGATACAATATTTTAATTTTCTGTTTATATTCCTCATAAAAGAATTTTGGTACATGACATTACATATGTCTCAAATAAGTCAGATTAAGACAAAATTACTTTACATATTTGGTAACTTATGAACCGTAAACCCTATAGAATAGATATCATCAAATTGATATGTAATTTCACATTAATTTAAGAATAAAAATAATATAATACATCCATGTTCATTATATACACCACACAAAATAAATAATTGGTCAATAGGGATTATGTCTCATAGAAATAAAAGTAAGACTAGAAATCTCCTTACTACATGAGTAACTTTTGAATCATGATCACCGTGAAATAATAACATCAATTAAAATATTAAATATCATTAAATAAATTAAATTCAAGATATAACATGTCATATTTCATTATATAAACTAGACAATAATAATATGTTTTGAATATAGCATAAATCTCACCGAAATGAAAGTGAGATGAGAAAACCCTTGCCTTAAGTATTCAATTACTTCATACACATTATAACCTCCTATATAATAAATATATGTATATTATAAATATGAAAAAGAAACATATTATTATATATAATACCATATATTATTTTATTATGACTTTATATTACCCGTTTATTAACAATTATATTTTAATGTTATGTTTTGGGTAATAACTATTTTGTTTTTCGTATATGTTTTGACTTTCTAGTCATGATCCTCTTACATAGATCGTGATTTACTTATTTAAATAATGTAAAACATGATATAAATATCATATATATTCATTATATAATTATTTATAAAAATATATAAAATATATAAATATGAAATGGAATACATCGTTCATGGAGATGGAAGGTCATATGTTCGTGTGAACGTTATTTTTGTTTCCTTGTCATATTAAAAGAAATAAAGCAAATAAAATATATGTATATATATTTATTAAATAAAGTATAATTATTATTTCAAATATATCATATAAATATATCAAACCCATCCTTAATACATTCCTTGTAGAGTGTGAATGAATCACATCTCTTTGAGGAGGTGGTAGTCCACATGTTCCAAAACAAAGTTATCATATTCCCACAAAATGGAAAGCATGAAGTTATGTGTTATATTATAATTCTATAAGCATAAATATATATTAAATATCATATATATAATATAAAAATACTATGTCCATCATTACTCCCAACCATGAATGGTGGTGATGGAAGAACGCATGACATCGGTTTGCGAGGTGGTAGTACGTGGTACACACGAACGATGATTTTGTATGTCATTTGATGTAAGTGTGTATAGGTGTAGGTATGAACATTAAAATAAAAAAAAATATTAGCATATTCATGATACTTATGTAATTATATAATTATTTAAAAAAAATTATTGAGTGGTTGGGGAAAGAAATAAAACAAAAGTACTTGTTGAAGGATGTTACCTCTTCTTTGTGTAATTCCTTTTGGCTTGCACTAAAAAACTAACTTGGATTGATTTATACCCAAATTGCGAATTATATTATGATATTAGGTAATTTTTTAGCTTATTTGGATATTTTTTTGGTGATACAAAAGGATTTATTTGTGTGAATAAGTGATGGGGTGGGTGCCCTTTTATAGTGTAGGATGAGTGACATTCTTGTAAATATAAAAAGGTAAACACTATTGAGAGGTCTCCTTTACATCGTGTGCCTCAAATAGAGGTTAATTTTAGATAAAAGGGAGGATATGGTCAAAATTTGTCCCTAAAATGTATCTTGGACATTTTTATAGGTTTTTTTCCTTTAAGATAATGTTTAACCACTAAGTAAACTCATTTTTTCCTTAATCACTACAATTAATTTTGACTACATTCACGAATATTTTTGGTGAAATACTAATTTAACCTTAATATAAATTATAAATTATTTTGATTAAAAATATGGAATACATTTTTCCAAATTCTAAATATAGAATTGGAAAAAATTAATTAAATATTATTCCAAAATATGGGATGAGACAAATGGTTTTTAAAGTGAAAATGTTCAAAAGTTTGAATTGTTTTTTATCCAATTTCAATGTGAAATTGATTAAAATTACCTAAATTTTATTAATATATGGATAATTTACATAAATATACAATAATAATAATTTAAAATATAATTTAACTAAATAAATAAAATAGATAAAAAATAAATTTTCAATTAAAATTCAGATTTTTTAACTATTTATCAAAAAACGAAACTTCTAATAAAAATATAAAAAAATCACCAAAAATAAAATTTGATATTCTAATTCCAAAAATAAAGTTTATTTTTTCAAATAAAAATTATAAAAGTTAAAAAATTATATTTAAAATAGTTGTGTCATTAAAAGGATAGAAAATTACCTTTTTGAAAAATAATTCTTTTTATTCATAAAATTGGATTTATTCTAGTATTATACCTATAAAATATATTGTATAAGTGTCAATAAATATGATAGAATATATAAAATATAAATTTTATTAAGAAAATTTATCAAAAGTGGTTTTTTTAATTTATTGTGATAAAATTGTGTTTTTACATAAAAAATAGTATTCTTATAAAAGAAATTTCTTAATTTTCGAATAGTTCTTACTATAATTTATAACTAATTGATAACCAAATGATTAATTTTATAAATAGGTGTAAACCATAGTTTGATAATTTATTTAATCTCATTAATATCATCCATTATAATGGCTCGGTGATAACTATAATAATATTTTAATAATAATATTAATAGTATATTATAGTTCAGTAAAACTTAGCCTTGTGTGTAATGCAAGCTATCGAAGAAACTTGAAATTGTGTGTAACACAATACAAACAAAATTTTTTGTATACTATAAGGTAATATAATTCTTGTGTGTAGTGAAATATTAACTTGGTGTTTTATGAAACACAATCCAAATTTATTTCATTTATATAACAGAAGATACATTTTATGTTGTGTGAAATATAGAATACTAAAAATATTAAATTAATTAGAAAAAATATATTTCAAAAACTTTTAGGGTGGTACATTATACCCCCCTTAAAATGAATTTTTCACATGAAATTTTTCTCAGTTATCAATGTTTTAATACTTGAAAATTCTTTTCATAGAAACTCACATCATAAAAATGAATACTAAAACTTCCAATGAAAAAAAATTTGGAAACATGATGGTTACTCAAATTAACTCATAACTAGGTTTATACATATGATAACATAAGTGGAAATTGAAAACATGAAAATTTAAGATAAATCTAATTATCAAGTTCAGTTGGAGAGTGATATGGAAAGTGGTTAGGAGAAAGTTAACAATAACAAATTCATAAACCAAAGAGGATTGAAAAAGGTTATTAATATCATCAAATGTGATGATTATGGGATAAAATTTTATTTCAAAATCCTTTTTCTTAAAGTGGAATAATTTTTACCATGATATATACTTACTTGATTTTATTCCACCTGATATGCTCAATCTCACCCTCTAGTTATGTCTTGACCAATTTCCACTTCATCTCTTACTCCAAAAATTAAGGGGAATTTTTTATGCTTGAAGCACTAACGGATCATAAAATCCATATATAGAATGATAAGTCATTCCATATATCTTTAGTTATTATCATAGAAAAAAAATTAGCATAGGATATCCAATATGCATAAAACCTCATATAATGAGATAATAATTTAATATCTAAAACGTCAACTAAAGTTTAGATTAAACCATTCCATAAATGCTCAACCTTGAAACCCTGTCAAAAGATTAAAAACCAAAACTTTAGAAATCAGGTCACGAAATTTCTCAAAATCTTTTAAACATTCAACTGTCATATATCATAAAGTATCTCTTAGTTGTAACATACCAAACATGTGAATACTTTTATCATGTTTTCTCCTAAAACATGGTAAAAACCTGAATTTCCATAAATCATTATTGAAAACATTCACGATTTATTTTTTCAAAGATCATTGGATATATTCCTTAAATTGAAAAATGTTGTAAACTCATTCCATGATATAATAAACCACTTTTTCAACAAATCATTTATCAGTTCTGAGGTCATAAATAATATCCAATTTACTTTATCCATATCATCATCTATTTATCCACATAAAATATCAATTTCTCATCCCTGGGAACATGTTAAGTATTAACTTCCATTAATGTAACCTTTTAATTGAATCAATTTTTTAGGTCACCAATATATTTTAACACATTCTTTAAAATCCTTAATAAAGAACTTATACAATCATTATATACATTATTGTTTATATAACATAATCTTTTAATTCCAAAACATATACACTTAAATCATCAAAATTTATTATTAATATGTAAATACAACTTCATCATCTTATTCCTTAATTACCCCTTCCTAGTGTAATAAATATTAATCATTTCTTAAGGTTCCTCAACAAAAGTCTAATCATGTTTCTTACCTTTAATGTAAACAATATTTTTGGATAATCTCATACCTTCCACATGTAATTTTCAATATCTTTATCTTTTATAGTATAACCAAAAAACAAACCACCAACCCAATTATCTTTATGATATTTATACTTCGGAAATATATTTGTATGATTCTCATACTTTCCACATCTAAATCATTCAATGTTAACCCAGTTCCTTCTAGTTCCCTCTAATGACTATGACCAGAAAGCATAGTGTGAGAAACACTTATCTTAGTATAAAACCACATAATCATGAAAAATTACTTATAGGATGCCTAAATCAATAAACTTTAGGCTTATCCTTATATAAATCCCTAGACATATCCTTATAAATATCTCTAGGGATCCCACTAAATTTTTCACCTCCTAGTTTCCAAAGACTAACTAAACATTTCCTTTGATACCGACTACAACAACCCAGGATTAACATACATGGATACTACATAATTTTAGATGTATATTCATCACATTACAAAATTACATGCCTAAGGACTGTAATAGTTTGGTGTATTTTGAAAATTGGAACACAATCTTCTAACTTGGTGAAAGATCTTCAATGTTTCCCACAAAGATCTTACTCTTTAGTAATTATACTTAAACTCTTTCTTTTTAACATAGGGAAAGGAAACTTAAAAAAGGGTGAACTAAGATGCTCGGTAAGGGTAAATAAAGTAGATATGTAATCATAACATGTTGATAAGTGTATGTTAACACGAGAATAACAATTTAATATCATACCCTTCAAATCAAAGATCATATACACGAGTCATGGAATAAGTATTTCCAGTTCATAAGACATTAATCAGGAATAAATCAAGAGAATAAGCCATGAGAGAATAACAATGGAATAAGATATGGAATTGTGGAAGACACATAAACATATAAAATGATTTCCATGGTAGTCAAGGATTATTTCCAAATCCATCATAGTGGAATGGGTATACTCCCTAAACCATCTTAGTAGTCAACGTTCACTCCCAACACTATCTTAGTTAAAAATTCCTCAACTAAACCGAGTTCACACCTTATTGCAGCCCTGTATTATTGAACTGGGTTCACTTCCCATTTCATACCAGTATTACATAACTGAGTTCACTCCCCATTCTAGCCCTATATTAATAAAGTGAGTTCACTTCTCATTCCAATCCTGTAATACTAAACCGAGTTCACTCATCATTACATGCCATTCATACTAAACCGAGTCCACTCCCCATTCCAGCCCTGCCATATTGAACTGAGTTCACTCTTTATTCCAACCATATCATACTGAAATGAGTTCACATATCATTCCAACCTTGTCGTAATGAACCTAGTTCACTCAACTTTATATCCTTTTCTTACTCGTGAGATATACAACTTTATCCAATGCATTGGTCGGAGATATATGTGCCACCTCTCACATAATGGAATCATACTTATGTGCGCCATAAGATAATAAAACATTCATCCTATCATGACCCATAAAAAGAGATGGGTATAGTAAAAATTTCATTATATCATAACCTATAGAAATGAGATAGGTTTCATAATCATAGAATAATGAAAGAAAGGTTGAGGGTTTCTTAAGAATTTTATTATGGTATAACCCGTGGAAGAGAAATGGAACTACTAGAATTTTACACATTACCAATAGTTGTAAACCATTGGTAAAGGCCTGGAAACCGTTGGTATATAGTATACCAACAGTTCCCTCAACTGTGGCCAAGTAAGGCGTGACAATAGGCCTATACCAATGGTTCTATGAAAATTGTTGGTTTAGGTGTCAAAATAGAAGGTATACCAACGGTTTGTTACAAGACGTTGGTATATGTGTGTTAAAGTAAAACATATACCAATGGTTTGTAAAATGTTGGTATATGTGTGTTACAATTATACCAATGGTTAGAAATCGTTGGTATAGAGGGCATATGGTAATCTATAAGGCTATACCAACGGTTTTTTTATAACTGTTGGTATAAACCTATACCAATGGTTATAACAAACCATTGGTATAGTTATATTGTAGTATCTATACCAACAGTTTTGAAACCATAGGTATAAAATTGCTCAGCTCCACAACAGCAGGCCCCTCTCCCCTCTCCAGACTTGCAACAACACAGAAACCCCTCTCCAGACCTGCAACAACACCAATACAAAATCCCCATCCAAAGTATTCAAAATTTAGAATTCATTCAAGAATTTAGAAATTTAGAAGTTTAGAAATTCAAATGTAATAACACCCATTAGAGAAAAATCCTACATGTTATAGGAAATGAAATAACCCCCATAAGAGTATTCCAAAGTTAGAATTCATTCCTCACTCAAACCACAACACCAACACACATAAGAGTATTCAAAATTTAGAATTCATTCCTCACTTAGACCACAACACCAATACACACAAGATAAAAAACCTACATGTTATAGGAAGCACATGGGATGTTTAGTCATGCTCTTGGGTTGAGTATCTTAAACAAACCGAAAAATGTGGGTAGAGTGGAAAGGATCACGATACCCATAAGATAGACAATGGTAGTGCTCATGTGATTAGACCTAGGATGAGTTATAGGAAGCACATTGGATGTTTATATTCCTCTAATGATTATGTATCCATGTATAAATGGTTCCTGATGTGTTAGTGGGAAACATTGGCCAATCTCGACATATGAGATGGGTTACCAGAATAGCCTACATTTTTTTCATAGACTTTTAAATTAGAATAAGGGGGTATGTGGCTAATTTTAATTTTCTCTCCTGGGTGTGATGTGAGATGAATCCCCATCATGGGTAGTGGGTATGAATATTCAATTAAGTCTTTGGTATTGGGTTCCCAAAGGGACTTTGGTTTAGTTCTAGAACCCGCTGTTTGAGGATGGGATTGAGGTGATCCATGGGGCTATAGTGTCACCATATGTATTCCTCACCATTGGGGAATTTTTTTGAGACTTTGAAAGTTATTTTTCAATAATATATGTGTAGCCTTGTTGACCAATTTGTTATATGGTATGCTTGAGTGTTCATAGGTTTTATATGAAATCACTATATGATATTTATTTGTTGTATGTTATTGTATATAATGAACGACCCATGACTGATAATTAGAACATGAGTGTTGGTGCATGTTCATGATGGGATATTGAGACTCATTCCTAATATAATTCATGTTTTTATATATATATTATGACCCATTGTCTTTCAATATATGCCTTGTGAATATTTTCTTCTAATAACATATGACCAATAGACCATATTTTATTTTTTATCCCTTAATTTCAAGAATCTATGTGTAGCCTTGTGAAGGTTTTCCGTATGTCAGTTGTTGTTTTCACTTAAAATGTTGTTTGTTTCAAACAAAAGTGAGACACTTTGAGTGATACCTGTCAAATCATGTCTCGAATTGAGGTGGGGTGGACTCGTACCCATCACAAATGATCCATGGATCGTTGGGTAGGGGGGATGTCCGGGGGGGGCTATCCAGGGGGGCGGGGGCTATCTGTTGGGTGGGGGGTTGTCCAAGTTGGGGGGCTATCCGGGGGGGCGGGGGGCTATCCGGGGGTGAGGGGGGCTCTCCGGGTTGGGGGGCTGTCTGGAGTGTGTTTTCGGCCACTGAGGTCATAGAAAACCTCTGATTAACGTGTCGTATGGAAAAAAAATCACAATTAACCCACTCTTTTTTTCATCCGATTTCATGGTATTCTGAGGTCGTTCGACCGGTTTCGACCACCCCACACATGTTTTTCAAATGAGTCAAACACCTAAAAAACACATATTCTACCGTTGCATGCAAATCTCATGTCTGAATGACGTGTCGTATTTTTGTACACCTCACGAATAATAATTAGGGTGTTTTTGTGTGATTTCAAGTCATTCTGATATCGTTCAATATGTATTTCACCGTAAAACACATGTTTTGGCCATTTACGACAGGTAGAGTGCGTTTTTGGCCCCCGTGGGGACACGACACCTCCAGTTGAAATGTCTTCTGACCAACCATTTCACAATTTATCCACCCTTTGTTTTTTTCCGATTTCATGGCATTCCGAGGTCGTTCGGATGGTTTCAAACACACCATGCACGCTTTTCAGGCGCGCCAAATACCTAAAAAACACATATTATAACATGTCATGCAAACCGCGCATCTGAATGATGTGTCATCTTTTTGTGCACCTCATGAATAACAATTAGGGTATTTTGTGTGATTTCAAGTAATTTTGATATCGTTCAGGATGCATTTGACCGTAAAACACATGTTTTGGACATTTACGACACACGGAGTGTGTTTTCAGCCACCGCGATAACACGACACCTCCGATTGACGTGTCGTCTAGCTGACCATTTCACAATTCACCCACCATTTTTTTTCGTCCAATTTCATGGCATTCTGAGGTTGTTCGTCTGGTTTTGACCAACCCACGCACACTTTTCAAGCACACCAAACACCTAAAAAACACATATTCAGTCGTGGTGCACAAACCATGTGTCTGAATGACATGTCGTCTCCTCGTACACCTCACGAATAATAATTAGGGTGTTTTAGTGTGATTTCAAGTCATTCTGATGTCATTCGGTATGCATTTGACTGTAAAACATGTGTTTTGGCCATTTACGACACACATGGTGCATTTTTGGCCACCACAGTCACACAAAACCTCTGATTGATGTATTGTCTAGATGACCATTTCACAATTCACCCACCCTTTTTTTGTCTGATTTCATGGAATTCCGAGGTCGTTCGGCTGGTTTCGACCACCCCACACACGCTTTTCAAGCACGTCAAACACCTAAAAAACACATATTCAGTTGTGCCGCACAAACTGCACTTTTGAATGACGTTATGTCTCCTCATACACCTCAAAAATAATAATTAGGGTGTCTTCATGTGATTTCAAGTCATTTTGATGTCGTTCGGTATTCATTTGATCGTTAAACACATGTTTTGGCCTTTTACGACATGCGGAGTGTGTTTTTGGCCAGCACGGTCACACAACACCTCTGATTATTGTGTTGTTTGGCCAAACATTTCACAATTCACCAACCCTTTGTTTTCTTATGATTTCATGGAATTATGAGGTCTTTCATCCGGTTTTGACCACCCCACGCACGCTTTTCAAGCGCACCAGACACATAAAAAACACCTATTCAGCCGTGTCGTGCAAACCACGCATCCGAATGATGTTCTGTCTTCTCTTACACCTTGAGAATAATAATTAGGGTGTTTTCGTTTGATTTCAAGTCATTCTGATGTCGTTCGGTATGCATTTGACCGTAAAACACATGTTTTGGCCATTTACGACACGAAGAGTGCATTTTCGGCCACTACAGTCACACGACACCTCCGATTGACGTGATATCTGACCAACCATTTCAAAATTCACCAACCCTTTGTTTTTATCTGATTTAATGGAATTCTAAGGTCGTTCGGCTGGTTTCCACCACCCCATGCATGCTTTTCAAGTGCGACAAACACCTAAAAAACATATATTCAGTCGTGTCATGAAACTCGTGTGTCTGAATGATGTGTCGTCTCCTCGTACACCTCACGAATAATAATTAGGGTGTTTTCGTGCGATTTCAAGTCATTCCAATGTCGTTCAGTATGCATTTCACCGTTAAATGCAATTTTTGTCCATTTACAACACGCGGAGTGTGTTCTTGGCCAGCACGGTCACACGACACCTCTGATTGATGTTCCATCTAGCTGACCATTTCACAATTCACCGACACTTTGTTGTCATCTATTTTCATGGCATTCTTAGGTCGTTCGGCCGGTTTTGACCACCCCACGCACGCTTTTCAAGCGCACCAAACACCTAAAAACACATATTCAGCTATGCCATGCAAATCGCGTGTCCAAATGACGTTTCGTCTCCACGTACACCTTACGAATAATAATTAGTGTGTTTTAGTGTGATTTCAAGTTATTTCGATGCCGTTCGGTATGCATTTGACCATAAAAGACATGTTTTTCCCATTTATCACATGCAAAGTGCATTTTCAGCCACCGAGGTCACATGACACCTCTAATTGATGTTTTTTCTGGCAGACCATTTTAAAATTCACCCTCCCTTTGTTGTCGTCTGATTTATTGGCATTCTAAGGTCGTTCGGCTGGTTTCGATCACCCCAATCATGCTTTTCAAGCGCAGCAAACACCTAAAAAACATATTCAGTCGTTTCGTGCAGACCGTAAGTCTGAATGATGTGTTGTCTCCTCATACACCTCACGAATAATAATTAGGGTGTTTTCGTGTGATTTCAAGTCATTCTGATGTTGTTCGGTATGCATTTGACGGTTAAATGCATGTTTTGTCCATTTACGACCCGCGGAGTGCGTTTTCATCCAGTTCAGTCACACGACACATCCGATTGACGTGTCGTCTAGCCAAACATTTCTGAATTCACGCATTCTTTTTTGTCGTCCGATTTCAGGGCATTTTGAGGTCGTTCATCTAGTTTTGACGACCTCACGCATGCTTTTCAAGCGCACCAAACACCTAAAAAACACATATTTATCCGTGCCACGCAAACCACACGTCCGAATTACATTCTGTCATCTATTACACATCAAGAATAAAAATTACGGTGTTTTCATGTGATTTCAAGTCATTTCTATGTCGTTCAGTAGGCATTTGACCGTAAAACACATGTTTTGGCCATTTACGACACGCAGAGTGCTTTTTCGGCCACCACAGTCACACAACACCTCCGATTGATATGTCGTCTAGATGACCATTTCACAATTCACCCACCCTTTGTTTTTGTCCGATTTAATGGATTCTGAGGTCGTTCGGCTAGTTTCGACCACCCCACGCACGCATTTCAAGCGCGCAAAACACCTAAAAACACATATTCAGTCGTGTCGCGCAAACTGAGCGTCCGAATGATGTGTCATCTCCTAATACACCTCACGAATAATAATTAGGGTGTTTTAATGTTATTTCAAGTCATTATGATGTCATTCGTCATGCATTTTACCATTAAACACATGTTTTGGCCATTTACGACACACGGAGTGCGTTTTCAGCCAGCGCGGTCACACGACACCTCCAATTAAAGTGTTGTCTAGCCGACCATTTCACAATTCACCCACCCTTTGTTTTCATCTGATTTCATGGCACTTAGAGGTTGTTCGGCTAGTTTTGACCACCTCGTGCATGCTTTTCAAACGCGTCGAACACCTAAAAAACACATATTCAGTCGTTCTGTGCAAAATGCACGTCCGAATGATGTGTTGTCTTCTCATACAACTCACGAATAATAATCAGGGTGTTTTCATGTGATTTCATGTAATTTTGATGTCTTTCGTCCTGCATTTGATCATTAAACACATGTTTTGTCCATTTACGACACATGGAGTGCGTTTTGGGCCATTGCGATCACTTGACAACTCTGATTGAGGCAAAGTTGACTCATACCCTGTAACACCCCAGGTAAATAAAGAGTATGACATTTTCAAATTTATCCATATTTATGAATAAAATTTTAATATTAATTTAAAGGGAATGCTATTCTTGATGGCTTACCCAATATGCAACAACGAGTTCCATTGAAATCTTCTGTTGCACTCTAATAATAAAATAAAATTATTTTAAATGTTAGTTAACACGTAGACATTGTATTGGCGGGAATGAATAGAAATAACTAAAATATGATTATATATGTTTTTTAAATATTTTTACATTTATCCAATAAAGGATAAAGGCTTAAAATACAAAAATAAATCAATTTTAGGCATATATACTCTAATTTTCACTAAAGGTCCGCTAATCAACTTTTGATGGCGAACTGTCATTAAATATAGTTCTGGTCACTCTTATACATTCTATTGGACCAAATAGAACTCTTATTTAGAATCAGGACATCAAAATTCACTTTGTGTAATTTTTTGGTATTTTTCCGATAAAGATCATTTTTTAATGAATAGTGAAAAATGTTGTATTTTAATTCAAAACCTCTTTTTAATATAATTTATTGATATGATTAGATTATCTTTTGAATTGGTTTTAAAGTTAAATTAGATTATATTATTACCATTTAATCCAATAGTGGTCATTGGAATTAATTTCACTTTGAAATCGAACTTAAACTACTGTCAATCTTTTGATACATTTTGTTTCATAAAAACACGCTATTTGTTTTGACAGCGGGAATTAATTATTAAATTAATTAATGCAACTTATATATTTTGAATTTTTTAAAATAGACATCATTTTTGAATTCAGAATATCAAATATAGCTTAGGGTGAAGTTTTGGTTTTTTTTTGAAAAACTTCAATTTTGATGAATAGTGAAACTACTAAGTGGTACTTAAAAAACTGATTTTTTCATTTAAATGAAATTTTACGACCTTTGTGTTTTGAATTTCAAAAATCCGACATACATGGTTTTCATTAAGAAGTAAAATGTGGTTCAATGGGATTAAAATAATTTTTTGGTGAATAGTAACTTATTAAGTTTTTAATCGCGATTAGAGGTAATTAGTGTAGTTTAAGGTAAAAATAATGTTTTAATAATATGAAATGACCTAGACACATGTCCTAACCTCATTAGATGAGTCATGTCCGACCAAGACAATCCATGGGTCAACTTGGGGACCCCATGGAGCCACTTCGGTTGGAAAATGACATAAATGCCTTTTTATTTAATGTTAAAATTAAAATGACACAAACATGAGTTGTTATACTAAAACACTTTTTACATGGGGTTATACAAGTAATATTTTTTACTATGAATAATCATTGGAAATATAAAAATATTTCCTACATCATAGTATTTTTCTTATAATTTTTAGAAATTATATAATTTAAATTATTGATGACGCCATGATGCTGCATCGATTACCTCATTATTTAACGATTTAAATAAAATGGAAAGATAATGTATCATCTCTGACCTACACATGTCCAAAACCTATTATATGGGTGGCTTTAGATCCCTTATCACCTTATCCTAGAAACACATCAATGTGGGACCATTAAAATCCGAAACTCATTCTAAAATAAAGTAACATTTCTTTACATTCCAAGAGTGCCCCTCCTCTCCTCTTATAAAAGGCCCCCACCTCTACCTCCTTACCCACACATCCAAAGCCTTTGGCTCGGCCAACCCCTTCCCATTATGTCTCTCAACATCCCTATATTACTCTTAGAAGCCTCACTTTGGGCAGAAGTCTTCCCAAGGAAGCCTTTGAGCTCAAACCAAAGGGAGTTACCCGATTTTAAGGTAATGTCTTCACTTGAGTCCTTTTGTTTTATTTTGCTTCTCCAACCCCATAAACTCTTTTTATTAATTTATTTTGTAACAAATCCAGTATCTTCAATTTACTAGGATGTTTTTATAAGAATTATTTGAGATAAACTTACACAAACCTACAACTAATGGTTAAAGAATATATTGTTTCCGTGGATGGCGAATTTCTGCCTCATGAAACGATGATTGTTCAATATTCTTATAACACATTCAAAGGTGGCCATTAAGATGAAACTATATTTATATATGATATATAATATGTTTATGTTTTACTTAAGCTTCTGTATTTTTCATTTATGGCATACCTTTATGGTTTCCATTATGGGTAAACGTGATATCTTCATTTAAGGAAGTGCGGACTACTGCCCCCTCAAAGTGATTTGATTCGTTAATACCATATGTGGTATGTATAAAGGATATATTTAATGATATTATATATGATACCATACTAGAATTAAAATACTATTATGTATCATTATGTTTTATATGAAATTGAAATGGAAGTAGCGTTCATGCGTACGTACGGCTTACCGTCTCCATGAACGGTACATTTCATTTTTTATCTCAAAATGTTATGTAATATTATAAGTACATATATATAATGAATATATATGTAATATATTACATATAAATGATGGATATCATTCTGGAATTATAACATATATATATATATATATATCTCATTTTGTTTTAATTCCATTAATATGACAAAAAAATGAAAGTAGTGTTCATGCGTACGTACGGCCTACCGTCTCCATGGACGGTGCTTTTAATTTTTATCTCCAAATGCTATGGAATAGTATAAAATGAATATATACTAGATATATATGATATTTAAAACATCAATAATATTCTGGATATGATGTACCTACAACTACATGGAAAATTATTTTCCCACAAGTTCAATTTTTGACTCATGTACCAAACATCGACAAAAACGTCTGATATGAACCCATATTATTAACCAATTATTATAACATTAAAATATGTGATATGAACTGAATAATAATATTTATAGGAGGTCCTTAAGCAATTCTAAATTGACCAAAGTTTATTATTTAGGAATATAAAGAAACAAACAAGACAAGTTGGACTTGAGGTAAGGGATCCTACCCCTCTCTTTCTTTTTAAGTACACTCTTTTATGTAATTCCTTTTAAGCTCATCTTTATTATGATTGGGATGTTATTTTATATTAATCATACTGTAAGTTTTATGTTCCTATGATTAGAGACCCTATTTTCTCTCATCAATCCATTTTGGATGTTTTGAGGGGCGCTGTTAGGCTGCTGAATTTTCGTAAGTGATCCTACCCCTCTCTTTCTTTTTAAGTACTCTCTTTTATGTCATTTATTTTAAGCTCATATTTCATATGTTTGGGGAAGTTATTTTATATTCATAATACTGTAATTTTTATGGTCATATTATGATAGACCCTATTTGATCTCATAAATCCATTTTTGGATGTTTTAAGTGGCGCTGTTAGGCTGCTGAGTTTTCGTAAGGGATTTTTCATCTCACTTTTATTCCTGTGACATTTATGCTACGTTTTCCACTATTTACTTTGATTGGTGTATGTACTTCCCATTATTATAAACTTTGTGTAGTATAATTTCATTTATGGGTATTTACATCTTCATTGTATGACCCTTCTTCCATGGGGTGTACGTTTCGAAAGTTACCCAACTCGATAAGGGGACCTTTCACCCTCCTCTTTTTAAAAAACTTTTTTTGTTATGTCTTTTAATTCACATAATATTATGTTGGGATATGTTCTTATATATCCTTATTTATGTAAATTTTATTTCCAATTGATGAGATACCATTTTCTCTATCATCAACTCAATTTATGAATTTTAAAGTGACGTCGTTAGGTTGTCAGATTTCTGTAAGGGAACTTCTTAACCCTCTTTCAATTCTTTGGGTTAAACCTATACTTCTTGATTTTATCTTTCCAAGATTATGTGTGTAATAACTATGTTGTAATTTCCAGAAGTCTTTGTGTGGATATACTATTTATACACATAATCATCTCATTGATAAATTCTTACGAACTTTTATGGGAAATCATAACTCAATCTCATTTCATTGAGTTAAATATCTACGTCATTGGTTTTGTTTTTTCCAAGATTATGTGTGAATGACCTCTGATTTTTTCACACTTAATATCCACTTATATTGAGTGTATTTATATTTCTCACACATAATTATGTAATAGATTTATCCTTAATTTAAGGATACCATCTTTATAATGGATTTCATCTCAATTTACATTTCCATTGAGACTTCGTTGTTGTTATACACCAATTCACTATTATATGGTGTGTATACTGTACTTTGAAATATTATATCATGAATCCCTTTATTCTCATGATATTATAAATTTCAGATTAAATTTTATTCTGCAATTATTTGTATTCAAGATTCTCTCATTTTGTTAAAAACTCTTTAACAAAAATAGCGTTTTAAATGTTTTAAAGATTCATTATTCTAAATCTTTATCTTTAATGTCCATGTTTTCAAAATGGTTTTCAGTATTTATTTATATGGAAATTAATGATTTAAAATTATAATTCCATTAAAATCTTCAAAGTGGTATGGGACACTTTGATTCAAAAATCTCTTTTAAATGATTTTTGAAAATGGATTGATTAATTCAATATCTTGGAATTACTTATTGTGATTGAAAATGAAATGTTGTTGTTGAAATGTTTATTTTTTCAGTATTTTATGTGTAATGATGGTACTTGGACATTTTACGGGTGGTTACGTGATAAAACATATGACGGGTGGTGCCGTGAATACCAGGATGGGTGATTACGTTATAACCTCCAATGCATTGGGTATGGAAGTCAGCCGTATGGCTATTCCATTAAGTATGTGTGGAAGTCGGTCATATGGCTATTCCATTAAGTGATATGTGTGGAAGTCCACCATATGGTTATTCCACTTAAGTATTTTTATGTCCCAAGTTACCTTTATATGTTATGTGTTCTTTATATGGGTTTTATGGTAATCTTTTGGTTACAAAAGGGTAATTAATGGTCTTTTATTCCATGAACAGTTTTTACTAATTCATAAAGATGAAAAGTATTACTTTGGTAAATTATTCATGGTTTACCTATTGTTTTGAAAAAACTAACAGTTTTCCTTTGTGTATCCTTTACTGGGATTTTTATGCTCACCCCAAGTTTTTGAAATGTTTTCCACAGGACTTAAAGATGAATAGGGTCAAGGATGGGTTCAAGGAAAGACATGTTATCTAAAACATGGAACTAGACATGTTTCTTGTTAAGAGTTTTTATTTTATGGAAACTTAGTAGAAGTGTCTGCTTTGTAATCTTTTGAGATGTAATAGTTATGTCCTAATTCTCTAAAACTCTAAACCTGAAAAGATCCTCAATGTGAATTATTCATTTAATTCAATATTAAGTAAGGTTTAAGTCTGGGGCCTTATAGTTGGTATCAGAGGTCGGTTTAGATAACATTAGATGTTAGGGTATTCTCTAAGCATAAGTGACATTACCATAATGGTTAGGATTTCAGAAAGAGTCCTAGTTTTAGATAAAGTGAATGAGTAAGTATATCTTAGTGTTTATCTTCCTCATTAGTACATGATGGTGTTGTTGATATACTCACACTGACATTTCTATTTTTAGTGAATGGATGGATCTAGCATGCACCAAAGTGACAATAGGTTTGAAGTAAACTGTGGTGGTTCTCCGATTAAGAGACTGGATGAAATGGGGGATTCAATGAGGAAACTCGTGGTTGTTCTAAACCAACTATCAAAGAGTCATGATCAACCACTTGTACCTTGGTATGTTCTGTAATGCTTCATGTACTAGATGACCAATCGATGTGGAAGTTCAGGTAATAATTATAAAGGTAACCATTAGGGTTTATATGATCCTTACTTTTGAGGTAATTATGGGTTGTTATATATTATTATGGAAAATGAAAGGCATGAGATAAAATTGAGGTTAAAATATTTTATGATTATTTTTATAATTTTATCTCATTTTGGGGAATTATTTAAGAATTATATAGTATTGTAAAAAGGACAACACACAGACCATGTGACAACCCGTCGCGTAGGACAAAGCTGCGGGAATCGAACCCACAACCAAAGTGGGACTGGTATTTATCGCCTACCACTGGACTACGTGAAATCCTTAGTTAGTTTAACTAATTATTTTTAGTTAGATGATTTTAGGAATCAAGAGTAAGTTTATTTTGGGTTATCTATGGAAATGATTAACCTATCATGGAGGATATGTGATTAAGTTAATTACTTTTCAATATGAGAATTTAAGAGCAATTGATGTTATTTGGAGATAAAAGTTAATTTGTACCTTGGAATACTATGTGATTAAGTCCTTCAAATATTTGGGTTTAAATCTTATTTTGGTTTACTTTGAATAATTTTATGGACAATTGTTTATCAAATGGTCTTCGTTGAACTTTGGGTTTTGTTGGAAAAATTTTGGAGATTAAGAATAGATTTTCTTTTTATAAAGGGTTATCATTTTCTGGATTATCTGATCTTGTACTAACATTTTTGGTTTTGGTTTTGGTTAGAGTCTAAAGACATGGGAAGTATATAGTTCTCTTTTTTGGATTAGGTGATTCTCTAGAAATTGATTATAGTACTCTTAATGCGAACAAGTCTTCCTAAATACTCCTCTTTTGGAGAAAATATGAGTTTGATTAAGGAATCTAGTAAAAGTTGAAAGTCTACATGACAAGTAAGTATGTTTCATTATGATTTAGTTAAGCTCAAAAATAAATTCCTCAATGAAAAGTAACTTAAAACAAAAATTTTGTCTGTTAAATTTTCCTACTGGGGAATCGAATACCGTTTAACCCATCACAAGTTTGTGATTTTCTTATGGTTAACTTTCTCCTAGACATGTTTACTATCACTCTAATAATAAATTAATATTATTTTAAATGTTAGTTATCACGTAGCCATTGTATTGGTGGGAATGAATAGAAATAACTAAAATATGATTATATATGTTTGTTAAATACTTTTACAATTATCCAATAAAGTATAAAGGCTTAAAATACGAAAAGAATTCAATTTTAGGCATATATAGTCTAATTTTCACTAAAGGTCCACTTATCAACTTTTGATGGCGAACCGTCATTAAATATAGTTCTGGTCACTCTTATACATTATATTGGACCAAATAGAACCCTTCTATAGAATCGGGACATCAGAATTCACTTTGTGTAGATTTTTGGTATTTTTCCGATAAAGATCATTTTTTTATGAATAGTAAAAAATGTTGTATTTTAATTCAAAACCTCTTTTTAATATAATTTATTGATATGATTAGATTATCTTTTGAATTGTTTTTAATGTGAAATAAGATTATATTTTTACAATTTAATCCAATAGTGGTCGTTGGAATTAATTTCACTTTGAAATCGAACTTAAACTAGTGTCAATCTTTTGATACATTTTGTTTCATAAAAACACACTATTTGTTTTGACAGTGGGAATTAATTATTAAATTAATTAATCAAAATTATATGTTTTGAATTTTTTAAAATAGACACCATTTTTGAATTCGGAATATCAAATATAGCTTAGGGTGAAGTTTTGGTTTTTTTTTTGAAAAAACTTCAATTTTGATGAATAGTGAAACTACTAAGTGGTACTTAAAAAACAGATTTTTTCGTTTAAATGAAATTTTACCACCTTTTTTTTTGAATTTAAAAAATCCTACATACATGGTTGTCATTAAGAATTAAAATGTGGTTCAATGGGATTAAAATAATTTTTTGATGAATAGTAACTTATTAAGTTTTTAATCGTGATTAGAGGTAATTAGTGTAGGTTAAGGTAAAAATAATGTTTTAATAATATTAAATGACCTAGACACATGTACTAACCTCATTGGATGAGTCTTGGTCGACCAAGAAAATCCATGGGTCAACTTGGGGACCCCATGGAGCCACTTGGGTTGGAAAATGACATAAATACCTTTTTATTTAATGTTAAAATTAAAATGACACAAACATGAGTTGTTTTACTAAAACAATTTTTATATGGGGTTATACAAGTCAGATTTTTGACTATAAATTGTAATTGGAAATCTACAAGGATTTCCTACATCATAGTATTTTTTTTTATAATTTTTAGACATTATATAAATTAAATTATTTATGACACCATGATGATGCAGCGATTACCTCATTATTTAATGATTTAAATAAAATTGAAAGATAATGTAACATATATGACCTAAACATGTCCAAAACCTATTGTATGGGTGTATTTCGAACCCTTATGACCTTATCCTCTAAACACATCAATGTGGGACCATTAAAATCCGAAACGCATTCTAAAATAAAGTAACATTTCCTTACTTTCCAAGAGTGCCCCTCCTCTCCTCTTATAAAAGGCCCCCACCTCTACCTCCTTACCCACACTTCCAAAGCCTTTGGCTCGGCCAAACCCTACCCATTTTGTCTCTCCACATCCCTATATAACTCTTAGAAGCCTCACTTTAGTCATAAGTCTTCCCAAAGATGCCTTTGAGCTCAAACCAAAGGGAGTTACCCGATTTTAAGGTAATGTCTTCACTTGAGTCCTTTTGTTTTATTTTGCTTCTCCAACCCCCTAAACTCTTTTTATTCATTTCTTTTGTAAAAACTCCAGTATCTTCAATATACTAGGATATTTTTATAAGAAGTATTCGAGATAAACTTACACAAACCTATATCTAATGGTTAAAGAACATACTGTTTCCGTTGATGGTGAATTTCTGCCTCACGAAAAGATGAATGTTCAATATTCTTCTAACACCTTCAAAGGTGGCCATTAAGATAAAAATATATTTATATATGATACATAATATGTTTATTTTTCACTTAAGCTTCTGTATTTTTCATTTATGGCATAACTTTTTGGTTTCCATTATGGGTAAAAGTGATATCTTCATTTAAGGAAGTGCGGACTACCGCCCCCTCAAAGTGATTTGATTTGTTAATACCATATGTGGTACGTATAAAGGATATATTTAATGATATTATATATGATACCATACTGGAATTCAAATACTATTATGTATCATTATGTTTTCTATTAAATAGAAATGAAAGTAGCATTCATGCGTACGTACGGCTTACCGTCTCCATGAACGGTACATTTCATTTCTTATCTGAAAATTTTATGTACTATTATAAGTACATATATATAATGGATATATATGTAATATATTACATCTAAATTATGGATATCATTCTGGAATTATAACATATATATATATATATATATATATATATATCTCATTTTTTTTAATTCCATTAATATGAAAAAAATTAAAGTAGCGTTCATGCGTACGTACGGCCTACCGTCTCCATGAACGATGCTTTTAATTATTATCTCCAAATGCTATGGAATAGTATAAAATGAATATATAATGGATATATATTATATTTAAAACATAAATACTATTCTGGATATGATGTACCTATAACTAGATGGAAAATTATTTTCCAACAAGTTCAATTTTTGACTCATGTACCAAACATCGACAAAAATGTCTGATATGAACTCATATTATTAACCAATTATTATAACATTAAAATATGTGATATGTACTGAATAATAATCTTTATATGAGGTCATTAAGCAATTATAAATTGATCAAAGTTTATTGTTCAGGAATATAAAGAAACAAACCAGACAAGTTGGACTTGAGGTAAGGGATCCTACCCCTCTCTTTATTTTTAAGTACACTCTTTTATGTCATTCCTTTTAAGCTCATATTTCTTATGATTGGGATGTTATTTTATATTAATAATACTTTACTTTTTATGTTCATATGATTATATACCCTATTTTCTCTCATCAATCCATTTTGGATGTTTTGAGGGGCGTCGTTAGGCTGCAGAATTTTCGTAAGGGATCCTACCCCTCTCTTTCTTTTTAAGTACTCTCTTTTATGTCATTTCTTTTAAGCTCATATTTCATATGTTTGGGGAAGTTCTTTTATATTCCTCATACTTTACTTTTTATGTTCATATTATGATAGACCCTATTTGATCTCATAAATCCATTTTTTGAAGTTTTAAGTGGCGTCGTAAGGCTGCCGAGTTTTCGTAAGGGATTTTTCATCTCACTTTTATTCCCGTGACATTTATGCAACATTTGCCACTATTTCCTTTGAGTTGTGTATGTACTTCCCATTATTATACACTTTGTGTAGTATAATTTCATTTATGGGTATTTACATGTTCATTTTATGACCCTTCTTCCATGGGGTGTACGTTTCGAAAATTACCCAACTCGATAAAGGGACCTTTCACCCTCCTCTTTTTAAAAGACTTTTTTTTGTTATGTCTTTTAATTCACATAATATTATGTTGGGATATGTTCTTATATATCCCTATTTATGTAAATTTTATTTCCAAGTGATGAGATACCATTTTCTCTCTCATCAACTCATTTTCTGAATTTTAAAGTGACGACGTTAGGCTGTCAGATTTCTATAAGGGAACTTCTTAACACACTTTCAATTCTTTGGGTTAAACCTATACTTCTTGATTTTATCGTTCCAAGATTATGTGTGGAATCACTATGTTGTAATTTCCAAAAGAATTTGTGTGGATATACTATTTCTACACATAATCATCTCATTGATAAATTCTTACAAACTTGTATGGGAAATCATAACTCAATCTCATTTCATTGAGTTAAATATATACGTCATTGGTTTTGTTTTTTCCATGATTATATGTGAATGACCTCTGATTGTTTCACACTTAATATCCAATTATATTTATTGTATTTATATTTCTCACACATAATTATGTTATATATTTATCCTTAATTTAAGGATACCATCTTCATAATGGATTTCATCTCAATTTACATTTCCATTGAAACTTCATTGTTGTTATGCACCAATTCACTCTTATATGGTGTGTATACTGTACTTTGACATATTATATCATGAATCCCTTTATTCTCATGATATTATAAAGTTCGGATTAAATTTTATTCTGCAATTATTTGTATTCAAGAGTCTCTAATTTTGTTAAAAACTCTTTAACAAAAATATCGTTTTAAATGTTTTAAATATTCATTATTCTAAATCTTTATCTTTAATGTCCATGTTTTCAAAATGGTTTTCAGTATTTATTTATATGTACATTAATGTTTTAAAATTATAATTTGATTAAAAACTTCAATGTGGTATGGGACACTTTGATTGAAAAATCTCTTTTAAATGATTTTTTAAAATGGATTGATTAATTCAATATCTTGGAATTACTTATTGTGATTGCAAATGAAATGTTGTTGTTGAAATGTTTATATTTTCAGTATTTTATGTGTAATGATGGTACTTGGACATTTTACGGGTGGTTACATGATAAACCATATGAGGGGTGGTGTCGTGAATTCCAAGACGGGTGGTTACATTATAACCTCCAATGCATTGGGTATGGAAGTCGGTCGTATGGATATTCCATTAAGTATGTGTGGAAGTCGGCCGTATGGCTATTCCATTAAGTGATATGTGTGGAAGTCGACCGTATGGTTATTCCACTTAAGTATGTTTATGTCCCAAGTTACCTTTATATGTTATGTGTTCTTTATATGGGTTTTATGGTAATCTTTTGGTTACCAAAGGGTAAGTAATGGTCTTTTATTCCATGAATATTTTTTACTGCTTCATAAAGATGAAAAGTATTACTTTGGTAAAGTATTAATGGTTTACCTATTGTTTTGAAAAAACTAACAGTTTTCCTTTGTGTATCCTTTACTGGGCTTTTTATGCCCACCCCAAGTTTTTGAAATGTTTTCCACAGGACTTAAATATGAATAAGGTCAAGGATGGATTCAAGGAAAGACATGCTATCTAAAACATGGAAATAGACATGTTTCTTTTTAAGAGTTTTTATTTTATGGAAACTTAGTAGAAGGGTCTACTTTGTAATCTTTTGAGATGTAATATTTATGTCCTAATTCTCTAAAACTCTAAACCTGAAAAGATCCTCAATGTGAATTATTCATTTAATTCAATATTAAGTAAGGTCTAAGGCCAGGTCCTTATAGTTGGTATCAGAGGTCGGTTTAGATAACTTTATATGTTAGGGTATTCTCTAAGCATAAGGGACATTACCATAATGGTTGGGATTTCAGAAAGAGTTCTAGTTTTAGATAAAGTGAATGAGTAAGTATATCTTAGTGTTTATCTTCCTCATTAGTACATGATGGTTTTGTTGATATACTCACACTGACATTTCTATTTTTAGTGAATGGATGGATCTAGCAGGCACCAAAGTGACAATAGGTTTGAAGGAAACGGTGGTGGTTCTCGGATTAAGAGACTGGATGAAATGGGGGATTCAATGAGGAAACTCGTGGTTGTTCTAAACCAACTATCAAGGAGTCATGATCAACCACTTGTACCTTGGTATGTTCTGTAATGCATCATGTACGAGATGACCAATCGATGTGGAAGTTCAGGTAATAATTATAAAGGTAACCATTAGGGTTTATATGATCCTTACTTTTGAGGTAATTATGGGTTGTTATATATTATGATGGAAAATGAAAGGCATGAGATAAAATTGAGGTTAAAATATGTTATGATTATTTTTGAAGATTTTATCTCATTTTGGGGAATTATTTAATAATTATATAGTTTTTGAAAAAGGACAACACACAGACTGTGTGACAACCCGTCGCGTAGGAAAATGCTGCGGGAATCGAACCCACAACCAAAGTGGGACTGGTATTTATCACCTACCACTGGACTACGTGAAATAACTGGTTAGTTTAACTAATTATTTTTAGTTAGATGATTTTAGGAATCAAGAGTAAGTTTATTTTGGGTTATCTATGGAAATGATTAACCTATCATGGAGGATATGTGACTAAGTTAATTACTTTTCAATTTGAGAATTTAAGAGCAACTGATGTTATTTGGAGATAAAAGTTAATTTGTACCTTGGAAGACTATGTGATTAAATCCTTCAAATATTTGGGTTTCAATCTTAGTTTGGTTTACTTTGAAGAATTTTATGGACAATTTTTTATCTAATGGTCTTCGTTGAACTTTAGGTTTTGTTGGACAAATTTTTGAGATTAAGAATAGATTTTCTTTTTATAAAGGGTTATCCTTTTCTGGATTATCTGATCTTGTACTAACCTTTTTGGTTTTGGTTTTGGTTAGAGTCTAAATACATGGGAATTATATAGTTCTCTTTTGTGGATTAGGTGATTCTCTAGAAATTTATTATAGTACTCTTAATGCGAACAAGTCTTCCTAAATACTCGTCTTTTGGAGAAAATATGATTTTGATTAAGGAATCTAGTAAAATTTGAAAGTCTACATGAAAAGTAAGTATGTTTCATTATGATTTAGTTAAGCTCAAAAATAAATTCCTCAATGAAAAGTAACTTAAAACAAAAAATTTGTCTGTTAACTTTTCCTACTGGGGAATCGAATACCGTTTAACCCATCACAATTTTGTGATTTTCTTATGGTTAACTTTCTCCTAGACATGTTTACTATCACTCTCCATCATAACACGACCCTTTGTTTTTTCTCCATGTCCATATTTTCATACTTGGAATCCTAGTATGGGTTAACTTGGGTGACCTTTGTACTTATATTTCTTTATTTTAAAGTGATTGTTTACTGAATCTTGTTCCGATGTGGGATTTTCAATGAAGTTTCCAAGCCCAATTTTAAAATTGCGAGGACGCAATTCCCAAAAGGGGGGAAGGATGTAACACCCCAGGTAAATAAAGAGTATGAAATTTTCACATTTATCCATATTTATGAATAAAATGTTATATTAATTTAAAGGGAACGCTATGCTTGATGGCTTACCCAATATGCAACAACGAGTTCCTTTGAAATCTTACGTTGCACTCTAATAATAAAATAATATTATTTTAAATGTTAGTTAACACGTAGCCATTGTATTGGAGGGAATGAATAGAAATAACTAAAATATGATTATATATGTTTGTTAAATATTTTTACATTTATCCAATAAAGGATAAAGGCTTAAAATACGAAAAGAATTCAATTTTAGGCATATATACTCTAATTTTCACTAAAGGTCCACTTATCAACTTTTGATGGAGAACTGTCATTAAATATAGTTATGGTCACTCTTATACATTCTATTGGACCAAATAGAACTCTTATTTTGAATCGGGACATCAATATTCACTTTGTGTAAATTTTTTGTATTTTTCCGATAAAGATCATTTTTTAATGAATAGTGAAACATGTTTTATTTTAATTCAAAACCTCTTTTTAATCTAATTTATTTATATGATTAGATTATCTTTTGAAATGGTTTTAAAGTGAAATTAGATTATATTTTTACCATTTAATCCAATAGTGGTCATTGGAATTAATTTCACTTTGAAATCGAACTTAAACTAGTGTCAATCTTTTGATATATTTTGTTTCATAAAAACACGCTATTTGATTTGACAGCGGAAATTAATTATTAAATTAATTAATGAAACTTATATGTTTTGAATTTTTTAAAATAGACATCATTTTTGAATTCTGAATATCAAATATATCTTAGGGTGAAGTTTTGGTTTTTTTTTAAAAAACTTTAATTTTTGATGAATAGTGAAACTACTAAGTCGTACTTAAAAAACTGATTTTTTCGTTTAAATGAAATTTTACCTCCTTTGTGTTTTTAATTTCAAAAATCCAACATACATGGTTTTCATTATGAAGTAAAATGTGGTTCAATGGGATTAAAATAATTTTTTGGTGAATAGTAACTTATTAAGTTTTTAATCGCGATTAGAGGTAATTAGTGTAGTTTAAGGTAAAAATAATGTTTTAATAATATGAAATGACCTAGACACATGTCCTAACCTCATTGGATGAGTCATGGCCGACCAATAAAATCCATGGGTCAACTTGGGGACCCCATGGAGCCACTTTTGTTGGAAAATGACATAAGTACCTTTTTATTTAATGTTAAAATTAAAATGACACAAACATGAGTTGTTTTACTAGAACAATTTTTACATGGGGTTATACAAGTCCTATTTTTGACTATAAATAGGAATTGGAAAGATAAAACGATTTCCTACATCATAGTATTTTTTTTATAATTTTTATACATTATATAAATTCAATTATTTATGACACCATGATGACGTAGCGATTACCTCATTATTTAACGATTTAAATAAAATCAAAAGATAACGTAAAATATATGACCTACACATGTCCAAAACCTATTGGATGGGTGGATTTATAACCCTTATCACCTTATCCTCGAAACACATCAATTTTATACCGTTAAAATCCGAAACTCATTCTAAAATAAAGTAACATTTCCTTACTTTCCAAGAGTTCCCCTCCTCTCCTCTTATAAAAGGCCCCAACCTCTACCTCCTTACCCACACTTCCAAAGCCTTTGGATCGGCCAAAACCTACCAATTTTGTCTCTAAAAATCCCTTTCTAACTCTTAGAATACTCACTTTGGGCATAAGTCTTCCCAAGGAAGCCTTTGAGCTCAAACCAAAGGGAGTTACCCAATTTTAAGGTAATGTCTTCACTTGAGTCCTTTTGTTTTATTTTGCTTCTCCAACCCCCTAAAATATTTTTATTCATTTATTTTGTAACAACTCCAGTATCTTAAATATACTAGGATTTTTTTTTAAGAAATATTATAACTATACTTACACACACCTACATCTAATGGTTAAAGAACATAATGTTTCTGTGGATGGCGAATTTCTGCCTCACGAAACGATGATTGTTCAATATTCTTCTAACACCTTCAAAGGTGGCCATTAAGATGAAACTATATTGATATATGATATATAATATGTTTATGTTTTACTTAAGCTTATGTATTTTTCATTTATGTCATACCTTTATGGTTTCCATTATGGGTAAATGCGATATCTTCATTTAAGGAAGTGCGGACTACCGCCCCCTCAAAGTGATTTGATTCTTTAATACCATATGTGGTACGTATAAAGGATATATTTAATGATATTTTATATGATACCATACTGGAATTAAAATACTATTATGTATCATTATGTTTTATATGAAATAGAAATGGAAGTAGCATTCATGCGTACGTACGGCTTACCGTCTCCATGAACGGTACATTTCATTTCTTATCTCAAAATGTTATGTACTATTATAAGTACATATATATAATGGATATATATGTAATATATTACATCTAAATGATTTATATAATTCTGTAACTATAACATATATATATCTCTCTCATTTTGTTTTAATTCCATTAATATGACAAAAAATTAAAGTAGCGTTCATGCGTACGTACGGCCTACCGTCTCCATGAACGGTGCTTTTAATTTTTATCTCCAAATGTTATGGAATAGTATAAAATGAATATATAATGGATATATATGATATTTAAAACGTCAATACTATTCTGGATATGATGTACCTATAACTACATCGAAAATTATTTTCCAACAAGTTCAATTTTTGACTCATGTACCAAACATCGACAAAAACGTCTGATATGAACTCATATTATTAACCAATTATTATAACATTAAAATATGTGATATGAACTGAATAATAATCTTTATAGGATGTCCTTAAGCAATTATAAATTGAACAAAGTTTATTATTCAGAAATATAAAGAAACGAACAAGACAAGTTGGACTTGAGGTAAGGGATCCTACCCCTCTCTTTCTTTTTAAGTACACTCTTTTATGTCATTCCTTTTAAGCTCATATTTCTTATGATTGGGATGTTATTTTATATTAATCATACTGTACATTTTATGTTCATATTATGAGAGACCCTATTTTCTCTCATCAATCCATTTTGGATGTTTTGAGGGGTGCCGTTAGGCTGCCGAATTTTCGTAAGGAATCCTACCCCTCTCTTTCTATTTAAGTACTCTCTTTTATGTCATTTCTTTTAAGCTCATCTTTCATATGTTTGGGGAAGTTATTTTATATTCATCATACTGTAATTTTTATGGTAATATTATGAGAGACCCTATTTGATCTCATAAATCCATTTTTGGAAGTTTTAAGTGGCGTCGTTAGGATGCCGAGTTTTCATAAGGGATTTTTCATCTCACTTTTACTCCCATGACATTTATGCTACGTTTTCCACTATTTCCTTTGATTGGTGTATGTACTACCCATTATTATACACTTTTTGTAGTATAATTTCATTTATGGGTATTTACATCTTCATTGTATGACCCTTCTTCCATGGGGTGTACGTTTCGAAAGTTACCCAACTCGATAAGGGGACCTTTCACCCTCCACTTTTTAAAAGACTTTTTTTTGTTATGTCTTTTAATTCACATACTATTATGTTGGGATATGTTATTATATATCCTTATTTATGTAAATTTTATTTCCAAGTTATTAGATACCATTTTCTCTCTCATCAACTCATTTTCTGAATTTTAAAGTGATGTCGTTAGGCTGTCGGATTTCTGTAAGGGAACTTCTTAACCCACTTTCAATTCTTTGCGTTAAACCTCTACTTATTGATTTTATCTTGCCAAGATTATGTGTGGAATCACTATGTTGTAATTTCCACAAGTATTTGTGTGGATATACTATTTCTACACATAATCATCTCATTGATAAATTCTTACGAACTTGTATGGGAAATCATAACTCAATCTCATTTCATTGAGTTAAATATCTACGTCATTGGTTTTGTTTTTTCCAAGATTATGTGTGAATGACTTCGGATTGTTTCACACTTAATATCCACTTATATTGAGTGTATTTATTTTTCTCACACATAATTATGTGATAGATTTATCCTTAATTTAAGGATACCATCTTTATAATGGATTTCATCTCAATTTACATTTCCATTGAGACTTCATTGTTGTTATGCACCAATTCACTCTTATATGGTGTGTATACTATACTTTGACATATTATATCATGAATCCTTTTATTCTCATGATATTATAAAGTTCGGATTAAATTTTATTCTGCAATTATTTGTATTCAAGAGCCTCTCATTTTGTTAAAAACTCTTTAACAAAAATATCATTTTAAATGTTTTAAAGATTCATTATTCTAAATCTTTATCTTTATTGTCCATGTTTTCAAAATGGTTTTCAGTATTTATTTATATGGACATTAATGTTTTAAAATTATAATTCCATTAAAAGCTTCAAAGTGGTATGGGACACTTTGATTCAAAAATCTCTTTTAAATGAGTTTTGAAAATGGATTGATTAATTCAATATCTTGGAATTACTTATTGTGATTGAAAATGAAATGTTGTTGTTAAAATGTTTATATTTTCAGTATTTTATGTGTAATGATGGTACTTGGACATTTTACGGGTGGTTGCGTGATAAACCATATGACGGGTGGTGTCGTGAATACCAGGATGGGTGGTTACATTATAACCTCCAATGCATTGGGTATGGAAGTCGGTCGTATGGATATTCCATTAAGTATGTGTGGAAGTAGGCCGTATGGCTATTACATTAAGTGATATGTGTGTAAGTTGACCGTATGGTTATTCCACTTAAGTATGTTTATGTCCCAAGTTACCTTTATATGTTATGTGTTCTTTATATGGGTTTTATGGTAATCTTTTGGTTACAAAAGGGTATGTAATGGTCTTTTATTCCATGAATAGTTTTTACTAATTCATAAAGATGAAAAGTATTACTTTGGTAAAGTATTCATTGTTTACTTATTGTTTTGAAAAAACTAACAGTTTTCCTTTGTGTATCCTTTACTAGGCTTTTTATGCTCACCCCAAGTTTTTGAAATGTTTTCCACAAGACTTAAAGATGAATAGGGTCAAGGATGGGTTCAAGGAAAGACATGCTATCTAAAACATGGAACTAGACATGTTTCTTTTTAAGAGTTTTTATTTTATGGAAACTTAGAAAAAGTGTCTAGTTTGTAATCTTTTGAGATGTAATAGTTATGTCCTAATTCTCTAAAACTCTAAACCTGAAAAGATCCTCAATGTGAATTATTCATTTAATTCAATATTAAGTAAGGTTTAAGGTCGGGGCCTTATATACCCATCACAAATGACCAATGTATTGTTTTCCTAAAGTATCAACAGAATCTGAATGCGTTTTATTGGTTTTCCGTATGTCAGTTGTTGTTTTCACATAAAATCATGTCCATTTAAAATAAAAGTGAGACACTTTGAGTGGTACCGGCCACACCGTGTCTCAGATTGATACAGGGTTGACTCCTACATGTCAAAAATATCCAATGGATTGTTGTGCTAAAGTATCAATAGAATCTGAATACGTTTGGTTCATTTTCCATACGTCAGATTTTGTTTTCACTTAAAATGTTTTCCATTTCAAATAAAAGTGAGACACTTTGAGTGGTATCGGGCACACCATGCCTTGGATTGAGGTGGGGTTGAGTCGTACATATCACACATTACCCATGGATCATTTTTGTGAAGTATCAACACAATCCCAATATGTTCGGTCAGTTTTCAATATGCCAGTTGTTTTTACTTAAAAGGGTGTCCATTTTAAACAAAATAGAGACACTTTGAGTGATACCAGCCACACCATGCCTCAGATTGAGGTTGGGTTGACTCGTACACATCACATATGACTCATGGATCATTTTCCTAAATTATCAACACAATATGAATGCATTTGGTCGGTTTTCTGTATGCTAGTTAGGAAAATTGTGAAACAACAGTGATAATATCTTATACTAAAACTACAGACATTATGCGTGATGTGCATCCCCTGGTGCATGGTTAGGGAAAATCATAAACATTGCTTCTAATATATAGCCCTATATGGTTGGGAGATACATTTTGGGATGGACTTAAATTTTTTACTAACCGTGAGGCATAGTGTTTTTTTAAACCGACCGGGATTCCAAGCTCCTAACAAGCCCTAGAAGCCCCATAAACCATTATAAAATCATTAGGATTCCATATTTGGTCAAAAATAAAGAGTTATGCTGAATTCAAAAATATCCATACCATAGTGAAAAACCAGGTTCAAAAATAAAGAGTTATACAGAATTAAAAAATGTAATGGATCAATCTTCCCCTGATCATCATCACCATCACCACTATCATCATCAGCCTCATCCCCGCCACCATCTCTGTCCTCGTCGCCATCCTTATCATCGTCCCCATTCTCATCCTCAGCCCCATCCTCACCCTCGGCCCCATCCTTTCCCTCATCCTCATCCTCATCCTCGCTCTCGTCCTCTTCAGCATCCTCATCATCACAAGGAACATCATCATCTCAACCACCACTAGAACTTCCACCTGGTGCATTGGATAATGCACCCATCAATGTAATATATGTCTGACAAGCCACGCTGGCCTCTGGTGGAAGTGATAAAGATAAATCTTTGATCAGTTTCATAAATTCATTCTCCCTCGTTTGAACCTGTTCTTCTAACTCTATGATACTTTTATCAGACTGTCTTGCCTACTCCTTGACCTGTTCCAACTTGGTGGTACTAGAATGGATACCTTGAGAGGACCAATACCTCATCGGCACTATATTCTTACCAGGTCATCAGGGTACTCGACCAGAGTTCTCATCTCCGAAAACCTGATATAAATGATCGTGTGGCCCAAAATTGTCAGGCTCCTAGGCATCAAGGACCTCTAAAGCAGCATGTTAAAAATATTAATAGATTATTAAATTTAAAAATAGTTATTAAACTATGAAATAAACAAATTAAAACTTACAATCTTTTCTTGTTTCGGTTCATTAAATGCAGTGCCATATTTTTTCCTTCTACTCGGTCAAAACAATTTTGCTTGAGGGAGACGTCCTTCAATATTCAATTTGTGCTTCTGTAATGACATTGAAACAATATAAAGTGAAAGTATAATCATATATTCAATATTCAATAAATTACATAATTTAGGTAGGAAACAATAAAAAGGGAAAGCCCTAATGAAAATTATAAACAACTATATTGTACCAGCTACCTCTCATGATATGACATAGTAGTGCACCCCAAAATGTGAAGGTATTTCTTTGAATAAATGTTTTTTTTTTGTTTTTTTAGAAGATTCATAAATAATATTTAATAATAAATAAGATAATATTAACGAAAAATATGAAAACTATCATTCAAATACCTCAAATTAGATTAATACCTTAAATTTGGAAGTCGCCCAAAGGGTAATCATTTGGCGATATATCTCTATCGGGCAGTCATCCATGATAGGTATTATCTCCAACTATGTGCCCACACTATCACACCAGCCAACATACAGCTCATGCTTATAACCTCTCCAAAGCTCTCCTATCTCCTTTAAACATGCTGGTCATGCACCTTCGCCATCAGGGAAGTTAAACCAAAGCTGACACCCAATAGATTAATTCATATAAATACCAAAAAAATACTACATTAAATCCAATATATTTTTTACCCATATTTGTGCACACGCATTATCCTTGACATTGTGTGGCAGATTCCTCCAAGAGAGAGGGCTAATCGGAATGATGTTAGAGTATTTGGATTGCGTCGCCAAAAACCCCCGACATTCCTACCCAGATTTATCAATCATCTGCCCATCATCATTGTATTCAACCATCAATTGTGTCTAGCGGTTCTATACCGCACTCAAGCGAGTACGCCCCCTCCCATGCCTCCTATCAGTAGATGAATCTGTTATTATAGAAAAAAATATCAGCACAAGTTATAATAAAATTAAATTTTAGTATAAAAATTTGTTAGAGTTATATAAATATCTCTGTGGTAGTTAGATCAATGGGTGTCACTAGATGTGCAGAAGCTGAAGGAATATCCTATACAGGTGGAGTGTCCCTCAATATACGCTCCTCAACCACATAATGTGTCAGAGAAGGAGTCGAAGAAGGTGGAATATAATATCTCAGAGATAATAAACCAGAAGAAAAAGATGATGGCATAGATGTCTGGTCAATTGGTAGTGTAAACATCGGAGGCTTAAATATCCCGTGTGTCCCTAAAGACACAACATGATCAAAATGGGGCGTAGAATAGATGTCTGTGGTAGGGTCATATTCCAATCGGGTACAACCAGTGGATCATCTAACTCTCGCACCATGAGCCCTCATACCATCATCCTTAGTACTGAGACCACCAGATGATTGTCTAACTCTGACACCACCCCCCCCCCACCTCCTACCACTAGCCTCTGTACTGGGAGAAATATCAGGCTCCTCATCGGATATCTCTTGTCTAGGGGGTGGATCCTGAAAAAAAGGTTTAACACAAAAGTAAACATATGATATTATAAGTTATTGAAATATATATATTTGAAATAAAATACTCACAACATGGATGAGTGGAGGAACACCCATCTGTGTCATGCGAAAATTATTTTCTGTCATTCTTTTCCGCCGCATCTCTTCAATGGGTTCCATTTCCTACAATTAAAACAAATATAAAAGTAATTAGAATCTGATAAAAAATGTTTAACCCAAAAAACAATATATAGAAAAACCATTCTGATAATAAAAACATAAAGAAACAGAATACTTATGGTGGTTTGAAGGTAAGTACTAGGATACACACTCTGAATGATGTAGGTGTATTCATTTAATCATGTCCCAATTGATTTTGGAGAGGGACCTTCAATAGTTATAGGTATGGATTTGATTAGAAACACCTATAAAAATGGTATCCAGGAATTGTGGCGTCCAAAATCAGGATGCCACTCATTAGTGACCCGAACCCAGATGGCCACATGTCCTTAAGCACATCTACCAAAATTCCAAATGTTATTTAATAATAGTGAGAGCCTTTGCTATGTCTGTGGGAGACTATTCCCTCATTACCCAATTTTCACAATTTTAATATTATAAGTTAAAAATTGGAAGAAAGATAACAATGGGAAAATATTGGAAATTGATGAAAATAACCAAATCAGTAATACCAACTAATAACAGAATCATAAATTGAATGATGGTAATGTATGTCATGTATCAAGAATAAAAACATAGTTACAACTAGTAGGAAGTAGTACTATACAAGAGGCTCAATAAATTCTAAAATTCAACCTAGCTTCTTGAGCTACAACCCAATAATCTGGTTCATCAGTGGCAAGAGTGTGAGTCAGGTCAATAACTCGAAATCCACAATCATCAATAAAGGTGCATTTCCTCTTCATTAAATCAAAACATTGGTAAAGGGAAGAGTTTTACAAATGTTTGAACACAACTGTTGGTAAAAGAGGACTTCAAGGCCCCTTTATAAGCATCCCAAGTAGAGGCGCATGCCTCGGATCCCATTATGTGTTATAGGCATCCCAAATCATTCACTCATGTTCAATAAATCATTCTCGGAACCTCTATGGTCATACCTTTCATTACCCAATTAGTTCCCCATGTCAATCTCACCCCATGGGTTGATAAATTTTAGGCTTCTACACTAAACGGTTGTTCATGTCTTGTAAAAATATTTAATTTCATAAAGTATAGACAAAAACATTTATTTTTAAATTTGAGATTAATAATAAAGTATGTCAATGATAACAAGATTACTGAATTAAACTTGTGACTTATTTAACATTGTTATGGATGTATACACATGCCAGCATGGCTAGTGAAATGCACCCCACTATCATAAAAGTTAGTATTGTCCATGAATGAGACATAATATATAACGTATAGTGAGAATCATATTTGATTGACTCTAATGTTATATTAGTACAATCATATTAGGAAGCCAATTATCACTCATGACTAACCATTCCACTATAAACAACCTGGAGTGTATGAGTTTTCTCTCTGATCTTAACAACATCATCACACATTCTTACCATGATGTGAATCATGTGGAATATGTATGATATTAACACAAAATTCCCAGCAATACCAAGACTTGTAAGAACTGAAAATTTATGGATGATATTAACACATAATTCATCTTGAATCAAATTTGATTCACTACCAAATCCCAACACACACACCCAAATAAAACAAAAAACAAAATTCATACACCCCCAAATCAAAACAGAAAACCAAAATAGTAGATTCTGAACATTAAAATTAAAGTATCAATTGCAAATTAGAAGTAAAGAACTAAGAAATTTTGAAAATGGATCAGAACGAAAGATTTCCGCAGTAGGGTAAACAAAATCCCACTTCTCCACTTCACCCAAATGAAAATATAAAACCAAAATTGTAGATGTGGTATCACTTACAGAATAAAAGTGAAGAACTGATAAATATTAAAGATGGAAGGATTTCGACCATAGGTGAAGGAAAATCCCAATTCTCCCTTCTGTTTAATGCTGCAGTCACGTGGAATGGAGGATTCTGAGATTTTGTGAATTTGGGGAAAAAATTTCCCAACGGTTTTTAAAAATCGTTGGGAAAGTAATCCTTTACCAACGGTTTGTAAAAACCATTGGTAAAAGATGCTTTAAACCTCTCTAAACCAACAGCTTAAGAAAATCGTTGGTATAAAGTATACTTTTGCCAACAGTTTTTTAAAACGGTTGAGAAAAAATGATTTAACTATCTTTTACCAATGGTTTCCTTAAACTGTTAGTAAAAGTAATCTATAGGAATTGAGAAAACCAGACTTTCTAGTAGTGTGGGTTTCAAAAATAACTTTTCGATTTAATCATAAACCATTCAAATAAAGAAAAATAATGGTAACCATTGATCCTATCCCCAATTAATCATAAACTATATCAAATTATTTTATCTTAAATAGATAATTATTTTAAAATATCACTTGAAACAATTCATATGGAAAATAATCTATCATTTAAAATCACATTTTAAAAATATGAAACATTTTCAAAATCCATTTCTTTGAGAACCAATTTGACAAACTTATAAATTTTTCTTTTAAAATATTCAAAAAAAATAAACATAATGCATCTTTTAAAACCTTTTTCCATGAAATATTATAATGGAGTATTTAAAAACATTTAAAACACTTCTTGAACATAAAACGTTTTTGAAAAAAAAAATTATTTGAAAATTGATTTCAAAACATATAAAGGAATATTTTAAAAATAATGAAATAATTTTTATTTAAAAATAAGCTTAAAATATCATTTTAAAACATTTTATTAATATACTTAGAAAACATGGATTTGAAAGGAAATAGATTTCTGACCAAATAGAGGCATGAAATTAGATTTTATTAAAAACATTTTCATAATTATATTACTTACCAAAATTGAAAAAATGGTAGAAATTTATGAAGATGTAATTAATAAAAATATGAGAATAAAATTCGTGATAATTATTGGGATATGGATGATAATATTCCACCAATGGATGTATAATCATAAACAATCCTGATAAATGATGAGATTTTAGTAATAAACTCTTACCACATTGGTAACTTTGAATCCTAATCCACATTATAGAAAAAAAATTACTTGAAGCTTAAAGTATCATGAAAATAATTAGATTCATTATACGTAGTGTCAATGGAATATTTACACACCACGTAAAATAATTTAGGTGCATGATATAACATGTGTCTTAAAGAAGGTAAATTGAGACAAAATTACCTTACCAATTTGGTAAATTTTGAATTGTAAACAAAATGAAATAGAGATCATATAATGGATAATTAAATAAATGTAGATTTAATAGTAAGAATAATACAACTAATCCATGGTAATTATATACACTAAAAAAAATAAAATAGTATTTAATGAGGCATAAGTCTCGTATAAATAAAAGTGAGACTAGAAATCCCTTTACTACATGAGTAAAATTTGAATCATTATCCCCATGAAAGAATAAAATAAATTAAAACTTTTAATATCATAAAATAAAGGAAATTCAGGATATAAAATTTCATATTTCTTTATATGAACCACACAATAAGAATAAGTGGATAATATAATATATCTTATAGAAATAAATGTGATACGAGAAAACCCTTACCTTAAGTCCTGACTTTATTCATACACATTCAAACCTTGTGTATAATAAATATAATTTTATAATAAATATACCATAGAACCATATTAATATATATCATACCATTTATGATTTTATTATCACTTTATATTACCCGTTTATTAACAATTCTATCTTAATTTTAGGTTTTGGGTAATAACTGCTTTGTTTTTTATATATATTTTGACTTGGTATTCTTGATCATCTTAATTAGATCATGATTTGATTATTTATGAAATGTAAAACATTATATAAATATATTTTATATTTATTATATAATTATTTATAATAATATACAAAATATTTAAATATTAAATGGAATACATTGTTCACGGAGATGGTACGTCATATGTACGCATGAACGTTGTTTCTATTTCATTGTCGTTTTAAAAGAATAAAAGTAAATGACAAATATGTGGGTATATATATTATAATTCAAGTATAATTATTATTTAATAAATATAATATCAATTTACTTAAATCATCCTTAATAAATTCCATGAAGAGTGTGATTGAATTACATCTCATTAAGGAGGCGATAGTCCATACATCCACAAACGAAGTTATCATATTCCCAAAAAATGGAAAACATGAAGGTATGTGTTGTATAATAATTAATGAATCATATATAAATCATAAATATCAAAAATATCATATAATAATTCTAATTCCATCCTTATTACCAACCATGAAATGTGGTAATGGAAGAAAAAATGACATTGGCTCATGAGGTAGTGGTATGTCGTACCCACAAACAATGATTGCGTATCCAATTTGATGGAAGTGTGTGTAGGTATAGGTTCAACACTTAACATAAATAAAATCTCATTTTTTTGAGTATAATAAGGTTATTTTATATTCATGTGATAATAATAATTGAGTGGGTGGAGAAATAAATAAACAAAAGTGCTTTTTAAAGGATGTTACCTCTTCTTTGGGTAATTTCTTTTGGTTTTCCCTAAATGACTAACTTGGTTTCCTTTATTCCCAAAGTTATAATTAGAGTATTATAAGATTAAAGTTGGGAGATTATTTATATATGTTTTTTATGAGAGAAAAATGTATTGATAGGTGTGAATAATTGAGGGGTCTGAGTTCTCTTTTGTAGTGGAGGAGTGTCGTTCTTGTAAATATAAAATGGTAAAAACTATTGAGAGGTCTCCCTTACATAATGTGACTCCAATAATAGTTAGTTTTTTATAAAATGTATATTATGGTATATATATGTCCATAAAATATATTTTGGATAGGTTTCTAGGTCATTTTTTCCCTAAAGTTAATGTTTAACCACTAAGTAAGCTCGTTTTTACCTTAATTTATGTAATTAATTTTAACTAATTTCACTAATATTTTTGGAAAAAAACAAAGTATAGCATAATATAAATTATAAATAATGCTTATTAAAAATATTTAATATAATTTTTAAAATTATTAATGTAAAAGTGGCATAGATTAATTTAAAATTAGTCCTATAGACGAGACAAGACAAAGGATTTTTAAAATAAAAATGTTCAAATGTTTGAAATGTTTTTATATCCAATTTCAATGTGAGATTGAATAATATGAAATAAAATGTATTTATATATGTATAATTAATATAAATATACTTTAAAAAATTAAAATATGTAAATAAATTAAATGAAAAATCAGTTTTCAATTAAAATTCATTATTTTTCACTATTCTTCAAAAAATAAAACTTCTTAGAAAAATACCGAAAATCACTCAAAGTAAATTTTGATATTATTATTTAAAAAATGAAGTTTTTTTGTAAAATAAATATAATAAAAGTTTCAAAAAATAGATTTAAAGTAATTATGTAATTAGAAGGTGGTAAAATTTCCTTTTATAAAAATACAACTTTTTATTCTTAAATTTGGATTTTTTATTATCTTATACCTATCAAATCTATTGGATGAGTGTAAAAAATTATAATTGAATATATATTATATAAATATTATCAAATATAGTTATCAAAAGTGGTTTGTTTAATTTATTTAGATAAAATTTTGTTTTTACAAAGAAAAAAGTTTTCTAAGAAAAGGAATTTCTTTATTCTCAAATAGTTATTCGTTTCATTTATAAATTATTGATAACCAAATGATTCATTTTATAAACATGTGTTAACCATATTTTAATAATTTAGTTAATTGAAATCATATCTACCATTATAATGTTTAGGTGATAACTTTAAAGGTATTTTAAAAATAATATTAATAGTATATTGTAGTTTGGTAAAACATAGTCTTGCATGTATCACAAGCTATCGAAGGAACTCAGTATTGTGTGTAAAAAAACCAAACATAGTGTTGCGTGTAGTGAAATATAAAATAATTTTTATATGTAGTGAAATATTAACATGGTTTTTCATGATATATAAACCAAACATAGTGCATTCATAAAACACAGGCTATATTCAGTGTTTCATGAATGTATAATATTGAAATTATTAAATTAATTAAAAATATATACATTACAAAATCTCAAGGTGTTACATGTAACATAAATCACACCATAATGGTTTAAAAATTGATTTCATTTTCATAGACTTATCCCTTTCGAGCTATGAAGTGTTTAATAATATCTTAAATATGTATTTTTAAGGTTTCAAAGTGTTATGGAAGATATATTATTTGTTTTATGTTAAAATTTCATCTTTTTTATTAAAAAAATAAAAAACAATTTGAGAAAATTTTTAATATAATTTTTTTCCTATTTTGTTTCATATTACTTTTTTAAATATTTCAGTTTGTATTCTATGTGACACATAGCGGTTGTAGGCATGAGGTTGACTATTTTGATCCACAACCCTCTTCAAAAGGCGGTCAGGATGGATTATATTGTTTATAGTATGGTTAAATATTATCGTTTATTTTATTATAATTTTTATTTTTTATATTAACTTTTGATTTCTATTTTTCTAGTTAACAGCGTGATGTGACATGTTTTCCATATGATGACTCAAGCTATGCAGTTGATTGGATTCAGTTGAGGTTGTGAGATAGATATGGTGGTGGATATTGGACATATTATATTTGTATATGGTTGACTAAAGATTATGTATATATGACTATGTATGTATGACTGATGGTTTTGTATATGTTATTATGGATGTATGACTGAGTTTATTGTATATTTATGATGGATTTTATTGTATGATGGAGTTCGTTGTAATTAATTTATAAAAAATGTTATATAAAATTTTTAGTGGTGGTTTCTAATAACTATTGATAAATTGAATAGTTTTTGTAATATTTAGAAGTAGTTTAGTTTTTTTTAACATTCCAAAATAAAAATTAAGGATATATTAATTAGTTTTAGTTATTTTATTTTACATCATTTTTTTTTTCAGAAAAAAAATTAAAACTACCACAAAATGAATAATAAACAATCACCAAATACCTAAATATGAGTCTTAAAAACCCACCCCAATCTCCAATAAACCAAGTATAACCCCATCTAATTTATTTTTGACCATCAAATATGTGGTAGTTATTATAATCACTAATAAATTAGTTATCAATAGTTTAATCCTCCGCTAATAGAAGGAAAAAAATCCTCCACTACTCCTCATTTTTCATATAGTGGTTCATTATTCTAAGGTTTAGTATGTGTGTGATATATATTATTGGTGCTTTTCACCATACCCTAGCATAGAGTGGGACACTTAGGTTATTATCAGCCTAGTCGGGGTCCTGTGGGGTTAATTAATTCCATTTTTAACTTTCCTCACTCCTTTCAATGTCCATTTATAATATGAAAATTTTAAATTTCATTGCTAAATTTTAAATTAATGAATATTTAATTAAATAAAATATATTTTTGTTTTATGATCCTTAAATAACATATTTAAGGAACTAATCATAATTAATTTAATCTGATTTTTGTTTAAAAATTAATTTATGAATAAAATACAAGAAAAATCAATATAGATAAACATATTCTAAAATATTAATTTTATTTAGAAATAGATAATCAACAAATTAATTATAATTTATTTAAATCTCTTCATGTTTTTAAATACTCTAACACTAGTTAACCTTAAAACTATGCTTGGTATAGTGGTCCCACTATATCTATATTTTCATACTCCATGTTAAGTATTAAATATCTCTCGTAAAATTGTTCACACATGAAACCTTTCAATGAATAATTCATTTATCATCATTCTTAATAACCTAATGAAAAGTAAAATATTAGAAGGGTGAGAAATAATGCTCAGTAAGGTCAAACATAAGCATTAATAATTGAATATTATTAGTGAGCATAAGATTAGAAAAACTTTATAACAAAAAATCGAAGTGCATGAACATAAAATAAAAAAATCATGACCATAAAAACATAGATTATGGAATAATTATTTAACATAAGTTACTAGTAATATAATTCAATAATCATTAGCCGTGTGAAAATAATCATTGAGTAAAGTATTCCTTAGAACTTAATGATATCATAAATAAAATGTATTTCTAACTTGGAACATCATTTTCATATCACTATTAGAATCACTATTACAAATAAAATAACCATCTCGAAAAAGTCCAATAATTTGTTAGGAGAAAATTATAACCAGTTAACTTCATCCCTTTACGCAAAACATTATAGAGGTATATCGGGCTCACTCATAATCATGAGAAATATTGGGCTCACTAATAATCATGGGTTATATAGGTATCACATAACATTATAAAGAATGTCTATAAACCATAAAACAAATATAACACATTAAATATTGAATTTTTCAGACTAATAATAACCATTGTTTTTTCATAGCTTGATTTACCCATGGAAAAAAATAGGTTCTATGAAAATCTCTCTGAAACAACTATAATCCATCCAAAGAAAGAATAAGTGTGGTTTCAGTAAAATGTATCCATTATAAGGAATATGTAAATTCATGGTTTTTTAATTGATGAATAGAAATACTATAAAAAAACTTCCTTAAAACATTCTTGTGGATAATACCCTTTCCTCTTTGAAAATCACTTTTAAAACCTTAAAATATCTAGAATTTTAGAAGAAGAAAAATTATCTAAAAAGAACCATATAAAATTTTAAATTAATATTCAAATAATTTAGTGGTTATTTTGGAAGTAAATTCGGTTCATTATTTAATTATTAAAATAAATATTTTATTCATCCCTTTAGTAAAAGGAACCTTGTTCAGAAAACGACAAGAATGTTATTTTTAAATTTTTTTTATTAAATGTTTAACATAGGTAAAAATATATTTAAACAATAATTTAATAATAGTTAAAAAAATTATTTAAATATTTTTACAAAACATGGATATAGGAGAAAAAAATGATCGAAAGAGGAAAAACAATGTTGAATTTTCATAAGAACATTTTCTGGACAATTTTGTGTACCAAAGAGAGAAAAATGGTTCATAATATAAATAAAACAAAAAATATCAAGAGGATAGTAGAAATTGAAATGGTTTGTCAAATAATAATCATATAATATCATCAAATTAATTTTTTCATAAAAAATAATGATTTAAATTGGATTGAAATATAATCCCCTTCCCACTTTGTTGACTTTTGAATCGTAAGACCCATGAAAGAATAAATTCAAATAAAATGTTAAATATCATGAAAATAAGGATTTTCATGATATAACATGTCAAATTTTTAGTATATATACCTCATAAACTTAAATTGGTGAATATAATCAATCATTTCTCAATGAAACAATATTGAGATGAAGAACACTTACTGCTTTTGTAATCATCAAATCAAAAACTCATCAAGGAGAGAGTCTTAGATAGATATTTAAATCTTGATAATTTGAATTATAATAATTGTAAAAGACATTAATTAGTAGTATATAAATGAAATAATGGGAAAAATTGAATATGACATATGACTCCTAAAAATAAAAGTTAGACAAGAAACCTATACAAAGATCTTATCATTGAATTGAGAATTAATCAATGATAGATTATGTGTAACAAATGTAAATCCATATATAAAAATTTTAAATAAAATATAAAACAATAATAGTTCATTAAACACATAATATTTTCATAACAAATTCAATTAATAAGTAATATAATACATTTAAATGAAATTGTATTATGAAATCCCATACCACTTGATAACGTTCACGTTAAATCACCTTGGATGAAATAACATGAATTGAAACTTAAAAGAAAATTAATGGTGAATAATTCATGATATAATATGAAATATTTTCACTATAAACATCATATAAAAAAATTAGGTGTATAAAATTAAAATATGCCACAATGAAAAGAAATTGAGATAACATCCCTTACCACTTGGTAAATCTCAAGTCGAATCCCCTTGGATGAAATAATTTTGATTTGAAACATAAAATACAATGAAGTAAAAAGTAATCATCATATATAATTTAAAATTTTTATTATATACGCCATATAAAAATTATATTCATAACATAAAAATATTCCTCAATAAAGGGAAATTGAGATGAAATCTCTTACCTCGAGTCCAGACTTGTCATGTATGTCTTTTAACTCATGTGTAATAAAATTATATAAATTATTTAATTTATCAACAAACATTTCTAGGTTTAATACCATATTATTAATTCATTTATTTAATTTATTTTATTTATTTTAGTTACATATTTGATTATGTAATTGGTTCAATCCACTTCATGTATTTTGATGATGTTCAGTTCATAATTTCCAAAGGGATTTGATAAGTTGACCGTGGTCAAAGTAGTCACTATTACATCATATATAAAATAATAATAATTCCATAATTATAATTTTATACATTAATTATATTTTTTTAACTAACCTTGAAATATGGTTATGAAAAATGATATATATTACAATCATGAAGATGGTAGGGTCGTATATACACATGAGTAGTGTTTCAATTTTTCAATGAAAATGAGAGAAAGAAGTTAAGTGTTATTTTACAATTATACAATGATTATTATATAATAAATATCATATTATATGTTTAAATAAACTTATATAAACCATCCATGTGATTCGGTTATGCAAAATGAATCACATCGCATCTTGGATGTGGAAATCCATAAGTACGCACGAATGACGTTATCATTTTTCAATAGATAGAAATGTATGAAAATATATGATATATTATATTTATAGATTTATAATTATTTCATTAATATAATATTTATATATATACATTACATCCATAATTATAACCATTATTGATAGGTGGTGATGAAAAATGAATTGCATTGGTTTGCGAGGCGATAGTCTGTCATACACAAGAATGATGGTTTCATTTTCCATTTGAGGGAAGGGGAGATGCATATAGGTTAGGAAATTAACATAAAAACATATTAGTATATATAATATACATATTTTATTATTTAATAATGGTTTAAGAATATTTTAATGATGAATATGAAAAAATAAAATAAAAATACTATGTTAAGAACCATACCTCTTCTTCAAACAACATCTTTAATTTTATACCTAAATATTTTCTAGGATGGGTTTCTACATTAACTAGTAACTCTAGTATTCGGGTATTGATTCTATAAATATTTTTTTAGGTATTTTATAATATATATATCTCAAAATGTGTGTGTAAGAAAAGATAGGGGTGTCCATTTATAAGTGAGGGGAGGGGCACTTTTAGAAATACATGAAATATTATAATATAACATGTGTCTAACTCATATAAAATGATTCAAAAATAGAATTAATTTGAATTAAAGGAGGATATGGACTTAATATAATCATAAAATAAAATTTTAATTGGTTTATATAATATTTTAAACCTTATCTTTTTTATTAAACCTTTTGTTAACTATTTTTTATTTTAACTATGGTAACAAAATTTTAAATAAAAAACGGTTATAAATTTAATTTTAAGTTTACAATTGGATCATGAAAGGAAAATTGGTTGAATTTAAAATCATTTATAATAATTATTTTCCTATTTATATATTTTTATTATTTTTAAATAATTTTGTAAAATGTATTTAACATAAAATACTATTAATTTCATTTTAAGAACTATTTATATAATTTGACTTTGAAAATAACATGAAAGCTTTTAAATTTAAATATAATAAATTTCACCATTAATAGTACATTATTATTAACTATTAAACTCATTTTAAACCATAATTAATCCAAAATAATATTAATTTTTACCTTTTTTGTATAATTTACTTCAATTTTATATTCTTTGCACGAGGGTTATGTAAGTGTTCCGTAAGCATTTAAGGTACTTATTCCATCACTAAAATTTTAAAAATAATTTTATATAAAAATAATAATTATTATTATTAAAATAACATTAATTATTAATTCACAACTTACTTTTTATCCCTATGTGAACATATAATTTAAATTTAGAAGCAAGAGAGTGGCATTTTGTACTTTTCTTTACTTAAAATAATATATAATTCATTTTCATTAAAAAATGCCATATAATTTCCATATATTAAAATATTTAATGATTATAGTCGAACTCAAATCATAAAATATATATATAAGTAAAGTGTTAATGTCGTTTTTAGTTGTTATCATACTATTTTTTACCTTAATTACCTGATTTACCCTTACTGAGGTGACAAATATTTACTACACTGACTATTCATAATGAAAAAAATAAAAGGGAATCATTATTAAAATTTTATAATCATGATTAAAAATAATTTATATGTTTTATGAAATTAAATTCACAAAAGTGTAAGAATTTAATATAAAATTAATTCATCAAAACGTGATGAAAACGAGTTTTATGAAAAATGTCTTTTTGAGTATAATAATATTTTTATACCAAATTCAATTATAATATTGATTAAAATAAAATTTATTATATTATATTAAATAAAAAAATAACTAATTTAAATTTAAAACTAATCCAAAATATAATTTTTTCTTTTTAAATTCTTGAAAAGGAAATATAGTTTTCAATAAAAACCAGTATTTTCCACTATTCATTGAAAAGTAAAACTCTTCAGAAAACTCTCAAATATTTATCCTATGATAATTTTGAAAAGATAAATACAAAAAATGATTTAATTGTTTTATGTTAAAATTGTATAATTTTAAAATTAAGGTTCTAAATAAAACCATATAATGCATGAAAACCCAATTTTATTAAAAACAAAGCCTTTTCCCTTTGACTGAAAAATTGCCTAATATTATTATAATGAATATAAATATATAAAATATAATTAATTAATATTAATAATATATGGAAATTATTTTTCTTAACATTACCTAGGTTGTTCCATTATTCTCCTTTTTGGTAATTTCCTTTCTGTAATTTTGTCTTATGTCATATAAAAATGGTTAAATTATTTTCAAAATCAATTTCATGGAGTTAAAGATAAGACATACAAAAGTTAATGTAATAACATTAAAATATTATAAAATAACTCTCTTGAAAACCCAAATACTAAAAAGGGATAAAAAGAATTTTCTCTTGAAAAGAGGGAAAGGTAAATATGAAGTTCATCTAAAAAAACACATAACCAGGTTTCCAAATAAGAAAACATTAATTGGAAGTGAAAATATGGAAATGTAAGACAAAAGTAATATCCAAATAATGATAGATATTGATAGGTAACATTGATCATAATAAATTGAATGATCAATAGATATTAATTTAATGAAAAACTATAAATCAATGAGTTGTGCAAAAGACCATCAATTCATCAGAAATGAAGATGATGAGGTCATATTTTAATTTCAAGATAATTTTCCTTGATTTGAGGAACTACTTTACCATAAAAACTAAGAAAATAAGGAATTATAATTACTTAAAAACTGTAATTTCATCCTTTAATAAATTTCCACTACAATATCATATTTTTCTCTAAACATTATTTATTCAAGATGAATTCTTCATTCTTGAATCACTAAAATAAACTTCTAATAGATCACATATTCCATAAAAGAATACTAGTTATTCCTCTTGTCTTTAAATACAATCCAAAATTGAAAATGGTTATAATAAAGTAAGAAAATATACAAAAATAATAATCCTTTATTCAAAAAAATATTACATTAATCTCTAAAATTCAACAATAAAACAAATGGTTCAACATAGATCATTCAATAAATAAATAACCCTATATCCCAAATAACATTAATAACCTTAAATTTTAAGAAAGTTTTATGCTAAAATTTTCTCTCATAACTTCAATATACATATCTAAAATAATATCATTCTTCCTAAATAATCCTTAATTTTAAAACTAAGTGTTACATATACCTCAAACCAATAAAACATCTCCCAAAATATTTTTAATCACTTTAAAATTGAATTAATTAAAACCTATAATGTCTATTTCTATTAATTTGAACTTATTATAAATCTTAAATTTATTAACTCATGATGATATCCATAATTATTAAGTTAATTGAATTGGAAAACATTTGAATCTCCAAAGTTATCATAACATTTCCTATTATACCAACTATAACCGCCCCAAACCCATACTCCCCGAATATGGTGGTTAAATCATAATATTTAAATTTATGGATTTGATACCAAAAAATGTTATTTAATTTAAACCATAAAAAACTTACAACATAAAAAAGAGGTATTGGACCACTTATATACCCAATGACCTTTTAGGTTTAAAGTTTTAGAGAATAAAGAAAAAATCCTACATCATAATACCCATGTCTTATAATGAGTATGTTTTCTTCTATACCCATATCTTCTTATTCCATAATATATATTAAAAATATCCCATAAAATTCTTTAAACAGGAAACCATTCCTTTTATAATTCATTTACCATCATTCTTCAAAACCTTGGGAAATTGAAAACATAAGAATGGTAGGGTTAAATTATCTGTAAGGGTAAATATAATAATTAACAATTGAATGTCATTAGTGGGTATAATATGATCATAAGAATGTGATAACATAATAAAAGTGAATAATAATAATATAATAGAATTCATACCGATCAAAACATAGATCGTGGAATTAATATTTAGTCATATAAGTCAAAAATCATGATCCATGTGAAAACAATCCTTGAGAAAAGTATCCAATAGAACATAATGCAAGTATAAATAAAAAATATTTGTAACTTGGAACATAATTTTCATATCACTCTTACAATAACTCTAACAAATGAAATAACCTACCTGGTAAATTCTAATAATCTATTAGGAATAACCTATAACTGGTTAACTTCATCCCTTTACCCAATGCATTAGAGAGCTATATCAGGCTCACCCATTATCATGAGATATATATGGATCACCCATCATCATGATGTATATCAGGATCACCTTTCATCGTAAATAATGTCCAAGAACCGTAACATAAACATAACACATGAAATATTTCATTTTTCAATATAACAATAAACATTGTTCTTTCATATCTTGATTTCCCTATGAAAAAATGGTTTCCATTATAATATTTTTGAAACAATCATAATACACCAAGAGAAATAAGAAATATGGTATCATAAAAACATATCTCTGGTGTAGAATAAGTTAAATAAAGTGTTTTTTCACTGATGAATAAAGAATCCATAAAAATCATTAAAACATCCATGAGGGAAATACCCTTTCCACTTTGAAAATCACTTTTAAAAAATAAAAATATGCAGAATATTTGGAAAAGAAGTATTTGAAAATAACCGTGGAATATTTTAAAAGAATATTCAAATAATTCATTGATCATGTTTGTAAGAAATGTTTTTCATTCTATAATTGTTAAATGAATATTTTTTTCAAACCTTTGGTAAAAAGTACCTTTTTAAGAAAATGACATTGAAATTTTTTTAAACCGTTTTGTAAAACATAAATAATTGGTAAAAATGAATTTAAGAAATCATTTAATACTAGTAAAACGCATTCTTTAAAATATTTTAGAAAACATGGATATGAGAGAAAATGATTTTCTTACTAAAAGATGAGAAATAAGGTGGGTTATTCACTAAACAAATTGAACCAATTTGAGTACCAAAGATAGAAAAATTGTACTTAAATATAAAAATTTCAGAACTAACTATAGGAGAATAAAAATGAGAGATTTTTATCAAATAAGGATCATATAATTTTTTCAAATAAAATTTGAGCAAAAAAACTCCCAATTAAAATGGGAATGAAACATAAACCCCTTACCCCTTTGGTAACTTTTGAATAGTATAATGTTGATTCCAATAACATTTATTTGATTATTTCTAATCAAAATGAAGAAATTAAATTTTAAAAAAATAAAAAAAAAATGTGTCCTTATAAATATTTGGAAATTACATATAGTTTTCATTAAAAAGTGATATTTTTCACTATTCATTGAAAAATAAAACTTTTCAGAAAATTATTAAATATTAATCTTAAAATAATTTTGAAATTTTTTAATTCAAAAATTATGTTAATTTTTTCAAATTAGTATTCAAAAACTAGAAAATATAAGTTTTAATTAAAATCATATAATGCATGAAACCATAATTAGTTTAGAAAAAAACATTTTCCTTTTGACTGGAAAATTAGTTAATATTCTTATAATTAATATAACTCTATAGTATAAAATTAATTAATATAAATAAGACATGAAAATGATTTATCTTAATATTACCTCAGTTTTTTAAAAAAACATTTTTGAGTTCCAAGTATTGAATCATATCTTAAATAGTTAAGTTAAGGTTTTAAAAGTATTATGAACGATATATGCTTTGTTCCATGTAAAAAATTTATCTGTTTGATTAAGAAAATAACAAATCACTAGTGAAAAATGATCTTATACCAATGGGTTTAAAAACCATTATTATAGGTCTCTCTACACCAACAGTTTTTCATAATTTTTGGTATATCTTATTTAGGTGAGGGTTATACCAATGATTATGTAAAATCATTAGTATTGAGTGGTATCTATGTGCTCCATTCTAATAGTTATAGATAATTTTTTTTATAGTTAAAATATATACAAAACATTTTTTTTAAATCATTGGTATAAATATGTTATACCAATGGTTTTACAAACCCCTTGTTATAGAGTTCCACCCAAATGTAGTTGTACAGCCTATACCTCCTCACTACTGACACCCATCTAGAACCCTACAAGTGGCATCCATTTTCTCCCTGACGAAATTGATCAAACATCGTCTTGTGTTTCTATTTGTTTGTTCTTAAAAATCAAATTAGTGAGTTCCAAGTCCATCATATCTTATTCTAAAAATCAATTTCATTTTTTTCTTAGTATAAAACACTATCCGAGGTTTTTTATAGTAGTATTATTTTCGATTCATTGAACTGGGGTTAGTACCGGTACTCATTGATTGTACTAATTAATTTTTTATTCAATGTTTTTATTCTTTTTATCCTTACTTTTCTTAATATTTTCTTGTATATATGTAACTATTTTTAGAATTTTAATAATGATGTGTTTATTATGGTGGAAGTGTTTTAGCATGGTTAATGTATGAATGAAGTGGGGGTGGGTGGATTTGTCTATTTTTCTAAGGTTACCTTGTTATACGAGGTAGTATAAGTTTTAGATATGGGTCTAATTTTACAGTGACATTTACTATTATTTTATATAATTTTTTGTGCTTGTGTACTATAAAAAGAAAAACAAGGGATGTCCATACTTCTATTGAATGAGAATTTTTTAATTTTATTCTAGTTCACTCTCTTTATTTCTTTTCTTCTACACATGAACTACTACTATATGTTTAATTTTATTTTTTCAATAGACTATTTTCTAATTTCAGTACCTATAGAAGACTTATTTAGTTATGGGTTAATCACTCTAATTACCAACCTTTCATTTTTTATATATGGAACCTAATTTGACTCTATTGGGAAGTTTTTTCGCACATTATTTTTTATTTTAATATTTTAAATTACAAGTAGAGTGTCATAAAATCAATCTTTCAAATAATAAAAATGTTTTCCTCTTGAGTAATAAATTGAAAAGTTGACCAAAAATGCACTAGTGAGTCACACTACACTAATTTCATGTGATAATATATAATTATGTTATTCTTTTAAAATCAATTAAATTCATATTATGAGTTGGCCATGTTTTTTGAAATTTTTATTGGAACATTAGTGATTTTTTTACTACTCTTGATGGAGATCACAAACACTTTATAAGTGGCTTTGTTATCCTATAAAAAACTTATGTCTAGAAAATCATTTTAAGAAACCCATTGATATAATGGAATTCAATATCATGGTTTTATATATATATATATATATATAGTATTTTTTGTCTTTTATATTATAATTATTTTTCACTAGTGATTAATTGGGCATAAATTCTAAAAATATGTATTTTTTGGAATCTTAAGCCTCCAATGCAGATTTCATTTTTTTTCTATAACCAATTTTGTAGTTATTTAAAATGGAAAATTTATTATTGAGAATTCCCCTGTATTCTGTTTTAATTTTATTAATAAGTATATTAATTATTTATTTCTATTTAATATTATGTCTCATATCATGATACCAATTTATTATTAGTAATGTATGTTTATCATTTTTCTGTCTTTCAGATTTCAATATATCACTGAGACTATAAGATATTGTCCTTGTTAATATCGTACTAGAGAGAATATTCTTATCCTCTATTTAGTTATTAAAATATGGATTTGTTATGAAAATATTGTTGAAAACATGGTAGTCTCTATATTTTATTCATGACCAGGTGGAACTTGAATTATTAAGTGTGAGTAATTATGATGATTCTATTAGTGCTTTCTAGTAAAGAAAACTAATTTTTAACCTTATGATTTATAATTTAAAGAAAATTAACTAGTTAAAATATATTAAAAATGGAAATGATATTTCAAGAAGAATTTTTAAATTAGGTTTTTTCCCTATATTGATGGTATTTTATATTATTTCCTACCATGGAAAAACTTGATGTTTTAAAGTGAATAAATTATATTTTAAATTTTGAAATGAATTAGGGGATGGTAAAATTTATTTTATGAAAAGTGAATGATCTATTATATCCCATATATATAAACCTTGATCCACTATAAAATATAAAATTCCAGAAGGGAGATAGATGGGAAGAGTGAGTAATAAACCATTCAATTATTATACAACTTGAATGCTAGGGAAACCATGAGAAATCAAAACCATGCGGAAATAAGTATGGTTCCCCAAATCAGGTGGTATTGTTTATGAAATAACAAGAAAATGAAATGGGATATTGTATATTACACAACCAAATTCCTAAGGTTCTATAATCAAACCACACTATGACAACCCATAATGACCACCTCATCATCAATACCCCTCTCTAACATCTATCGCTTTGACTGAAATAACTGTTTTAATTACTACAATGTATATTATTCCTATATATCCTCAAAAAATAGGTAAAAATTAGATTAAACTTCACATTTTATTAATCGTTACCATGTTTAGAGTACAAACCATTTTATTGATCATTTATTTCTTATTATCCATTAACCTCTTCATTCCACTTTTGTTTCAATTACCACAAGTAAATACCCTGTAATTTTCATTCACTAAATTTATCCCTTCCAATTTCACATTCAACTAATTACTTTTATATTTAATTCATTCCATACCTAGGAAGATAAAAATCACACCAGAAAAATCATCCTCTAATAAAAAAATAGAAACACGAAAACATCAAGTTACAATCAATATTATATCAGTATGAACTTTATAGAAGTAAATAAAAGAAATCAATCCAATTAAACAAGATTAATCATTAAATTGTTAACCTTTTACTTAAATTTAGTCATAATAGATTTTAATGTTCTATATTTCCTATTCAATTTCCTTCTTTATATCATTAACCAGTTATAAAAATGATCAAGACAACCAAAAAATAAATAACACATCAATAAAAAAACACAATTTCATGTTATTCTCCAAACACTTAATAAAATTAAGAAATGATGGAAATAAATATGAAAACAAGTATAGTATACTCAAACATAGTCTACTCGTTAATTTATTCAAGTCTAGTTAATTATATTTTTTGGGTAATTCCAACCACACATCCATTGAAAGATAAGCCAAGATTAATCCATGATTTATATAGTAAAATAAATAGATATTTTGAATTCCCTACCTCAACTAAATCTATGAGGAATAGAATTAAAAATTTATGGATAAAAATGATCAAGAACCAACAGTCTCAACATGATACACCACAATACCTAAAAACATTAAAACTCCATTACAACCTCCACTAAGAATTCAAAGAACTAAAGGAACCATGTTTTCATAACCATTGAGAATATCAGAATCAGAAAGGAATGAATAAAATAGAAATAAATTCATATTAGATCAAAAAATAAAAAAAATACAAAAATAAGGATCAACATCTAATATACAACAGATAAAGGGAACCTAAGATGATCCAAATAATTCCAAACTTCTTAGGGGGTATAAATAATTAGAGAAAACATAGAGGGAAACCTTTATTTATATTAAAACCTAAATGAGACAAAATCAATGTGTGGAAGTATTGTTCATAAATAAATTGTGTACTAATACAAAATTCAAGGTCAAGTCCTACATAAAACTCAGGGAATCAATCCATTTAAATTAAATTTAAAAAAATAACATCAAGGTGATATCGAGAGGGACATTCCTCAATGATTGAATCTATATGGATCATAGATTAATAATTAGCCTCAAATTCAATGATGATAATCCCTGAACTATTTTCATGGTGTAACACAACCACCATGACTCAAAAATACCAAAAATAGAGGAATAAAGGAATATTATATAAAAATACTCCATAGTGAAATTTCCATCTCCACATTGAGATAGAACCCCCATAGACTAACCCAGAAATAACTCATGAATCTATATATATTTTAAATTAATATATGTACCACAAGTGATTAATGTAATATGATGAAAATTTATGTTGTAATTGAAATTCAGAAACAATATATGTGTTCTGAATGTTGTGATTTCCATGGATATGTATAAATTTTGTGCTCAAGTAGCATGGCACAGACATAAAATTTCTGATTATGTATTCTAATTAAAACTCCTCCAAATAAAAATAAATTTTTATTTAATTATTGGATGTATTTATTTGGCATTGGGATGTTTATGTGGAACATGGAGGGGTTATAAGTGCATAATTGGTTATGTTAGGACCACTGAGTACCTATTGGTCTTGTAATGGAAACATGTAAGATACCTTATAAAAAGTCCTTTTAAAAGGAGTAGTTTATTAATATGGCCCCCAAAATGTTTCCTCAAATGATGAATGTATTAGGGTTTCACCCTCATTCACATGTGTGGTGTGGGTGAGGTGTTAATGTGGTATTTTTTCATAATGATAGCATGAATAATTTCATAGGAATGACTTTTTAAACATGTAAATTCATCTTACATTATTTCATGTTTCTTCATTAGAGGCATGTCAATTTTATTTATCTAATATGTATGGTATGATATTTTAGAAAAAAAATATACATATGATGGTTTGTATTAATCACTCTTTAAATTTAAGAAATTTCATCATGCATGTATCTATTTTTATTCCCATTATGACAAATCTTTTCCCCAATATTTTTAATGCATTCTTAAAAATGTGGAGCATTCCAAGAATGGTTTTTAAATATTACAACATTATAGAATTATTATTTTTAACTCAATATTCATATTGTTTATGATGAGAGATATATTGATCCTTTGCATTTATGAACAATATTTATGATAGATGATGTTTCATGATTGGATGTGAATGAATATATGTGATTTTTTAAATGGGTTTTGTCACTGGTTGAATGCATTAATTAGTTTATTGAATTATGTATATTGTCTAGTGGTGTTTTTTCAAGTGTGGTTTAGTAGTGTTTTTAAAGGTTATGGTGTAGTGTTTTTTGCAGGTCTTGGTGTTTTAAGACAAGTTGGGGGTGTTGATATTTGTTAAGGTTAGAGTACTCTATACCAATGTTTTTTCAACCATTGGTATTGTTTAAAGGCTGTTTTCCTACACTAATGATTTAAAAAACTATCAACATAGTGTACATAAATGTGTACTATACCAAAGGTTTATATCAAACCATTGGTATAGGCATACACCCACATACAAACTCCCAAAAGTATGGAGAAACATTATAACACACTATACCAATAGTTCTCCATCCTATACTGATGGTTCAAAACCATTAGTATAGCCTATGCTTCCAATAGAGGGTTTTATGAGAATATTTATGAATATATTATGTGCCTATGTTTTTTTGTAGTCCAATTATTAAATATTCTCGTTTTTATTGAACGTGAAATATATCGGATGTAGAAGGAGGTTAACCATTCTGATCAATGACAATATTTAGAAGGCGAGCATGATGACTTTTGGTTTTTTTGATAGTTAAATATTATCATTTATTTCACTATAATTATTATTTATTATGTTCACTTCTAAATTATATCTTTTTTCTGGTTGATGATATGATGTGTCTGGTTTCTCATACAATGATGCTAGTTATGATGTGGTTGGGTGCAGTGCAGGGGGTGAGATAGACATGATGGTGGATATTGGACATATTCTATTTATATATGGTTGATTGGTAGTTGTGTAAATATGATTGTGGATGTATGATGAATGGTTGTGTAAATATGACAATAGATTTATGACTTAGTTTATTGTACACTAATGCTTATTTTTATAGTATGAGTGAGTTCATTGTACGTATACTTTTTAAAATAATTCAAAGAAAATTTTATTTTATATTTTTATAGGTAGTTTCTAATAACTTCCACTAAACATAATTTCCGCTAAAATATTTAGTGTCATTTCAATTATTTTTTTCAAGCTAAAAATTAAACGGCTACTATAGTAATTATTCATGGTTATTTTCTTTTTTAATGATTTATTTTATTTTATAAAAATAAGACTACCACCAAATGAATAATAAACCACCATTAAATACCCAAAAAATGACACTTAAAAAACTACCAATAAGACAAGTAGAACCATCATTAATTTATTTTTAACCTTTAAATACAAGGTGGTTCCAATAACCCTTAAAAAAATCAATTAGTAGTGTTTAAACTACTTCTAGTAGTACAAAAGCTGTAGTTACTCCTCATTTTTTATGTATTGGTTCATTATTATAAGATTTCAAATGTGTGTGATATGTCTTCTTGGTGATAGTCACTCACCTCTAGTATATTGAATAAAATCTTGGAGTGGGACACTTAATTTCACCCTAGGCAGGGTCCCGGTGGATTATGTCATGTGCATTTTACTATCCTAACTTCTTTAAATATTGGTTTATTATTTGAAAAATATAAAATCTATTTATAAATTTTAAATGAATAAATATTTATTTAATTAAATATATATAATAATTTCATGATCCTTTAAACAATCGTTAATGAACTAATTATAATTAATATAATCTTATTTTTATTTTAAAATTAATTTATAATTTTAATACAAGATAAAACCAATATAGAAAAACACATTTTTTCATTTTTAATTTTATTTAAAAATTTATAATTAACTAATTTAATATAATTAGTTTAAACATCTTCACATTTTTAAATACTCTAACATTATAAAAATATTTAAAATTCTTATAAAGAAATGACATGATTTAGAGGCACTGTTTTTCTGCCCCATGAACCCTAACTAGTTGTTCACCTAATTTTGGAAAGGGTGGAAGTGTGCTCAAAGGAATGTAGGGAGCGTTCTTCCAACTTATAGCATGGAAATTCTAAACCTCCTTCTTTATCTTTTAAATATTTCCCCCACCCTTGTCTTGATTCACCGCACCCAGCTTCACCCCCACATCTACCCCTAGCATCTATATATATCTATATGTGTGTGTATATTTTAATAGATATTTGTTTCAAATTAAATATATATACATATATGTATACAAACACATATACAAATATATATATACACACACTTTTATGAGTGTTGGTAAATAATTACCTTTATCAGTGTTTAAAAAAATGCTGACAAATGATATCCTTTTATCATCGTTTTTCTAACTCTAATAAAGATCACATTTATCAACATTTTATTTAGTTATGTTAAAAGTGTACATTTATCATCATTTTTTAGTGATAAGAAGTAGCACTATGTTTACATGAATTTATAATATTAATGAGTAGATTGTGTTTATTGTGTAAGTTGTTTATGATAATCGGTGTCATGGAGTATGGGGTACTGATAAGAGGTTGTTGTGTTGGTATGGACTCCAGACTCCATGACACCAATTATCACAAACAACCTCAATACTTCAGGTATCATGTTATTCAGAACTAACTTTTATCAATTCTCAACCAAAATCACTGATAAAGTAGATACTTTAATCAGCACTAGAAAAAATCTCTCATAAATGTAACTTTTGACTATGCTAAAAAAACAATGATAAAAGGGTACCCTTTGTTAGTGGTTTTTTTAGCAGTGATAAAGGTGTCACTCTATCAGTGCTTTTCACCTTTAGGGTCATATTGAATAGTTTAATTTATATACATATTTATATATTTTTAAATAATATTCTTATCACAATAAGTTATATATGTAAATAATATATATATATATATGAACATATAATAAAAAAATTATCATCAGTATTTTATTCATAATTTCATATTTATAAAATTATCAAATTTATATTAGTCAATAAAAAAGTTTAATAGTATATTTATATACATTAATTTCAAAAAGTGTATATCATTAAGTTAAATATGATATTTTAATATTTTATTTAAATTATTATATAAATATATAAATGAATATATTTATTTAAATATATGATTCATATTAGAATTTATATAATCATATTAATATTAAATGATTTAAAATATATGTAAATGCTTCTGACTATATATGTAGGCATGTGTATGTTTGTGGATGTATGTGTATGTTTGTATGTGCGCATGTATGTATGTGTTGTATGTGTATTCATGTGTTATGTTGTGTGTGTGTGTTCACTACAACACACAAGTCCTTTAAAAGTGCTATAATAGGGCGTTGTCGGCGTAAAAAAATTATTGACAATCAGAGCACCCTTAAACGACTTTATCCTTTATCAGTGCTATAAAAGCACTGATAAATGAACCTTTAATCAATACATTTATTTAGAGATCATAAAGGGGCATATTTCTACAGTTTTTTGTCAAAATTATAGCACACTATAGCAAAAAAAATCAGGAGCATAGAGGGAGAAAATAAAAAAAATTAAAATAAAACTTACATAACAAATACAATAAAAAACCACTATGTTATACACATTTAAAACATTGGTTTGTACAATTAGATGAGTATGTAAATTTTATCATAGAGGATAAAAAACATCAATATTCCATTGTCTTTATCCCTCGACCCCCCAGTGATGCTATTAATTGCAGAAGAAACTATCCCATATCGAGCAAAAGAATGCATTAATAAAAAAACAAAATTCTTATGTTAGTAATACTATAAAGAAATAAATTAAACAAAAACACTACAAAAAATAGGGCAGTAGCGACGGTTATTTTGTAAAATATTAGTGGTTTAAACTACCACCTAATAACATAATGGTGGTTAAAAAAATTGCCACCTATTTCATGGTCGCAAGTTATTTAGTGGAGGTTTCCTTAATTTCACTGTGGTTTTGGTATGTTTCATTTTTTGAGCATTTAGCAGCAATTTAATTCTTTTTTAGAGGTGGTTTTGTAAGAAAATTAAACAGGGAAAAAATAGATTACATGAAACTAACCACCGCTAAATATATTAAGGATAATTATTTCTAGCAGTGGTTAAGGGTAACTGCCACTATAAATAATTTTAATTAATCTACTTAGCAGTTGTTACTAAAAACTATCACTAAATATTACAATTAGAAATTTTTTCAAAAAATATTTAATAAAAAGGTATAAATATAAAAAAAACCAACATGTGATAAACTAAAACATAAATTTATCAAAAACACATCATACATACATCATACATCCACAATCATATATACAGACATCAAGACTCAGTATATCCTTGTTCAACAGATACCTCAGTCAAATCACATATCATTTAACCCATACCTTAATCATCAATATATATATATAATATGTTCAACAACACCCCATTCTCAAAATAGGTCCATACCACAACCTCCATCACAAAGGACTACCTCCACATCATCTCATAAAAAAAATGACCACATCATCTCACCAACTATAACAAAAAAATAAAACCAAAATTAAAACTAAACATAATAAATCATAATTACAATAGAATAATTGATAAAATTTAAACATAACATAGAAACGAAGAACCATCATGACTGCCTAATGAAGAATATCATGGATCATAATGGTCACCCTCCTTCCTACTATCAACATCTTCCACCTACAATGAAAACCATAACATTTAATAAAACAAATGTGAAAGAGAAAAGACAAAAAATTCTTCAGAATAGTGCACATAAAATTTGATATTTTTTTAATCAAATAGAAGATATTTTAATATAAAAAAATAATATATCATGAAAAACACATTGAAACCATACACTTACCTATTTAAGATATTATTCAATATTTGAAACTAAAAGGGGAAAAGTTAATATTCTAATTAATATTTAAATTGACATGTGATGTGATTGAAATTTACTTAGTAAACAAATTTTAAAGGCTTTGATATCATATCATGTCCTACCTTTCAAAAATAACACAATGGTGGTTTTTCAAAGATTCTTTGTCAATATGAGGGGGTTTTCTATGGTTTTGACCGTTCCACACAAATTTTAGTGTTTAAAAACAATAAAAACGTGTTTATGGTCATCCCAAGAAAAATATAACTCAGAATGAAATTTTTTATACTCCTATATTTTATAATTGAGTCTATAGTAATTTTCCTCTTATTTTAAAGAAATCTGACATCATTTTCCTAGTTTTTACCCCCCAACACATGTTTTTAAATGCTTTAGTTCCCTTTATGAATTGTTTACCGAGTCATTATGACCACACCACAGATCATATTGACGTTTTTTCGGTGTGTACATCTCAAAAATAACACAACGGTGGTTTTCCCATGACTCCACATCAATCTGAGGTTCATTTCTATGGTTTTGGCCATTCTAAGAATGTTTTAGTGTTTTAAAACACTAAAAACATGTTTATAGTCATCTTGGGAAAACCACAACTCTGTATGATGTGTTGTTGATTCCTGTATTTCAAAATTCAATCTATGGTCATTTTCCTTTGATTTGAGGGTAATTGGATATTTTTTCCCTAGTTTTGACCCACTAAAACATGTTTTTAAAGGGTTTGGTACCTTTTAAGAAATGTTTACCAAGTCATTCATCACACACCACAGGTTATATTAACATGTTGTTTTCACGTGCACATAAAAATTAACTCAACTGTGGTTTCCCCATGATTTCACATCAATATGAGGTTGTTTTCTATGGTTTTGACTATCCCATGCATGTTTTAGTGATTTAAAACACAAAAAACATGTTTGAAGTTATCTCGTAAAAATTGTTTCTTAGAATGGCATTTTGTCAGTTCCGACATATCAAAATTCTACCTAAGGTAATTGTCCTGTTATTTTAGGGAAATCTGACATCTCTTTTCTGGTTTTGATCCCCCAACACATGTTTTTAAAGGCTTTTGTACCCGTTAAGAAGTGTTTACCAAGTCATTCTGACCACACATCACTGTTGTACCTCTCGCTCCCCTCGTTGTTTGATTTTCATGATCACAATCACCTTATTATTTGTCTAATATTGTTTGAAGTGTTTTTGAATGATGGGCACAAGGTTGCCAAGAAAATGGCCCAAGAAAGAATCAAGAAGTGGACTGAATTTCAGTCCACCGGCCAACCGGTGTGATAGCACCGGCCAGCCGGTGGACCTGGCAGAGGCATTGCCCACTGCCAGGCTCCACCGGTCAGCCGGTGGCTTGACCACCGGCCAGCCAGTGGAATCCAGTCAACAGTGGCAGCTACTGTCTCCCCACCGGCCAGCCGGTGGCTCCTCCACCGGTCAGCCGGTAGAGCCTGGACCAAAACTCTTCCCCTCTGCCAAGGCACCGGCCAGCCGGTGGCCCTGTACCGGCCAGCCGGTAGCCCAGTCAAACTAGCCGTTGGCTTTGACCAGTCAACCCTCTTTTGGCCTCCAACGGCTCCGAGGCTTTTTACAACGGCTCCGAAGACTCCCCAAGGGTTCCATGCCTATAAATAAAGGCCAAGGAAGCCCCGGACACCCACCGGATAATATACAAAGCCCACGGACACGTTGTTCATCATTTGGCATACCTCCGGCGGACTTCCTTCAAGGAACCCACCTTGCTCCAACAACTTCCACATCCAAGGAGCTCCTCCAAAGAAGCTTGGAAGCGGCCTTCAACATCTCCAATCAATCAAAGGCGCCCAAGGCTTCTCAACATACGGGTTTTATTGTATTTATCATTTTGAGCTTTAAATTTGGGTTTGTGCCTACAAACCCCAAACTCTTTCTCATCCCTCTTTCTTTTGGGTTTCACATCACCACTAAGGTGTGAAGAGGTTTCGTCAAGCCTTTCCTTTTAAAAGGCTTGAGTCACCGGTGAGCTAGCCTTCACCCGTTAAAAAGGCTAGTGGGTTCTTACTCAACCATTAAAAGTAAGTGGGTTCTTGCTCAACCAATAAAAGCAAGCTGTAATAGGTCCTAGTACTACCTCAAAGCCTAGTGGGTTTCTTGCTAAAACCATTGTAAAGAAAGCGGTAGGAATCTATCAACGGTTGAGTTGGGAGCGGAGACGTAGGCCGGGTTTTTGGCCAAACTCCGTTAACAATTTCTTGTGTCATTGCCTCTTTTATTTTCCGCTGCACATACTTTGATTTCACTTTGTTTTTAAATTGTTAATCATTTTTTTTAAAAGGCAATTCACCCCCCATCTTGCCATCACTCCCGTTTTTCTCCGACCCAACAATTGGTATCAGAGGACGTATTTGAGTAATACCCTAACCGGTTTCAAATTAAAGATCCTATTTTTTTTTATGGCTTCTACCGCTTCTTCCTCTCAATCCCCCGAAGGACATTCTTTGGATCGTGCTCCATTCTTTGATGGAGCCGATTATACTTTTTGGAAAACCCGCATGTCAACTTTTCTCAAAAGCATTAGCTATCCTATTTTTAGAATTGTTATACATGGTTTTACGCTCTCTTCTCCTGATGAGTCTAAATGGACCCCCGCCGACATTGCAAATTTCGAGCTTGATGGCAAAGCCATGAATGCTCTACATTGTGGGCTAGACCGAAATGTATTTAATAGTATTTCTTCTTGCACTACTTCTTACGATCTTTGGAAATTTTTAGAACTAACCTATGAAGGTACTAGCGAGGCTCCAAAGCAAGAATCCGATCAAAAGCAAGAACCCGACGAAAAGATCAAGCCCGTTTGCCCACCTCACAAGAAAAGGGCCAAGAAGAAAAAGAAGAAGGCTTCAAAGGCAACATGGAGTGATAGCTCCACCTCTTCATTCTCCTCCTTCTCCTCGAGCGACCAAGGTAAAAAATTCCTAATGGAAAATCATGAGGTATCATCTTCCGACTCTTCTTCCTCGTCTTCTAGTTCTTCAAATTCTTTCAATCATTTGTCATATGAAGAACTCCAACATGCTAGAGACCAATTAGAAAATGGTTTTCATGAGCTTTCTTCAAAATTTGTTTCTTTGAAAAAGAATTTCAAAAAACGTTCCTCCGAAAAAGAAAAACTTCTCAAAGAGAAGGAGGAACTCTCCCTAAAAATCCAAAATTTCCCAAATGTTGATTCTTTGGAATCAACCATCAAGGACCTTAGAGAATCCCTAGCCAAATTCACCCAAGGGGAACAAAATCTTTGAAAATTGCTTGGTTCCCAACGAATTTCAAGAACCACCCAAGGGCTAGGATATACCAATATAGCTTCCTCCTCCCATGCTCCAACTGTTTTTGTAAGGGGGAGCTCTAGTTTTAAATTTTGCAATTATTGTAAAAAACCCGGGCACCTCATTTATGAGTGTGATTGCAAAAATGCCCGGTACGGCCAACCCAAGTCTATTTTCTTTTCCGATGAGTTCTATAGGAGAAGACCCGCTACAAGGCAAGTGTGGATTGAAAAATCCCTTCTAGCGAGTCTCTCCGGGCCTAAAATTGTCTCTTTTCAAAATCCCTCTCCCCGGTGATTTTTTGTTTTATTTAGGGGGAGAAATTTTCTTAAATTCAAAAATCTCTTTCGATTCATTTTTCAATTTTCAATTCATTTTTGATTCAAAACTCTCAATTTCAAAAATTTCATTTGGTTTCAAATTTCAAATTTCAATTGGTTTTTGATTCAAAACTTTCAATTCAAACTGTTATTCAAATTTTTATTTCAATTTCAAAAATCTCAATTGATCTTTCAATTCTCATATCTAGTTTTTCAAACACTTTCCCTCAATCAAATTTTTATGCCCCACGCTATTTTGATAATCACAGAGGGGGAGAAATTTCTTGATTGATTGGGGGAGAATCTTTTCTATCATGCTTTGATTTATTTTCAAATTATCCTTTAAGAATTTCTTTAATTTCAGTATATTACTTTGATTGTTTTGGTGATTGTGATCATCAAAATAGGGGGAGATTGTTGTACCTCTTGTTCCCCTCGTTGTTTGATTTTCATGATCACAATCACCTTATTATTTGTCTAATATTGTTTGAAGTGTTTTTGAATGATAGGCACAAGGTTGCCAAGAAAATGGCCCAAGAAAGAATCAAGAAGTGGACTGAATTTCAGTCCACCGGCCAACCGGTGTGATAGCACCGGCCGGCCGGTGGACCTGGCAGAGGCATTTCCCACTGCCAGGCTCCACCGGTCAGCCGGTGGCTTGACCACCGGCCAGCCGGTGGAATCCAGTCAACAGTGGCAGCTACTGTCTCCCCACCGGCCAGCCGGTGGCTCCTCCACCGGTCAGCCGGTAGAGCCTGGACCAAAACTCTTCCCCTCTGCCAAGGCACCGGCCAGCCGGTGGCCCTGTACCGGCCAGCCGGTAGCCCAGTCAAACTAGCCGTTGGCTTTGACCAGTCAACCCTCTTTTGGCCTCCAACGGCTCCGAGGCCCTTTACAACGGCTCCGAAGACTCCCCAAGGGTTCCATGCCTCTAAATAAAGGCCAAGGAAGCCCCGGACACCCACCGGATAATATACAAAGCCCACGGACATGTTGTTCATCATTTGGCGTACCTCCGGCGGACTTCCTTCAAGGAACCCACCTTGCTCCAACAACTTCCACATCCAAGGAGCTCCTCCAAAGAAGCTTGGAAGCGGCCTTCAACATCTCCAATCAATCAAAGGCGCCCAAGGCTTCTCAACATACGGGTTTTATTGTATTTATCATTTTGAGCTTTAAATTTGGGTTTGTGCCTACAAACCCCAAACTCTTTCTCATCCCTCTTTATTTTGGGTTTCACATCACCACTAAGGTGTGAAGAGGTTTCGTCAATCCTTTCCTTTTAAAAGGCTTGAGTCACCGGTGAGCTAGCCTTCACCCGTTAAAAAGGCTAGTGGGTTCTTACTCAACCATTAAAAGTAAGTGGGTTCTTGCTCAACCAATAAAAGCAAGCTGTAATAGGTCCTAGTGCTACCTCAAAGCCTAGTGGGTTTCTTGCTAAAACCATTGAAAAGAAAGCGGTAGGAATCTCTCAACGGTTGAGTTGGGAGCGGAGACGTAGGCCGGGTTTTTGGCCGAACTCTGTTAACAATTTCTTGTGTGATTGCCTCTTTTATTTTCCGCTGCACATACTTTGATTTCACTTTGTTTTTAAATTGTTAATCATTTTTTTTAAAAGGCAATTCACCCCCCCTCTTTCCATCACTCCCGTTTTTCTCCGACCCAACAATCACATCGTATAGACATGTTATCTTTGCATACAAGTAAAAAATAACTCAATGATCATTTTCACACGATTTCATGACAATATGAGGTTGTTTTCTATGGTTTTAATTGTTCTATGAATGTTTTAGTGTTTTAAAACAGTAAAAATATGTTTATGTTCATACTATAAAAACTATAACTCTGAATGAAGTGTAATCAGTTCCAACATTTTTAAATTCAATCTATGGTCATTTTCATCTAATTTTAAGGTAATCTAATCTTGTTTTCCTTGTTTTGACTCCATAACACATGTTTTTAAAGGCTATTTTACCTTTAATAAGTGTTTATTGAGTCATTCTGACCATAGCGCATGTCATATTGACATGTTGTATGAATTTACACATCCAAAATAACAACATTGTGGTTTTACCATGATTCCATATCAATTTCTTGTCATTTGATATGGTTTTAACCATTCCATGCAAGTTTTAGTGTTTTCAAACACTAAAAACTTGTTTACGACCATCCTGAAAAAATATGTAACTTGCAATGACATAGAGTAGGTTCATATATTTCAAAATTCAATCTATGTAAATTTTCCTATAATTTTAGGGAAATATGACATCATTTTCATGGTTTTAACTCCCCAACACATGTTTTTAAATGCTTCTGTACCTTTAAGAAGTGTTTGTCAAGTCATTCTGACCATACCAAAAATTGAATTGACATGTTTTCTATACTTAAACAGAAAAAATAACAAAATTGTTGTTTTACCATGATTCCACATCAATATATGGTAATTTTCTATGTTTTTGACCATTCCACACATGTTTTAGTGTTTAAAAACACTAAAAACCTGTTTATATACATCCTAGGAAAACTGTAATTTGGAATGATGTGTTGCTAGTTCCTAAATTTCAAAATTCAATATATGGATGTTTTTCAATGATTTTAGGGCAATCTAACATTGTTTTCTAAGTCCCCCCCCCCAACACATGTTTTTAAAGGCTTTTATACCTTTAAGAAGTGTTCACCTAGTCATTTCAACCACACTTCACGTCAGATTGGCATGTTATCTAGACGTACACATCAAAATTAAATAAATAATGGTTTTCCTATAATTTCACTTCAATATGGGGTCCTTTTATATGGTTTTTACCTTTTCACACATGTTTTAGTGTTTTAAAACAATAAAATGTGTTTACGACCATCCCGCTCATACTATAACTCGTAATGACATGTTGTTGGTTCCAACATTTGATAATTCAAGCTACGGTCATGTTCTTATGATTTCAAGGAAATATTATGTTGTTTTCCTTATTTTGATACCCAAACACGTGTTTTTAATGTCTTTTGTACCCTTTATGAAGTGTTTACTATGTCATTCCAACCACACCACACTTTGGATTGATGTGTTGTCTATGCGTGCAACTAAAAAAATAAATCAAAGGTGGTTTTCCCATGATTTCATTTCAATATAAGGTCTTATGCTATGGTTTTTACCATTCCATGCATTTTTTAGTGTTTTAAACACTAAAAAATTCATTTATGGCCATCCCAAGAAAACTATAACATGGAATGATGTGTCATCAGTTCATATATTTCAAAATTCTATTGAAATAGAGGGTTCCCTAAACCCAACATTAATAGTACATTTTATTACCATATCATGTATACAGTTAGATATACATGATGTTTACTTACCATTATAGTGTAGATATTTCTGCATCCACTATTTAATGGTAATTTCCATAGATTAATTATCATATCAAAAGGTTGTAGAAAATCCCATGTTATAATGAGAACCTCAGGATATGATGGAATTAATATTAAAAAAGGGTAATATGGTCTAGATACAACATACTAACTCATCAAAGTGGATGTTTTACTATCAGGTGTTCGGGGATCATAAACATTGAGACTTTTTCTCATGAAATTCACACCTGGTGACCCCTAGTAGTGAGATCATTAGGATATACCTGCAAATAGTAACCCCACATGTTTTGAGTGTCATTAGTTGTTTCTATCTACGGAAAAGTGTATTGGTCTCCTAGATTGAGATCATTATCAATGGGTGCCATTTAATTGTGTACTTTGATGCAAAGAAAAAACCATAACAATGAAATTGTAGTCAAGTAGCTTCTTTTGTGTGAATCATTGGTGGTATGGCATTAGTTGAATGGTCAGCAATGTATTTTTCACTTTCGAGTTGAGGTAGTAATATATATTAGGCCTTGTTGATTATGATGGAAGTACATTCATAAGTAATTGTCCAAGGCAGTCGATTGTAAATCCATCCAGTTAAATCAACAAATAATAAAGCAAGAAAAGGGCGATGACAGAAATGTGTGTCCTTATTTTGGAGATATCTAAATACAAATATATTATAGTACATAGTGTGTTCTCGTAGGTTGGTTATCATTGTTATTAATTTCCTAATCTCTTTAGGGGCCTTAATAGGTTTCAAGACTTCACTCTTGTTCTATGGATTCTATTCACTACTTCCGAGATAAGGTCCTAGAGGGTCGCACATAATAGCATATTTGAGAATCCTCCCTCATTAGTTGAATAGGTGTATTGGATATGGTGGTCCCCACCATGGGGACTAAGTTTTTTCCAAGTTATCGATCACTGATAAAGAAATAAATTCATTATTATTCATGTAAAGAATAATTGAGATAAATCAACTTATTGAAATTATTTAAAAGTTATGTAAATATGAGGAATAATATTAATCGAACGAATATTACTTTAACCTTCCATGTTCGTTTAATATTAACCGGGGATTAAAATTCTAGTTAAATGACTCGGTTTTATCATGTAATATATTTAATATATATTATAGGTATGTGATAAAATATAAATAATATTTATGATACATTTTAGTCTTCATAAATTTATTTATTATTTTTTTAGTGGGAGATATATTTCTGGGGGCAGGGAACCCATCGGGTTATTTTGACTCCCATTATAAAAGTAAGACAGAGGCTCATAATTTTTTCATTCTTCAGTTCAAAGAAGTGTGATCCACCCTTTCCTACTTCCTTATAGATACAGAAATATTCTCTTTGAGTGTCGATCTATGCACACTATCAATGGATCGAAGGCAATAGATCGTGGTGATCATCACGACGTCGAAGGACTCATTGGAACTCTACTCCAGCACCTAGATTACGATGAACGATGGGCATGTGGATTTTTGAATCACGTTTGGATGATATAGAGGGATCCTATTATAAATCCTTCAAGTAGCGGTCACCGGTGACAAATAAATGTTGAGTGTGGATTCTTTTTTGAAAAAGTTATTTTTTTTAGTTTAGGTTTTTGTGCTCCTTCAATTTACACAAGATCCTCAGGACCGTACTGAGAGTAGGATTGTCAGAGATGACAAGTCGCATCATCTCTATGAAGAAAAATTTAGAATCCCCAGCCAACTAGCTTCTAATGAGACCATAGTACCTCCAATTGGTATCAGAGTGACCACATAGATTATCTGAGCACTGATAATTAAATTTGATTTAAATTTATGTAGAGGGTTTGATTTTAGTCTTAACAGATTCGATCATGGTTCATTATGAGGTTGAATGGGCAAGTTATGGTCATTCAAGAAAAATTTTATAGATTAAAATTATCCTTTTTATGTGTATTAAAATTATGAACAGTTTATATGATCCTATTTTTTGTTTTGTTGAACCATGAATATCCGGCCAAGATCTGACCAGTTTTTGTTCATCAGGAATAATAACGGTATTGTGGATTAACAAAAATAATAATAATAATAATTTTTTTATAATAATTTTATTTTTATATTATTTTCATAATTTTATTATTATTATAATTAAAAATATAATTGATTATACTTTTGAAAAATTATACATAAGGCCAACTTTCATGGCCTGGTGTGTGGGTAAATGAAAGGGATGGATATTTTGGGTTGGCCCACTCGACTTAAAAATAGAAATCAAAGAAAAAAATAATTCAAAAAGCGGGGTTCCCTATTCACCCCTATCTCTCCTAGTCATGGCGAACCAGACCCGTTGTTTCCTCCAGACCTAGATCCACCCTTTTCCACAATCCAGAGACTGCTGTCGTGGAACGTCCATCGGACCGCCTCCTCCTAGCCATAGGAGAACCCACAGCGGACACCTCTGGTTCGGTCACTTCCTACGGTGGTTTCTCCCAGCCCGCTCGAGCACAGCCTCCACTCCTCTAGTAGCTAGACTGGGTCACTGATACTCATCATATATTCGGGCGATCACTGGTAAGTCACTCTGCCTCCCCGATGTCAGCTGGTGCAGCCCTTCTCCATGATTGAGATCCATCAGCCCCCCTTGGAGGAGCCTCCTCTTTCACTGATTATAGTGGAAACACGCTCCATGGTAGGACTGTAAAATCCCAAGTAAGTAATGAATAATAGATATTTTTATCTATGTCTACTAATGAATTAGATAGTGTTTTAGAGGCTTAAAATGAGAATAAATCCAATCTTAATCATGGAATACACTAATATTTTTAAAAGATTATTTTACTGCCTTTTGATGGAAAATCATCTTTTAAATCTATATTTTGAAAATTTTATAAGCTCTATTTCTCAAAATAAACTCATTCTTTAAGATTGGGAAATCAAAATTTACTTTGTGTAAATTTTTGGTATTTTTCTGACAATATTCATTTTTTAATGAACAGTGAAAAATACTGCATTTTACAACAAAACGGCTTTTTCATCTAATTCATTTATATTATTAGATTTTGAATTGGTTTTAAAGTTCAATTAGAATATATTTTTACCATTTAATCCAATATTGGTCGTTGGAATTAATTTCACTTTGAAATTGGACTTAAACTAGTGTCAATCTTTTGATACTTATTGTTTCATAAAAACACGCTATTTGCTCTGACAGCGGGAATTAATTATTAAATTAATTAATGAAACTTATATATTTTGAATTTTGTAAAATAGTCATCATTTTTGAATTCAGAATATCAAATATAGCTTAGGTTGAAGTTTTGGTATTTTTCTGAAAAAACTTCATTTTTTGATGAATAGTGAAACCACTAAGTGGTACTTAAAAAACTGATTTTTCATTTAAATGAAATTTTACCACCTATGTGTTTTGAATTTCAAAAATCCGACATACATGGTTGTCATTAAGAAGAAAAATTTTGTTCAATGGGATTAAAATAATTTTTTGGATAATAGTTACTTTTATGTTTTTAATCGCGATTAGAGGTAATTAGTGTAGTTTAAGGTAAAAATAATGTTTTAATAATATGAGATGAGCTTGACACATGTCATACCATCATTGGATGTGTCATTCCAGACCAAGAAAATCCATGCGTCAACTTGGGGACCCCATGGAGCCACTTTGGTTGGGAAATGACATAAATAACTTTTTATTTAATGTAAAAGTAAAAATGACACAAACATGAGTTATTTTACTAAAACAATTTTTACATGGGGTTATTCAAGTCAGATGTTTTATTATAAATAGTAATTGGAAAGCTAAATAAATTTCCTACATCATAGTATTTTTTTTAATAATTTTTAGACTTTAAATAAATTAAATTATTTATGACATCGTGATGATGCAGCGATTACCTCATTAATAAAAAATTTAAATAAAATGAAATGATAATGAAAAATCTATGACCTACACATGTCCAAAACCTATTGGATGGGTGTATTTCGAACCCTTATCAACTTATCCTCGAAATATATCAATGTGGGACCTTTTAAATCCGAAACTCATTTTCAAATAAAGTAACATTTCTTTACTTTCCAAGAGTGCCCCTCCTCTCCTCTTATAAAAGGCCCCAACCTCTACCTCCTTAACCACACTTCCAAAGCCTTTGGATTGGCCAACCCCTTTCTGTTTTGTCTCTCCACATCCCTCTCTTACTCCTTGAAGCCTCACATTGGGCAGAAGTCTTCCCAAGGAAGCCTTTGAGCTCAAACCAAAGGGAGTTTCTTGATTTTAAGGTAATGTCTTCACTTGAGGCCTTTTGTTTTATTTTGCTTCTCCAACCCCCTAAACTATTTTTATTCATTTATTTTATAACAACTACAGTATCTTAAATATACTAGTATGTTTTTATAAGAAGGATTCGAGCTACACTTACACACACCAACATCTAATGGTTAAAGAACATACTGTTTCTGTGGATGGTGAATTTCTGCCTCCCGAAACGATGATTGTTCAACATTATTTTAACACCTTCAAAGGTGTCCATTAAGATGACACTTTATTTATATATGATATATAATATGTTTATGTTTTCCTTAATATTCTGTATTTTTCATTTTGGGCATACCTTTATGGTTTCCATTATGGGAAAACGCGATATCTTCATTTAAGGAAGTGCGGACTATCGCCCCCTCAAAGTGATTTGATTCGTTAATACCATATGTGGGTCATATAAAGGATGGAGTTATGATATTATATATGATATTATACTAGAATGATAATATACCTTTATATCATTATGATTCCTTTCTATAAAATATGAAATTGAAATGAAATTAGCGTTCATGCGTACGTACGGCTTACCGTCTCCATGAACGGTGCATTTCATTTCTTACATATAAATGATTATGTAATATTATAAATGCATGTATATACTGGATATATATGATATATAATATATATACATCATGATTATAACTCTGGATATAATGGATACATGAACAACTTGTAATTATAAATAGCATATTTTGTCTCAAGTACCAATGATCGTTAAAACGACCGTTATTAACTAAAATAATTACATAGTGTTCATGACATGGTAATAAGTGATATAAAAGGAATAATTAACTTGAAGAAGGTTCTTAAGCAAGTAGAAATTAACTCCAGTTTATTATTCCGGAGATTAAAGAACGATCGAGTCAAGTCAGACCCGAGGTATGGGACTTCGTCTCAATCTCCTTTCATTGAGGCATATTTTATTTTATACACAACCTTATTTTATACAGTGTATAAACCCCTTTGACTTTTACTTTTATCTAAAAGGAATCTTTCTTTATACGAAGCATTTTACAAAATGACAAAAGGGAATTTTTTTTGTCATACATAAGAGGCGACAACGACTTCTCCACCGCCATGACCATTATTTGAGTTTCGGATTCCTCTACAAGCCATACCTTTTTTTTAAAGAAAAATAAATACCATGTTTTTCTTTTCTTTTATTTTGGTATTTAAAATGGTTTTGATAATGTTTTTATTATATCACTGTGTTATTGATACCTTGTGATTGAAATGTGGAAATGTTATGTTTCTTTTATGTCTGTTTTATATGATACGATTATGTTATGGTTCTTGGGCATTATTATGAAGACGGGTGGTTCCGTGATAAACTAAGGGCAGGTGAGCCCGATATAGCTCTCAAATGCATTGGTTAACGTGAAGGACTGAAACTTTATGGTTTCTCCGAAGAGATTTAGGGAATATACTGTGATGGGTATTCCAAACGTAACCAAGATGGTTAGTCCCTACATAAGAATGTTATGAATGCCTCAAGTTACCTTTATGTCTTATTATTTCTATGATCTATTCATGATTTGATGAGGTATGTTAAAGTGGTTATATTTTATGGGTAAAGTATGATTTCATTCTTATGTATATATGAACTTATGTTTCCTTTCCATATTTGTATAACCCATACTGAGCTTTTTATGATCATCCCAAGTTTTTTTTGAAATGTTTTTCACAGGTCAAGGGAAAGGTACATGATATGATGTTAGTGTCAAGGAAGTGTCAAGAAAAAATCCATGTTTTATTTTAAATATGTTTCCGTTGATGGGAAAAAATTAATACTATCTTTATGTAACCACTTTGTTTAAATGTGGAATGTAATGCAAGTTTTATGTTCTAATTCTCTAAAACTCTAAACCCGAAAAGATCCTAAATGTGTAATCTTGGTATAACTCAAGATTAAGTAAGGTTTAATGCTGGGGCCTTATAGTTGGTATCATAGGTCGGTTTAGATAACTTTAGGAGTTAGAATTATATTAAATGATTATACAAAAACATTTTTTTTATGGTCAAATTGAAATGATATAGCATTTGAATATTACTATGTTGCTTCATCTAAGACATGTTTGTTCAGAATGGTTTTCCGCAGAGGAAACAGGGAAGCAGTGCTAGGAAGGCATACAGAAAGAAATAACCTTCCGAATCAGCATCCTGAGATGGTCGGAATTGGAACTGAACAGTTTTTTGTAGTAATGGCACAGTTGACTCAAGTGATAAATGGTGGTGGTATCCATGCACGAGATCAACCAGATCAACCGCAGAGGAACATGTCAGTGGTTGAACATTTTATGAGGCAACATCCCCCATCATTCAGAGGATCATCTGACCCTGCGCTAGCTGAAGGGTGGATTAAAGCACTGGAGAATATTTTCGATGTCATGGGGTGTTCAGACAATGAAAAGGTTAGTCTTTATATTTACCGTTTGGAGTGTGAAGCAGATCAGTGGTGGTCGATGGTTAAAAATATCAGGGACGCTGATGAGATTGATGCTCTTGACTGGGATGAATTCAAAGGTATGTTTCTTGAGAAGTATTTTCCTATGGCTATTCGACTTAGGATGGAAAAATAATTCCTGGAATTGAGGCAAGAGGAAGAATTAGTGGCCGCCTATGAAGAAAGCATCACTCGATTGGCAAGGTATGCTCCAAATTTTATCTGAGACCTTGATAATAAAATCAATCATTTTTACTCAGGATTAAAGCCTAAATATCGAAGGTCATTAGCTTCTCGTGAGTTTAAAAGTTATGAAAAGCTTGTTCGATGTGCTGAGAAGGTGGAAATGGATTTTTCCGATGATCAAGTGTTCTATAACAACCAGCAGAAGAAGAGACCGAGGTGGCAGGAGAAAGGAAAGAATTCTTCAAGAAAGTCTGATGGTAAGAAATCTAAGTTTCTAGTTTGTGATAAATATGGGAAAAGGCATGCTGGGGAATGTCTTCTGAATTCTGGAAAGTGCTACCGATGCGGTAAGATGGGACATAAGGCTCGTGATTGCACTGAAAAAGATTAGGGTGATGGTAAGACCAAATTTGATTTACAGTTAGTGAAATGTTTTAAGTGCAATGAGATGGGTCACTATGCAAATGAGTGTCCGACAAAGAGCTTGAGTGATGGGAAGTAGTTAGACTACAAGAAGAAAGGGGTGGTGAAATCCTTTGCAACTACTTCAGCAGATGTCGGGCCGTCAAATAAAGTTTTATCAGGTACTTTGTTAGTTTTTTAAGATTATTCTAGTGTGTTGTTTGATTTAGGGTCTACACATTATTTCATCTCTGAAACCTTTTCTAGTAAAATTGGAATACCATCTCAAGAAATGACTCCTGAACTTTTGGTAAAAACACCTGGGGGAAATGTTGAGGAAAAAAGAATTTATAATAACCTTCCTATCCTTATCTGTGGAAAGAACCTACTTGAAAACCTTATTGTTTTACCAATAGTAGAGTTTGATGTTATCCTGGGTATGGATTGGCTCTCTATTTACCATGCTAAGATTGACTATAGAGCTGAAGAAGTTTCTTTTCAAAAATAATTTCAGTTTTTGTACAAGAATGAACCCTTACTGTTGATAACTTATCAAGAGGCCGAGAAACTTGTAAAAGATGGAAATTAATGTTACCTTTCACATATCGTTGAAAATAAAGGAACTGTTCAGATTAATGATGTGTCAGTGGTAAATGAGTATCCTGATGTTTTTCCTGATGAGTTGCCTGGAATAATACCAGATCGGGAAGTTGAATTTACTGTTGACTTAGTTCCTGATGCTCAGCCAATTTCAAAACCCCCTTATCGAATGGCTCAAATTGAACTTTTAGAGTTGAAGGAGCAATTGCAAGATTTATTAGAGAAAGGTTTCATTCGACTTAGAAAATCACCATGGGGTGCTATTGTTTTATTTGTTAAAAAGAAAGATGGTCCTATGAGACTTTTCATTGATTATAGAGCCTTTAATAACATCACTGTTAAGAAAAAATATCCTTTGCCTCATATCAATGATTTGTTTGATCAACTCCAGGGAGCTCAGTATTTTTCAAAGATTGACCTGAGATCGGGGTACCATCAGTTGAAGGTAAAGGAAGCAGATGTTCCAAAGACTGCGTTTCGTACAAGATATGGCCATTATAAATTTGTAGTAATGCCTTTTGGGCTAACCAATGCACTTGTTGTATTGATGGACTTAATGAATAGAATTTTACATGAGTTCTTGGATAAGTTTGTGGTTGTTTTCATTGATGATATTTTGGTGTTTTCTAAAAGTAAAGAAGAGCATGAATGAAATTTAAGGGTAATTTTGCAAACATTGAAAGAAAAGAAATTTTATGGGAAATTCAGAAAGTGTGAGTTTTGGTTGCAAAAAATTTCTTTCCTTGGTCATATTGTTTCTAAAGATGGGATAACTGTTGATCTTGTAAAAACAAAGGTTGTGGAGGAATGGCCAAGACCACAAATGTAACTTAGATTCGTAGTTTCCTTGGTTTGGAAGGCTATTACCGAAGGTTTGTTAGAAATTTTTCATGGTTATCTAGTCCAATGACTAAGCTAACTCGGAAGGGTGTTGAGTTTATCTGGACAAAAGAATGTGATGATTGTTTTCAGGAACTGAAAAGAAGATTGGTGAATGCTCCAGTTTTGGTACTACCTTCCAGGAATGGTGAGTTTTTTATATACAGTGATGTTTCATTGAAAGGACTTGGTTGTGTCCTAATGCAGAATGATCAGTAAATTGCTTATGTTTCAGGTTAGTTGAAAACTCATGAGGTAAATTACCCTACACATGATTTGGTATTAGCTGTTGTTGTTTTCTCTTTAAAAATTTGGAGGCATCATTTGTATGGGGTAAAGTGTGAAATATATACCGATCACAAAAGATTAAAGTATATATTTAATCAGAAAGAATTTAACATGAGATAGAGGATATGGCTAGAATTAATCAAGGATTATGATTGTATGATTCATTACCATCCGGGAAAAGAAAATAAAGTGGCTGATGCTTTGAGTCGAAAAAGTAATGCTTCATTAACCATGCTACGTTTGGAACGAGATCCTTTGGTTTTTGATTTGATGAACTTTGGCATAAAAGTTGTTGGTGCAGGAAGTTCTTCTGTTTTGTGTCAGGTATCAGTGAGATCATCTCTATCAGACAGAATTAAGCAAGCACAGAAGCAAGATAGTGAGTTGCAGAAAAAGGTAGAGCTGGTTCAGAAGGGTAAGTTGCCTGAATTCAACATTGATAGTGATTGTGTTTTGAGATTTGGGAAGAGATTGTGTGTGACTTGTGATTCACAGTTGAATAGAGAGTTGTTATGTGAAGCTCATAGTTCTCCATTTTCATTTCATCCTGGCAGTACTAAGATGTATAGAGATCTTCGGGAGTATTACTGGTGGGATGGAATAAAAAGAGATATTGTTTATTTTACTGTGATGTGTTTGACTTGTGAGCAGGCTAAAGCAGAGCGGCAGTTACCGAAAGGGATGCTTCAGCCTTTACCAGTGCCAGAGTGGAAATGGGAGAATATATCCATGGACTTTTTTGTGGGATTACCGAAGACATCTCGAGGTAATAATGGAATCTGGGTTATTGTTGATCTCTTGACTAAATCTGCTCATTTACTTCCTATTCGAGATACTTTTTTCCCTAGATCAACTTTCCCGTTTGTATCTTAAAAAGATAGTCAGGTTACATGGAGTTCCTCTCTCCATTGTATCTGACCGTGATCACAGGTTCACTTCTTACTTTTGGAAAGGCCTTCAAAAGTCGTTGGGTACTGAATTAAATTTTAGTACAGCTTTTCATCCTCAATCAGATGGGCAGTCAGAACGAACAATTCAGACTCTGGAGGATATGCTACGTGCTTGTTCGATGGATTATCAGGGAAGTTGGGACCAACATCTTCCTTTGGTTGAGTTTTCATATAATAACAGTTTTCATTCCAGTATACAGATGGCACCATTTGAGTCTTTATATGGTAAACGGTGTCGAACTCTAGCTTTTTGGGATGAAGTTGGTGAAAGGAAGTTGATAGGACCAGAATTGGTAGAAGAGATGGCAGAAAATGTTTAGTTGATTCAGAAACACATGAGAACAGCTCAGAGTAGGCAGAAGAGTTATGCAGAAAACAGGAGGAAGGATCTATCTTTTGAGGTAGGTGATCATGTTTTTCTCAAAGTATCATCATGGAAAAGTGTGATGCGATTTGGTAAGAAAGGAAAGCTATGTCTAAGGTTCATTGGACCATATGAAATTATGGAGAGAGTTGGATCAGTTTCTTACCGAGTGGCTTTACCTCTGAGTTTATCTCAGGTACATAATGTTTTTCATGTTTCGATGTTGAGAATGTATATTCCAGATCCATCTCATGTTTTGAGTCCAGAGGTAGTTCAGTTGGAAGAGAATCTATCTTATGATGAACAACCGGTTCAAATTCTTGACCACAGGGAGCAGGTGTTATGGAATAAGGTGATTCATCAGGTAAAGGTTTTGTGGAAAAACCACATGATTGAAGAGGCAACATGGGAATCTGAAAATGCAATGAGGGCTAAATACCACCACTTATTAGATAAGTAAATAAATTGCGGGGATGCAATTTTCTAAAGGGGGGAAGGATGTAACATCCCAAGTAAGTAATTAATAATATATATTTTTATCTATGTCTAATAATGAATTATATAGTGTTTTAGAGCCTTAAAATGAGAATAATTACAATCTTAATCATGGAATACACTAATATTTTTAAAAGATTGTTTTACTGCCTTTTAATGGAAAATCATATTTTAAATCTATATTTTGAAAATTTTATAAGTTCTATTTGTAAAAATAAACTTATTATTTATGTTTGGGAAATCAAAATTTACTTTTTGTAAATTTTTGGTATTTTTCTGACAAAGTTCATTTTTTAATGAATAGTGAAAAATACTGCATTTTACATCAAAACTGATTTTTCATCTAATTCATTTATATGATTAGATTATATTTTGAATTGGTTTTAAAGCTCAATTAGAATATATTTTTACCATTTAATCCAATAGTGGTCTTTGTAATTAATTTTACTTTGAAATTGGACTTAAACTAGTGTCAATCTTTTGATACTTATTGTTTCATAAAAACACGTTATTTGCTCTGACAGTGGGAATTAATTATTAAATTAATTAATGAAACTTATATGTTTTGAATTTTGTAAAAGAGACATCATTTTTGAATTCATAATATCAAATATATCTTAGGGTGATGTTTTGGTATTTTTCTGAAAAACATCAATTTTTGATGAATAGTGAAACCACTAAGTGGTACTTAAAAAACTGATTTTTCGTTTAAATGAAATTTTACCACCTCTGTGTTTTGAATTTCAAAAAATCTGACATACATGGTTGTCATTAATAATTAAAATGTGGTTCAATGGGATTAAAATAATTTTTTGTTGAATAGTAACTTTTATGTTTTTAATCGCGATTAGAGGTAATTAGTGTAGTTTAAGGTAAAAATAATGTTTTAATAATATGAGATGAACTTGACACATGTCATACCCTCATTGGATGTGTCATGGCCGACCAAGAAAATCCATGGGTCAACATGGTGCCCCATGGAGCCACTTTGGTAGGGAAATGACATAAATAACTTTTTATTTAATGTAAAAGTAAAAATGACACAAACATGAGTTATTTTACTAAAACAATTTTTACATGGGGTTATACAAGTCAGATTTTTTATTATAAATAGTCATTGAAAATATAAAAAAAAATTCCTACATCATAGTATTTTTTTTATAATTTTTTATACTTTAAATAAATTAAATTATTTATGACATCATGATGATGCAGCGATTACCTCATTAATAAAGGATTTAAATAAAATGAAATAATAATGAAAAATATATGACCTAAACATGTCCAAAACCTATTGGATGGGTGGATTTAGAAACCTTATCAACTTATCATCGAAATATATCAGAATGTATGAATTGTGTAAGTAGGTACCATTCATTTTTATAAATTATAAATAGTTAATTTGGAAATTTTTTTATTTAACATCATTAAAGGGTAAATTAGTTAAATAAGGGAAACATATAATATAAAATTATAATAAAACGTGTACTAGTCCTATTAGATGATATATTTCCAACCATTATCATCCTTTGGTATATTTTAGGACCTCGTGGAGCCACTTATATGTGTTAACAACCTTCTTTAATTTTTAATTCAATGAAAAGGGAAATATAACATAAACATGTATCTTTTATTAAAACATTTTTAATATTGGATTATATAATTTATATATTTTACAATAAAGATTAATTTGAAATAGAAAATTATTTCCTACACCATGGAATGTTATTTATAATTTTTAGACACCATGTAAACAAATTATTTATGATACAATGATGATGAAATGATTATCGGATAAATGAAATATTCTAATAAATGATATAATAAAACTTGAAATAAATATAATTTGAATGTTTTTATTCCACACATGAATTTTATCGATTTGACTGACATGTGAGGGATTAATTAGTTCTTTTTTTGATGGAATCAAAATTTTATGACTTTAAAAAAATCAATTACTAAGTAGTGTCAAAATTTACATAAATGAGTTTTCAAAAAAATACAATTTTATTAAATGATATAATAGTCCTAAAAATATAATATTAATCCATATGACATATATAATGTTAATAATGTAATTAATAGTCCAATTTTGGTTCTCTTTTTATTTTACAGTAACTACAGTAACAATATATTTTGAAAATACAAGAAGACATGGTAAGAGTTATTGTTTTTAACTAACGGTTAATGCTAAAAGATAAAGTTCATTTTGGGACCTAAACATTTCTAAAAAGTATTTTTTGTGAGTATTTAGACCCATCATTCAATAATAGAAATAAATTTCTTGTTTATAATTATGACCTGAAAATAAATTTATAATAAATATATATTTCAATACTTTCCTAAAGTGACGCACCTCCCTCTTATAAAAGGCCACCACCTATACCCACTTAATCACACATTATAAGACAATTGTATTGTTCAAACACTGATCAAATAACCTCAAAACATCCATACCTTCTTTCTAGATACTACTCTTTGGGAAGAATCCATCTTATGAAGACCTTTTTTGCAAATCAAAAGGAGATACACAGAAATGATGTAATTATTTTATCACCTCTTTCAAAATTATTTTCTTCTTATACATCCACTTATTTGGTTTTTATAATAATATAGTAATAAATCCTGTATATTTAACATTTTTATATGTTATTATAATTTTGTTAAAACCTTATACATCATTTTACCCATTCTACGAATATCAATATCACAATGTGTGTGTACGTACAACTAACCCTCTCCACGTCGTGGTGTAATTTGTTATTCAATATTAATTAAATTGGATGGGTATAATGATGAGTTTAATGGAGTAAAATAATGAATATAATATGTTAATTATTCTGTATAACTAATAAACCACCAAATTCCATACCATTTTTCCATTAAGGAAATGATATCGTCACTCATCCGTACAGACTACCATCTCCACGACGCGATTAGATTTATTCTCCACATTAACCATTCAAGAATGATTATAAAATATATATAATAAATAAGAATGAAATATATGAAATAATACTTCTAACTGGTTTGTATATATATATCATTGTGTGTGTGTGTGTCATTTAATTTCTTCCATTCAATTCAACAAGGAAACGGAAACAGCGTTCATGCATACGTAGGACCTACCGTCTCAATGAACAGTGTATTCCATTTCATTTATCTATATATTATATATATTTCTATACTGAATATTTATGATATATAAATAATTTTTTACATTCTATAAGTAATTAAATCACTATATAAGTAATAATAATAAGAATTAGAAGTCAAAAGACGTACGATAAATAAAACGATTATTATAAAAAACGTGTCTTTAACATGGAATTGATAAATGAACTAGTAATATAAATTCATAAGTGAATCATATATGTTGTCATAAATATTATTATATTTATTTTAAAAGTTAATTATAATTTTTAACAAACTATACATGAGTTTCAAATACAAACAATTCATATCAGACCAAAGGTAATGGATAATTTTGCAGTCTCATTTTTATGAGAGATTATTTATACATAAGTATTTACATGGGGTATATTTATCATCCACGCCCATGTTTTATAATATTGTTTTTATAAAATGTTTACTATTATTATATGTATTTTTTAAGTCATTTTTACCCATTTTGGCTTTTACTACATGGTTGGGAAGGAATATTTCTTTCATTTACCACATGAGTTACCTTCTGAATTCTCTGAAAATAGAATGATTAGATTGTTTTTTAACTTATATGACATGAATAGATTTTAATGTGTTTTAAAACCATATTTCAATGAATCATCCTCTATAGTATTTAATTCCTATTTTTAACTACATTATTTTTTTTAAATATCACGAACTTTTGAGAACATCAAACATTTTCTAAAAAGAAAATATATTTCCATCAAGAATTAATATCAATTATTTTATAAAAGTTATTTCCCATCTAAGATTACACTCTTATAGAGGGTTATGTTTTTATCCTTATTATAACTATGGTATTATTGAGTTAATTAGGGAATGATATTTTATACGGATTATGTTATAATGTAATGATGTTTAAGAAATCCATTTTATTTCTTGGGTAATGCTATGATAAATGATAAATGTTTTTGTGGAACATTTAAGAATGATTCCATTATGAGATGGGTGGGACCTATATATCCCTCCAATGAATTGGGTAAATATTTATATCGTAGGAGATAGAAATTAATATAATTTTAAAAAATATAGTTTATAAATTCAGGGCTGGAACATCAAGTAATCCCGGTTCAGTTATGTAATGATGGAAGGACAAGTAAACTCGGTTTAGTAATGGACATTCTCCAATATGATGGTCTTTGAAACAAAGTCTTCGCTACTATGGAAATCATATTATGTGCATATTTGTCTTCAAAAAATAAATGTTTTATTGTAATGTAATTTTATCATGGATAATTTAACTTTATGCTCTATGCCTTAAGAGCTACCATGATTTATTTCATGACTCAAGATTTGGATATTTAAACTTTTTTTCATGTTTTTACATTATTATGATTATGTTTTGTTGTATGTTTCCCAGTATTACCCATACTGAGCATTTGAGATCACCATTTTTGTTTTCTATTTTCCCTAGGATATAATGAAAGCTTTTAGGTTTGAAAAATAAATGGGAAGATCGTTATTGGTGATTTTGAAGATATATCACCAAATTAAAAGATTATGTTCCACAGTTCCAAATACCCTAAACTAATACGGACTTTGGGATTATTTTTCTGTCGAGTATTAAATGTTCCTCAAAAGTAATTTAATGTCCATATATTTTAAGCTTTTCTCTTTAGAGTTGGTATCAAAGTGAAGATTTAGTTGACTTTTTGAAACTAGGCTGCGAAAACATTAGTGTGATCTTTAGATATATTTCTGTGGTATACTTAAGTATGTCCATAAGTTTATGTCTAGATATCAGTTACAGACCTATAATTATGGAAATGACCATTAATAACCTATGATTAAACCTAAGATGTTATAGATTGAAATCGAACCCCCTTGATTATGTTGTTTTCATATTATGATTTTTTCCTCTCACAGAATTCATTTTGTGTTTGAGACAATGAATGGAACCTGAAGGAACCGTGTTAATGATCATTGTTCTGGGAAATGAAATTGTAACATCCCAAGTAAGTAATTAATAATAGATATTTTTATCTATGTTTATTAATGATTAAGATAGTGTTTTAGAGGCTTAAAATGAAAATAAATACAATCTTATGCATGGAATACACTAATATTCTTAAAAGATTGTTTTACTGCCTTTTGATGGAAAACCCTTTTTAAATCTATCTTTTGACAATTTTATAAGCTATTTTTGTCAAAATAAACTTATTATTTATGATTGGGACATAAAAATTTACTTTGTGTGAATTTTTGGTATTTTTCCGATAAAGTTCATTTTTTTATGAATAATGAAAAATGTTGTATTTTAATTCAAAGCCACTTTTTAATATAATTTATTTATATGATTATATTATCTTTTGAATTGGTTTTGAAGAGAAATTAGAATATATTTTTACCATTTTATCCAATGGTGGTCATTGGAATCAATTTCACTTTGAAATTGGACTTAAACTAGTGCCAATCTTTTGATACGTATTGTTTCATAAAAACACGCTATTTGTCATGACAGCGGGAATTAGTTATTAAATTAATTAATGAAACTTACATGTTTTTAATTTTTTAAAATAGATGTCATTTTTGAATTCGGAATATCAAATATAGCTTAGGGTGATGTTTAGGTATCTTTCTGAAAAACTTCAATTTTTGATGAATAGTGAAACCACTAAGTGGTAGTTAAAGAAACTGATTTTTCGTTTAAATGAAACTTTTCCACTTCTGTGATTTGATTTTCAAAAATATGACATACATGGTTGTCATTAAGAAGTAAAATTTGGTTCAATGAGATTAAAATAATTTTTTGGTGAATAGTAACTTTTAAGTTCTTAATCACGATTAGTGGTAATTAGTGTAGTTTAAGGTAAAAATAATGTTTTAATAATATGAGATGAGCTTGACACATGTCCTACCCTCATTGGATGTGTCATTTCCGACCAAGACAATATATGGGTAAACTTGGGGACCCCATGGAGCCACTTTGGTTGGAAAATGACATAAATAACTTTTTATTTAATGTTAAAGTAAAAATGACACAAACAAGAGATGTTTTACTAAAACAATTTTTAAATGGGGTTATACAAGTCAGATTTTTGATTATAAATAGTCATTAGAAATCTAAAAATATTTCATACATCATAGTATTTTTTTAATAATTTTTAGACTTTAAATAAATTAAATTATATATGACATCATGATGATGCAGCGATTACCTCATTAATATAGTATTTAAATAAAATGGAAAGATAATGTAATATCTAAGACCTAAACATGTCCAAAACCTATTGTATGAGTGGATTTAGAACCCTTATCACCTTACCCTCGAATTATATCAATGTGGGACCTTTTGAATCCGAAACTCATTTTAAAATAAAGTAACATTTCTTTACTTTCCAAGAGTGCCCCTCCTCTCCTCTTATAAAAGGCCCCCACCTCTACCTCCTTACCCACACTTCCAAAGCCTTTGGCTCGGCCAAACCCTGCCCATTTTGTCTCTCCACATCCCTCTCTTACTCATTGAAGCCTCACTTTGGGCAGAAGTCTTCCCAAGGAAGCCATTGAGCTCAAACCAAAGGGAGTTACCCGATTTTAAGGTAATGTCTTCACTTGAGTCTTTTTGTTTTATTTTGCTTCTCCAACCCCCTAAACTCTTTTTATTAATTTCTTTTGTAACAACTCTAGTATATTCAATATACTAGGATTTTTGTATAATAAGGATTCAAGCTACACTTACACACACCTACATATAATGGTTAAAGGACATACTGTTTCCGTGGATGGTGAATTTATGCCTCCTGAAACGCTGATTGTTCAACATTATTTTAACACCTTAAAAGGTGGCCATTAAGATGTCACTATATTTATATATGATATATAGTATGTTTATGTTTTCCTTAAGCTTCTGTATTTTTCATTTTTTTCATACCTTTATGATTTCTATTATGGGTAAACGTGATATCTTCATTTAAGGAAGTGCGGACTACCGCCCCCTCAAAGTGATTTGATTCGTTAAATACCATATGTGGGATGTATAAAGGATGGAACTCTGATATTATATATGATATTATACTGGAATTATAATATACCTTTATATCATTATGATTCCATTCTATAAAATACGAAATAGAAATGAATGTAGCGTTCATGCGTACGTACGGCTTACCGTCTCCATGAACGGTGCATTTCATTTCTTACCTCTAAATGATTGTGTAATATTATAAATGCATGCATGTACTAGATATATATGACATATATTATATCTACATCATTAATACCATTCTGGATATAATGGATACATGAACAACTTGTAATTATAAAGGGCTTATTTTTTACTCAAGTATCAATGATCGTTAAAACGACCGTTATTAACTTAAATAATTAAATAGTGTCCATGACATGGAAATAAGTGATATAAAAGGAATAATTAACTTGAAAATTTTTCTTAAGAAATTATAAATTAACTCAAGATTATTATTCAGGACATTAAAGAACGATCAGGTCAAGTTGGACCCGAGGTATGGGACTTCGTCTCAATCTCCTTTCATTGAGGCATATTTTGTTTTATACACAACCTTCTTTTATACGGTGTATAAACCCCTTTGACTTTTACATTTATTCAAAAAGAATATTTTTTATACGAAGCATTTACTAAACAACAAAAGGGAATGTTTTTGTCGTACGTATGCGGCGACAACGACTTCTCCGCCGCCATGACCATTATTTGAGTTTCGGCTTCCTCTACAAGCCATACCTTTTTTTATAAAATAAAAATAAATACCATGTTTTACTTTTCTTTTATTTTGGTATTGAAAATTGTTTTCATAATGTTTTTATATCAATTTTTTGTATTGATATCTTGTGATTGAAAGGTGGAAATGTTATGTTTCCTTTATGCATGTTTTATGTGATACGATTATGTTGAGGTTCTTGGGCATTATTATGAAGACGGGTGGTTCCGTGATAGACTAAGGGCGAGTAAGCCCGATATAGCTCTCCAATGCATTGGGTAACGTGAAGGAGTGAAACGTTAAGGTTTCTCCGAAGAGATTTAGGGAATATACTGTGATGGGTATTCCAAACGTAACCAAGAGGGTTACTCGCTACGTAAGAATGTTATGAATGCCTCAAGTTTCCTTTATGTCTTATGATTTCTATGATTTATTCATGATTTGATGAGGTATGTTAAAGTGATTATGTTTTATGGGTAATGTATGATATCATTCTTATGTATATATGTACCCGTGTTTCCTTTCCATATTTTTATATCCCTTACTGAGCTTTTTATGCTCATCCCAAGTTTTTTGAAATGTTTTTCACAGGTCAAGGGAATGGTACATGATATGATGATAGTGTCAAGGAAGTGTCAAGAAAGAATCCATGTTTTATTTTAAATATGTTTCCATTGATGGGAAAGAATAATACTATCTTTATGTAACCACTTTGTTTATATATGGAATGTAATGCAAGTTTTATGATCTAATTCTCTAAAACTCTAAACCTGAAAAGATCCTCAATGTGTAATCTTGTAATAACTCAAGATTAAGTAAGGTTTAAGGCTGGGGCCTTATAGTTGGTATCAGAGGTCGGTTTAGATAACTTTAGGAGTTAGAATTCTATTAAATAATTATCCAAAAATATTTTTTTTTATGGTCAAATTGAAGTGATATAGTATTTGAAGATTACCATGTTGCTTCTTCTAAGGCATGTTTGTTCAAAATGGTTTTCCGCAGAGGAAATAGGGAAGCAGTGCTAGGAAGGCATACAGAAGGAAATAACCTTCCAAATCATCATCCTGAGATGGTTGGAATTGGAACTGAACAGTTTGTTGCAGTAATGGCGCAGTTGACTCAAGTGATAAATGGTGGTGGTATCCATGCACGAGATCAGCCAGATCAACCACAGAGGAACATGTCAGTGGTGGAACATTTCATGAGGCAACATCCCCCATCATTCAGAGGAACATATGACCCTATGCTAGCTGAAGGGTGGATTAAAGCACTGGAGCAGATTTTCAATGTCATGGGGTGTTCAGACAATCAAAAGGTTAGCCTTGCTATTTACTATTTGGAGGATGAGGCAGATCAGTGGTGGTCTATGGTTAAAAATATCAGGGACGCCGATGAGATTGATGCACTCGACTGTGATGAATTCAAAGGTATGTTTCTTGAAAATTATTTTCCTAAGGCTCTTCTACTTAGGATGGAAAATCAATTCTTGGAATTGAGGCAAGAGGAAGACTCAGTGGCTACCTATGAAGAAAGGTTCACTCGATTGGAAAGGTATGCTCCAAATATTATTCGAGACCTTGATAGTAAAATCAATCATTTTTACTCAGGATTAAAGCCAAAATATCGAAGGGCATTAGCTTCTCGTGAGTTTAAAAGTTATGAAAAGCTTGTTCGATGTGCTGAGAAGGTGTAAATGGAGTTTGCCAATGATCAAGTGTTCTATAACAACCAACAAAAGAAGAGACCGAGGTGGCAGCAGAAAGGTAAGAATTCTTCAAAAAAGTCTGATGGTAAGAAAACTAAGTTTCTAGTTTGTGATAAATGTGGAAAAAGGCATGCTGGGGAATGTCTTCTGAATTCTGTAAAGTACTACCGATGTGGTAATATGGGACATAAGGCTCGTGATTGCACTGAAAAGGATCAAGGTGAAGGTGAGACCAAATTTTATTTACAGTTAGTGAAATGTTATAAGTGCAATGAGATGGGTCACTATGCAAATGAGTGTCCGACAAAGAGCTTGAGTGATGGGAAGCAGTTATACTAAAAGCAGAAAGGGGTGGTGAAATCCTTTGCAACTACTTCAGCAGATGTCGGGCCATCAAATGAAGTTGTATTAGGTACTTTGTTTGTTTTTTCATATTATGCCAGTGTGTTGTTTGATTCGGGGTCTACACATTCTTTCATCTCTAAAAACTTTTCTAGTAAAATGGGAATATCATCCTAAGAAATGACTCCTGAACTTTTGGTAAAAACACCTGGGGGAAATGTTGAGGAAAAAAGAATTTATAAGAATCTTCCTATCCTTATCTGTGGAAAGAGCCTACTTGCAAACTTTATTGTTCTACCTCTAGTAGAGTTTGATGTTATCCTGGGTATGGATTGGCTCTCTATTTACCATGCTAAGATTGACTGTAGAGCTAAAGAAGTTTCTTTTCAAAAAGGCTTTCAGTTTGTGTACAAGAATGAACCCTTACTGTTGATAACTTATCAAGAGGCCGAGAAACTTATAAAAGATTGAAATGAATGTTACCTTTCACACATCGTTGAAAATAAAGGAACTGTTCAGATTAATGATGTGCCAGTGGTAAATGAGTATCCTGGTGTTTTTCCTGATGAGTTGCCTGGAATAATACCAGATTGGGAAGTTGAATTTACTATTGACTTAGTTCCTGATGCTATGCCAATTTCAAAACCCCCTTATCGAATGGCTCAAATTGAACTTTTAGAGTTGAAGGAGCAATTGCAAGATTTATTAGAGAAAGGTTTCGTTCGACCTAGCACATCACCATGAGGTGCTCTTGTTTTATTTGTTAAAAAGAAAGATGGTTCTATGAGAATTTGCATTGATTATAGAGCCTTGAATAACATCACTGTTAAGAAAAAATATCCTTTGCCTCAAATCGATGATTTTTTTGATCAACTCCAGGGACCTCAGTATTTTTCAAAGATTGACCTGAGATCGGGGTACCATCAGTTGAAGGTAAAGGAAGCAGATGTTCCGAAGACTGCGTTTCGTACAAGATATGGCCATTATGAATTTGTAGTAATGCCTTTTGGGCTAACCAATGCACCTTCTATATTGATGGACTTAATGAATATAATTTTACATGAGTTCTTGGACACTACTACAACCTTCCCCTTTATCAGCGCTAAAAACCAACATTAACACCGCTAGAAAAGCGCTGTTAATTCCGGCGTAGATAATGGGGGGTCCCCTTTATCAGTGCGTGGTGGAGCGCTGATAAAGGTCAACTATATCAGCGCTTCTCGGAGTGCTGATACAGGGTCCCTTTATCAGGGCTCCTCTAGCACTGTTAAAGGTGTCCTTTATCAGCGCTAAAAAAGCACTGATAAAGGCCCCAGCGCCTGCACCTAAAAAACAGTACCTGCACACCTGCACACCAGAATACTTGCACAAAGTAGCACATGCACACCTGCACACCATAGCACCCGCACCCAATATTTTGACTGAAAACGGTATATACATTTACTTAACATCGTGAATACAAAAAAAAGCATTGTTATATACATTTCAAACATTGTTTTACATGGTTAAATTTACAATTATTCAACAATAGTTATAAACATTCATGTTTCATCCTTTGATATCCGTGATCCGCTCTCGATGGTATTTTTTGCCGAACAAAGCATCTGAACTCAAGGAAAAAAATTCACCTATATAAGAAAACAAATATTATGTTAGTAATGCAATAATGAAAGAAATTAAAACAGTAATATGAAAGAATACATTAATATGGAAATGTGAAACTAAAATATTAAATTTTAAACTCAAAAGTTTTCATTTTCATAACAATGAAAGGGAATAATGTAAAATCAATATGTTTTTGATTGATTTATCTCATTTAATAAATACTGATTCTTTATCTAATGAAAATATTTACCGGTCACACCGTGCATCGGATTGAGATATGGTTGATTCGTACATGTCACAAATGATTTTTGGATCGTTTTCCTAAAGTATGAAAACAATCCGAATGTGTTTGCTCGGTTTGGCGTATGTCATTGGTGTTGTTTTCCAAAGTTTATGTAATTTTCAAACTGATATCAGACAATTTTAGCCATACCGGTCACACCGTTCGTCAGATTGAGGTGTGGTCAATTCTTACATGTCACAAATCACTCGTGGATCGTTGTCCTAAAGTATCAAAACAATCCGAAGGCGTTTTCTCGGTTTGGCGTATGTCATTGGTGTTGTTTTCCAAAATTTATGTCATTTTCAAACTGATATCGGACAATTTTAGCCATACCGGTCACATCGTGTGTCAGATTGAGGTGCGGTCGATTCGTACACGTCACAAATGACTCGTGGATCATTTTCCTAAAGTATCAAAACAATCCGAACGCGTTTTCTCAGTTTGGAGTATGTCATTGGTGTTGTTTTCCAATGTTTATGTCATTTTCAAACTGATATTAGACAATTTTAGACATACCGGTCACACCGTGCGTCAGATTGAGGTGCGGTCGATTCGTACATGTCAAAAATGACTCGTGGATCGTTGTCCTAAAGTATCAAAACAATCTGAATGTGTTTGCTCGGTTTGCCGTATGTCATTGGTGTTGTTTTCCAAAGTTTATGTCATTTTCAAACTGATATCAGACAATTTTATCCATACCGGTCACACCGTGCGTCGGATTGAGGTGAGGTTGATTCGTACACGTCACAAATGACTAGTGGATCGTTTTCCTAAAGTATCAAAACAATCCGAACGTGTTTTCTCGGTTTGGCGTATGTCATTGGTGTTGTTTTCCAAAGTTTATCTCAATTTGAAACTTATATCAGACACTTTTATCCATACCGGTCACACCGTGCGTTGGATTGAGGTGCGGTCGATTCTTACATGTCACAAATGACTCGTGGATCATTTTCCTACAGTATCAAAACAATCCGAAGGCGTTTGCTCGGTTTGGCGTATGTCATTGGTGTTGTTTTCCAAAGTTTATGTCATTTTCAAACTGATATCAGACAATTTTAGCCATACCGGTCACACCGTGCGTCGGATTGAGGTGCGGTCGATTCGTACACGTCACAAATGACTCTTGGATCGTTTTCCTAAAGTATGAAAACAATCTGAACGCGTTTTCTCAGTTTGGCGTATGTCATTGGTGTTGTTTTCCAAAGTTTATCTCAATTTGAAACTGATATCAGACACTTTTAGCCATACCGGTCACATCGTGCGTCGGATTGAGGTGTGGTCAATTCGTACACATCAAAAAGGACTCTTGTATCGTTTTCATAAATTATCAAAACAATCCTAAGGCGTTTTCTCGGTTTGGCGTATGTCATTGGTGTTGTTTTCCAAAGTTTATGTCATTTTCAAACTGATATCAGACAATTTTAGCCATACCAGTCACACGATGCGTCGGATTGAGGTGTGGTCGATTTGTACATGTCAAAAATGACTCTTGGATCATTTTCCTAAAGTATCAAAACAATCCAAATGCTTTTTCTCGGTTTGACGTATGTCATTGGTGTTGTTTTCCAAAGTTTATGTCATTTTCAAACTTATATCTGACAATTTTATCCATACCGGTCACAACGTGCGTCGGATTGAGGTGCGGTCGATTCGTACACGTCACAAATGACTCGTGGATCGTTTTCCTAAAGTATCAAAACAATCCGAAGGCATTTTCTCGGTTTTCCGTATGTCATTGGTGTTGTTTTCCAAAGTTTATGTCATTTTCAAACTGATATCAGACAATTTTAGCCATACCGGTCACACCGTGCGTCGAATTGAGGTGCGGTCGATTCATACACGTCACAAATGACTCGTGTATCATTTCCCTAAAGTATCAAAACAATCCGAATGTGTTTGCTCGGTTTTGCGTATGTCATTGTTGTTGTTTTCCAAAGTTTATCTCAATTTGAAACTGATATCAGACACTTTTAGCCATACTGGTCACACCGTGCGTCGGATTGAGGTGAGGTCAATTCTTACACGTCAAAAATGACTCATGGATCGTTTTCCTAAAGTATCAAAACAATCCGAAGACGTTTTCTCAGTTTGGCGTATGTCATTGGTGTTGTTTTCCAAAGTTTATGTCATTTTCAAACTGATATCAGACACCTTTAGCCATACCGGTCACACCGTGCGTCGGATTGAGGTGCAGTCAATTCGTACACATCAAAAATAACTCGTGGATCGTTTTCCTAAAGTATCAAAACAATCCGAAGGCGTTTTCTTGGTTTGGCGTATGTCATTGGTGTTGTTTTCCAAAGTTTATGTCATTTTCAAACTGATATCAGACACTTTTAGCCATACCGGTCACACCATGTGTCGGATTGAGGTTCGGTTGATTTTTACAAATCACAAATGACTCTTGGATTGTTTTCCTAAAGTATCAAAACAATCCAAAGGCGTTTTCTTGGTTTTCCATGTGTCATTGGTATTGTTTTCCAAAGTATATGTCATTTTCAAACTGATATCAGACAATTTTAGCCATACCGGTCACATTGTGCGTCGTATTGAGGTGCGGTCAATTCGTACACGTCAAAAATGACTCGTGGATCGTTTTCCTAAAGTATCAAAACAATCCAAAGGTGTTTGCTTGGTTTGGAGTATGTCATTGGTGTTGTTTTCCAAAGTTTATGTCATTTTCAAACTGATATCAGACACTTTTAGCCATATCGGTCACACCGTGTGTCAGATTGAGGTGCGGTCAATTCTTACATGTCCCAAATGACTAGTGTATAGTTTTCCAAAAGTATCAAAACAATACGAACGCGTTTGCTCAGTTTGGCGTATGTCATTGGTGTTGTTTTCCAAAGTTTATCTCAATTTGAAACTGATATCAGACACTTTTAGCCATACCAGTCACACCGTGAGTCGGATTGAGGTGCGGTCGATTTGTACACGTCACAAATGACTCTTGGATCGTTTTCCTAAAGTATCAAAACAATCCGAATGCGTTTTCTTGGTTTGGCGTATTTCATTGGTGTTGTTTTCCAAAGTTTATGTCATTTTCAAACTGATATCAGACAATTTTAGCCATACTAGTCACACCGTGCGTCGGATTGAGGTGTCATCAATTCGTACACGTCACAGATGACTCAAGTATTGTTTTCCTAAAGTATCAAAACAATCCGAACACATTTTCTCAGTTTGGAGTATGTCATTGGTGTTGTTTTCCAAAGTTTATCTCAATTTGAAACTGATATCAGACACTTCATCCATACCGGTCACACCGTGCATCAGATTGAGGTGAGGTTGATTCGTACACGTCAAAAATGACTCGTGGATCGTTGTCCTAAAGTATCAAAACAATCCGAAGGCGTTTGCTCAGTTTGGCGTATGTCATTGGTGTTGTTTTCCAAAGTTTATGTCATTTTCAAACTGATATCGGACAATTTTAGCCATACCGGTCACACCGTGCGTCGGATTGAGGTGCAGTTGATTCGTACACGTCAAAAATGACTCATGAATCGTTTTCCTAAATTATCAAAACAATCCGAAGGTGTTTGCTCAGTTTTGAGTATGTCATTGGTGTTGTTTTCCAAAGTTTATGTCATTTTCAAACTAATATCAGACAATTTTAGCCATACCGGTCACACCGTGCGTCGGATTGAGGTACAGTCAATTCGTACACGTCACAAATGACTCGTAGATCGTTTTCCTAAAGTATAAAAACAATCTGAAGGCGTTTTCTCAGTTTGGCGTATGTCATTGGTGTTGTTTTCCAAAGTTTATGTCATTTTCAAACTGATATCAGACAATTTTATCCATACCGATCACACCGTGCGTCGGATTGAAGTGAGGTCAATTATTACACGTCACAAATGACTCTTGGATCATTGTCCTAAAGTATCAAAACAATCCGAAGTCATTTTCTCGGTTTGCCGTGTGTCATTGGTGTTGTTTTCCAAAGTTTGTGTCATTTTCAAACTAAGTAGTAAGAATTCACTAATCTAAGGATATGAAACATAAGAAAGGGAGATCATAGATGCTCAATAAGTGTAAAGGGAGATATTAATGACCATATAAAGATAACATAAGTATTAGGAATTCACCTTCATTTTTTCTATTTGTTTACATTCTTCGATCAGGCACGCTGCCCATTCGTTTCTAAAGACATTTATATCATCTTCTGAATAAGAGTTTTTGCGACAGTCATAGTAGTACTGAAAAAATATAAATACACAAAGGATTAATAGTTATTTTAAATAAAGTAGTAATTATTTTCAAAAATACCTCTTTTGGGATGCTAGTTTGTCCATGAAATACGATCTCTTTCATAAATTTACAAACATAATAACCGCAGTCCTTGTCATTTGTTTGTTTCGGACACTGCAGACACATCGAGAAAAATATGTAATTTGTTTTGATATGTATTTGGATAGTGAAATATAATTATATATACCCAGATACTTCTCCATTTGTAGATCTTGTGGGCATTGTCGTCCTTACGCCCTGGATTCATTCTAGCCTTTAGACGATATTCATACACCGCCCTATCATAACAAAATCCTCATTAAAAGATAATATAAATTATATAACTAGATATTTAGTTCTAAAATTTTGGATCTAGTGTATTAAAAATTGACAATTGCCATCATGTGTGGTCGGTTAGTTGGATATCCATGCAGTGAATCCAGAAAATAAATCTTTGGAGTATCCAAATTGACTGCAATGAGCATCCAATGTTTCCTAAAAATAAAAAAAGAAATAAGTACTGATAGAAATGAAAATATAATTGATATGATTAAAATGTAGAGTTTTACCCTTGCATCATTGGTATTAAAAAGAGCCTGTCAGTCGTAATTCTTCTTTGAAACGTTCTGAGCAGATTTGACATCAATTCAGCCTGAAAATTAGACTCTATTTCTGTTCATTGTGTAGAAATGGTGTGAGGACTAACGAGTCCAAATTTGTATTCATGGGAAAATCCCTTCAATTGTTTTTCATATATACGCCTGTGAAAAATATGAGATGTATTTATCCATAATTATCAAAGTATATCAACTTCTGTAAAATCAAATCATGAAAACATACCTCATGTATACATTTATAACTGAGGCGCCTAGCCAGTCATATGTGATGATCTCAGAAACAGCGTCTGCACTAAGGAAATCCATTGTTTCCTCTCCGTATATATCTTTTTCACAAACAATTGTATGATTCTTTCCGTCTTTCATTTTCTTATCCACATGAGCTTGCAATGATATTAAATGTGGATATAGAACGGGCGGGGTGAACACGCTCTCAGTAGATTGTTTTGATCGGTTGGTTGATCCAATCTTGGAGCCTCTCTTTCGTTTTAGCTTCTCCATTTTATCCTTCGGTAATAACATTCATCGGTTCAGCCATTTTCTAATTTAATGTTAAAGGTTCTGCTTGAAAAATGAACTGGAAATGAATACCTCCTGCTCGACGTGTTTTTTTACAAGATTCGATGGCCATGAAAAGAATGTTCCAATAGGTTTTTCCACCATATGAATGTCGTCATCGTCATTTGGCACGGGTAGCTTGGCGCTCGGCTCATGAGCTACGTTAATCGACACTTTGACATGATCGGTTGGAAGTGGTCTGGAGTGTAGCGTGTCATTCTGCATATTGAACACCGTAGCCCTCGCTACAAGGCGATGGGTGGGAGTTGACAGATATAAATCACAGTCATTTTCACCCTGCAGAATATCATTAAATGAAAGGTATCAGTGTCTATGTGATTCACATCTCACAAAAACGAATATTATAACATTGATTACCACGGTTAAGTCAGGTCTTTGAGGGGAATGGCTCGCCTCAAAGTTGGTGAGGGGTGGATCTTCTTGCGGGGGTTGTTCTTGAGTTGTTTGTTCTCTTCGCCTCTCCTCCATCAAACTCTTTAGCATCTCTCCCTAAGTTTGGATTAGTTCTTAAAGGTTAGCTACTCTATCTCTAATTACATGGAATTCTTTAGTTTGTTCATCCTCTTGTTTTTTTTTCTTAAAATATGTCTTGGGTGACACCCCAAAACCCACACCTCTGACGCGGCCATACTTTTCTGGCTGTTTCAAGGCCGTTGAAAGTATGTATGCATCTGGTGCAGGTGTTTATGTTTCCTTTGACTATGTCAAATAGAAAATATGAAAAAATAAGTAAGCATCATTATATAATAGTGATTTAAAGCAAAACAAGTTTATATTATGTCATACTTACACATGTTTCCCACACTTTTTGTGTGTTTTCATCTATCAGTTTCCCCTCTTTATTAACACGATCTTCCTTCCATAGAACATGGTGTGGAATGGAAGTGACTTGAGATTTTGCTTCATCAATCTTCTTATAAACAGAGAAACATGGTTACAGTGTTATTTTATGTCACATAAAATTATTACAGTACTTTTAAAATACATACCAATTGTTTTTCAATTGAAGCGTACCCCAACCTTGCTTTACGGTAGGGGTACGCTGGTTTTGTTTCCCGTTCTTTATTTTCAGCACTCAGTTGCTATTTCATAAATAAAAACCTATCAATCAATGTGATGAATACAAGAAACGTTACACAACATGTAACCAAACACAATGTACCTGAAAATTCTTTTCCGCACGACGGTTGCAAAACGCATCCCACGTTCCTTGCGATATCAAGTGTTCATAAAGAGGAGGCGGGTGCGGCTTGATTTTCCCTTCGGCATCTTTCAGATGATTTTTCGTTAAAATGGTTCGAAAGCCTCTATGAATCCCTCCTGCCAGTCTGAAAACATATTCTTTGTGCGAAACATCTACTATAAATGCACTCTGCAAGAGATGATGAAGGGTTAGTAAATATTTCAATATTTTATTTTATTTTAATAAATTAAATAGATGATATCATAATGTTACCGTAATCTCTTCCCACATTAATGTTTTCAACCCGCTGACAACATGGTTCCACGACTCTACGTCAATCGGCACGCGTTGTCGAGTGACGATTCCAATGTAGCTACTAAACATGGCTTTATTGGGGTTTACATGCTAGCCTAGCTTATTCCATCCCACCTCATATTTGATGCCTTTTGATTTTGCCTTAAGGATTTTTGCTAAAATTGTCAAACTACAGCGCACCTGTTTTTTTTTTGTGTCGCTGGGGTTTCATCACCTACCATTTCCTCAGTTTCTGCATCATCATTATGTTTCTCCGAAGTGCTAGCTTCGGCACTGACACCAGCTGCAACAGGTTGAGAGACCTATTGTATGTCAGCAGTGGGACCAGCTGCAACAGGTTGAGAGACCTATTGTCTCTCAGCAGTGGGACCAGCTGCAACAGGTTGAGAGACATGTTGTACGTCAGCAGTGGGACCAGCTGCAACAGGTTGAGAGAACTGTTGTCTCTCAGTAATGGGACCAGCTGCAACAGGTTGAGAGATGTGTTGTGTCTCGAGATTGGGTGCATCAGCAGGTGAAGAAGTCATTATCTGCAGAACTGGTTTAAAATTTAAGTTAGATCACATAAAAGCAGCAGCGAACAGATAATAACATAATGTTACACAATCTATATTACAATAAAAATCAATAACCTGATTATTGAACTCCCTTTTTTTTTAAAGGATGCAGGGATTTGACCCCTCTATCAACTATCCATATCCCTTCATTGTGGTCTCCTCTGACATACAAAACGTCGTCTACATTGGGACCACTGTGAAATGATTGCGAAATCCCAATGAAAGGATCATCTTCCGTTGAATTTTCATCTGACCCTTCAGCTGTTTTGGTCGATAACAGAACAATTCACCAGTTTCGGTTTGCGGGATCGGGAACATCAAATACTTGCACTGCCTGTGATGCCATTATAAATGGTTCGTCTTTCTCCCCTTCCTTACTGAAATAAACTTTCACAAATCCCAAATCATGTATTTTAACAGCACTCCTGTTATCAACCCACTTGCATTGAAATATCGTAACATGAAATTCCGTATAATCCAACTCCAATATTTGTTTGATGATGCCAAAGTATGACATATTCACACAAATTGGATTTCTGTCCTTAGCACCGGAAACATGAATCGCTTCATCCACAAGTGTAACCCCCCTATTCTGCATGGTACTGTCTTCATCATGTTCATTAGTATAAAATGTATAACCATTAACTACATAAGCATTGTAAGATAATGCATACACACTTGGTCCTCCGGCTAGCCATCAAAGTCGTTCCGAAATAGACTTTGGATTTTCATCTGACTTATTAAAAATATGATCTCGAAACCATCCTATAAACTGTCGATTATGTGTATCTGATATCTATTTTTTATCCCTTGATGGATTCAATTTCCTAATAATTTCTTTGTGTATTTCAACATATGGGTCAACGCCCAAACTATTATGCAAAACATAAAGGTGGGCCGGCTCCCGATCTGTAATATTGATTATGAAAACCTTTCTTCCAGAAATTCCTTCACCCTCTAACCGCCCAGTGTGACGAGATTTCGGTAAGCCAATGTTTTCCACACCAGACAAGTATTCGGTACAGAATTCAACGGCTTCCTCAATAATATATCGCTCTACAATACAACCCTCTGGCCGACTTCGATTTTTGACATACCCTTTCAAAATCTTCATATACCGTTCAATGGGGTACATCCATCTGTAATGTACAGGACCACATAGTCGAATCTCTCTCACCAAGTGGACCATAAAATGAACCATCATATCAAAAAATGAAGGCGGGAAGAACATTTCTAATTCACATAATATGACGGCAATTTCTTTTTCCATAGCTGGAAATTTCTCCGGGTCTATAACTTTGCTGCATATAGATTTGAAGAAGAAACACAGTTTCGTTAATGTATGGCGGACATTCTTGGGAAAAATGTAACGTAAAGCAATTGGAATGAGATTTTTCATCAAAACATGACAGCCATGTGATTTCATACCTTTTAACTTCAAGTTTCTCATTGACACAAGGTTACTGATATTTGACGAATACCCCTCTGGAACCTTTATGTCATTCAAGAAGTTGCAAAACTAATATCTCTCCTGTCTGGAAAGAGTGTAAGCAGCAGGAGGAAGAAATGTTCGTTTTTCACCCTTTACTGGTGCCAACTCTTCTCGTATTCCCATCTCAACCATGTCCAATCTAGCCTTAATTCCATCTTTTGTTTTTCCATATGTATTTAGCAACGTGCCGATAACACTGTCAAATACATTTTTTCTACATGCATAACATCAATAAAATGTCTTACATACAGACAATTCCAGTATTGTAATTCAAAAAAAATTGATCTCTTTTTCCAACCGATTTTCGTAAGGTTTTTCGAAGCCGGTTTACCAAAAGTAGTGTCCAAATTTTTAACTTTCTCAAACAATTGATCGCCTGTTAGTGGAGACGGTGTTGTACGTTCTTCTGAACTTTCATCGAATGATGTCTTCCAAGAATGTTACTTATGTCGTCGCGGTAGAAATCTGCGATGTCCTAGAAACATGGTTTTCGATGAATGTTTCAACCTAATTGATTGTGTACATTCTTCGCAAACGGGACAGCCTTGAGTTCCTTTAATGCTATATCCTGACAAATTTCCATAAGCTGGGAAGTCATTTATCGTCCCATACAACATGACTCTCAAAGTGAAATCTTATTTTCTGTAAGCATCATACAATGTAACACCTGAATCCCACAATAATTTCAAATCTTCGATCAATGGAGCTAAATAAACATCAATATCATTACCCGGTTGTTTTGGTCCTGATATAAGCATAGATAACATGATGTATTTTTGTTTCTTGCATAACCATGGTGGTAAGTTATAATTTATCAACATAACCGGCCATGTAATGTGACTGCTGCTTTGAAAACCAAAAGGATTCACTCCATCTGTAGATAACGCAAGACGAAGGTTTCTCGACTCATTTCCAAATTCAGGATACTCATGATCGATTCTCTTCCACTGAGGAGAGTCTGTCGGGTGACGTAGTATCCCATCTTTAATTCTTGTATCTACATGCCATGTTAATTGTTATGCAGTCTCCTCAATTCCATATAGGCGTCTAAACCTTGGAATGATTGGAAAGTACCATACAACTTTAGTAGGACTAGATTCATCTTTCTTGTATCGAGAACAACCACACTTTGGTCATTCTTTAAGTGATTTTTGGTCCTTGTGAAACAGTATACAGTCATTCGGGCAGGCGTGTATTCTTTGAGAGATCATACCCATAGAGCGTAGCATTCGTTTGGCATCGTATGTTCGGCTCGGGAGCTCATTGTCTTCTGGGAGCATGTCATTCAAGAGGGCAAGTAGTTTCGTAAAACTGTCGTCACTCCACCCATTATCTTCTTTCAAATTATACAGCTTCAGTATGGCTGACAATGCTATATATTTAGTGCAACCAGCATACAATGGCGTCTTTGCACAACTTTTTAACTTCTCAAACAATTTTGGGCAATCACGAAGTTCATCTTCGAAGGTCCTTTTCATTTTCTCAGTACGTTCTTCATCATCATTCACATCTGTAATCACATCCTCCATACGGTCACCTTCATTGTTCATGTTTGTAATCATATCAGATGATCCATAAAACACAGTGTCACCCCAGTCACTACCTACATTCGTTGTTTCCCCGTGTTTATTCCAACATGTGTACTTTGATCTATTTCGTGACAGATCAAGTGTTCTTCCAACTCATCTGGACTAATTTGTTTTGAATAACAACAGCGTAAACACGGACAAAGGATTTGTGAAGAGTCACATGCATGATCTATTGCAAACTTGATAAATTCTTTCACGCATTCTTCATACTCTTTTGTCAACCGATTGGCATTCATCCATTCTTTATTTATATTCATCCTATTTAAAATCCATAGGATAAGTATATAGGTTAAAGGAGAAGGAATATGAGTATAATTTAGATAAAAAACAAGATACTTCAAGGAAATAAAGGAATAAATAAATACCAAAATAAAAAATATATTGGGAACCACTACAATCCCCAAGCCTCACATCATCTAGATCTCTAAAACCCATCAAAGTTACTCTAACTCGATCTGGAAACACTGGGACCCAATTCTACCTGACCTTCAATACATGAGGATTTCTTGGGTACTCAGTAGGGAACCACCAATGTGGTTTCATAAATTCTAATTTTTAGTTATATGTGCATGTTTCATGCTCTGAATAAATAAATAATATCTAATAAATAAATCATCATTGATCCTCAGGTTTGTAGCCTCGATCATCCATACCAACTTTGGCTAGTGCCAAAGTGTATTTGAGAACATTGTGATGACTATACCAACCATAACAATAATCATGAGGTCTTTCACCCTAGTATACATTGATAATTACCATAGATATAAGCTCACCCTGGTGAATATGATAATAACCTGGAAAACCTCCATCCCATTATCACAACTTGAGTAGTATCCATACTAGTATAAAATTGTTCCCAACAACTTAACCCCATTAGTGCATGACACTTAACCAAACAGGCCAAATACACAATAAGTACTGAAATCTCTCACCTATCCACTTTTCATAACAAATATAATCACTACTCAAAATCAATGGCATCCCGATTAGTAGTATCATAGACCTCACTACTATTTAATTTTTTCCATTTCAATAAAATACCACCTCAAGGTCATTTTTTTAATAAAAGTGGTGACATGAATTGGTCACCTAATTCATGCCCCAAAGGACTCAATTAAAAAAAGAGTATAAGTACAAACACAAGGTGAAAAGAACTTACACCAGTAGGGATTGAGAGAAGTATAAACCAAAAACACCAAGGAAAATCTGGAAAAATATCTAGAAGCAATGAATGATCCAAACAACCTATTATCAACTATTCCATGATCTCCAAAAGGGGTTTTACTATCCATGGGTACAGCACTAATCCATCTGGCTCGAAGGGAATCCAATGCCTTCATAAATTTTCTTCTCTATCAACTTGATTTATGTTATTCATGTTGTTATATAGTTGTTATTTTAAAATGAAGGGCTGAAATGAAACCTGAGAAAGACCTTAATACATTAAAACCAATGTTTAGAAAGGAAACCCATTAAAGGTTTGGATCAATAAGCTGTTAAAAATGAAGACCATCATTTCAACTTCACCATCCAACAAAAGCACATGATGTAGTGAAACACTCATCGCATGAGATCATCATATTATTTATCAGTGTCTTACATGGTATAGCCTCATAATATTTACATGGTAATATTCCATACTATAAATAGTCTCAAGAGATGGCTCATGTCCCATTTCAATATATAGGTTTGTTCTGGGTCAGTCTACACATCCAGCCTATCAACAACCTTACAAAGTTATACCCACCCATGTAGTTACATCCCCAAGGGGGATGTTCACACACTTTAGGTTCAATTCAATAAGTCCAAGGGCTCTGATGTATCACTAGTTCCATGTGTGGCCTATGGGAACAAATACATAAAAGTCACAGAATGTATTCCAAGAGGTCTCCGGGTTCCCCCTAACAAGGTCCTCTAAGTCACACTCACTCTAATAACACCCATTATGGAATTTATAAATCCATAAAGAAATTACCAGGACCACATACCTATTTTATATGTTTCTACTATTTTAATTCCAAGTTGAAAACTTTTCCTAGGCTTGCTAAACCTCGTCCATTTGTCTACCCCAAGTTCAACTCATCAATATAGCTCCTTCCTCTCTCCAAAAAACCAAAATTATTAAATTATAAAATTTATAATTAATTATCCAAATCAATTTAAACTTGTTATATTCACTAGAAACTCATCTTGTGGACTTTTCATGTTAGAACCAAGACTAAAAATCCATATAAGATCTGATGTGGGATCTTAGTGCCATATTAGGATAAATACCCAACCATCAGAACCAAATCCATAGACAAAATTATATAATTTGATCCAATATCCATGAAAACTACAAAAAGAAAAACAAATCCTTCATAATGATTGGTGACTTGCAGATACCATCATGATGCCTCTTATGCATGAGGTAGGAAAACACCCCCATCAAATCAATATGATACCACCGTGCTCTAGTTGAATCACCCATAAAACCTAATCTAGATAAATCAAAAATCAATAGAAACTATATATAAAGAATAAAATGGTAAGGAAGATGGTGAAATCAATTATAATTGTTGAATAAATCCACTAAAAACTCCCCAAGGATAGGGGAATCAAAGAGGAATAAGGGGGTCGGTCCATTGGGCATTGTATAAGAGGGAGGATGAGAAATGGGGGCTTCCCCTGTTGGAATTTTAGAGGGAAAAAGATAAAAATATAATTTTAATGTTCTACACAATTTTCCAAACCATATATTAATAATGTGGTGGCACTGTACAAGAAAACCCCTTCAAATATTTGGTCAACATAGTTTACCAAACTATGCATTAATTATGTAAATTGAAACTACCTCAGTCTACAAAATTTCACATGTTTTGTATGAATTCATGAAAAAATGGTATGTTAATCCCTAACTAAAATCAACCTCACATGGTTTCCACTAAGATATCCCATGGTTAACCTTCACTAACCATGAAATTCAACTATGTGATTTAGAAAGAGGACTGAAAAACTCCTCATGCTCAAGGTTCTGCATTGTTTCTCAAAAAATATGAACACAAAACCATTTTTCATTTGAAAAATCTCCAAAAAAACATCATATAAAACTAAAATAAAGCTTTTGATACTCACCTGAGTACTTGAGGCACCTCTCAAACCATGGTGGAGGAGGAGGCAACAGAGTAGGCAGAGGAGGAGGAGGAGGAGGCGCCGGTGGAGGAGGAGGATGAGGCAGCGGACTAGGAGGAGGAGGAGGAAGCGCCGGTGGAGGAGGAGGAGGACGAGGCTGCAGTGGAGGAGAAGGAGGAGAAGGAGGAGGAGCAGAGGAGGAGGAGGAGGCGGCGGCCGGAGGAGGAGGAGACGGAGGAGGCGGAGGAGGAGGAGGAGGCGGCGGCAGCGGTGCAGAGGAGGGCATCCACGAGAGCTTGACCGGGTGCAGGGAGGAGGAAGAGGACCCGCGGGTTTTTAACAAATTCGTGTGAGCCTTTATCAGCGCTAGTAAAAAGCACCGATAAAGGATGTATTTATTAGTGATAAAATGAAAAGCGCTGATAAATACAACCTTTATCAGTGCTAACAAAAGCGCTAATAAAGGTCCACTTTATCTGTGCTGATAAAGTGGACCATTATCAGCGCTTTTGTTAGCACTGATAAAGGTCTGGCCCTTTATCAGCGCTTTTCCGTTAGCGCTGATAAAGGAAGGCGCATGCCTTGCCCAGTTTTATGGTAGTGGGATAAGTTTGTGGTTGTTTTCATTGATGATATTTTGGTGTTTTCTAAAAGTAAATAAGAGCATGAAATACATTTAAGGGTAATTTTGCAAACCTTGAAAGAAAAGAAATTGTATGGGAAATTCAGCAAGTGTGAGTTTCGGTTGCAAAAAATTTCTTTCCTTGGTCATATTGTTTCTAAAGATGGGATAACTGTTGATCCTGCAAAAAGAAAGTTTGTGGAGGAATGGCCAAGACCCACAAATTTAACTGAGATTCTTAGTTTCCTTGGTTTGGCAGGCTATTACCGAAGGTTTGTTAGAAATTTTTCACGGTTATCTAGTCCAATGACTAAGCTAACTCGGAAGGGTGTTAAGTTTATCTGGACAAAAGAATGTGATGATTGTTTTCAGGAACTGAAAAGAAGATTGGTGAATGCTCCAGTTTTGGTACTACCTTCCAGGAATGGTGAGTTTTTTATATACAGTGATGCTTCATTGAAAGGAAATGGTTGTTTCCTAATGCAGAATGATCAGGTAATTGCTTATGCTTCATGTTAGATGAAAACTCATGAGGTAAATTACCCTACACATGATTTGGAATTAGCTGTTGTTGTTTTCGCTTTAAAAATTTGGAGGCATCATTTGTATTGAGTAAAGTGTGAAATATATACCGATCACAAAAGTTTAAAGTATATATTCAATCAGAAAGAATTTAACATGAGACAGAGGATATGGCTCGCTTAATCAAGGATTATGATTGTACGATTCATTACCATCCGGGAAAAGAAAATAAAGTGGCCGATGCTTTGAGTCGAAAAAGTAATGCTTCATTAACCATGCTACATTTGGAACAAGATCCTTTGGTTTTTGATTTGATGAACTTTGGAATAGAAGTTTTTGGTGCAGGAAGTTCTTCTGTTTTGTGTCAGGTATCAGTGAGATCATCTCTATCAGATAGAATTAAGCAAGCACAGAAGCAAGACAGTGAGTTGCAGAAAAAGGTAGAGCTGGTTCAGAAGGGTAAGTTGCCTGAATTCAACATTGATAGTGATTGTGTTTTGAGATTTGGGAAGAGATTGTGTGTGCCTTGTGATTCACAGTTGAAGAGGGAGTTGTTATGTGAAGCTCATAGTTCTCTATTTTCAGTTCATCCTGGCAGTACTAAGATGTATAGAGATCTTCGGGAGTATTACTGGTGGGACAGAATGAAAAGAGATATTGTTGATTTTACTCTGAAGTGTTTGACTTGTGAGTAGGTTAAAGTAGAGCGGAAGTTACCAAAAGGGATGCTTCAGCCTTTACCAGTACCAGAGTGGAAATGGGAGAATATATCCATGGACTTTGTTGTGGGATTACCGAAGACATCTCGAGGTAATAATGCAATCTGGGTTATTATTGATCGCTTGACTAAATCTGCTCATTTCCATCCTATTCGATATACTTTTTTTCCCTAGATCAACTTTCCCGTTTTAATCTTAAAAAGATAGTCAGGTTACATGGAGTTACTCTCTCCATTGTATCTGACCGTGATCCGAGGTTCACTTCTAACTTCTGGAAAGGCCTTCAGAAGTCGTTGGGTACTGAATTAAATTTTAGTACAGCTTTTCATCCTCAATCAGATGGGCAGTCAGAACGAACAATTCAGACTCTGGAGGATATGCTACGTGCTTGTTCTATGGATTATCAGGGAAGTTGGGACCAACATCTTTCTTTGGTTGAGTTTTCATATAATAACAGTTTTCATTCCAGTATACAGATGGCACCATTTGAGGAGTTATATGGTAAACGGTGTCGAACTCCAGCTTTTTGGGATGAAGTTGGTGAAAGGAAGTTGATAGGACCAGAATTGGTAGAAGAGATGGAAAAAAATGTTCAGTTGATTCAAAAACACATGAGAACAGCTCAGAGTAGGCAGAAGAGTTATGCAGAGAACAGGAGGAAGGATCTATCTTTTGAGGTAGGTGATCATTTTTTTCTCAAAGTATCACCATGGAAAAGTGTGATGCGATTTGGTAAAAGAGTAAAGATATGTCCAAGGTTCATTGGACCATATGAAATTATGGAGAGAGTTGGATCAGTTTCTTACCGAGTGGATTTACCTCCAAGTTTATCTTAGGTACACAATGTTTTTCATGTTTCAATGTTGAGAATGTATATGCCAGATCCATCTCATGTTTTGAGTCCAAAGGTAGTTCAGTTGGAAGAAAATCTATCTTATGAGGAACAACCGGTTCAGATTCTTGACCACAGGGAGCAGGTGTTACGGAATAAGGTGATTCATCATGTAAAGGTTTTGTGGAAAAACCACGTGATTGAAGAGGCAACATGGGAATCTAAAAATGCAATGAGGGCTAAATACCCCCACTTATTCGATAAGTAAATAAATTGCGGGAACGCAATTTTCTAAAGGGGGGAAGTATGTAACATCCCAAGTAAGTAATGAATAATAGATATTTTTATCTATGTCTACTAATGAATTAGATCGTGTTTTAGAGCCTTAAAATGAGAATAAATACAATCTTAATCATGGAATACACTAATATTTTTAAAAGATTGTTTTACTGCCCTTTGATGGAAAACCATATTTTAAATCTATCTTTTGACAATTTTATAAGCTCTATTTGTAAAAATAAACTTATTCTTTATGTTTGGGAAATAAAAGTTTACTTTGTGTAAATTTTTGGTATTTTTTTGACAATGTTCATTTTTTAATGAATAGTGAAAAATACTGCATTTTACATCAAAACTGCTTTTTCATCTAATTCATTTATATGATTAGATTATATTTTGAATTGTTTTTAAAGTTCAATTAGAATATATTTTTACCATTTAATCCAATAGTGGTCGTTGGAATTAATTTCACTTTGAAATTGGACTTAAACTAGTGTCAATCTTTTGATACTTATTGTTTCATAAAAACACGCTATTTGCTCTGACAGCGGGAATTAGTTATTAAATTAATTAATGAAACTTATATGTTTTTAATTTTGTAAAAGAGACATAATTTTTTAATTCAGAATATCAAATATATCTTAGGGTGATGTTTTGGTATTTTTCTGAAAAACTTCAATTTTTGATGAATAGTGAAACCACTAAGTGGTACATAAAAAACTGATTTTTCGTTTAAATGAAATTTTACCACCTCTGTGTTTTGAATTTCAAAAAATCTGACATACATGGTTTTCATTAATAATTAAAATTTGGTTCAATGGGATTAAAATAATTTTTTGGTGAATAGTAACTTTTATGTTTTTAATCGCGATTAGAGGTAATTAGTGTAGTTTAAGATAAAAATAATGTTTTAATAAAATGAGATGAGCTTGACACATGTCATACCCTCATTTTATGTGTCATGGCCTACCAAGACAATCCATGGGTCAATATGGGGACCCCATGGAGCCACTTTGTTTGGGAAATGACATAAATAACTTTTTATTTAATGTAAAAGTAAAAATGACACAAACATGAGTTATTTTACTAAAACAATTTTTACATGGGGTTATACAAGTCAGATTTTTGATTATAAATAGTCATTTAAAATATAAAAAAAATTCCTACATCATAGTATTTTTTTTATAATTTTTAGACTTTAAATAAATTAAATTATTTATGACATCATGACGATGCAGCGATTACCTCATTAATAAAGGATTTAAATAAAATGAAATGATAATGAAAAATATATGACCTAAACATGTCCAAAACCTATTGGATGGGTGTATTTAGAAACCTTATCAACTTATCCTAGAAATATATCAATGTGGGACCTTTTAAATCCGAAACTCATTTTCAAATAAAGTAACATTTCTTTACTTTCAAAGAGTGCCCCTCCTCTCCTCTTATAAAAGGCCCCCACCTCTACCTCCTTACCCACACTTCCAAAGCCTTTGGCTCGGCCAACCCCTACCCATTTTGTCACTCCAAATCCCTATTTTACTCTTTGATGCCTCACTTTGGGCAGAAGTCTTCCCAAGGAATCCTTTGAGCTCAAACCAAAGGGAGTTACCCGATTTTAAGGTAATGTCTTCACTTGAGTCCTTTTGTTTTATTTTGCTTCTCCAACCCCCTAAACTCTTTTTATTAATTTCTTTTGTAACAAATCCAGTATCTTAAATATACTAGGATGTTTATATAAGAAGTATTAGATCTATACTTACACACACCTACATCTAATGGTTAAAGAACATACTGTTTCTGTGGATGGTGAATTTCTGCCTCCCGAAATGATGATTGTTCAACATTATTTTAACACCTTCAAAGGTGGCCATTAAGATGACACTATATTTATATATGATATATAATATGTTTATGTTTTCCTTAATATTATCGATTTTTCATTTTGGGCATACATTTATGGTTTCCATTATGGGTAAACGCGATATCTTCATTTAAGGAAGTGCGGACTACCGCCCCCTCAAAGTGATTTGATTCGTTAATACCATATGTGGGTCGTATAAAGGATGGAGTTATGATATTATACTGGAATTATTATATACCTTTATATAATTATTATTCCATTCTATAAAATACGAAATTGAAATGAAAGTAGCGTTCATGCGTACGTACGGCTTACCGTCTCCATGAACGGTGCATTTCATTTCTTACCTATAAATGATTATGTAATATTATAAATACATGTATATACTGAATATATATGATATATATGATATATAAATCATGATTATAACTCTGGATATAATGGATACATGAACAACTTGTAATTATAAAGAGCATATTTTGACTCAAGTACCAATGATCGTTAAAACAACCGTTATTAACTAAAATAATTACATAGTGTTCATGACATCGTAATAAGTGATATAAAAGGAATAATGAACTTGAAGAAGGTTCTTAAGCAAGTATAAATTAACTCAAGTTTATTATTCAGGAGATTAAAGAACGATCGAGTCAAGTCGGACCCGAGGTATGGGACTTCGTCTCAATCTCCTTTCATTGAGGCATATTTTATTTTATACACAACCTTCTTTTATACAGTGTATAAAACCCTTTGACTTTTATGTTTATCCAAAAGGAATATTTCTTTATACGAAGCATTTTACAAAATGACAAAAGGGAATGTTTTTGTCATACGTAAGAGGCGACAACAACTTCTCCACCGCCCTGACCATTATTTGAGTTTCGGCTTCCTCTACAAGCCATACCTTTTTTTAAAAGAAAAATAAATACCATGTTTTACTTTTCTTTTATTTTGGTATTTCAAATGGTTTTGATAATGTTTTTATTATATCACTGTGTTATTGATACCTTGTGATTGAAATATGGAAATGTTATATTTCCTTTATGTATGTTTTATGTGATACGATTATGTTATGGTTCCTGGGCATTGTTATGAAGACGGGTGGTTCCGTGATAAACTAAGTGCGGGTGAGCCCGATATAGCTCTCCAATGCATTGGGTAACGCGAAGGAGTGAAAAATTAAGGTTTCTCCGAATAGATTTAGGGAATATACTATGATGGGTATTCCAAACGTAACCAAGAGGGTTACTCCCTACGTAAGAATGTTACGAATGCCTCAAGTTACCTTTATGTCTTATGATTTCTATGATTTATTCATGATTTGAGGAGGTATGTTGAAGTTCTTATGTTTTATGGGTAAAGTATGATTTCATTCTTATGTATATAAAAACTTATGTTTCCTTTCCATATTTTTATAACCCATACTGAGCTTTTTATGCTCATCCCAAGTTTTTTTGAAATGTTTTTCACAGGTCAAGGGAAAGGTACATGATACGATGATAGTGTCAAGAAAGTGTCACGAAAGAATCCATGTTTTATTTTAAATATGTTTCTGTTGATGGGAAAAAATGAATACTATATTTATGTAACCACTTTGTTTAAATGTGGAATGTAATGCACGTTTTATGTTCTAATTCTCTAAAACTCTAAACCTGAAAAGATCCTCAATGTGTAATCTTGTAATAACTCAAGATTAAGTAAGGTTTAAGGTTGGGGCCTTATATGGACCTTCACTTCGGCCACCCAATCCCAATGACACATCATGGCTGAACCTCCTCTCGCAGGTTCCGACCACCACCAGACCCCACCCCACCCGAGCACCGCCTTCGGTTGGTCCACCTCTACACTATTGCAGTGTCCTGTACCCCTCGTGGCCTACTCCTGCCATTCGAGCTTCCTACTACCATGAGGGGAACCCCCTTCTAGATGGATAATTTCTACCACTAATGTGAGGTACACTTGTGTTGGGAGAGACGGGAAAGTGAAGAACACAGAAACAATAGAAAAATTGAATGCGTAGCATAAATTGAATCTTTCCCCCGAAATAGAAGCGGATGCGCAGCGACCCGAAATTAAATGTGTAGAAAAAAAAAGTTGACACCGGAAATTTTTACATGGAAAACCCAAAAGGGAAAACCATGGACCTAGTCCAGAAAGAGGGATCCACTAAAATCAATAGGTACACAGTAGAGACTCCTAAAAATGGATGGGATCTCAAAAGTAATACTCAAGAATAAAAGTGTGGATCAAAATACGGAGAGCAAGAAAGATAATCATCGAAGAGAGGTGATCACCAAATGGGATTTTCTCTCGGTGTTGTTGCTGATGGTGATGTTGAAATGCCTTGCCTCTACCTCCTTATATAGGAAAAGAATCAGTGCCAAATAATGTCATTGCATCAAAAGAGAGTCACTACATGAATTAATTCACATGGTCTTGGCCCGCATTAAAAACACCCCATTAAAAGAGAAGCTGTGTGGGCACCATTTGAGGAGGTGTTACCCAGTGCACTAACATGGAAGGTGCCCAACAAACTCCCCCTCCGACTCAAGTGGGGATCACCACCAACCCTGCAATCTATCAGCATGTCTCGAATTTTCCTCTGGGTAAACCATTTGTCAACATGTCTGACCCGTTGTCATTAGTGTGGATCTTCTCAAGCTCTAACTTTCTCAAATCAAGGACTTTGCGGATCCAATGATATCAAACATCGATATGTTTTAACTGCCATGAAAATTGGAATACTTTCCCAAATAAAAATCACTCTGGCTATCACAAAATAAAACATACCTATCCTGATTTAAATTGAGCTCTCGAATAAACGTTTTCATCCACAACAATTCTTTGCACGCCTCAGTAGCAGCAATAAACTCTGACTCTTTGGTAGATAAAGCAACACATCTCTGTAATCTAGACTTCCAAGATACAGCTCCCCCTGCAAAAGTGATCAAATAGCCTGAAGTAGACTTTCTTGAGTTGAAATCTCATGCCATATCTGAATCTATAAAGCCACAAAGCATGGGTTCCCCTTTTCCAAAACACAATCTCAGATCAGAAGTACCACGAAGATAACAAAAAATGTACTTCACTACTCTCCAATGCTCTCTACATGGATTTGATAGAAAACGGATGACCACACCAACTGCATGAGCTATATCAGGTCTAGTAAACACAATTGCATACATCTAACAACCAACGACACATGAAAAAGGTATGTGCTTCATATCCTCTCTCTCTTCATCAGTAGATAGTGAATGACCGATACTGTGCTTAAAATGTAAAGAAAGAGGAGTACTAACCACTTTCTCTCTATCCATAGAAAATCTCTAAAGAACCTTCTCAATGTATCTCTCCTAAGATAACCAAAAATTCTTGGCCTTCTTGTCACAAGAGATCATCATGCCAAGAATCTGTCACGCTAGCCCCAAGCCTTTCATCGCAAAAGACTGACAAAGATCCATTTTCGATCTGTTAATTCTAGAAGTATCATGGACAACAATGAGCGTATCATCAACATAAAGCAACAGTATAATAAAATCATCATTAGTAAATCTCTGAACAAAAACACAATGATCAGAAGATGTCTTTCTAAAACCCTGATGAGAAATAACAGATTCAAACTTCTTATACCACTGCCTCATAGCCTGCTTCAAACCATACAAACTCTTCTTCAACTTGCAGACCTGATTTTCTTTACCTGTTTCAACAAAACCCTTTGGTTTCTCCATATAAATCTTCTCCTCTAAATCTCCATGGAGGAAAGCTATCATCACATCCATCTGCTCAATCTGTAGATCTAAACTGGCAGCCAAACCAAGAACAACCCGAATGGGAGAAATTTTGACAAATGGTGATAAAATCTCATCAAAATCAATACCTTTCTTCTTATGGAAGAATTTGACAACTAACCTTGCCTTGTATCATGGAACAGAACTAGATTCTTCATTCTTAATCCAATAAATCCACTGATTTTTCAAATCTCTCTTCCCTGTCGGTAACTTCACCAGATCAAAAGTGTTGTTGTCATGCAATGATGTCATCTCATCATCCATTGACACAACCCATCTATCCTTCTATTCACTCTCCATTGCCTCATCAAAAGATTCAAGTTCTCCCCCTTCAGCGAGAAGCACATACTCATCAGGTGAATATCAAGTAGAAATGGTGTGATGCCGAGATGACTTTCAGAGTGGAACTGTGGGTTCATTAATAACCCCTGGAACTGGATCATCAGAAACCAAAGGTGCGTTGGAAACTTCAACTCCAATCTGTTCACCTTGAGCATCATTCTATACATCAAAATGATCATCAGAATCAACAATATGAGGTAAATGTGAATCAAAACCGGTCTCAAGACTGAAAAAACCATCAGAAGTTGGAGAAGCATCTTTTTCTCCTTTATCAATGTCTGCAATAGTCTGATCCTCCTTAAACACTGCATCAAGACATCTAACAAGTTTCTTCAAAACAGGATCATAGAACCTGTACCCAAACTCATCATGTCCATAGCCAATAAAAATACACTGGCGTGTCCTACCATCCAGCTTGGATCTCTCATCTCTAGGCACATGAACAAAAGCCTTGCAACCAAAAACACGCAAGTGATCGTACCTGGTCTCTTTTCCATACCAAAACTTGTCAGTAGTATATGTCTTCAAACAACAGTAGGTGAAAAATTGATAATATAAGAAGCAGTAAATAAAGCCTCACCCCAAAAATGTCCAGGCAACTTTGCTTCCAAAAGCAAACAACGAACTCTTTCCAGCAAAGTCATGTTCATCCTCTTAGCTAAACCATTCATTTGAGGTGTCTTGGGAGGCGTCTTCTGATGCCGAATAACTTTCTGCCTACAATACTGATCAAACGGACCACAATACTCTCCCCCATTTTTAGTCCGAATACATTTCAATTTCTTCCCCGATTCTCTCTCAGCAGAAACATGAAATTTCTTAAAAACACTGAGCACCTGACTTTTGGCTTTCAAAACAGAAACCTAGAGCTTTCATGAGTATTCTTCAATAAATGTAACAAAATAAAGACCCCCACTAAAGGTCTTCGATTTCAAAGGACTACAAATGTCAGAATGTACCAACTCAAGTACCTGTGACTTCCTCTGTGGAGGATGACTACTGAAACTCACTCTGCTCTATTTCCCATCCATGCAATGATCACATGTGTCCACTTTGAAACTCTTCAAATCTGGAAGAAGATTTATCTTGGCCAAACAACCAATACCTTTCTCACTGATGTGACTGAGCCTCTTATTCCACAACATGGATGAAACACTGCACTCAACAATGGAAGCAGTATCAAAAAAATAGAATCTCTATTCCAGTACAAACCTGATTGCTTCTTCCCTCAAGCTACAATCAAAGATCCCTTGGAAATCATCCATTGGAAATCACCAAAAGTGCTGATAAACCCTTCATCATCAAGAACACTGGTAAAGATAAGATTCAAACGAACCTCATGTGCATGTCGGACATTCTTCAAAATCATATTACTTCTTGTACTGGTCTTTAAACAAATAGTCTTGATGCCTAAAACATCAGTATGACCATCATTTCCCATCTTCAAAATCCCAAAATTACCTAGGATGTAAGATGTAAAGAACTCATTCTTCGATGTCACGTGAAAACAGGCACCACTGTCAACAACCCAGCAAGAATCATAAGAAGCTATGTTAATGGAGTCATAAACAAAAACAATATCACCCCTTGTAGCGGTGAAAACATGATCATCTCCATTTCCATTTTTCTTCTGTGGATTTTCCTTCAATTTGTAATCTCTTTTCAGTTGATGACAAAACTTTTTAACATTCCCCTTCTTACCACAATGATGACATTCAAAATCTCTCTGCTTCGTTCTGGATTTGCTTCTGCCTCTGCTCTTATCTTGACTTCTCTGCCCCAGTCTTGGCTTCTCCCCATATTCTCTGTGACCGATTGCTCGGAAGAATATTTCTCCTGAGTTAGACTCCTAGCCACTTCATTTAAAATAGAATACTTGAAAAAACTAAATGTCACAGCACCATTAGGATCAGAACTGGTTAGATTAACACGTAAATTTTCCCATGAATCGGGTAAAGTGTTAAGCAGCAAAAGAGCAAAAACCTTAGCATAAAAATTGATACCCATGCCAGAAAACTGATCAAAACATCCTTGATATTCACTTAAATAATCATAAATAGATGTACCTTCTATGTACCTCAAGTTCATCATTTTCTTGAGAAGAAAAAATTTATTGTTTACCATCTTTGAAGCGTAGGTCGTCTCAATATTCTCCCACAAAGTTCTGGCATGAGAGATGTTGACAATGTGGTTCATCACGTTGTCTTCAACCCATTGGTGAATGAAGTCGCAAACCATCTCATGCTCGAACGCCCATTCTTAATCTGACATCCTCTCTGGCTTCTAGGTACTAAACACTGGAAGATCCATTCGCTTGACAAAAAAGTAGATCCTTCATTTTAAGTCATCACATATGGTAGTTGGTACCATTCAGCAAAATCATCTGATTGTAATTGGCCTCCACAATAAATATGAAAAAAACCAAACACTTTGATACCAGATGATGGGAAAGACGGGAAAGCGATGAATGCGCAAATAATAGAAAAAGAGAACGTGCAATGGAAATTGAATCTTTCCCCCCAAATAGAAGTGGATGCGCAGCGACCCGAAATTAAATGTGCAGAAAAAAAAATTGACACAGAAAAGTTTTACGAGGAAAACATGAAAGGGAAAAACCACAGGACCTAGTCCAGAAAGAGGGATCTGCTAAAATCAAGACGTACACAGTAGAGACTCCAAAAAATGGAAGGTATCTCAAAATTAATACTCAAGAATAAAAGTGTGGATCAAAAGGCAGAGAGCAAGAAAGATGATCGTCGAAGAGAGGCAATCACGAAATCGGATTTTCTCTCGGTGTTGTTGATGCCGGTGATATTGAAATTCCTTGCCTTTGCCTTTTTATATAAGAAAATAATCAGCGTCAAATAATTTCACCACGTCAAAAGAGTGTCACTGCGTGAATTAATTCACATGGTCTTGGCCCGCATTAAAAACACCCCATTAAAAGAGAAACCATGTGGGCACCATTTGGGGAGGCGTTACCCAGTGCGCCAACCAGGAAGGCGCCCAATAGCTTGTAACAAATCATATTCCCCAAAAGTGGTATGGGTGGGTATTCCCAACCTCAAATGGGTTTGAATGTCCAGAATAGCCTTGAACAGTCTTTGTAGGGTCTGGAATGGGCCTACGTGAGTTCATCCTGACCAGTAGAATCCTTGTGTTGAGTTTCGAGGCTCGGGTTAAATTAATTAATTTAATTAATTAATTTAATTTCAAAATTAAATTTAATTAATTAAAATATTGATATATGGTATTAAAATATAATCTTTAATAACCAAAACTGAAATTAATTCAATTTTACTATTAAATTTTATTAATGAATTAATTTAATCTTTGTTATCAAAATTAAATTAAATTAATCTATTTATTTATTTTCTGGTATTAAAATTAAATTAATTAATAGACTAAATGTGAATTCAATAAATTATTTGAGTTTTTAATTAATTTAATTTATTTAATATCCCTTATACTTAAATTATTGCAATTTATTTTTTTTATCACACATTCATTATATTGCTGATAGGTCTTGAGCATTGACCTAACCAGTGTATGCCGGATTTATTTAATTAATTATTTTAATTTCATGCAATGACTATTGTTAATTAAGTATAATGGTAGGTGCATCCTCTTTTATTTTTAGTCAATTTGTATAAGGACATGTGTGTCCAAATTCATCTGATGTACATTCCACCCCTAGTCCCCCTCGCCTGTGTGTGAGTATTTTTTTCACAATTGGATGAAGATGATACACAATGTAGACCCCACCAATAATAAGTGGTACACCAGATGAGATGTGGACCCTACCAAGATAAATCGTTACTCCAGACAAGCAGAAGACTTACTAGATGGGGGAAAGTTGCATCACGAGTCAAGAGGTAAATCAAGTTTGATCCCCTAGGTTATTGTTGGTCTGTTAACTTTAAATGGATCAACCAATATTAGATTATAAATACCAGTCCAGTTGTTGATTTCCTTTATGAATTTGTTTATTATGATATGCATTTTATAATAGTGTAAAAATATATAAAATAATAAATAATAAAATGCATAAAAAAGCGATGAATGTTTTTTCTATTAATGTTCAGTTGTGAGTGTGACAACATAGATGTACAGGATTAATAGAAATGGATTAAATTCGATGAGATAAAAACAAAAAAAAATCTCAATGAAATATTAAGTCACAAACACCTTATGTCGTTTGAATTTGAACACAACTAGGTGTTCGAGGTGCTCGGTCAGCCATATCTGAGGGTGAATCTTACCACTGGGGATTTCTTATGAGAATGTTTGTTTGATGTAACTAAAATGGTAGCAAGGATTATCCATAGATAAGTTGATATCACTTTAAAGTCCAACATTGAGGGAATCAAGGTTATCATTTCCAATAAGCTGGGAATTCACTCAACTAATCAAGGAGCCGCAAGTTATTCTGGTTGGCCAGTGAAAACACTACCTTGAACTCTCTGAGTAGTGGAATAGACATAGCTTTTAGAATATGAGGGGAAGTTCAAGGATCCTTGATTCTAGAATACTCAAGTGATAGATTATTCTGATTCTAGTATACGGGGTTCCTAGAATTCGATAAAATACTTGGAAACCTTTAATGATTCAATTAGTCAATCAATAATGTCTAAACTGATAATCAAGATAAAGGTACTAATCTGTTAAAGTTTTTTGTAGAAAATGGAAAATAATACCACAAAAATATACTATAATATTATTGTAAAATGTAAATTTTAAACCAGCACAAATTTCTAAGTTTACTATAGGCCCTTGTGAAAATTACTATGATATCAAAAATTCAAGGTGTTGATGTCCCAAAACCTGTTGAAAACTACCTCAAGAAGTGAGGGTGTAAGATTAATTTTAAGAGACACATGTATGAAGCTTATTATGGTTATATCACAATTCCATCACTAACATCCAATGTTTGGTGTGGTTTCAACATCAGGATGTAGATGATTATACGTGTTTTATCATCTCTGAGAAGATTACGTGGAGAAAGTGAAGCTAAATATGAATAGGTGATTATTACAATGGATTTTTTGTAAATATAAAATATGGATCATGATCATTCAATAAATCCCACTCTTATACCTGAATACACTAGTTTTGTTTAAGGTTTCAAAACAAACATGATGGATTAAACACTTCATTGCATTTTAGGTAAGGTTCACCAAGTAAATAAGAATATTAAAGATAACTTAATAATTAATTCTTATGGAGAAAAAATTGAAAAGTGAGGCGAAAAGGCCAATGCCAAGTCTAATTCTGAATTCACATTCGCAACATCCTTCAATGAAGTTATCTCTATTAATAAAGAGGAAGTTATTCACTTCACATATCATGAAATAATATTTATGGAAGCTTCAATGAAACTAACTGAATTTAGGAAGCAAGTACCCATTTCTACTTTAGGTTTATTCATCAATATAAAATTTAATGTTTCAGTCATACTTCTTATGTATTAAATACAATATTCCTTTCATATATGTGTAATTTAATTCTGTAACCAATTACGAATAGAAAAATTACATGAAGTCACGTGTATTCTCTAAGCAGCTGAGAAGGGGTGATTCCTTAGTCATCGGTGAGAAACACATAACTTCTAACTACAAAGTTGATGATTTAAGTTGAAATATTATTCATTATAACCAAAAAAATTATCTCATATGTCCTTTGGACTAAAGGAGGGATTATTACAAGTTTAGGAATTGATGTTTTTTTGCTGTTTCATACTCAACTAATAGTTTAGTGATACTTGAATCATAATCCATATTTGAAGAATATAAAAATGTAATACGTTTACCCAGTTGTGGAAAGATAATTATTTTTCAAGTAAAACTAAAATTGTACATCAAGGATGTACCCAGAATTTTATTTAGACTCAGTAGATCTAAACACCATTGTCATAATAGACGTATTTAATTTAGACAAATAAACCTTTAGAAATAAAGGAATGCCACAATGATTTTGGAATTAGTTAAACAAGAGAGTGTGAACTATTCCAAAGGTAATATAGTGGTAAATATACTTAATATGGTTCCTTTAATTGTTTTAAGGAATGTTAAAGTGAAGTATATGCATGGTTAGAAGATATATGATGCTTCAAGATGATATGCCAAATAATATCCTGATTAAACATTCATCGATAATGAATAATATAGCATGGAGTAATTCCCAAATGAAAATTACCTTATCTGTATCATGACATTGATGCTAATAAGTAGGATCAATGATAATTCTTACATGTTAGCATTGATCAAAAAAATGTAGCATGGAGAAATTCCTAAATGAACATTTTATATATCATAGTCATGATATAAGTAGTATTAGTGTTTCCACTTGCAGAAACATTCATTATATTTCATGATGTGCTTTGGAAATAACAGCGGCATCCCATAACCACATGCCAAATGTAAGGACTAATGGATGGTATGGTAGTTTTATTGTGATTAAAATCCACTATGTCTTAAGAACATGTGTTTTAATGAAAATAGTTTGTTATGATATAAAAAACTACATCAAGCTAAACACATTGTGCATCTAAGTATTTATCCTAGTGGTTGCTTAGGATATTAAAAAAATCCATAAGATAGAAAAATTGTAGTAAAGTTATAGACTACAATTATATATAAGGGTGTACATCTCTACTTGAGATAGTGGGAGCAATATTTTCTTGGATTTAGTCAATGTCGTGGATGGAATAGTAGATGGAATAGGAATAAGTTCCACAAGTGCATGGGAAACAGGAATGTTCCCGAGACACATACTACATAGAAAGGTTAAAATCATAGAGATGGTTTTATTTTCACCACAGCCAGTGATACATTATTTACTGAGAATAATAATCCCTACAACTAAGTTGTATATGGAAATCAGCTAAGATTGATAAGGTCAATAAAAATTTAAAAATAGACTCCATGTATCAAAGTGAAAATGGGCTTATTATTTTGAATACTACAGTGGGTATTCAAATAATATTATACATGGATAGTATATGAAGAGTACCAATAAGGCTCGATTGGTAACACCAAGTCAGTATTCCTAAATCCATTATAATTTTGCTTATCATAGATAATATCTTTGATCATTTTATTGAGAAGAGTATGTCATGAGCCCTATTCATGGAAGGTGTCAATATGAAGTAACCTGAAAGGCATGGTCACTTCACAAACTTCCAATAAGTGTTTCAAGTTATTGAAATATATTTTATAATTAAATTAAGCAATGAGATATTTGAACATTCATTTGGAATGAATCGATTCCATGTTTCTACCAGAGGTCAGTGGGAATGCCATTCATTTCTAAGAAAATATATTTGGAAACAAATGGAAAACAGTTATTGGTCTTACAGTTTGTTAAGAACATGAGGAAAGTAATTATACAGTTATTGACTTAAAAAAGAAACCTAAATTATAGGGAATAGGATCTATTGAGGTAGATCTAATGGTTTCTCGGATATATTCAATCATTCATATAGTGACACGGTATTGAAAAATATAAGTTGGAATAATTAAAGAGAAGAATTGTTGCTAGTGTCACTGGAAAACATATCTCCAAGTATGCATGCATAGGAATAGGATGAGATTAAGTGTTAAGTTGAATTTCATATTCTACTGTGACATTTCAATAACATATTCTATGATATGTACAAGAAATAATATTTACAACATATACTTAATGGTAGGAAAATATCAGTTATATCCAGAAGAACTGCAAGTAGAGCAATCATAACTATCTAAGTGTACTTCATCAAGTAAAAAATATATGTATATGGTAGATGGAGAGGAAAGGATACTAGTTGTGAGAAGAAAAAAACTAGTTTTCCATGGATCAATGTGATCTGATATCAAAGTTATCATAAGTTGTTGAGTGATACAATCACATAAAATTCAGTGGAATCTATACCAAAAAAACTTGAGTACATTTTAGCTTCATAGGTAGCTAAGAAATAGTTATTACATGGAAATATTTGTTCCATTTATTAGAATATAACCTAGTAAGTAAATTTTTTTCATCATATTAATTATATTACAGGTACTAGCCAAGATGTCATGTTGTGATAGTGGAAAAAAGGGATATAATCAGGGTTTCCAACTCTTGATAAGTTTTACCCAATGAGGTGCGGTCACAAATAATAGAATAGCCATGTGGATGAAACATCAAATACCCAGAAGTTAAAGTTGTTACTCATCTGAAACGCGATATTTATCATGTGAGAGCTAACAGGGTTAATTAGCAAGTTGGATCTAATGTAAGTGGTAGTGTTGTAATAGTGGGTTCCCTAGACCCAACTTGAATAATACTTTTGATTGTAATATCGTGTATAATATTAGACATACATGATGTTTACCTACCATTATAGTGTAGATATTTCTCCATCCACTATTTAATGGTGATTTACGTAGATTAATTTTCATATTTAAAGGTTATAGAAAATAACATGCTATAATAATAACCTTGAAATACTAAGGAAATAATATTAAAAAAAAGGCATATGGTCTATAAACATCATACTAACTGGACACAGTTGATGTTTGACTATTAGGTGTTGGGGGATCATAAGCATTGAGACTTCTTCTCATGAAGTTCTCACTTGGTGATCTCTAGTAGTGAGATCATGAGGATACACCCTATAATCGGAACACCACATGTTTTAGGTGTCATTGGTGTTTCTTATCTACATACATTTGTATTGGTCTCCTGACCTGAGATAATTATCAATTTGTTCTATTTGATCATATACTTTGATGTAAGGCAAAAACCATGATAATGAAATCCTGGTGAGGAAGCTTGTGTTGGGTGCATCATTGGTGGTATGACATTAGTTGAATGGTCAAGAAAGGATTTTCTAATTTCGGGATGACGAAGTAATATATCTCGGGCCTTGATGATTAAGATGGTAGTACCATTATAAGTCCTTGGACAAGGCATTCAAGGGTAAATACATCTAGTTAGATGAAAAAAAATCAAGAAATTCGGGATAATAAAAGTGTTCATCCTTCTTTATGAGATATCTAATGATAGATATTATAGTACATTTTGCATGTTCGTAGGTTAGTTATCGTTGCTATGAATTTTATTTTTTCTTTAAGGGTCTTGATGGGTTACTAGACTCCACTCTTGGTCGGTGGATTCTATTCACTAATATCAACATATGGTCCTAGAGGGTCACACATAATAGTGTATTTGAGTATTCGCCATATTCAGTTGAATAGGTATATTAGACTTGGTGGGACCCACCATGCGGTCTGAGTGTTTTTGAACTTATCGATCACCGATAAATAAATAAAATCAATATTATTCACATAAGGTATAATTGGGCTGAATTTATTTATTAAAATTGCGTACAAGTTAAGAAAATATGAGGAATAATATTATTCGAATGAATATTATTTTAATATTCCATGTTCGTTTAATATTAAGCAGGAATGACGAGTCAAGTTAAATGACTGAGTTTTATCACATAATGTATTTAATATATATATATATATTATAGGTATTTGATAAAATATAAATAATATTTATGGAATTTTATTAGTTATTAATAAATTAATTTATTGTTTTTTATTAGGAAATATATTTATGGGTGGTCGGGGAACCCATCTGGATATTTTAACGCACACTATAAAAGTAAGAGAGAGGCACATTATCATTTCTCTGTTCATTTCAACAAAGTGATACTCGCTCTCCTACTACCTTCTAGAGAGATAAATCTTCTCTCCGACTATCGATCCAAGAATTCCTTCAACAATCAAAGTCAACGGATCATGGTGGTCATTGTGACATCATCAGACTCATTGAAACTACACGCTAGCACCCAGATTATGACAAACATCATGTGCACAGATTTTTGAAGCATGTTTGGGTGATCTAGAGGGATCATGCTATAGATCTTTCAATCATCAATCATCAATGACCATAATATATTGAGCATGGATTCATTTTCAAAAAAAGTGGTTTTTTAATTTATTTTATTTTTTTGATCCTTTAATTTACGCGAGGTCCTTAAGACCGTACTAGGGCTCATATCATCAGAGACGACCAGTCTCATCGTGTATAAAAGAAAAATTTTAAAATCCCTGTTCACCGGCTTCTATTATGGCCTCATTACCTAAAAATTCAATCTATATTCATTTTCATCTGATTTCAGGTCAATATGACATTGTTTCCCTGGTTTTGACCCACTAACACATATTTTTAAAGGCTTTGGTGCCCTTTAGGAAGTGTTTACCAAGACATTCCAAACACACCTCACATAATATTGACATTTTATATATGTGTACATGTAAAAACTAACTCAAATTTGGTTATCCCATGATTTCACATTAATTAGAGGTCATTTGTTATGGTTTTGACCATTCCACCCACGTTTTAGTGTTTTAAAACACTGAAAATGTGTTTACAACCATCCTAAGAATACCGCAACTATAAATTATATTCCATCAATTCCAAAATTTCACAATTAAATTTTTGACCATTTTCCTCTAATTTTGGGGTAATCTGACATCATTTTGTTAGTTTACACCCCGCGAAACATGTTTTTAATGGCTTTGGTAGCATTTAAGAAGTGTTTATCGAGTAATTCTGACCACAACACACATCACATTGATGTGTTTTATATGTATGAACATAAAAAATAAATCAGCTATGATTTTTCCATTATTTTATATCATTATTAGATTTGTTTCTATGGTTTTGACTATTCCACAAACATTTTAGTGTTTTAAATCACTAAAAATGTGTTTATGACCGTCCTAGGGAAACCATAATTCAAAAGGACATGTCATATATTATTAAATTTAAAAGTTCAATATACATTCATTGTCCTTTGATTTTATAGAAATGAAATGTTATTTTCCCGATCTTTACCCCCTGACACATGTTTTAAAAGGTTTTGGTACGCTTTAAGAAGTGTTTACCTAGTCATTCCAATCACACCATACATATGATTGATGTGTTGTCTACACCTACACATAAAAAATAACTTAAAGGTGGTTTTCCCATGATTTCATGTCAATCTGAGTTTTTTTCTATGATTTTGACTGTTCCATGCATGTTTTAGTGTTTTAAAACACTAAAAACATGTTTATCGCTATCTTGGGAAAATCATAACTCTGAACGACAAGTTATTGGTTCCTAAATTTCACAATTAAGTCTATAGTAATTGGTCTCTAATTTCAAGGAAATATGACATTATTTTCCTAGTTTTGACCCCTAACACATGTTTTTAAAGGCTTTGGTACCCTTTAAGAAGTGTTTACTGAGCCATTCCGACTATACTACGTGTCAGATTGATGTTTTTTCTATATGTAACATAAAAAATAACTTAACAGTGTTTTTAACAATATTACACATCAATTTAAGGTTGTTTTCCATGTTTTTTACCATTACACTAGCGTTTTAGTGTTTTAAAATAGTAAAAATGCATTTATAGTTATCCTAAGGAAATCATAACTTGGAAGTATGTGTTATCAGTTCCTACATTTCAAAATTTAATCTATGGTCATTTTCCTCTGATTTTTGGGTAATTTAATGTCATTTTCTTGGTTTTTACACCCTAACACACATTTTTAATGGCTTTTGTACCTCTAAGAATTGTTTATCGAGTCAAAACTGAGCAACCAATCTCGGATTGTTTTCAAACTTATGGATAATGATATATAATTAATTTTTTAAATGTAGGAATCAACCACATGTTAATCTATGATAATATGGGGTCGGTATGACTTGAAATGTGTGTTTTCTAAATAAAAGTTTCATTTTAGTTTTGTTTATGGAAGTTGTATGTGTTCATTGAAAATGTGTGAATGTTCTATAGAATTTATAATTTACCTTGACAGGATAAAAATTTCTTTGGGGATCATTATAATCATATGCTAAAATATATAAACTAAATCATTTTCCTTTTTCTACCACCATTGGTCCTGCATTTTCTTATAAGATTCTTGTTATTTCACTTTTTCTTTCAATCTGGCAATTTATATTTGTGATTCTTGATCAATGGTACTACTTGAACCTCCACTAGGTGTAGGAGTAATGGATGATGGCACCCTACTAAATATTTTAGATGGAGTAGGCCCCTAACCCATACCCCATACACATCTAGGATGATCCTTCCCTAAAATGATTGCAACCTCGTCATTTTAGGAAACTGATGATGATTGTGAAAGGTTCACATCCCAGACTTCTTGAATTTTAACCTGTTAAAACAAAAATCTTAACAATGATTTTTTAAAATATCCAAAATTCATAATATTATCTAATTAATAAATTTTTCATTTCTATTTATTGTAATTTCATTATTATAAAAACATAATAATGAAAAATATATTATAACAACAAATAATCCTTAAAACTATTTAATTGAGGTCAGGTATATGTATCAAACCACACTAAATTGGCATCATTTGATCCATGTATTTAGCCCCATTTATTTATGATTAAGGTTTTTTAGTTGTTATACAATATTTTTTATTATTATGTATTTATAGTAATGAAATGACATGAAATGGTAATGAAAAGAACTTACTCCAAATTCTTAGGTAGGGTTATTTACAAAATTTTCATCGAGTTTCCTAAGAAAATTAAACCACATATCTATTCAGCCAACAATGTGACCAAATTTATTATCCTTTATAAAAAAAGTTATAAAAAACATGACTTATAATAAAGTGATATAAATAATAATTAATAAGATACAAACCAAGATTCTTATTTTTCTCAAAAAACTCTGAGACCCGGTGATGTGAGAAATGACTTACTTCTCACGATTTACAATATTTTTTTAGATTATTCCTACAACAATAGAAATATTAATAAAAATTATAATTTTATTGTGTTTATGTTATTAAGATACTGTAAAATATACAATTACCTCATGAGATGCAACTCTGTTAATATCGATAAAGAGATTTCATTGCTCAAAATAAATTCCCTCAGGAACTTTCTCATACATTTTTCATGAGCTCAAATTAGTGTCATTAGACTCATTCCATGATATCTATTTAAAATTTCTCCATTTCTTGCCCAAACTTTTCAAAGTCCATGGGTGTGAAACGAAGTGGGTTAAATCAAAATAAAAAAATGTCTAGAAATAAAAAACATAACACTTAAAAGGTATATTAAAAAAAATTACTCAAGTATTTGAAATTAGTTATAGAGGAATAATAAATTAATATTACCTTTACTTGAGTATCAAAGACCTCATTTTTTCAAGTTGTAGTAATATTCCTCTAGTCTTTATATCTACAGGAAAGATCGCTTTCTCATAAGCAATATACCTAAGAATATTCCCATATATTTTGGGAGCATCACTAGTAGGCACTTGAAACTCATCAGATGGATAAATAATCTTGAAGTACTTCAAGTCTCATACATATGTCGTGTTCAAATTTGTATCCCTTCTATGGTTGTCTTTATCTATTTGAAAAATGTGCTAATCAATTAATAAAATATGTAGTTTTTTTAACAATTACATACATACCAATAACGGTGACTCGCCAATATCTCCTAAATGGATGGGTGACCAACTAATCTATCATTAGAGGTGAATCAGGCAGGGGGATACCAATGAAATCTGGTGAACTAGTTGGCTTTCTAGTAGTCTCAGGTACAATAGAATCACACAGATCTATAGAAGATGATAGTAGTGGTGGCATGCTCCGAGATTCTAATCAGCTAGTATCCTAAATTATTTTTGTTCTTATAATTCATTCAATTCAAATGGTTCAGGTATATTAAATGTATAAAAAATTCAAAACTAAAAAAATTACATAAAAAGAGAAAATAGAAAAATGATTATATGAAAGAAACACTTATCAATGAGAAATTGTAAAATATTTTCATTACCAATTTATACATTCAATTATCTTCATCTTCATTATCTTTATTGTTATCAACCTCCATTATGACGAGTCCTTCATTTTCACCCTCTCTTGAAATTTATACTATTTTGATGTTGTTAGGAAAAAACTATTCAATGTTTTTTGGTTGATGAGGTTCATTATCACAAATTACCAATTGATCTTTGTTTCCCATATAATATTAGTCTCTCTGGTTGAATTATACTACAACACTCCAACCTTCATGTATTTAATAATCCACATAATAAACCATATTCATCTGTGAATCCAAGATAAATGGATCATACTCTGCATGTTCACTGGTATAGATCAAGCAAGAGAGGTTGACATAAGTAAAATTTAACGAATATTTAATTTTAACCCTATCAATTCAGACTGACATACATTTGAATAAGACAACTAAAAACTATCCATGATAGATTAATTCAATTATGTCATTCATCTTTCCATTGTATCCCACCTCTGAAAGTGTAAATCCACCAGTATTTTGTCTTTTCAAGACTTCTTCATGATAAATTGTATGAAACCTGAAGCCATAAATATTGTATGCATCTAATATCTTAGATTTCCTTGGAGGACCTCAAGCCAAAAACATCAAATCATTTGATATTTCAGCTTGATTATAAAGAATATTTATCTAGACAAAAAGATATAAGGTGTTACATTTAACATATAAAAAATAACTACAAGTTAATAATATGAATATGAGTACACACTTACATGATGGGAGAACTATTATACAATCATCTTAATAATAGCTTATGTTAATTCTAGCTCATTTCGAGCTCAACCACTTAGTAACCTATTTTTTTAAATTGAACTTTATCAATAAATCGATTTTCAATAACACTATTGATTAGAAAATATCATGTTCTTGTATAAAATCTAATTTAGTCAGTGTAAAATTTTACCCCTTTATAATTGGTCATCCAGTTGTTGGAAATACCGATGACTGGTTTCTGTATGAGAATTAGTTGACATGTCATAAACATGTCTAGAATGATTTAATCTAGTCTCAATCCCATCCAAATACCTATAATATAAGTTCAATCACTCTTCATCTATGCAAACTTCAGCAATAGAGCCTTCCAGTTGAGTTTTATACCTCACATATGATTTCAAATGACCTAAGTACTTGATGAAAAGTATAAGAAACATATTAAAAAAATATAAAATTATTTGAAAAAATATAATTAACTAATGAAAATAAAAATATATATAAATGTGCCTCTCAATTGGATACATCCATTGATTATGTAATGGCCCACCAAATTTTACTTCATCAATCAAAATGAACAGTCAAATGAATCACGAATATGAATAATGAAGGGTGAAATAACATGTCCAAATGATAAAGTGTAAAAAAATTATTTCTTCAAGTTTATCAAGATCATTTTGATTTAGAGTTTTTTCATAAATATCTCTGAAAAAGGTAAAAAAACTCAAAAATAACTATAGTTCCTTTTTTAGTTAATGTATTATGAAATTCCAACTACAATAACCACTCCATTATAATATGTGATTCATGAATTTCAATACATCTGAATTTCAACGTTTTAATTCATATCACCTTGATATATTACTTGAATATCCATCTAGAACTTTTACATTATTTAAAGTTAAAAGGAATACATATTTCTCGTGATTTTTTATTGTAAAAGTATCTAAAGGATACTTTCCATTCACTTTTTTCCAAAAAACCATGCTTTATATTTAGTTAATCTAAATCTTTATGAGAATTAAGGTGATCCTTAGATTTACCCTTCTCATTAAGTAATGTATAAATTACATTGTCACATATTTATTCTCAATATGAATTACATACAGATTATGACATATCAAATTAAACTCCCAATATTAAATTTTAAAAAATATATTCTTTTTTCATTATTTTGTTATAGTTGCTTCGGATATTATAGCTCATACGATTTCCCCGTCATTAAACTGATGACATTTTCCAAATTATTCAGTAACATTCATTAAATATCCCAATATTTCTAAACTAGATAACACCTTCTATGGATTTCTAAATTAAATATCTCCATTTAATCGTGTATTTTTTAACCTAAATTTATGACAAGTATCAAGAAATCAATGATGACATATAAAAAACCATTTCTTACTTTGAGGTAATTCTTGAGGTTCAAAATCAAAATTAAAAACTGGACAAGACAAAGTAGTATGAGTGTTCCAACAAAAAAAATTTATTGGTATAAGAAATTCACTAATTTTCCACATTAAAGTAGTATGAATTTTGAATAGTTATCTCATTGAATCATTATATGTTTCCACATCATCATCCCATAATTCTCACAATTCTTTTATTAGAGGTTGAAGATTTACATCAATGTCATTTACAGACAATTTCTTTCCAGTAATAATCATCCAAATAAGGAAATATATCTTCCTCAAACACATTAATAGAGGTGGATTATAGGGGATCAAAATAACTAACTAAATGATATAATTAGTACTTAAAGTACCAAAAGGGTTAAAACCATCAGAAGCCAATCCCAGGTTTATATTCCTAGGATCTGAAGAAAAATATAGATATAGAAAATCAAACATATTCCATGATGTTGAATCTTTTTGAAGTCTCATGAAGACATTATTACTATCCTAGCATGCCACTTTATCTTGTATGAAATATTAGATGACATCAATAATCTTTCCAAGCATGGTTTCAGAGGAAAGTAATGCAATACCTTCGTAGGTGTTTTTTTCTTCTATTTCTTCCTAGGGTTGAATTGATTTATACTCCCATTTTTTGATTGACTTATATATTATTATATGACATATTATGAATTTTTCTTTATCAGACTCTTATTTCTATTAAAGCATGCAATCATTAGGGAATTCATGTATCTTTGTACAATCAAGTCCATGTTTTTTGATGACTTTATTCATCTCATAGAATGATTTACGGATCTTAGCTTAACTAAATAAATTATGAAGCAACTATAAAACCATGTGCATTTATTTTTCATTAATTCCACAGAGTCACTTGATATGATACAACTTAAGTATAAAATAAATCTTTGAATACTTGGCACACCATTTATACATTTCATATTGTTTATATTCGACTAATTCATAAAACTCGTTTTTTGGTCATTGAATTTTTTAGAAATATTAAACTTCTCAGGTCAGCTAAATGTTTTTTTTTTATCTATTAAAATCTTGTCCATTTTATTATTCCAAACCAAGTGCATCATTTATCAAATTTCAAAATGAATTCTCCTCTGGCAGGTCACTTTTTGTTTTGTTGATAGTACTTTCATTATTTTGACTTTCCATAACATTTGATTCACCATGAAAAATCCAACAAACATATCGAGCAAGAAAATATTTCAATATAAAATGATCATATACTTCATTTCTATTCAACCAGTTCAAGAATTTACAATCAATACACTGACATTTTATTCTACCACCCACCGATTGGTTTGTAATTTCATAATCTAAAAATTCTTCCAATCCCATGGAATAAGAAGGTCTCTTTAGAGGTAAATTATAAAAACATTTAACCATAGGTATTGGATTTTATACTCCCTATACATTCATATATAAATATATAAATGTTTAATCCAACATGTACAATAAAAAATTAAACAACACCCAACTTCTTCATTGACTAGAGAAGGGTCTTGATTAGACATAATACAAATTCAACATAAAAATGATTCAATACAACATTAAAAACATAAAAAACACTCAATTAAACATAAATTTATATAATTTAACTAAAACTATTAGAAAAAATAAATAAATTGTACATTCAATGATATTTGGGACCGCAACCATTGGAAAAATGTAAAGAGAAGCCTTTGTGGGTCATAATCAAGGAGAGTGGGGTATTTAGAGTCAAAATGGTCACCAAAATCTATTTCTAATAGGGAGATCAAGGTCACAAAATTATCAATAAGGGGGATCAGGGTCATAATGGTCGTCGATAGCAGGGTCAAGTTCATAGAATTATACAGCATAGAGGCTCAAGGTCCCGGTGATCACTATTAGGGGGTTCAGGATCATGGTGGTCACACTGTAGGGGTTCAAGGTCATAGAAGTAGCTGGAAGGGATGTAGGGTGACAATGGTCACCATAAAGGGGTAATGTTTTGGGAGATCCCTAACAGGGGGTCGGGGTCACTGTGGTCGCCGTGGGGAGAAGGAGTGGGGTGGGGGTCGGGGATCGCTATTGAGGTGTGAAGAAGGTGGGATTCTAGGGTCTCCAATGAGGGGAGAAGGAAGCAGGGGTTCTGGGTCAAGGGTCATCGTTGAGGAGAGTGTGAGGTGGGGGTTGTTGTCGAGGAGAGAGCAAGGTAGGGGTTTCAGGTTTGGGGGTCACCTCCAATGAGGTGGTCAATCTTTACACATCATAAATGAATTATGTGTAACGCCCCGACCCCAGTTACCTAGATTCAGTGCATTATTTTAATACATTGGCATGATTACAAGTAATCAAGTCCCGAAGGAGTGATCGGTTTAGCAGTCTTGGAAAATAGATTACATACATGAATGTTACATTACACTTCATAACATACAAAACAACATAAATAATTCTTCATGAATACCATTATTCCCTTGGATTAACCCTGTATATCAATCACTATACACTTCTTGGAATCCTGGGAAAAATAAAACATAGAAATGGGTGATCTCATATGCTCAGTAAGGATAACAATACAGTGGAAACTTTCATAAATAAGCATAAACATTTAAGGAAATGTATAACTAAAACAAAAGCCTTTTAAACTTGAACATCAGCATAATATGGCAAAAATAAAATGAAGTAATTCCATTTACTTATTCACATTGATATTTTACTAGTCGAATAATCACATGCAATATCACTAACCACTTTTATAATGATGGAATTCATAATGCTGAACTTTAATTTCTCTGTCAAGGCCTCGTACCAAGACCTAAGGGATAATTGTAACCAGAACCCAACCCGGAGAGGCTCTGTAACCGGACTCCAACCCGGAGTGCCTCTAATAACCGGACACCAACCCGGAGTGCCTTTAATAACTGGACACCAACCCGGAGTGCCTCTAATAACCGGACACTAACCCGGAGTGCCTCTAATAACTGGACACCAACCCGGAGGGTCTGCTATAACCAGACCCCAACCCGGAGGGCTTACTTTTACCGATCCCCAACCTGGAACATACTATTCCGACACATTCATCTTAAGAAGAGAATGAAATATAACATAAACATTCGTATTAAAACTAACATACAAAATTTCAAAACTTTAATCATAAACCATTAATGGAATCAAAATAACTTATTCATAGACAAACATATCACAAAACCTTAAATACAATATGGAAGATTTGTATCATAATAAATCAACTTCAAACAAGTGTGAAATTTATCAAAGGATGTTGACATAGATGAAATCAAAACTATTTGAGAGAAATATCTCTTCTTTTGAAATCATTTAAAAGTCACACTATTTGGAAAAGAATTCATTTAACGAAATTTTTGAATCAAAGTGTCCCATACAACTTTGAAACTTTTTAAAGGAATTAACATTTTAAAAACATTCATGTCTATATAAATAAATCCTTAAAAACCATTTTGAAGACATGGACATTAATGAGAAAGATTTAGAATAATGAATATTTAAAACATTTGAAATGATGTTTTAGTAAAAAGTCCCTTTAAAGAATCCATTTGAAAACTTTTTCATAAATCATGTACATGGATAATAAATATGTCCCAATAAATACTTACACATAAACAATCTCGGATAATAATGAGATTGAGGAATTAACCCTTACCAATTTGTTAACTTATGAAACATACAACCCATGAAACTGGTATCATACAATGAATATGTAAATACATATAAATTAAAGTTTATTACATAAAGAATACAATTACAGGAATTACATACACCACACAAAAGATAATTGTGGCAATATGGCATGAATCTCATGGGAATAAGGAGTGAGATAAAAACCCCTTACCTTGCACTTTCCTTTAGTTGAGGGTACGTTTAGCCTCCTGTATGAAGACTATAGTATGTTATTAAATTATACCAGAACCATCTTAATATTTATGATATCATAAATTATTCATTTATGACTTTATAATGCCCATTTAATAATAATTTCCATATTATATTAATATTTCGGGTAATAATCGCTTTCTTTATCGTACGTGTTTTAACTTGTTACTCTTGATTGTATCACAAAGATAATTATTTAAATACATCCAGAATATAAAACATGATTTATTTATCATATATATTTAGAATATAAAAATTTATAATAGATGTATATATCAAATGGAAAACACCGCTTATGGAGATTGTAGTCCTTACGTACGCATAAACGTTGTTTCCGCTTTTACATAGTATTGAATAAGATATATGTAAGTACATTTATGCTTATATATATAAATATATATATTTATAGTATCATTATTATGTCATATATTACATACTTATTATTAATATATATTTTTATAATCGTCGATGGATGGTGAACTTGGAAATGAATCTCATCGCGTCGTGTAGACAGTAATCCATATGTATGCACGAGCGAAAATATCATTCTTTTGATATTAATATAATATAAAATTGGATAATATATCATATATACAGAATAATTATCATGTTATATTTATTATTTACATTAATTACACATCATTATTATACCCATCGAAATAATAATATATTGAATAACAATTACACCACGACGTGGAGACGGTAAGCCGTACGTACGCACGTATGGTGACATGTCATTAAAAGGATGGATAGAATACTGAATATGGTTGTACCATATTTATAATAATATCACATTATATATGAGATAGTGGATTTATTATTTTAGAATGGGAATAACAAAGAAAGAAGAATTTGAAGAAGAAATTAACCTGAAAAAAGGTGGTGAAAATATTACCTCTTCTTCAGGTTCTTCCTTTTGATTTGATCAAAAGGGCTCCTTAGGTTGTCTTTATGATCAAAATAAGGCCTATAGGTTGTAATGAGGGAAGTTGAGAGAGTATTTGGGCAGGGGTTGGCTGAGACAAAAGGCTTTTAAGGTGTGAATTAATGATAATGGAGAGTGCCCATTTATAAGAGGGGTGAGGGGCACCTTTGGAAAAGCTAGAAATAGTATTTTATAATAAATTAATATTCGGTTTATAATGGCACCAATGTAGATTATTTAAAGGTTAAGGTGGGGATAGGTCGAAAACCACTCAACCAATAGGATTTAGACTGGTTTGGGTTACTATATTAACCTTATCTTTAAGTATTAACTCTTAGTTAATTAGTTTCACTTTTACAATGTCTCTTTGTATTTTTATATTATATGGTAAATAAACTTACTATATACATCCAAGAGACCCAAAAGTGGTCCATTAATGATAAAAAAATCATGATATAAATCTCTTGGACGAACCATATATTTTTAGGAATTTAATATCAATTAATAATATAATATTTATTTTAAAAACTCTTTTATGTCAATTTTGACACTATTCAATAATTTATTTTTTGTAAAAATCATAACAGAATGATTACTTAGAAAAAATTTCATTAAATTAATAATCACATGTCATATTATCCTAGAAAATTATTTTTATTTATAAAAAGTCTCAAATTACATTTATTTGGGTATTTATAATATCAATTATTCTAATTTTTCATTAATTAGGTAATTACTGCATCACCATTGTGTGATACATAAATTAAATTATATAATGTCTAAAAATTATAAATAAAATACCATTATGTAGGAAATATTTTTATATTTATAATTAATATTTATAGTCGAACATCCAACATATATAACCCTATGTAAAAATTGTTTTTCTAAAAGATATTTGCTTGTCATTTTTGTATTTATTTTAACTTAATTAAAATAAAGTGTCCCTATCACCTAAAAGTGGCTCCATGGGGTCCCAAAATCGACCCAAAGATGACCATGGTTGGACATGTATCCACCAATAAGGTTATGACACGTTTTAGGGTAATTTGGTATTATTATAATATTATTTTTTAACCCTTATTTATCGGATTTACCCTTTAACCATAGTAAATAAAATATTTACCGAAGTAATTATTCAAAATGTCTAAAAATAAAAGTTACCTATTTACAAAATTTGGACATCCTGATTACAAATATGGAATTCATTTTTTCAAATTCAAAACACAGAAGTGGCAGAAATTAATTTAAAATTAATTTCCGCTGTCAAAACAAAAAGCGTGTTTTTAAGATATAATAACTATCAAAAGATTGATACTTGTTTATGTCCGGTTTAATTGTGAAATTATATCCAATGACTAAAATTTTATTAAATGGTAAAATTATATTCTAAACATACTTTAAAACCACTCAAATTCATAATTTATCACTATTAATTATTTCGATTAAAAAAGTTTTTTTTAATTAAAATTTAGTAATTTTCACTATTCATCAAAATATGTGAGTTATCCGAAAAGTACCAAAATTTCACCCTAGGATAATTTCGATATTAAGGATCCAAAAATGAAGTCCATTTTTAGATATAAAATTTATAAAATTTCAAAAAGTGGTTATTACTATTCATAACGGCTACTTTGATTAGTTGTGGTGTGTGCTAGAACTCGAAGTTGAGTACAACACACGCTACTGTATTATTCAAAGAGAAGCATACCGTAGAAGCTTGGGGTGTTACATTCACCCCTCCTTAAATAAATTAAATCCTCATAATTTATACTTGGTATTGGAAACTTCGGGTAGACATTTCAAAACATCTTAGTTGAAATCCCACATCGGAAAAATGGATTAATGAGGCCTTTATTGAAAATAAAGAGTGGTAAGTATGAAGGTTACCAAAAATAACACATACTAGGGTTCCATGTAGGAAAATATGGATATGTAAGAGAAATATAACCATTAATATCTTATGGAGAGTGGTAGAGAACATGGCTATGAAAAGGCCAACAATCCCAAAGCCATAAATTTTTTATTATCTAAGGTACCATCTAGGACAACATTTTTATTCTAAGTTCCTTTTCTTAATGTTGAGGAATTTATTTATGATATTTGATAAGATCATAAGGAGATATACTTAATTTATAATTAGAGTTTTATCCATTAATAAATTTCTACCACAAACTCATCTTTCACTACAAAACATAGAACAACTCAAAAATACTCTATTTATCCTAATCGTATTGGGTTCCAAATATAATGAATGTATAATTCACATATCAGACCCATTAAAAAAAGAAACTACATTATAAAATCTAGGGAATTAACATATTCCATTGGTAGGCGATAAATCCCAATCACACTATAGTTGTGGTTTCAATTCCCGCAGCTTTGTCCGACGTGACGGGTTGTCACATGGTCTGTGTGTTGTCCTTTTATAAAAATCCAAAAATAACCTTTCAAACTTAATCCATTCCAAACTATAGACTTATACAAAATACTACTATCCAAACTCACAGTCCAAAATTTATAAGGAAGTTAAACACAATGAAGATCCTTTCTTCCATGTAATTTCCAAAAAGTTTAACTCGTTGTAGAGTCACTTTTCTTTGAACTATAAAATCTCAAATCCTCAATGAAATAGTACTCTAATACAATCCTTATTTATTTCCAAAACATCATTGATACAACACTTAAATGAAATAATTCCAAAATAACAACATAAGAACACTAGTCATTCCTCTTCATTTGTGGTAGTATCATAACTTGATTATTATCCAATAGCATCATTTGCGGCATAGTCTGATAACTGAGACATTGGTTCGCGTAGTGTCCAAACTCCTTGAATATGAAGCATTGTACATTTGAAACCTTTTTCTTACCCTTTCAGTCACGTACTTGGTGTCCTTATTCTCCACACTTATAACATACTCCCATTCCCTTCAATAATTTTCCAAGGTGATTCTTTCTACAGTTATCACATTTGGGAAAATCCTTCTTTACCTTATTCCCTTTATCTGTTCTTCTCTCTACCATCATTTCCTTCTCCGGCTTCCCTTCAAAGCCATAGGACTCCGAGAATTCTTTACATATCTTATCAACACATGATACTATTTCTTCATATGATGATAATACGTGTGAGACTATTTCCCTTCTAAATTCTGGCTGAGAACCAAGAAAGATATGATCCTACTTACTCATTGGATCATGTGTATTGATGGAGTTCTCATTCCTTCTATTGGGCACCATTTCTAAACAATGGCATTCACTAGATTAGTTTATGAATAGCAATACCTGGTATCGAACTTGTAAAACACTTAACATAAATTAAATATTTTATGGATATAATCCATAATCATAAAAATGTTATCTTTAACTAAGTATATACACATAATCCCTTAATAATGGTTTGTGAAGAAAATGAGAATTATCCTAAGAATACCCCCCGGGAGTGTCGTAACCAAGAGTGTATCATGGCCCATTGTCATGCACCAGTTCCCATTCGAGTCTAGCTCAAAGTAGTGTTTTCGGGTTTTACCCCTAGGTACATCTGTGCCAAAGCTGCCTCTACCTGCTCCTATCCAGACAGGGATGTATTTCTTGGAAAACTCACAAAATCTCTACAATACCAAAATTCTAGGAAGTTCTTATATACTAATCCTCAAAGTCTATCTTAGGGATATGTGCTCTAATTAGAGTTTATCTAAATCTAGTTTCCAAGGTTATTGCTAAACTTCCTCCGATACCAACTATAACGCCCCGACCCCAGTTACCCAGAGTTGGTGCATTATTTTAATACATTGGCATGATTACAAGGAATCAAGTCCCGAAGGACAGATCTGTTTAGCTGTCTTGGAAAATAGATTACATAAATAAATGTTACATTACACTTCATAACATACAAAACAACATAAATAATTTTTCACGAACGCCATTATTCCCTTGGCTTAACCCTGCATATCAATCACTATACACTTCTTGGAATCCTGGGAAAAATAAAACATAGAAATGGGTGAGCTCAGATTCTCAGTAAGGATAACAATACAGTGGAAACTTTCATAAATAAGCATAAAAATTTAAGAAAAATGTATAACTAAAAAAATCCTTTTAAACTTGAACTTCAGCAAAATATGGCAAAAATAAAATGAAGTAATGTCATTTACTTATTCACATTGATATTTTACTAGTCAAATAATCACATGAAATATCACTAACCACTTTCATAATGATGGAATTCATAATTCCAAACTTTAATTTCTATGTCAAGGCCTCGTGCCAAGACCTAAGGGATAACTACAACCGGAACCCAACCCGGATAGCCTCTGTAACAGGACTCCAACCCGGAGTGCCTCTAATAACCGGAAACACACCCGGAGTGCCTCTAATAACCGGACACCAACCCAGAGTGCCTCTAATAACTGGACACCAACCTGGAGGGTCTACTATAACCAGACCCCAACCCGGAGGGCTTACTTTTACTGGTCCCCAACCCGGAACATACTAGTCCAACACATTCATCTTAAGAAGAGTATGAAATATAACATAAATAATCGTATTAAAACTAACATTCGAAATGTCAAAACTTTAATCATAAACCATTAATGGCATAAAAATAACTCATCTGTATTCAAACATATCATAAAACCTTAAATACAATATGGAAGAATTGTATCATAATAAATCAACTTCAAACAAGTGTAAAATTTATCAAAGGATGTTGACATAGATGAAATCAAAACTATTTGAGAGAAATATCACTTCTTTTGAAATCATTTAAAAGTCACACAATTTGGAAAAGAAGTCATTTAAAGAAATTTTTGAATCAAAGTGTCCCATACCACTTTGAAACTTTTGAAAGGAATTAACATTTTAAAAACATCCATGTCCATATAAATAAATCCTTAAAAACCATTTTGAAGACATGGACATTAATGAGAAAGATTTAGAATAATAAATATTTAAAACATTTGAAATGATTTTTAGTAAAAATTCCCTTTAAAGAATCCATTTGAAAACTTTTTCATAAAACATTTACATGGATAATAAATATGTCTCAATAAATACTTACACATAAACAATCTCGGATAATAATGAGATTGAGGAATTAACCCTTACCAATTTGGTAACTTACGAAACATACAACCCATGAAACAGGTATCATACAATGAATATGTAAATAAATATAAATTAAATTGTATTACACAAATAATACAATTATGGGAATTACATACACCACACAAATGGTGATTTTGGCAATATGGCATAAATCTCACGGGAATAAAGAGTGAGATGAAAACCCCTTACCTTGCACTTTGCTTTAGTCGAGGGTACGTTTAGACTCCTTTATAAAGACTATTGTTTGTTATTAAATTATACCAGAACCATATTAATATTTATGATATCATGAATTATTCATTTATGAATTTATACTTCCCATTTAATAATAATTTCCATGTTATATTAATATTTTGGGTAAAAATTGCTTTCTTTATCGTACGTTTTTTAAATTGTTACTCTTGATTGTATCACATAGATCATGATTTAAATACTTCCAGAATATAAAACATGATTTATTTATCATATATATTTAGAATATAAAAATTTATAATAGACGTATATATGAAATGGAAAACACCGCTTATGGAGACGGTAGGCTGTACGTACGCATAAACGTTGTTTCCGTTTTTACATAGTATTGACTAAGATATATGTAAGTACTTAAATACTTATATATATAAATATATATATTTACTATAGAATTATTATTTCATATATTACATAATTATTAGTAATATATATTTTTATAATCGTCGATGAATGGTGAACTTGGAAATGAATCTCATCGCGTCATGGAGACGGTAATCCGTACGTACGCACGAGCGAAAATATCATTCTTTTTATATTAATATAATATATAATTGGATGATATGTAAAATATACAGAATCATTATCATGTTATATTTATTATTTACTTTAATTACACATCATTATTATACCCATCCGAATAATAATATATTGAATAACAATTACACCACGACGTGGAGACGGTAAGCCGTACGTACACACGTATGGTGACATGTCATTCAAAGAATGGATAGAATACTGAATATGGTTGTACCATATTTATAATAATATCACATTATATAGTATATAGTAGATTTATTATTTTAGAATGTTAATAACAAAGAAATAAGAAGTTGAAGAAGAAATGAACTTCAAAAAGGGTGGTGAAAACATTTCCTCTTCTTCGGGTTCTTCCTTTTGATTTCATCAAAAGGGATCATTAGGTTGGCATTATGATCAAACTAAGGCCTCTAAGTAGTAGTGAGTGAAGTTGAGAGAGTATTTGGTCAGGTTTTTGTCGAGCCAAAAGGCTTTGAAGGTGTGAATTAATGAGAAGGGGGAGTTCCCTTTTATAAGAGGGGTGAGGGGCACCTTTGAAAAAGCTAGAAATATTATTTTATAATAAATTCATATTAGGTTTTTAATGGCTAAAAAGTGGATTATTTAAGGTTTAAGGTGGTTATAGGTCGAGAACCACTCAACCAATAGGATTTAGACAGGTTTGGGTTACTATATTAACTTTATCTTTAAGTATTAACTCTTAGTTAATTAGTTTCACTTTTACAATGTCTCTTTGTATTTTTATATTATATGGTTAATAAACTTACTATTTACATCCAATAGACCCCCAAGTGGTCCATTAATGATACAAGAATCATGATATAAGTCTCTTGTCCGAACATTAGATTTTTAGGAATTTAATATCAATTAATAATATAATATTTGTTTTAAAAACTCTTTTATGTTAATTTTGACACTATTCAATAATTGATTTTTTGTATAAATCATAACAGAATGATTACATCGAAAAAAGTTAATTACATCAATCCTAACATGTCATATTATCCTATAAAATTATTTTTATTTATAAAAAGTCTCAAATTACATCTATTTGGGCATTTATAATATCAATTATTTTAATTTTTCATTAATAAGGTAATTACTGCATCACCATTGTGTCATACATAAATTAAATTATATAATGTGTAAAAATCATAAATAAAATACCATTACTTATTAAATCTTTTTATATTTCTAATGAATATTTATAGTCTAAAATCCAACATATATAACCCTATGTAAACATTGTTTTCCTAAAAGATATATGCTTATCTCATTTTTGTATTTATTTTAACTTAATTAAAATAAAGTGTCCCTATCACCTACAAGTGGCTCCATGGGGTCCAAAAATCGTCTCAAAGATGCATATGGTCGGACATGTATCCACCAATAAGGTTAGGACACGATTTAGCGTAATTTATTATTATTATAATATTATTTTTTAACCCTTATGTACCGGATTTACCCTTTAACCATGGTAAATAAAATATTTACCGAAGTAATTATTCAAAATGTCTAAAAATAAAAGTTAACTATTTACACAATTTGGAAATCCTGATTAAAAATATGGAATCTATTTTTCCAAATTCAAAACACATAAGTGGCAGAAATTAATTTAAAATTAATTCCCGCTATCAAAACAAAAAGAGTGTTTTTAAGATATAATAACTATCAAAAGATTGATACTTGTTTATGTCCGGTTTAATTGTGAAATTATGTCCAATGACCAAAATTGTATTAAATGGTAAAAATATATTCTAAATATACTTTAAAACCACTCAAATTAATAATTTATCACAATTAATTATTTCGATTAAAAAAAGTTGTTTTTAATTAAAATTTAGTAATTTTCACTATTCATCAAAATATGAGAGTTATCCGAAAAGTACCAAAATTTCACCCTAGGATAATTTCGATATTCCTAATACAAAAATGAAGTCCATTTTGAGAGATAATATTTATAAAATTTCAAAAAGTGGGTATTACTGTTCATAATGGCTACTTTGATTGGTCGTGGTGTGTGTTAGAACTCGAAGTTGCATACAACACATGTAACAGTATTATTCAAAGAGAAGCGTACCGTAGAAGCTTGGGGTGTTACATTATGTATCATTGTTATAAAGTTTGAAAACAATCTGAGATCATTTTTTCAATTTTTACTAGAGACATGGTTTTTAAACTAAAATGACACATTTATATTGAGAACACCAGCTTTAAGTCATACATGTCACATCATGTGTCAGATTGATGTTTAGTCAATTATTACACATCACAAATGAATTACAGAATATTGTTCTAATTTTTGAAAATATTCTGATCTCTTTTTATTGTTTTTGGCTATTTGAGGTGTGTTTTAAACTAAAATAAAACCGTTTTTATTGAAAACACACACTTTGAGTCATACCGACCACATCGGGTGTTGGATTAATGTGTGTTTGATTCGTACGGGTCACAATGTAATTATGTTACATTGTTATAATGTTTGAAACAATATAAGATTGTTTTATCAGCTTTGTCTATGTGATACAATTTAAACTAAAATGACACTTTTATAATGAAAACTTCTACTTTGAGTCACATCGACTACATTGTGTGTCATATTATCATCTGGTCAATTCATACAAATGAAAAATGAATTAAGGATCATTTTCCTAGAGTTTGAAAACAATTTGATATTTTTTCCTTAGTTTAGGTGATGTGACATGCATTTTAAATTAAAATGGTATGTTTGTATTGAAAACACACACTTCTAGTCGTGCCAATGACATCGAGTGTCATATTGACTTGTGGTCAATTCCTACAAGTCACAAATGATTTATTGATTGTTTTCTTAAGGTTTGAAAATAATATGAGCTTGTTTTCTTAATTTTAACTATCTTATGTGTGTTTTAAACTATAATGAAACTTTGTTATTGAAAACATGCACTTGGATTCATATTGACCACATCAGGTGTCAGGTTGATGTGTGGTCAATTCCAGGAGGTTAAAATTGAATTATGGACCATTTTCCTAAGGATTGAAAACAATCCAAAAGAATAGTGAATTTTGGGAAAACTGTTCATATCTTTTTATTTTTATTTTGCAACATTTTTTCAAATCAATTCAAAAATTATGAAAAAGGATACTTTTTTTTTACCATTGGAATATAAGTGCATGTACAAAACTAGCTACATTTCCCTTCAAAGACTCAGACCTCACATGTTGCGTACGGCAAATAAATACAACACTTTCATGTTTAGCTTAATCCTACCATATTAATGATTATCTCAATATACCCCCATTAATCTCAAAAAGCCTAACACTAGCAATATACATAATAAATCAAGAATTCCTTATTGAAAATATATAAATTTTACTACCCCTAATTGTAGTTTAAATCGCTACTAATATTAAAAAATGGAATTTATAGGTTTGTTTTGTGGTAGTGTGTGTACATATATGTTTTTATGTATATTTCAATATATATTTGTTACAAATTATATATATATATATATATATATATATATCAATACATATATACACACCCACATACACAAATATATATATATATATATAGACACATGTTTTTATCAGTGATGATAAATAATTACCTTTATCAGTGCCAAAAAAGGTAGTGATATGGGATATCCATTTATTAGTATTTTTTTAACAATAATATAGATCACCTTTTATAAATGATTTATTTAGTGATGCCAAAAATGTAACTTTTATTATCCTTTTTTAGAAATAATATGTATCACTATGTTTACATGAATTTTTAATAGGGATGAGTATATTGTTTTTATTGTGTAGGTTGTTTATGATAATCAGTGTCATGAAGTATGGGGTATCAACAGTAGGAGGATGTGCTGGCATGGAATCCAGATCCATGACATCGATTGTCATAAATAGTCTACATAATAAACACAATATACTCATCACCATTAAAAATTCTTGTAAATATATCACTACTTATTATTTCTATAAAAGAGTGATAAAGGGTAAACTTTTATCATTATCAAAAAAATGTTAATAAACATGGCTTTTATTAGCGTTAAAAATATTAGAAAAACACCATTTGTGAGTGGTTTTTTAGCACCTATAAAGGTAATCATTTACCAATGATAATAAAAGTGAGTGTGTGTGTGTGTGTGTAAATATATATACACACACACATAAATAAATATAGACACACTACACCAAAATCAATCTACAACAACTCTTTTTTTTCAATTAGTGGCAGTTTAAACCATCGAAAAACCAATTATTTCTTATTATTTAAACTGCTATGTATTTTAATATCATCAATCCAATAGTGTCAGTTTTGAATTTATTTAGTGGAAATTTATAAACTTCCATTTTTTCATATTTAGCAGTGGTTTTTATACATTTAGCATTGATTCTTATTTTTTTTTTAATAAATGGAGAAAATAATAAATAAACTGCCACTCAATAATTCATTGGCAGTTTATCAGAACCGCCGCTAAATGGAATATGATTAAAATAAATAATTCAAAAAATACTAGTAATTTGAATAGAAGTAGTTATTTTTAGTGGTGATTTATAGGAAATGTTGTTAAACATTTAAAATAATAAAAAATATTAATAAGTAAAATTTTAAAAAATTATTTAAACAACAGATAGTGAAACCAAATATTAATTAATTTAAAACATAAACATACAATAATATTGACAATACATGTATATAAAAAAAACAACACACATATTTATATTAAAATATTTCAACAATCATCATTCATAAACACAATTATCATACATAAAACATAAGTCCAATATCCACCCTCAACTCATAATGTCCATCTATTCACCTCTACTACATCGAGGCTCCTCCGTGGTTAGTTTCATCATACACAAAACTTTTTTCATCATAGTTATATCAACTGGAAAAAAAAGATCATAATCAGAACAACATAACACAATAAATATTAATTATATTTGAATACATTATCAGTTTTAACCATACCACAAAAGCTATAAATTATCACAACTTCATTATAAAAAGTGTCATGTATTGGAACATTCAACCTTGTTCCTACAACCAACATTTGAAACTTACAATATAAAATCAAAACATTTAAGAAAATGAACATTAAATAGAATAAGTACATAATATATTAATAATTTTATACAAAACAATTTTTTTATAAAAACATATAAAATTTTAACACAAAAGAAATGATACATTTCCCCACATATCATAGATTAAATGAATATATGAAAGTTATCTAGGAAATTAATCCTCCAAACACACCAATAACATTTTGAAAACATAAAATTACCAATTTATGATATGATTCGAATTTCAAAACACAAAAGGGATGATTTTATAACAATCCATGTCTTCATATCTCATTTTCCATTACTACACAACTAATTTTTTATATAATCGACACCAAATTCTATAATCAACCACTTAAAACCACCAAACCATTTCCCAATATACCTATCCTTGTAAATTAGATAAGGTTTGATCTTAATTTCTAAAAAATGAATCAATATAAGTGTATAGACCCAATTTTTTCCTTTTAATACTTTTAAATATATCTATAAATATTTTTGGATCTAGGTGATAATACGGTGCACGATTTCGCGGTCCTATGTGCCTAAAATTAATTTTTTATAAATATTAAATATATTTTATATCACACATGTATAATTTTTCAAAAATAGTTGTATAACTCTTAAATAGATTCTCATATCGAAGAACTAAGACCACGATTGAGTCTGAAAATTGATGTTTACCCTAGTCGCAACCTAAAGTTGGTCATCATGGGGTGTTTGTAAAAAGTTACCATTAGTGGGTACATTTAAATTAAATTAATTGATTAATTTGAATATTTAATTTAAATTCCCTAAAACTATAAACCTCTATAAATATTCTATTATGAATAATCCCTAGGGTTATCGGCATAACACTGTGACCATTGAGAGGATAATTCCATGTTCTTCACTGGAGATTTGAGATCAAATGACGATGAGCCTCTAGATCAAGGTGAATCGAGATGTCACGAACACAATGAATCTTCCCCCTTCATTATAGAGAACTTTATTCATCAATAAAAAATATAATATTGATGTTGGACACTTCATATATGGATTTATGCCCTTATTATTAAATGATTGGGTATGATCTTTCCTAATTCCTTGATCTGCGTCAATTTGGAACCTTTCCATGTGCCCTTGTTAAATAAAATTGGTTATTTAATTTGTTTATCCTTGATATTCCATGTTTTTAACCTAATCTTTCCCAATTTGGATTTTTTTTCTTTCAAGAATTATTTGCCAACGATTGTTACACCCATGTTTATGTGCCTTTCTCCCACTATTATTCTTGTTCTTCATCATTGGACCAAAGGGTCATAATTCAACTATTTCGGGTAGGACTAAGAAATATTGATCCCCTAGATACATGGTAGATTCATAGGTGGTGAAAAAATCAATGTTTTGTGGATGAATTGGGATTATTTTTGGGATACAGATGATTATTTCCATGGATTCAGGATCTAGGAAGGATTGGAACAACACTGAAGGAGCGACGGTGGTATGCAAGCTTCAAGAAGGTGAATCGGGATCCGTTTTTTGGTCAATGGACATCCAAAAATTATGGATGGTGGTTTTTACCATATATTTTAGGTGAGAACTATGAAAAATTAGTGGATAACATGGTGGATTTGGGATCCACAAAATTGATATGGGATTCTGTAAAAATCATGACTACATGGTATGTACTAAGATGAACACACATCGTGTAGTACCCCTATGGTTGTGGCACTAGGGTTTTGGAAAATTTAAAAATCATACGCTATATGTTTTGGCCACACTTTTTGTAACCCTACCCAGGTAGATTGGTTGTGTGATTGAAGTATGCGATCATGACCTCGTGTGGGAGGACACACCTTGTATATGAATACATTGGAATGAGCACGACTAGAGTACATAACCATTGTACACGGGAACAACCAAAGTATATAACTAGTGTACACGTACACAGCCAAGAGTATGGGAAGGACCCTAGGTAGAATGGGTACACCATGTAGTCCCCATAAAGTTTCTATAGGGATACATGGGAAATTAACTATATACTAGTAGGGACACATCCATAAAGTAGGGCGAGACAACAGGCCTTGTGGGTCCCCTTACATGTCGTGTACCCTTCCTTTGGAGGAAACATCTACCCCTCATATCTCTTTAGTTTGGACTCATATTTTGTCCCTCTAGTAACCTATACTAATATTTTTTCCACATAGAAAGTGATAGTGGCCTTCATAGTGGATTTAAAGATATGATGCAAGATGTTCCAAGAGTAATGTTTCTTTAGGCGATGCTCGATGATGGTAGTGATCAGGCATGATCATTATAGATATCATAGTGGAACCCACCTTTTGGAAAGTTCATGGGTCCTCTATCTACCATTAGATTGGCACCCTCCGACTATGAAAGGGAATGGGTCCTCTATCGACTATCAGAGTGGCACCATCCTACGGAGATAGTGCATAGGTCTTTAACCATCAAAGTGGAACCCCCCTATAGGGTAGGGCATGGGTCCACTATCTACTATTAGAGTTCCACCCTCCTATGGAGTCATGTCAAGGGTCCTCGACCATAAGAGTGGAACCCTCATGTTGGGATAGGTAATGGGTCTAATATCGACTATCAGAGTGGCACCTTCCGGCAAAATCAAAGCATGGGTCCTCTATATTTTGAGTGGAACCCACATATTGTACTAAGGAATAGGACCTATACCTTGATATTGTGGCCCCTTGACTGTATGATATAGTAGAGAGACATTTCTCCACATGGATTATTCTACTAAACATATGCTTTAGATGTTGGGAATCAATGATGGACATCTTGGAGCATTTAGAACTATTTCCTGGGATGGATTGTGAGATAGAGAACACCTTTCTCTATTTTTTGGGATTCAGTTGTTGAGAATATATATCTTTATCCATGTTGTTATATTTTATTACTATATTGTAATAGGTTGAGATATATATTCCTATCATGTCTCCTACTAATGCCCCTTCATATTTTAGAGCATCATACATTGTACGTATATACTCAGCCCTACCTAATTTTTTCCCATGTGTGTCATGTATTATGCAGATGACAGACAGGTTGGTAGAGATTACAGAGGATCATAAGGATACTTGGTGTATTAGACTGTGTATGGTGGTTAGAGTTTGGTGATTTAGATTCAGGCTCTGTCATCACTTTAATTTTCTAGTATTGTCAACTTGGGACATATATTGCTAGTTGGTCACGTATTTTTTCCCTTTTTACTTTTCAATTTATGTTGTCATACTATCTAGAGGTTTTACATGCATGGTTTATTTTCTAGATGTTGCATCATTTATTATTATTTATATTCAATTCTGTATGGATATTTTTAGATTCATGCATATAGGTACACTAGGAAAATTCCTACCATATTAGATATGTCTTTCATTGCTTGTCACCATTCCTTATACCATCGAGGCGGGCATGGGGTAGATGTGGCTCCAGCCCCGTTGGATTGAGTCATGACAGATTTCTATCATAGGTGGTTTATTCCTTGGAATTATGTTTGAGGTTTTCACCTTATGATGATTTGGTTGGGATTTAGGGAAGCAATGTCAAAGTGTTTTGAGTGTAGCTTTCGGGCTAGGGAACCCGATGTTCATGCAGCATATGACATATCCATTCATCAGAAATCAGACCACATGTTTTTTGACTCAGTATACAAAGAAATTTATTGGAGGTAACATTGGTACATACATCATATAGGATTAAGTCTTTTGACTATACTTATTGAGGCAGATCCCCATTTATATATGTTCATCTGACTATGGTATGACTTGCTTAAATTTTCAGGATGCCTCCACGAAGACATCCATCTAGGTTACTAATTCTAGAATGTGATGACCATCCAATGAGTTATGAGGCCTCAGTTCATGGAACATCGCATGAGATTATTCTTCCAAGTAGATAGGTAGCATCACCCCCACCTGTTGAGTGGTAGATAGTACCAGCAGAACAGGTTGAGGATGCATGTAGTATTAGTGCACTCTGCAAGTTCTAGTGCCATAGGTCATTGAGGTTCCACACACTATTATAAAACTAGGTTTATCCAGTACTAGGGTTTTAGCAACGGTAGCTAAATGTGATGTTAAAAAACCCCTTTTTCATCGCTAAAAAAGTGTTGTTAAAGAGGTCCCTTTATTAGCGCTTGTAAAAAAGTGCTGATAAAGCCCCCATATCAGTGCTAGAAAAAAAAGATCTAATAAAAATTTGTCTTTATCAGTGCTTCTAAAAAAGTGCTGATAAAGGGTATATTTCCAAAAAATATATATTTCATTAAAAATGATATATTAATATATAAATATATTTATATTGATATAAATATAATATATGTTTTATAAATATGTTTTAGATGAGTCTAAATAATAATTTACAAATAATATATAAGATATTTAGTGAAAATGGATTATAAAATAATTAAAAAATTATTTTTAATTAATATTTTTCTAATTATTATTGAGAAATAGCCATTTAATAAATATTTGAAGATAAAAAAATAAAAATTATTAAAAGATCTAAAATAATTTGAAAACATAACTCGAACTTGAAACGGTCATAACTTTTGATCCAAGTGTTCATTTGGGTTCTCCCACATATCAAATTGAATCTTGTGATGCTCTCTATTCCACTGGTGATAGAGGTAAACTTATGTCGCATTTTTCTAGATCCAAAATGTCCCATAAGTCCCACAAAACTAAGCTTTTAGTCGGGGTACCCTAATTTTTTAACATTCGATGGATTTTCATCCTCATTTAAGGGGGTCATTTTTTTCTTTTTCAATGGGGACTGAATTTATTCCAATGGATTACATTCCTATTAATATTATGAATGTGAAATTTTATAATTTTTCATAATGTAATATTATTTATAATCAAATATATGACAATATATACATATTTTTTATATATTCACACATAAAAATTTAATTTTATAAATAAATAGTTAAACATATTTACATATAATATATTTTCATAATATATAAACCATATCTAAATATAAATAATATCCACTTTATTTAAAATACAATTGTATGAATATTTATATACTTATACAATTAATATATATGTGTGTGGGTTTGTGTGTATTGAAAAACAGATATATATTTATTTATAAATTTCAATATATGAATATAAATATTAATATATAATATATTTAAATATATATATATATATATGTATAATTATATTTATAGATGCATATATATATATGATATATGTATGTTTGTATGTATTATTTTATATGTGTATATAAATATATATATATATATATATAAATGTAACAAAATATATATAAATACATAGATATATCATAAAATATTAAATAAAATAAAATATGGGAGTGGAAAAGGTGTTGTTGTATAAGCTGAACGCCTGAGGTTCAAAACATGATGGAGGCATGGCCGCGTGTGGGAGGGTGCGATTATCTAAAGTGCTAGTGGGGAAATACTGATAAAGGGGGAGTGTTGATAAAGGGTGGAATGAAAAAATATATACCCATTATCAGTGGGCCCTTTATTAGTAATTTTTAGTGTTGTTAAAGGGGGCCTTTAACAATGCTGATAAAGGTGGCCTTTAAGAGTGCAAAAAAAGTTATAATAAAGGCCCCTTTTAATAGTGATAAAAAATGATAAGAAAGGCCCCCTTTATCATCTTTTTTTATCATTATTAAAGGGGGTTTTATCAGTTCTTTTTATAAGCACTTTCAAAGATAACCCTTTAACATCGATTACATTATCAGCGCTTATATAGTGCTGATAAATCCCCTTTACTAGCACTATTAAAGGTCCAATTTTCTAGTAGTGATGGTGATCCAGATCCCAATTCAATGGAGGATTTTCTAGATTCATTCATCCATGTTTTTAAGTTTATCTAGACACCGACTAATCAAGTGTTTGTGTAAGAAAATAGCCTTTTTCCATGGAGAATCTTGGTGACGGCGAAGTCTTGTTACATAGAAGCATGATGAGTCTATGCTCTCATGGACAGACTACCATAAGCTATTTTGTGAGGAGTGATACCCATAATTCTTTTTCTTACTCCATATTCAGGATCTTGTAGAGTTGTATCATATAGGGATGATAGTTTCAGAGTATGTTGTAAGGTTTATAGACCGTATATGGTACTCCCTCAACATGATTCGGGATAGCTACTTCTAGGCATGGAAGTTTGAGTAGGTTCTCCAAATATACATTTGTGCCAGTGTGGTACCCCTATACATACCCACTTAATCTATATTATTAGAGAGGGTCATGGTGATATAGATTTTTCTGTTATAGGGATGTCATGTTATTGGATCTGGTAGTGGGAGTTACAAGGCTGAGTCATCTATGTTATCTAGAAGGCACTAGTCAGCAGGATCTCAGCATAGGAAATAATCTTAGGGTTAGACTAAAGCATGTGGTCAAGTGAAACAGGGACTACAGAGAGGACTAGGGAATCCTAGATAGGGGAGGTGATATTCATGTGATGGGTGAGGTCACATGGCACAGGATTTCCTAACCCGATGTGCTTAGGAGGGAAGGAAGATAGTGGATGGACCACCATAGTAGAGGTAGCATCATGATCATGGATCTCCCAGGTGAGGACAAGGTGGCCCCCAACAAGGTATAGTTGAAAGAGTAGAAATTGGGGATCCAGAAGGATGACTTTTGGGTGGTGGATGACATTATGATCTCCTTCCACTACTATCCCCAAGTGGCCCACGTCAGTCTTAGGGAGCTATTAGTCGGGGTTGCAAGCAACTGTAGGCTATAGAGGCATATGAATTGATAGATCATGAGATGATTAGCGGTACTATTTTTGTTTATTATACTCTTGATCTAGTATTATTAGACAAAGTTGTGAGTTTTTCCTTCATATTGTCACTCCTAGTTTGAGAGATGGAGATCCAAGTTGAGGATTTAGCCCAGCAACTTTACCTTGAGGTTCATACAGGGAACACTACTTCTATATATTTTATCTGCCGAAAGTGCAAGCTATTTCTTGGTGGATAAAGGTTTCTATGTGACCTTTTGGTCATCATTATGAGACCTTATGGTATCATCTTGTGTATGGATTTGTTTTCCATTGTTTGAGGCCATATTTATTGTCACCACAGACGAGTCATATGACTTATCACTGATGGGACAAGATTCGCCTTTTTGGGTGAGAGATATCTCATGTAAGGCTGTTTGGGTTTTGTGACTAGGAAGACATATCCCATTACCCATCAGTTGGTAAGTGCATCCCTTTGTGTATTAGGCTCTTTAGGCATCTGGATTCCTTCAGTCGTGGATGATTTTATGGTCATCTTCCCTGAGGAAATTCCAAGGCTACCTTTGAGGCTAGAGATGGAGTTTTTATCAACTTTCACCCAAATAATTATTCAATATATTTTTTGGCATATCTAATAGACCTTATCGAGCTCCGAGAGCTACAATTTTCAATGTAGTACCTTCTAGAGAAAGTTTTTATCATACCAAGTGTGTACCCCCAGGTTACCCCAGTGTTGTTTGTGAAAAAGGATGATGGTTGATTGCGACTTTTTGTAGATTATCATTACCTGAACCATTCCATAACAAATAATAATTACCCCTTGGTGAAGATTTATATCCTATTTGAACAATTGTGAGGTGTGAGATGATTCTAAAATATAGATATTAGGTCCGGATACCACCAATTAAGAGTTCTCAAGGCTAATATTTAAAATATAGCATTATGATTTCACTATGGACACTATGAATTCTTAGTTATGCCTTTTGATGTGGTGAATTCCCCCACAGTGTTTATGGATTTGATGAATTGGATATTCCATTCATACTTGGACCAATTTTTTAGTGTCTTCATTGATGACATATCATATACTCTACATTAGAGGAGGAGCATGTAGATAACTTGAGGAGGACCCTAGATTTTCTTCAAGAGCACCATTATTATGGTAAGCTCTCAAAGTGACAATTCTAGATCCATGAGGTTCACTTTCTGGGGTATGTCATTTTTTATAATGGATTGGATATGAACCCGATAAATATCTATACAGTGCTTGCTTGGGAGCCACCCAATATTTTATCAGATATGAAGAGTTTTATTAGATTTATATGGTATTACCAGAGGTTATGGAATAATTCTCTAGGATTACAACCCCTTAGACCACCATAATGAGATTAGGAATCCATTTACCTAGATAGAGAAGTTCCAGAGAGCCTTTGAGGAGTTGAGGATGAGTCTAACGAGTGCTTATATTTTGAGACTTTCGGAGGAGGGAATCGATTGTGTAGTATATTGTGATGCCTCAAGTTATGGGATAGTATATGTGTTAATGAAAAGGTAAGTAGTTATCACATGTGGGTCGAGATAGTTAAGACCCCATGAGTTTAAATACATGAATCATGACCTATAGTTGATAGATGTAGTATTTCTCTAGGTATGTAGAGGAATTATCTTCTAAGAGAGAGCTTTTTTGTTTACTCAGACCATCCGAGCCATAGGTATATATTCACACGGAGAGACATGAACCTAATATAGAGGCACTTCTTAGAGTTACTGCAGGACTATGACTTGGAGATAGTCTATACACCTAGTAAGGGAAACATGGTATATAATTCCCTTAGAATGAAATCCTTGTCATGTTTGGTGTAGGAGGAATTAGTGCAGTTGGTTTCCTTGCAGCTGACCCTAGTTGAGGAGATGGGTGAATTTTTTCTTCAGTTGATGGTGTTGAATCCTCCTCTCCTCTAGTGTGTGATAGATTCTCAGTTGGGAGACATCGACTGTGAGGTGTTACATGAACAGATTTCCTCGAGATATTCACCCGATGGGTTTTCTGAAGTAGGTAATCATGTCATCCTTTTCCAAGGATGGAATGTGGTCAGAGTCCTGATGTGAGAGGATTTGATGAGAGATTTTCACACATAACCTTTGGATGTACATCCCAGTGTGAGGAATATATACAAATACCTTCAGTTCTATTTTTGGTTAGTTATAATGATATGGATAGTGGTTGAGTTCATTTTTTGGTGCCTCACCTATTAGCATGTGAAGGCTAAGCACTAGGTTATGACATGTTTGTTTCATCCTCTTAATATCCCAGAGTGAAACGGGGACGATGTATCCATGGAATTTATGACAAGGATTACATGGATAGAAAGAGTTCATGAATCAATCTAGGTGGTAGTTTACCAACATATGATGTTGTTTCACTTCCTTACTATCAGGTAGCATAGTTTGATAGAGATTTTTAGTCAGTTGTCCATATGAGAGACAAGTTTTCTTCATGGGGTTCCCTAGATGATTATCTCCAACTGTGTTCTTCTGTTCACATCATGGTTGTGGTGAGGCCCGCAGGAGACATTTGGGACCCATATGAGGATGAGTAAAACCTTCCACCCCCATACAGATGGGAATACCAAGTGAACTATCCAGGTGTTGGAGGATATGCTGAGGGATTTCATGTTAGACTTTGACCAGGGCTAGAAGGATCACTTTACAATGGTATAGTTTTCATATAATAATATATATCACTCTAATATCAGAATGGAACCTTTTAAGGACCTATATTAGAGACTCGTAAGGTCACCCTAATGCTAGACTAAGATCAGTGATGAATCTCTTGTTATCCCATAAATGGTACAGGTGATGACGAAGAAGGTCCAAGTGATCTACAAGTAGATGGGGACAGCTCAGATCAGGAAAAAATCTTATGTATATTGATGTTGTAGGACCTTAGAGTTTGATCATGGATACCATGTTTTCATAAGAGTCTCCCCATGATGAGTAATACAGAGATTCAGTGTTGGTGACTAGTTATCACTGAGTTCATCAGGTTTTTTGAGATCTTATATAGGTTTGGTGAGGTTTCTTACCACCTCACCTTACCCCCATAGTTAGAGCCGGTGAACAGTGTCTTTCATGTGTTTCTACAGGGAAAATATATGGATAACCCTTTCCACGTTATTGACTGGGGTGATTTGGATATCGATGATGGAGCCACTTTTTTGGAGCACCTATCGATGATCAAGGATCGGTAGTAGAGAACACTACATTGATGGACCATACCCTTTTTTCGTGTGTTGTGGTAGCATGAGAGCATATAGGAGAGCTCTTGGGAGCAAGAGATCCAGATACAGGTTCATAATTATAAACTTTTTGTTTAGTTTTTCTTTTAGAGGATGACAATATTGAAGAAGGGAATAATTTTGAGACATTTATTTCCTTGCATGACCATGAAATATATCTACAAATATTCTTGGATACAGGCACTAAGACGACGTGTGATTTTGAGGACCGGTGTGCCCAGAAATAATTTTATAAAAATATTAAATATATTTTATATCACGATTGTATGATTTTAAAGAAATAATGGGATAAATATTAAATGGATTCATGGATCAAATATCTGAGACCACTTTGAGTTTTTAATGTGAGGTTTACCCTAGGTGTGAGCTAAATTTAGTTAGTATGGGGTGTTCGGATAAAGCAACTGTTGGCGGGTGAATTTAAATTAAATTAATTGATTAATTTAATTATTTAATTTAAATGACCTAAACCTATAAACCTCTATAAATATTCTGCTATGTTGAATCATCAGGGTTGGCCACAAAACCCTTGGATTTTTTAGAGGATAATTTCACATTATTCACCAGTGATTTGACATCAGACGATGATGAGCCACCGGATCAAGGTGAATCGAGATTAAACAAATGCAACGGATATTTTCCTTTTATTATCAAGCACATTATTCATCATTGAACGATCCAATATCGAGGTATGACTCATTATATATGGATTTATTTCATTATGATTAAATGATTAAGAACAATCTTTCCTAATTCCTTGATCAGCATCAATTTGGAACCTTTTCATGCGCCCTTGTCAAATTAAATTGGTTATTTGATTTGTTTATCCTCAACATTCGATGTTTATCACCGAATATTCCCTAATTTTTATTTCTTGGACAAGAAATATTGGCGAACAAAATTTTCACCCTTTTTTATGTGCTTTCACCCCATCATACTCTACGTTCTTTATCATTAGACCACGGGGTCGCAATTTAACTACTGATGGGTGGGAACGAGTGTGACTAGATCCCTAGATACAAAGAAGATTCATGAGTGATGAATGGATCGATGATTTTGGGATGGATTGGGATGATTTTCCGAATACAGGAGATGATTTTTATGGATATGAGATTTGGTAATGATCATCACGACACGTGTGGAGTGGCAGCAGCATGCAGACTTCGAGTGGGTGGATTGGGGTCTATTTTATGACCAATGGTCGGATGGAAACGATGGAAAAAGGTGTTTTCCTTAAATTTTGGGTGATTACAAGGTAGAATATGTGGAGAAAAATAAAAGATTTGGGATCGAAATAATGGATATATGATTCAATGAAAATCTTGATTATAACATGAATAGGGATGAACTCATTCCATGTAGTACCCCTATGGTTGAGACGTTAGGGTTTGGAAAAGTTAAGGATCGCATGTTGTGTGGCTGGGCCACAAGCTCTATGGCCCTCCTTGGGTATACAGGCCATGTGACAGAAGAACACAAGCAGATCCCTATGCGGGAGGATACTTCATGTATCGAAATACATGGGAATGAGCATGGCCAAAACATATGGCTACTGTACATAGGGATGGCCAGAGTACACAACCAATGTACATAGACACGACTAAGAGAATGGGGGGTTGAGGAACACCATGTAGTCCACTTATATATCGTGTAGGCCTGCATGGTCAATGAGTTGTGTACTATCAGGGACATGGACATGAAATGAGGCAGGACCACACGCTGTGTGGGTCCCATTACACACTTTTTACCCTTCCTTTTGAGGAAATGTATACCTTTTATATCTCCTTTGTCTGGACTCAGATTTTATCCCTCAAGTAGCCTATCCTGTGTTTTTTTATATAGAATGTGATGTTGGACTTCATAGTGGATTTTGAGATATGATGTGAGATTTTCTGACCAAGATGCTTCTTTTAGCGGTGATAGACAATGGTAATGATCAGGAAGGATCATCAGAGATATCATTGTGTGACTCTCCTACTAGGAAAGGAATGAGTCATCTATATACCATTAGAGTGGAACCCTATTTTTGGGATAGGGCATGGGTCCTCTATCGACAATCATAGTGGCAACCTCTTATGGATATAGGGCATGGGTCCTCAACCATCAGAGTGGATCCCTACTACTGGGAAGGGTATGGGTCTTATATTTACTATTATAGTGAAACCCTCCTGTAGAGGTAGGTCATGGGTTCTTGACCATTAGAGTGAAACCCTCCTGTCGGGACAGGGCACGGGTCCTCTATCGACTATCAGAGTGGAACCGTCCTGTGGAGTCAAGGATGGGTCCTCTATCTTTTGAGTGGAACCCTTCTGTTGTAGCAGGGCATGGGTCCTCTACCTTGAGATTATATCCCCACGGCTGTACTTTGCAGTGATGAGGCATGGCTTCACATGGATTCTTATATTTTAAAGATGCTAGAGATGATGGGAATCATTTATGGATCTCTTGGAACTATTAGCACTATTTCCTAGGCTGGGCTATGAGATGGAGATCTCATTTCTCTCTTGTTTGGGATTATTTTGTTGAGAATATATATTTATATCCATGTTATTAGATTTTGTTAATATATTACCATGGTTTGATCTATCTATTCATACTGTTTCTATTATTACCCCCCTTTCATCTTTTGAGGCATCATATTGGGAATTTATATACTTACCCCTACATGGAATTTTCCATCATGTGTTGTGTCTTATGTGGATGATGGACTGGTCAATAGTGATTATAGAGGATCATAGGGATACCTAGTGTATTAGACCATGTATAGTGGTTGGGGAATATAGATTTGGAGTAGAGTTATTTCATTACTTTATGAAAGGCGTTGTCGTGGGCGCTTTCAAATGATATTGTATCTTTACTAATTGCAGCATAGTGGCTGACCTAGGTCGTTCTCTTGAGTATGAATTAGTTTAACAACCTTTAGAAGGCTTTAAGGAACCAAAAAAAAGAAACAAAATGATAAAAGATGGGGGTGGTTTGATTGAAAGACTTTTAGAACACGAAACAAAACAATCAAGGAAATCAAGGAGTAAAAGACAATCACGAACACTGTTTCCTTAAAAGAACTACTATGAGAAGTCATATCCAATCTTATCTACCCCTTCACCATTATTTAATAATTATACCATATGATTATAATTCATTAAAATGTGACCCCCTAACCTTGTCAACCCCCGAACCCGACGGAATTTGACACAACCACATGTATTTGAAGAAATGAGCACTAGGTTGTCTTTGAGACTTCCAATCGCAGTACCCTACTTTGATTTTGGTCCAAATACAACTTATGATCAATGGTAAATTAGGGAAGAACCTCCTCTCTAGAGTTGAGAATTAATTAAGTTTAGGGATGAGAGTTGAACCCTACAATTCTATCCCAAGTTGATTAGATTTTACAATTGAAGTTTGTCTCTCTCGATTCACACAGGACCGACCTCGCGGTCAGATGAAAGTCGAGTGAGTTCCTTACAACTTAAATCTCAATTAATTGATCACAAATTATGAATTACAGTATGTTCATGCATTCAAAATGAATAAATTAAGGGGGTAGGGATTAGATCGACTATGAACGAAACTACTCTTCCATGGTTGGAATTTTCATTGTGGAGACGTTTTGCATAAGCAACAGATTGAAAGGGAAATACCCAATATTGTCTCCAATCTAAGATTCCAGAACCAAGAAGCAAAAAAAATAATATAGTAAAAGAATAACAAAGAAGATTTATTGAAGAAAAGGACAAGTTACAAGCATGAAAACAATGAAACACAAGTGGAGGTGGGAGAGGAGAGCCTTCTTAGAAGAGATCCTTGCACAAAGCCTCACTTCTTCCAAGGGGTTAGAGGAGTTTCTAGGAAACCAAATCTCGGATACAACTTTCCAAAGCTGCGAAACAGCCTCCCAAAGAGTGAAAATGTTTTTTAAATAGAGTTGGGGAGGGCTAGGGTTACAAATGGTTTCAAGTGTGAATGTGGAAATTCGTGAAAATATTTTAATCCAAGTTGCACCGCCTGTTTGACCTCTAAAACGCGCGATCCATCTGCTCTTACATAAGAATGATTTGCGCTAATATTTGTCTTCTAGATTCTCTCCAAATTTGGGCCACATCCAAGCACGTATATAAACGTTATGGCCCAACTACAGAAGCACTATCCATCTCAGCGAGTCCAGTCCATCTTTGTCTTCATGGCCCATTTACTCCAAGTAAAACCACGATCTAGCTCCAATGGCATGAATGAAAGTTGTAGAAACATTAGTGAGTCATTCGGTCACAAAATATGAAGTTCCAATTTGGGAAATAAAAATATTTATTCATAATATACCACAGTGCACTTTAAAAGGGTAAAACTGAAATTTTCACCAAATTTTCAAATGAATGATCAAATACCAAATATTTTATAAATAAACATATTTAACACAATGTGAGGAAATTATATCATTTATTATCAATAAAATATTCAATAATATAGTGTTTTATCAACTCCCCCACACTTACCCTTTTTCACTCCTGGGCAAAACCTCATGTCAAGTAAACATCAATATCAAATCAAAACCAATTTTAAAACACATATCCTTGAGATCAAACAATTATACACCAAGAAACAAAATATATCATGCCTCATAAAAAACCTTATTTCAAGTTCTTTATTTATATCATTCAATATATTTCAACTTCATTTATCCTCCCATTCACAAAACACTTACCTTGCTTGAATTTTCTCTCATCACTCAAATATCAATTTTTTTTGCAATGTATTTCTCATCCAAACTCATATAAGGGTCACCATAGGATTGATAGATTCCTACATCACTACCCGATGTGAGTCAAGGACATATTTTTATCATGAGGACTTTTCAAGGTTGTTCTGCGGCTTTCGGTTGGTAGGATTAAGATGTGAAAAACTCTGAGGCTGAATGAGGAGGGCTTGACCCTTTTTGAAGCAAAATTGCATTAATCTAATTTTCACTTAAATATGGTCTTCTCCTCAATCCCCATAGTATCAATTCAGCTCCATCATCATAAAAATTCATGAAAGGTTTACACCATTCATCATTTCAGCATAAAAAATTTCAATCTTCTCAAACATGATTTTCTTGAATGCTCCAGATGGGCACAGCTTTCCACCTCAATTAGAAGCTGCAGAAAAGGCACAACTTCACTTGTCATGAAAGCTCCAGATGGGAACAGATTTCAATATAATGGTTTTCTTTAGTAGAAAACACATCTCTTCAGAATTTAATTTTCCACCCAAAATATCACAGAATGTGGTGGCACAACACAAGATAGATTCCCCCACACTTAAGCTCAACTAGATTATGCAATTTCACTTCAAGAGTTGGTTGGATAGGGAAAATTGGCGTGTAATGTGGCTAACCTAACAGGTTGTGCATGGATTATAAGGGCTACAAGGATTAAATATTCAAGGTAGTCCATTATAAAAAAGGATTCTTTGAAATAGGGGCTTTAATACCAAACAAATTCCTCAATCATTTAAACATAAGTACCTCAAACCCTCAAGTTTTGACAGGAATAGATCAAATTATGGTTAAATCAAGTATGGTTTGGTTCTCTCAAGATGTGAGGTGAATGTAAAGAATTCGAAAATAATGGTTCAAAAGCCTCACAGGAAAGTGATTTCAAATATAAAGACAGTGAGATGTGGCATGGGATTCAAAATTCGGTGTACTTTCCATGAAATTACTAAATATTTGAACTTGAAAAAAAAAGTCATTTCATCATTCATTTAAGCTTAGTTTCAAGTGGTAAATTGTTTCACTTATTGATATGGATTTAAAAATGGTGATGAGAATCATATCAGCTCAAAAGTTTCAAAAACACACAGAAAATTGTAAAATAAACACACAAAATTTGAAAAACACACAATTTTTTTTGGTTTTTTTTGAACAGGAAAGAAATTGAAATTACTAAACTAAAAGGTTCCCTCCCCCACACTTAAAATATTGCATTGTCCTCAATGTGAACCTATGAGATGATATATGCACATGAAATGCAGAATTTTTAAATAGGACAAATAATATAAAAGTGAAATGGTTAGGAACAGCCTGATGTGCTCAAGTGATGATGGGGTCATGCAGTGTGATAAAATCCACTGCATGAGTAGGAAGTCCCTCAATGTATCTCTTCAAACGTTGCCCATTGACTGTAAAGCTCCTTCCAGTGTCCTCTTGTGTGATCTCCACTTCACCATAAGGAAAAACATTAGATACAATATAAGGACCTAACCATCTGGAACGCAACTTACTAGGCATCAGCTTGAGTCGTGAACTATAGAGAAGGACTTTCTCTCCAACATGAAACTCCCTTTGTTGGATCATTTTGTCATCAGCTGCTTTTGATCTTTCCTTATAGAGCCTTGAGTTCTCATATGATGACAGTCGAATCTCCTCAAGCTCTTGAATTTGCAACTTCCTTTGAATTCCAGCTTGGGCCAAATCCATGTTGCATTTCTTTATAGCCCAATATGCCTGATGCTCGACTTCCACTGGGAGATGACATGCTTTCCCAAAAACAATCCGAAATGGGGACATACCAATGGTGGTCTTGTATGTTGTCCTATAAGCCCACAATGCATCATCCACGTGCTTGCTCCAATTCTTCCTATTTGGTTGCACGGTTTTCTCCAAGATTTGTTTCAACTCACGATTTGAAACCTCAGCCTGGCCATTTGTTTGGGGGTGGTATGGTGTTGATGTTTTGTGTGTCACCCCATACTTTCAAAGGAGGGAAGAAAAATTCCTATTGAAAAAGTGTGTCCCTTGGTCACTGATGATGGCCTTTGGTACTCCAAACCTGCAGAAAATTTGATCCTTGACAAAATCCACTACAACATGAGAATCGTCAGTCTTGGTGGCCTTTTCCTCCACCCATTTACTCGCATAATCAACAACAACCAAAATATACAAAAATCCAAATGAACTAGGAAAAGGACCCATAAAATCAATTCCCCATACATCTAAAATCTCACAGAATAGTATGGGTTGTTGGGGCATCTCATGTCTCCTAGAAATGTTCTCATTGTGTTGGAAACGATGGCATGACTTACAAAACACATGGGCATCATGGAATAAACTAGGCCAATACAATCCAGAGTCTATGACTTTACTAGCTGTCTGTTGGGGTCCAAAGTGTCCACCACAGGCAAGTGTATGATAGAAATGTAGGACAGACACAAACTCATGATCAGGAACACACCTCCTAATTACTTGGTCACTACACATGCGCCAGAGGTAAGGATCATCCCAAAAATAAAATCTTGACTCACTCTTTACTTTTTGGACTTGATGTTTCTTTAAATTTGCAGGGATTTCAAAAGAAACAAGGTAGTTAACTAAATCAGCATACCAAAGATGCGTACCTGAGATGGTATAGAGATGCTCATCGGGGAAAGTGTCCCGAAGTGGTACCTAATCCAAGGTGTCATCCTCTAGTGTGTGAGTAAGCCTACTCATGTGGTCCGCCACCAAGTTTTATGACCCCTTTTTGTCCTTTATCTCGATGTCAAACTCTTGAAGAAGGATCATCCAACGGATAAGTCGTGTCTTTGCATCTGGCTTCTTCAGGAGGTACCTCAAAGCTGCATGTTCAGAAAAAACAACTACTTTAGAGCCCAATAAATATGAACGGAATTTATCTAAAGCAAATATGACAGCAAGAAACTCCTTTTTCATGGTTGTGTAGTTTCATTGGGCTGAATCCAATGTCCTTGATGCATAGGCAATCACATGTGAACGTCCTTCCACCCTCTCAGATAAGACAGCTCCAACCGCGAAGTTGGAGGCGTCACACATAAGCTCAAATGGAAGGTCCCACCGTGGGGGATGTATGATAGGTGGAGTGGTCAGACACTTCTTTATCTCATCAAAGGACGTCCTATAAGAATCATCAAACACAAAATCAGAATCTTTTTGAAGTAATCGTGACATAGGAAGAGCGATCTTACTAAAATCTTTGATGAAGCGCCTATAAAATCCTGCATGCCCTAGGAAAGATCTAACATCACGCACACATGAAGGATAGGGTAAGGATGAAATAATGTCTACCTTAGATCTATCAACCTCTATCCCATGTTTTGACACTACATGCCCTAAGACAATGCCATTCTCTACCATAAAATGACACTTTTCAAAGTTCAATACCAGATTCTTCTCAATACAACAATTCAAAACCTTTTCCAAACTACATATACATTCATCAAATGAGGAACCATACACTGTAAAATCATCCATAAATACCTCCATGCAGGTCTCAATGAAATCTGAAAAAATACTCACCATGCATCTCTGGAAGGTACCTGGGTCGTTGCAATGTCCAAATGGCATCCTCCTGTAGGCAAATTTGCCGAAGGGGCATGTGAAAGTCATCTTCTCCTGGTCCTCTACTGCAATGGTAACCTGAAAATAACCCTAGAAACCATCCAAGAAGCAATAATGTGTCCTACCTGCAAGTCTCTCAAGCATCTGGTCAATGAATGGGAGGGGGAAAAGGTCCTTATGAGTGGTTTGATTTAGTTTCCTATAATCAATACACACTCGCCAACTATTTTTCACCCTCATTGGAACTAAATCATCTTTCTCATTTTTAACAATAGTAAAACCAGTTTTCTTAGGCACAACCTGAATTGGACTTACCCACTAAGAATCTGAAATGGGATAGATTATACCTGCCTCGAGCAATTTTTCAAATTCTTTTTTAACAACCTCCAAAAGTGTTGGATTTAGTCTCCTTTGTGGTTGCATCACCGGTTTAGACCCATCCTCCAAAATAATCCTATGCATGCAAATGGAGGGGCTAATACCGGATATTTCAGCAAAGGTCCACCCGATTGCCCTGATGTTCTCCCTCAAAAGATTCAAAAGTTTTTCTTCATGTTCAAAAGGGATATTGTTAGAAATGATAACAGGTAATCTCTCACCACTCAACAAGTATGAGTATTTTAGATTTGGTGGCAATGGCTTGAGTTCCCGTGTAGGGGGTTGGTGTATGGATGGGGTCATAGAAGGAACTGAAATATGTGCACAAAGATCATAAATATCAGAATATACATGATCATAATCAGAGAATAAAGCATCAAATCCATCAGTATACTCAACATCCATGTCATAATCAGAGTTCACATGATCAAAATCAGAATATGATTCCATTTCAAAATCAAATATTAGAGAGTCTTGTTCCTTAAAAACGGGTGTAGAAGTACTCTTAGACATCAAACTAGAACCAATACTCATAATCTCCCTAAGAATAGGACAATCCAATTCCATGGGGTTTTTACTTGGTGGTTCAAAATGGGAGATAAAAAAAGCTGAATGGTCCTCTGAGGGGTACTTCATGGAATCCATAACATTAAATATCACAACTTCATCTCCAAACTCCATAGAAAGTTTACCCTCATTGACATTTATGATAGTTTTTGCAGTTTTGAGGAAGGGCCTACCTAAGATAACGGGGGCATGAGAACTTACCTGATCGTTGTCCACGTTAAGCATGTAGAAATCTGCTGGGAAGATCATGTCTCTTACCTGGACAAGTACATCCTCAAGGACTCCCACTGGATATGCCATAGCTCTATTCGCCAATTGCACCACTAATCTTGTTGGCTTCAACTCACCAACCTGCAAGGAAGAGAATACAGAGTGAGGCATCACATTTATTGAAGCTCCTAAATCACAAAGAGCATCAGATAAGTGAAACTCCCCTATGGTACATGGGATGGTGAATGTCCCGGGATCCTTGCACTTTGTTGGCATTGCTAGAGTTGGTGTAATGAGTGCTGATGCATTCCTTCCAAGGTTGATCCGCTCATTTCCCTTTAGCCCTCTTCTATTTGTACACAGCTCTTTTAAGAATTTCGCATACCTCGGTATTTTCTTGATGGCTTCAAGTAGAGGGATGTTGATCTCAACACACTTGAATGTATCCAAAACCTCTTTTTGCATTGCCTCTTCAGCCATATTCTTAGTTTGTACAACTCTATTTGGGAATAGAAGGGGTTTAGGAGAGAGATCATCAACCTTTTTCTTACCTATATCTTTCTCCTTGGGTTTCTCATCATTTGGTATGGGATGGGGATTCTCCGGAGTTGAGGTGAATCCCGGTGGTATTGTACGTGCATATATATCAACTATTTTCTTCCCACTTCTCAATGTGATGGCACTGACATTCCCCTTGGGATTGGGAGTAGGTTGGGAAGGAAGGGCTCCAGATTTCTTACTTACCAGTTCGTGGAGGGCGGTGGCAATCTGGCTCATTTGTGTCTTCAACTCCCTCAACTCAGAACCTTGACTCTTCAGCTCATTCTATTGATTAAGAACAATTTGTTTCAAAAGATCATCAGTATTAGAATCTACCTTTGGTTGAGAACTCCCATGTTGCTGACTTGTTGGTGCTTGGGCCTCAAATCTCCTTTGGGGTTGTTGGAAACCTTGTTGGTAAGGTGGAGGCTGCTGGAAGTTTTGTTTAAAGGGGGGTCTTTGTTGATGTCCAGAGCCAAACCTCATATCTGATTGATCTCTCCATCCTTGGTTAAATGTTGGTGCAAAGGAATCATACTTCTTCTGTGGTTGTTGTTGTTGCTAATATGGTCTCCTAGGAAATATGGCATCACAATCCACTGACTCTTGTAATTGGGGGCAACAATCAGTTGGGTGGCTTGTCTCGGTGCAAATGCCACATGGCCTTGAAGAAGTGGGTTGGGATGTCTTTTGAGCCAATGCAATCTACCTCACCATAGTGTTCAATTCTTCCAACTTGGTATCAGTCAAATGATTTTCAAGAGAAGAAGGAGTTACCTGATGTACTCCCCTGACATGTGGTGTACCTCCATCTCCAAATTGTTGGGAGTTTTGGGCCATATTGTCAATCAATGAACGTGCGGCTGCTGGTGTTTTGTCCCCCAATGCTCCTCCAGCTGCGGCATCCACCATGCTCCTCTCCATAGGTGTGAGGCCTTCGTAGAAGTACTCGATAAGTAGTTTCTCACTGATTTGGTGATGTGGGCAGCTTGTACATAACTTCTTGAAGCGCTCCCAATACTCATACATCGACTCCCCTTGTGCCTTCTTGATCCCTGATGTCTTCTTTCGAATGGATGTAGTCCTTGATGCTGGAAAGAACCTATGCAAGAAAATACGATTCAAATAATTCCAACATGTTACCTCTTCATGTTGTAAATAGTACATCCAATCCTTTGCAGCTCCGTCAAGCGAGAATGGGAATGCTCTTAATTTAATTTGATCTTCAGAGACATTTCTTGGTTTAAGAGTCGAGCAGACTACATTAAATTCCTTTAAATGTTTGTTTGGGTCCTCACCAGATAATCCATGAAACATTGGAAGAAGGTGAATTAGTCCAGATTTAAGTTCAAAGTCTGATTCAAGAGTTGGATATGCAATGCAATTTGGTTGATAGTTAATATTTGGTGCGGCCAATTCTCGAATGGTTCTATTAAGTTCATTTCCATTATTCTCAGCCATTGGTTCTTGTTTTAGTTTGGATTTATATGTGTTTCCAATTTCAGCGTTTCCAAAATGGAGGATTTCTCCTGTTGGGTAAATGTCGACACTTCCCATGGATCGATATTTCCTGATTCGAGCCCTAAGGTTGCGTTCAATCTCGGGGTCGAGATCAAAGAGATCCTCATGTGGGGACCGTGTCATAAATCATATAAAAATATAGAAATGAAGAAGAAGAATAGACCAAAATATCATGATAATGGAGTTCAATTGATGGTCTAAAAAAATTAAGAAGAAGAAGAAGAGAAAAATGAACCAACATTGAGAAAGGTGAAAGAAGAAAGTGAGAATAGGAAGAAGAGAATGAAATAAAAAACAAATACCTCTAATTTATTGAGAAAACTATTTCCTCCCCGGCAACGGTGCCAAATTTGAAAGGCGCTGTCGTGGGCGCTTTCAAATGATATTGTATCTTTACTAAGTGCAGCATAGTGGCTGACCTAGGTCGTTCTCTTGAGGAGGAATTAGTTTAACAACCATTATAAGGCTTGAAGGAACCAAAAAAAAGAAACAAAATGATAAAATATGGTGGTGGTTTGATTAAAAGACTTTTAGAACACGAAATAAAACAATCAAGGCAATCAAGGAGTAAAAGACAATCACGAACATTGTTTCTTTAAAAGTGATACTATGAGAAGTCGTATCCAATCTAATATAACCCTTCACCATTCTTTAAACATTATCTCATATGATTATAATTCATTAAAATGTGACCCCCTAACCTTGTCAACCCCCGAACCCTACCGAATTTGACACAACCACATGTATTTGAATAAATGAGCACTAGGTTGTCTTTGAGACTTCTAATCGCAGTACCCTACTTTGATTGTGGTCCAAATCCAACTTATGATCAATGGTAAATTAGGGCAGAACCTCCTCTCTAGAGTTGAGAATTAATTAAGTTTAGGGATGATAGTTGAACCCTAAAATTCTATCCCAAGTTGATTAGATTTTACAATTGAAGTTTGTCTCTCTCGATTCACACAGGACCGACCTCGCGGTCAGATGCAAGTCGAGTGAGTTCCTTACAACTTAAATCTCAATTAATTGATCACAAATTATGAATTACAGTATGTTCATGGATTCAAAATGAATAAATGAAGGGGGTAGGGATTAGATCGACTATGAACGGAACTACTCTTCCATGGTTGGAATTTTCATTGTGGAGACGTTTCTCATAAGCAACGGATTGAAAGGGAAATACCCAATCTTGTCTCCACTCTAAAATTCCAGAACCAAGAATAAAAAAAAATAAGATAGTAAAAGAATAACAAAGACGATTTATTGAAGAAAAGGACAAGTTACAAGCATGAAAATAATGAAACACAAGTGGAGGTGGGAGAGGAGATCCTTCTTGGAAGAGAACCTTTCACAAATCCTCACTTCTTCCAAGGGGTTAAAGGAGTTACTAGGAAACCAAATCTCGGCTACACCTTTCCCAAGCTCCGAACCAGCCTCCCAAAGAGTGAAAATGTCCTTTAAATAGAGTTGGGGAGGGCTAGGGTTACAAATGGTTTCAAGTGTGAATGTGGAAATTCGGGAAAATATTTTATTCCAAGTTGCACCGACTGTTTGGCCTCCAAAACGCGCGATCCAACTGCTCTTCCAGAAGAATGATTTGCGAGAATTTTTGTCTTCTAGATGCTCTCCAAATTGGGGCCACATCCAAGCAAGGATAAGAAAGTTATGGCCCAAATACAAAATCACTATCCAACCCAGCGAGTCCAGTCCAGCTTTGTCTTCATGGCCCATTTACTCCAAGTAAACCCACGATCTAGCTCCAATGGCATGAATGAAAGTTGTATAAACTTTAGTGAGGCATTCGGTAACAAAATATTAAGTTCCAATTCGGGAAATAAAAATATTTATTCATAATATACCATAGTTCACTTTAAAAGGGTAAAACTGGAATTTTCACCAAATTTTCAAATGAATGATCAAATCCCAAATATTTTATAAATAAACATATTTAAAACAATGTGAGGAAATTATATCATTTATTATCAATAAAATATTCAATAAAATAGTGTTTTATCAGTTTACTTTTCTAGTTTTTTCAAGTTGGGACATCTTTTCTTTGTTAAAGTGTATTTTTTGACCATTTTACTTTTTAGTTTACATTGTCATACTCTTGTATACCCTAGAAGTTTTGCATGGATGTTTTATTCTCTAGATATTGTTTCTTTTATTATTATTCCTCTCCTCTTATCTATGGATATTTTTTGGTGTGTGTGTACCGGTAATAAGGAAAAGGCATCTCATATTAGATATGGCTTTCGGCGCATGTTTCCAGCCCTTCACCTATGGAGGCAGCTTTGGGGTAGTTTCGGCTCAAGCCCCATTGGGTCAGGCCATGATAGTAAAAATCATAAAAATTAATTCATTCCATCTAAAAAATTGTTAAATAAAAAGAGTCTAAAATCATAAATCTTCATTAAAAGAATCCATATATTATAAATTCACTCTAAATAATGCACCAACTTCCAACTTATCCCAATTGTAACTTCATTTCATTCATTACTACAAATCCTTATTTTATCAATGCTAGGAATATATTTTATCTATGATAAAAAATCACTAATGTTCAATTTGGTGTTAAAAGGGGGAGTTCCTTTTATCAGCACTAACAAAAGCGCTGATGAAGTCCCTTTTTATAAGCGATAAAAAAATCACTGATAAATGTAAAAAAAAATCTGTAATCTTAGAGGGGGAGACCACCCCCTTTTATTAAATCTTTATTAGATATCATCTAGCCCTCCCCCAATCCTTATATTAGTGATAGATTCCCATACCCTTTTATTGGTGTTATAGTTCCTACTATCCACCCCCACGCATCCCTACCTTCACCTAGTGATGATGCATCAGGGCAGGTGCTTGTACTAGAGATAACACCTTTGGGTGGCTTACTAGCTATACCACCACAAGTTGATCATCTGGTTTCATTGGCAGTGCCAGTTGAGGAGGCACGTAGGATGATTTCATTGTAGAATTTTTATAGGTAGAGAATTTCTAGGTTTTTTGGATTAGATAGACCCCTAGGTTGATGATGACTAGATAGATGCAATCACACACATTTTTCTCCTTGTGAGGACGTTTACATATCAGATGGTGGTCCTCATAGGGATTATAATTTAGAGATATGCTGAGTGATGGTGGATCTTAGTGACTAAGTCACTTGAAGAGACAACTCTCTCCTAGTTAGACTTTTATAATCTCTTTAGGGAGGAGTTATATGTGACAATGTTGTGATCATTATGCATACAAGAGCTTCTACATCTATCACAAGGCAGTATGACCGTGGTAGATCACTTAGAGAGGTCTACCGATATCTTACATTACTCCTTGGATATAGTGTGAGATCAGTTATTCAGAGCTTATACCCTTAATAAGGGCTTATGATGAGACGTTAGGGCATTAATGGTATCCCTTTCTATTCCCACCTATGTTGGGGTGCTTGAGCGAGCCTTGGTAGTGGAGAACTTTTTGGAAGAGTATGAAACAATAGTGGGTGCTAGTAGTGGGAACCCAGTAGCTAAGACCTCGGTAGTAAATAGATGATGGTAGTCACAAGGATCCAAGCATTTCATACATTTCAAGAGGTGATCCCAGGACATAGGGTAAGTGGTGAAGTTTTCTCATTGTGGCTAAAATATGCTGAGGGAGAGGCGGTGTTTCTCCTGTGATAGTAGTGTACATCTAGCTCAGGATTGTCTGACCCTTTGTACATCTGATTTTGAGACGATCGAGGAAATATCGAGATAGAGACAAAGGTATAATCAGGGTGGTCCATAGGGTGTTGAACATAGTAGAGGGGCTGGCAGAGCAACCAGAGGTGGTCGAAGGTTTGACCCATTACCACCACCACCCCCAGGTGGTCCATGCTAGGCTCAAGCATCTGGTGGATAGAGACAAGGCCAACTATAGGCTATAAAGAACTAAGACCTCGAGGATATAGGGATGATATGAGGTATGATCTATGTATTTTCTTATTTATATAAAGTATTGATAGACACAAGTTCAAGTCATTCTTTCCTTGTAACTTCTCTAGTTTTAGACTTAGAGATTCTGGTTGAGTTGATAGCTTGACCCTTTCGGTTGGAGACTCCAAAGGTGGTGACATAGTGATTGTGAGATTGTTCATAGTGAGATATGGTGCTTGGAGGTGAGAGTTTTTCAGGGGGTCTCTTTGTAGTAGCAATGAGGTCTTATGATTTCATATTAGGTATGGACTGTCTATCTATAGTTCATTCCCAAATTGATTGTTTTAGGTAGGGGATATGGTGCATCTACAGTGACGGAATGAGGTTTTCCTTTGTGGGAAAGAAGGAAACCTTGGCAGATCAGGATGATATTAGGCATAGGAGAGTGCATAAAATTACTCACAAGTAGGATAGAATGATTCTTGGAGTAGTGGATGCTTTGGGTTATCAGTTTCCTACAATGGTGGTGGAGTATGAGGACGTACTTCCTAAGGATTTACTAGGTTCACCTCCCCACTAAGATCTAGACTTCTGCATCAACTTGCATCCCAAGATGGCACTGATATCTACACCAGTATATCATATGGTTACCATGAATATAAGGCCCCAGCCTTAAGCCTTACTTAATCTTGAGTTAATACAAGATAACACATTGAGGATCTTTTCAGGTTTAGAGTTTTAGAGAATTAGATCATAAAACTTTCATTACATCCCACATTTAAACAAAGTGGTTACAATAAAAGATAGTATTCATTTTTTCCCATCAACAGAAACATATTTAAAATAAAACATAGATTCTTTCTTGACACTTCCTTGACACTATCATCATATCAAGTACCCTTCCCTTGACCTGTGAAAAAGATTTCAAAAACTTGGGATGAGCATAAAAATATCAATAAGGGATATAAAAATATGGAAAGGAAACATGAGTACATGTATACATAAGAATCAATGAAATCATACTCTACTCATAAAACATAATCACTTTAACATACCTCATCAAATCATGAATAAATCATAGAAATCATAAGACAGAAAGGTAACTTGAGGCATTCATAACATTCTTATGTAGAGAGTAACACTCTTGGTTATGTTTGGAATACCCATCACAGTATATTCCCTAAATCTCTTCGGAGAAACCTTAATCTTTAACTCCTTCGCGTTACCCAATGCATTGGAGAGCTATATCGGGCTCACCCGCTCTTATTTTATCACGGAACCACCCGTCCTCATAATAATTCCCAATAAACATAACATAATCGTATCACATAAAACATGCATAAAGGAAACATAACATTTCCACTTTTCAATCACAAGATATCAATACAACACATTGATATAAAAACATTATGAAAACCATTTTCAATACCAAAATAAAAGAAAAGTAGAACATAGTATTTATTTTTCTTTTAAAAAAAGGTATGGCTTGTAGAGGAAGCCGAAACTAAAATAATGGTCACTGCGGTGGAGAAGTCATTGTCGCCACATACGTACGACAAAAACATTCCCTTTTTCATTTGGTAAAACGCTTCGTATAAAAAAGATTCCTTTTGGATAAACGTAAAAGTCAAAGGGCTTTATAAACCATATAAAAGAATGTTGTGTATAAAACAAAATATGCCTCAATGAAAGGAGATTGAGACGAAGTCCCATACAAAGATCATTTTTAAATAAAATATATCTATTATGTGTATTCACTATATGTACACATAAAGAAAGTATAAATAAAAGATAGGACATAATAATATCATGACATAATTTGAAAGTAGGAGATTAACCCAAAGAATGGAAATTGGGTTAAGAAGTTCCCTTACAAGGATCATTTTTAAATAAAATATATCTATTTTGTGTATTCACTATAAGTACACATAAATAAAGTACAAATACAAGATAGTACATAATAATATCATGACATAATTTGAAAGTAGGAGATTAACCCAAAGAATGGAAATTGGGTTAAGAAGTTCCCTTTCAAAGATCATTTTTAAATAAACTATATCTATTATGTGTATTCACTATAATTACACATAAATAAAGTACAAATACAAGATAGGACATAATAATATCATGACATAATTTGAAAGTAGGAGATTAACCCAAAGAATGGAAATTGGGTTAAGAAGTTCCCTTACAAAGATCATTTTTCAATAAAATATATCTATTATGTGTATTCACTATAAGTACACATAAATAAAGTACAAATACAAGATAGGACATAATAATATCATGACATAATTTGAAAGTAGGAGATTAACCCAAAGAGTGGAAATTGGTTAAGAAGTTCCCTTACCTCGGGTCCGACTTGACTCGATCATTCTTTAACCTCCTGAATAATAAACTTGATTTAATTTCCAGTATAATATCATATATAATATCATTAATTACATCCTTTTTACATCCCACATATGGCATTAACGAATCAAATCACTTTGAGGGGGCGGTAGTCCGCACTTCCTAAAATGAAGATATCGCGTTTACCGATAATGGAAACCATAAAGGTATGAAATAAATGAAAAATACAGAAGCTTAAGTAAAATATAAACATATTATATATCATATATAAATATAGTGTAATCTTAATGGCCACCTTTGAAGGTGTTAAAAGAATATTGAACAATCATCGTTTCGTGAGGCAGAAATTCGCCATCCACAGAAACAGTATGTTCTTTAACCATTAGATGTAGGTGTGTGTAAGTGTAGCTCTAATACTTCTTCTAAAAAAATCCTAGTATATTGATGATACTATTTTTGTTATAAAAGAAATGAAAAAAAGTAGTTTAGGGGGTTGGAGAATCAAAATAAAACATAAGAACACAAGAGAAGACACTACCTTTAAATCGGGTAACTCTTTTTGATTTGAGATCAAAGGCTTCTTTGGGAAGACTTATGCCCAAAGTGAGGCATCTAAGAGTTATAGAGGGATGTGTAGAGACAAAATGGTCAGGGTTTGGCCGATCCAAAGGCTTTGGATGTGTGGGTATGGTGGTAGAGGTGGGGGCCTTTTATAAGAGGAGAGGATGGGCACTCTTGGAAAGTTAAGAAAAGATACTTTATTATAAAATGATTTTTGGATAAAAAAGGTACCAAAATTATAAATTTCGAGGATAAGGTGATAAGGGTTAGAAATCTACCCATACAATAGGTTTTTGACAAGTTTAGGTCTTAGATTTTACATTATATTTTCATTTTATTTGAATCATTAAATAATGAGGTAATCGCTGCATCATCATGGTGTCATAAATAATTTAATTTATTTAATGTCTAAAAATATATCATGATGTAGTAAATCTATTTATCTTTCTAATTACTATTTATAGTCAAAAATCTGACTTGTATAACCCCATGTAAAAATTGTTTTAGTAAAACAACTCATGTTTGTGACATTTTCATTTTAACTTAAAATAAAAAGTTATTAATGTCATTTTCCTACCAAAGTGGCTCCATGGGGTCCCCAAGTCGACCCATGGATTGTCTGGGTTGGCCATGACACATCCAATAAGGTTAGGACATGTGTCTAGGTATTTTCATTTTATTATAATATCATTTTTGCCTTAAATTGCACTAATTACCTCTAATCGTGATTAAAAACTTAAAAGTTACTATTCACAAAAAAATTATTTTAATCCCATTGAATCATATTTTACTTCTTAATGACAACCATGCATGTCAGATTTTTGAAATTCAAAACACAGAGGTGGTAAAATTTCATTTAAACGAAAAATCAGTTTTTTTAAGTACCACTTAGTGGTTTCACTATTCATCAAAAATTGATGTTTTTTAGAAAAATACCAAAACTTCACCCTAAGATATATTTGATATTCCGAATTCAAAAATGATGTTTATTTCACAAAATTCAAAACATATAAGTTACATTAATTAATTTAATAATTAATTCCTGCTGTCAGAGCAAATAGCGTGTTTTTATGAAACAATAAGTATCAAAAGATTGACACTAGTTTAAGTCAAATTTCAAAGTGAAATTAAGTCCAACAACCACTATTGGATTAAATGGTAAAAATATATTCTAATTGAACTTTAAAACCAATTCAAAAGATAATATAATCATATAAATAAATTATATTAAAAAGAGGTTTTGAATTAAAATACAACATTTGTCACTATTCATTAAAAAATGAACTTTATCGGAAAAATACCAAAAATTTACCCAAAGTAAATTTCAATGTCCAAATAATAAAGAATAAGTTTATTTAGACAAATAAAGCTTATAAAATTTTCAAAAGTTTGATTTAAAAATGGTTTGCCATCAAAAGGTAGTAAAATAATCTTTTAAAAATGTTAGTGTATTCCATGCTTAAGATTTGGATTTATTCTCATTTTAAGCCTCTAAAACACTATCTAATTCATTAATAGACATAGATAAAAATATCTATTATTCATTACTTACTTGGGATGTTACATCCTTCCCCCCTTTAGAAAATTTCGACCCCGAAATTTCTTTACTTACCGAATAAGTGGGGATATTTAGCCCTCATTGCATTTTCATATTCCCATGTTGCCTCTTCAATCATGTGGTTTTTTAAAAAAACCTTTACCTTGTGAATTACCTTATTCCGAAATACTTTCTCTCTAAGGTCAAGAATCTGGACTGGTTGTTCTTCATAAGAGAGATTCTCTTCCAACTGAACAACCTCTGGGCTCAAAACATGAGATGGATCTGGCTTGTACTTCCTTAACATTGAAACATGAAAAACATTGTGTACCTGAGATAAACTCGGAGGTAAAGCCACTCGGTAAGAAACTGATCCAACTCTTTCCATAATTTCATATGGCCCAATGAACCTTGGACTCAACTTTCCTTTCTTACCAAATCGCATCACACTTTTCCACGGTGAAACTTTGAGAAAAACATGATCACCTACCTCGAAAGATAGATCCTTCCTCCGGTTATTTGCATAACTCTTCTACCTGCTCTGAGCTGTTCTCATGTGTTTCTGAATCAACTGAACTTTTTCTACCATCTCTTCTACCAAGTATGGTCTCATCAGCTTCCTTTCACGCACTTCATCCCAAAAAGCTGAAGTTTGACACCGCTTCCCATATAATGCCTCAAATAGTTCCATCTGTATACTGGAATGAAAACTGTTATTATAAGAAAACTCAACCAAATAATGATTTTGGTCCCAACTTCCCTGATAATCCATCGAACAAGCACATAGAGTATCCTCCAAATTTTGAATCGTTCATTCTGACTACCCATCTGATTGAGGATGAAAAGCTATACTAAAATTTAATTCAGTACCCAACGACTTCTGAAGGCCTTTCCAAAAGTTAGAAGTAAACCTGGGATCACGATCAGATACAATGGAGAGCAGAACTACATGTAACCTGACTATATCTTTAAGATACAAACGAAGAAAGTTGTTCTATGGAAAAAGTATCTTGTATAGCAAGGAAATAAGAATATTTAGTCAAGCAATCAATAATAAACCAGATTGCATTATTACCTAGAGGTGTCTTCGGCAATCCCACAACAAAGTCCATGGATATATTCTCCCATTTCCATTCTGGTACTGGTAAAGGTTGAAGCATCCCTTTTCAGTAACTGCCGCTCTGCTTTAACCTGTTGACATGTCAAACACTTCATAGTAAAATCAGCAATATCCCTTTTCATTCTGTCCCACCAGTAATAATCCCAAAGATCTCTATACATCTTAGTACTGCCTGGATGAACTGAAAACGGAGAACTATGAGCTTCACATAACAACTCTCTCTTCAACTATGAATCATAAGGCACACACAATCTCTTTCCAAAACTCAAAAAAAAATCATTATCAATGTTGAATTCAGGCAACTTACCCTTCTGAACCAGCTCTACCTTTTTCTGCAACTCACTTTCTTGCTTCTGTGCTCGCTTGATTCTGTCTGATAGAGAAGATTTCACTGATACCTAAAACAAAACATAAGGACATCCTGCACCAACAACTTTTATTCAAAATTTCATCAAATCCTTAACCAAAGGATCTCGTTCCAAACGTAGCATGGTTAATGAGGCATTACTTTTTTGACTCAAAGCATCATCCACTTTATTTTCTTTTCCTGGATGGTAATGAATTGTACAATCATAATCCTTGATTAATTCCAGCCATCTCCTTTGTCTCATGTTCAATTCTTTATGAGTGAATATATACTTTAAACTTTTGTGATCAGTATATATTTCACACTTTACTATATAAATATGATGCCTCCAAATTTTTAGAGCAGAAACAACAGCAGCTAATTCCAAGTCATGTGTAGGGTAATTTACCTCATGAGTTTTCAACTGACGTGAATCATATGCATTTACCTGATCATTCTTCATAAGGACACAACCAAGTCCTTTCAATGAAGCATCACTGTAGATAACAAACTCACCATTCCTGGAAGGTAGTGCCAAAACTGGAGCATTCACCAATCTTCTTTTCCATTCCTGAAAACTATCATCACATTCTTTTGTCCAGATAAACTTAACACCCTTTCGAGTTAGCTTAGTCATTGGACTAGATAACCGTGAAAAAATTCTAACAAACCTTTGGTAATATTCTGCCAAACCAAGGAAGCTACGAATCTCAGTTACATTTGTGGGTCTTGGCCATTCTTCAGCAACTTTTGTTTTAGCAGGATCAACAGTTATCCCATCTTTAGAAACAATGTGACCAAGGAAATAAATTTGTTGCAACCAAAACTCACATTTGATGAATTATCCATACAGTTTCTTTTCTTTTAAGGTTTGAAAAATAACCCTTAAATGTCTTTCATGCTTCTCTTTACTTTTAGAAAACACCAAAATATCATCAATAAACACAACCAACATTTTTCACCTGAGTCAACTGAGCCATCACTACAACAAACTGTTTAGTTCTGATTCTGACCATCTCAGGATAGTGATTTGAAAGGTCATTTCCCAATGTATTCCTTCCCATAAAATCTGTTCTGTTACCTCTATGAAAAACCATTCTTAACACAAAAATATCTTAGGAGAAGCAACATGGTAATCTTCAAATCCTATATCATTTCAATCATACCATAAATTAATTTATAATTTAACAATTTTCTAACTCCAAAAGTTGTCTAAACCTACCTCTGATACCAACTATAAGGCCCCAGCCTTAAACCTTACTTAGTCTTGAGTTATTATAAGATTACACATTGAGGATTATTTCAGGATTAGAGTTTTAGATAATTAGATCATAAAACTTGCATTAAATCCCACATTTAAACAAAGGGGTTACAATAAAAGATAGTATTCATTTTTTCCCATCAATGGAAACATATTTAAAATAAAACATGGATTCTTTCTTGACACTTCCTTGACACTATCATCATATCAAGTACCCTTCCCTTGACCTGTGAAAAACATTTCAAAAACTTGGGATGAGTATAAAAATCTCAGTAAGGGATATAAAAATATGGAAAGGAAACATGAGTACATGTATACATAAGAATCAATGAAATCATACTCTACTCATAAAACATAAGCACTTTAACATACCTCATCAAATCGTGAATAAATCATAAGATATAAAGGTAACTTGAGTCATTCATAACATTCTTACGTAGGGAGTAACCCTCTTGGTTACGTTTGGAATACCCATCAGAATATATTCCCTAAATATCTTCGGAGAAACCTTAACGTTTAACTCCTTCACGTTACCCAATGCATTGGAGAGCTATATCGGGCTCACCCACCCTTAGTTTATCACGGAACCACCCATCTTCATAATAATTCCCATGAACCATAACATAATCGTATCACATAAAACATGCATAAAGGAAACATAACATTTCCACTTTTCAATCACAAGATATCAATAAAACACACTGATATAAAAACATTATGAAAACCATTTTCAATACCAAAATAAAAGAAAAGTAAAACATGGTATTTATTTTTCTTTTAAGAAAAAGGTATGGCTTGTAGAGGAAGCCGAAACTCAAATAATGGTCACGGCGGCGGAGAAGTTTTTTTCGCCGCATACGTACGACAAAAACATTCCCTATTGTCATTTAGTAAAACGCTTCGTATAAAAAATATTCATTTTGGATAAACGTAAAAGTCAAAGGGGTTTATACACCGTATAAAAGAAGGTTGTGTATAAAACAAAATATGCCTCAATGAAAGGAGATCGAGACTAATTCCTATACAAAGATCATTTTTAAATAAAATATATCTATTATGTGTATTCACTATATGTACAGATAAAGAAAGTATAAATAAAAGATAGGACATAATAATATCATGAGATAATTTGAAAGTATGAGATTAACCAAAAGAATGGAAATTGGGTTAAGAAGTTCCCTTACAAAGACAATTTTTAAATAAAATATATCTATTATTTGTATTCACTATAAGTACACATAAATAAAGTACAAATACAAGATAGTACATAATAATATCATGACATAATTTGAAAGTAGGAGATTAACCCAAAGAATGGAAATTGGGTTAAGAAGTTCCCTTAAAAAGATAATTTTTAAATAAAATATATCTATTATGTGTATTCACTATAAGTACACATAAATAAAGTACAAATACAACATAGGACATAATAATATCATAACATAATTTGAAAGTAGGAGATTAACCCAAAGAATGGAAATTAGGTTTAGAAGTTCCCTTACAAAGATCATTTTTAAATAAAATATATCTATTATGTGTATTCACTATAAGTACACATAAATAAAGTACAAATACAAGATAGGACATAATAATATCATGACATAATTTGAAAGTAGGAGATTAACCCAAAGAATGGAAATTGGGTTAAGAAGTTCCCTTACCTCGGGTCCGACTTGACTCGATCATTCTTTAACCTCCTGAATAATAAACTTGAGTTAATTTATACTTGCTTAAGGACCTTTGTCAAGTTCATTATTCCTTTTATATCAATTATTACCATGTCATCAACACTATATAATTATTTAAGTTAATAATGGTCGTTTTAATGATCATTGGTACTTGAGTCAAAAATAAACTCTTTATAATTACAAGTTGTTCATGTATCCATTATATCCAGAGTTATACTCATGATTTAGATATCATATATATCATATACATTTATAATATTACATAACGTTTAGAGGTAAGAAATAAAATTCACCGTTCATGGAGACGGTAAGCCGTACGTACGCATGAACGCTACTTTCATTTCTATTTCGTATTTTATGGAATGGAACCATAATGATATAAAGGTATATTATAATCCAGTATAATATCATATATAATATCATTAATTAAATCCTTTATACGTCCCACACATGGCATTAACGAATGAAATCACTTTGAGGGGGCGGTAGTCCGCACTTCCTAAAATGAAGATATCGCGTTTACCCATAATGGAAACCATAAAGGTATGCCATAAATGAAAAATAGAAAGCTTAAGTAAAACATAAATATATTATATATCATATATAACTACTGGAAATTCGGGCTATAGCCACGGTTCTAAACCGTGGCTATAGGTAATAGCCACGGTTTGAGGAACCGTGGCTAAGTTTGGCATGGCTATAGGCCCAGACCTATAGCCACAGTTCCAAACCGTGGCTATATACCTAAAGCCACGGTTTCAACAGTGGCTATGGGTTTATAGCCACGGTTTAAACCGTGGCTGTATACTTAATTCCACGGTTTCAACCGTGGCTATATTAGACGTCGGACATGCTTTATAGCCACGGTTGGAAACCGTGGAGTTAGGTATATAGCCACGGTTAAAAACTGTGGCAATAAACCAATAGCCACGGTTTAAAACCATGGCTATAGGGTGTGCACATACATAAAAAAATACCCCCCCCCCACCCCCTGGACACCCCCCTAGAAACCCCCCTGGACACCCCCCCTGACACCCCCCTGACACCCCCTGGACACCCCCCTGGACACCCCCTGGACACCCCCCTGGACACCCCTTGGACACCCCCCTGGACACCCCTTGGACACCCCCTAGACACCCCCCTGAACACCTCCTGCACCCCTCCCCTATGCCTTGCAGACCCCCCCCCCCCCTCCCCGGCCCTCCTCCCCACTGCCTTGCAGACACCCCCCTGCCAGTCCCCCCTGCCCCCTGCCCCCTACCACCCCCCCTGCCAGCCCCCCTGCTTGTCCCCCTGCCCCCTGCCAGTCCCCCCTGCCCCCTGCCACACCCCCTGCTAGTCCCCCTCTGCCACCCCCCTGCCAGTCCCCCCTACCCCCTGCCACCCACCTCCTTGTCCCCCTGCCAGCCCCCCCTGCCCCCTGCTAGTCCCCCCCCTTCCCCTTGCAAGTCTCCCCCTGCCACCCCCCTGACAGCCCCCCCCCCCTGCCCCCTGCCCCCTGTTAGTCCCCCCTGCCACTCCCCTGCTTGTCCCCCCTGCCCCCTGCCCCCTGCCATCCCCCCCTGCTTGTCCCCCTGCCAGCCCACCCCCCTGCCCCCGGCCAGTCCCCCAGCCCCCCCCCCCCAGCCCCCTACTAGTCCCCCCTACCACCCCCTTCCAGTCCCCCCTGAACCCCCCAGCCCACCTGCACCAGCCCCCCCCCCCCCCCTCGCAGCCCATATGCACCAGCCCCCAACCCCAGCCCCCAGCTGCACTAGTCCACCCCCAACCCAGCTGCACCAGTCTCCCCCACCCTCCCCAGCCCCCTGCACCACCACCCCCCCCCAGCCACCTGCTACCCCCAGCCCACCTCCACCCCCCCCCCCCCCGAAGCCCACCTGCACCAGCCCCCAACCCCAACCCCTAGCTGCACCAGCCCCCCCCCAACCCCCTGCCACCCCCCAGCCCACCAGCACCAGTCCCCCCCCCCAGCCCACCTGCACCAGCCCCCAGCTGCACCACCCCCCCCCCATCCCCCTGCTACCCCAGCCCACCTGCACCTGTCCCCCCTCCCCAGCCCCCCTACACTGGCCCAAATATCCTAAATTGTTTCACAAAGGGGCTACATGGTTTAGACTTGGCTATGCGCAACTCATGCTAAAAAATTGTGTGCAATTCAAAATGAACTTAAAATTATCCTCACGAAGGGAGGTCATACTATTTTCCTCAAACCATGCACCTTAACCATGAAGAGTATGGAAACCTCAAAAATTTCCATGTTCTGACCTGGAACTCCATGGAGATAAAAACCAAAACTCTACTTAACCAAATAACAATAAAATAAATATGCAGTGACATAGGGGCTATCATAAACTCCCTTCCATGCTACTTTTCCTCCTAGAATTTCCTTGGTCAAAACTAGAGACAAAGGAAAAGAGATGCAAAGGAAAACAGAACTAGCACACTGTGACCAGAATTTTTCTAGTACATTGTATCTTTTACTGCCTCTCTCAATGTCTCCCAATATTGTTCAAGTCTTACCACTTCCGATCTACGTATTCACGTTACACATTAGGTGGTGAAACAAGATAAAACAGAACTAGCACAGTAAACTGCAAATAAGTGAAATCTTGGTGTGAAGTGATGTAAAAGTAAAAAATCTCACATTGTTGTGCCCTATGACACCCACTAGACCCCCTGGACACCCCCTAGACCCCCCTGGACACCCCCTAGACCCCCCATGGACACCTTCCACTAGACAACCCCACCCTTGGACACCTTCCACTAGACACCCCCTGCCCCCTGCTAGTCCCCCCCCCCTGCCACCCCCTGCTTGCCCCCCTGCCAGCCAGCCCCCCACCCTGCCACCCCCCCTGCTTGTCCCCCTGCCTTTCCCCCCCTGCCCCATGCTAGTCCCCCCCTGCCACCCCCCTGCCAGCCCCCCTACCCCCTGCACCCTGCTAGTCCCCCCCTGCCACCCCCTGCTTCCCCCCCCCTGCCAGCCAACCCCCCCTACCACCCCCCTGCTTGTCTCCTTGCCTCCCCCCCCCTGCCCCATGCTAGTCCCCCCCTGCCACCCCCCTGTCAGCCCCCCCCCCCTTCCCCCTGCCCCTGCTAGTTCCCCCCCTGCCACCCCCTGCTTGCCCCCTGCCTGCCAGCCCCCCCTGCCCCCTGCCACCCCCTACCAGTCCCCCCATGCTAGTCCCCCTGTCATCCCCCCCTGCCCCCTGAATTTGACATTGAATTTTATAGAACTATAAGAACAAGATGCAAGAATGTAAAAGAAATATAACATACACTATTATTTAACATGCTTTAGTCCCATGGGGACCTACTTGCATAAAAATAACAAAACCTAACTCACACATTTTATTATGGTCAAAGAAAAAAAACCCTACAACTGTAAACTAGAAAGAATCACAATATGAGGAATAATAACATAAGTATACAAGACTAAAAGGCTTCAAAATAAATGAAAAAAATGAAAATCACAGTACTAGAGTGGGTAGTAGTCCAACATTCCCATTCTCTTCATGTTGAACGCTTGATGCACGATGCACCAGGATCCAAAAGTTCATATTCCCATTTCTGCACTTGTGGAACTATCACCAAGAAGGGTCTTCACTTCTTCCTTGAAGGAAGGACGTCATCTCCACTATAAAACAATAAATGATATGAGTTCAAGGAGAGATAAGTATGGAAAGAGCTCTGATGAAGCAAAGCAGCAATGGCGATCAAGTTTTTCACCAGAGGAAACCTATAGAAATATCTTAGAGGATGAGAAATGGAAATGATCAAGATTTTGAAGATACTTGGTTCATAAGGGTTATCACTACCCTTACACTACAGTTCCTCAAAATGGAACAACCAATGTGGTGAGGCCACAAATCCACATGAATCAAAACACCCCCCTGCACCCCCATGCCCCCCTTTAGTCCCCCATGCCCCCCTGCACCCCACTGGACAGCCCCCATGCCCCAACTGGATAGCCCCACTGGACAGCCCCACTGGACACCCCCTCCACCCCCTGGACAGCCCTTTCCACCCTGCCGGACACCCCTCCCCCCTGCTTGGACAGCCCCTCCCCCTGCTGGAAACCCCTCCCCCTGCTGGACACCCTTGCCCCCTGCCCCCTGCACCCTACTGGACAGCCCCCATGCCCCAACTGGACAGCCCCAACTGGACACCCCCTGCACCCCCTGGACACCCCTCCCCCCTGCTGGACACCCCCCCTGACGGACACCCCTCACCATACCCCTTTCTACACCCCCTGGAATGTGTTTCTATTGATATAAATGATCATCTTATTGAGGTATGTTTTATATTAGAAAACATACCAAAGTAAAATGAGCATTGCAGGATGATAGGTCATGCCACTGATAAGTGCAGAATGGTACAAAAATTCTGCAATCCATCCTCTATTAATACTTCATTGAAAGATGCTCTGAAAGGGAAAAATATTAATAACAAACACTATGTTAGAAAAAAATACAAATAAGGTTAAAAAGAGGTCACCTGGTATAACAATTCTGCTACTAGTAAATCCTAGGAAGACTTAGTAGAGGAATAAGAATCCCAAGGATGTGTTCATGCTAAAACTGGTAAAGTACAATTATGCTGGATATATTCTATAAGCAGGTCATCAACTCGTACTCCCAACTTGAGCACCTTATCAAAGAGGGTTCTCTACCGCAACTAGAATTAAGATGAAACATCCTATCAACATGGGCTACCAACAACCAACATACATGAATTAAGAAATAGAAAATAGAGAGTTCCCAACATTTTTTACACAACCAGAACATGTCTAGGAGCATCATTACAGACCTCAGCCTATAGGTTACACATGACATATACTAATAGGGCTGCCACATTTTACTCTACCTGTTGTTCCACCTATTCAAGCTCATTATCAGCTAGACATTCCTCAAGGACAGCCCCTCCCCCTCTGCTGGACAGCCCCTCCCCCTACCTGGACACCCCTCCCCCCTGCTGGACAGCCCTCCCCCATGCTGGACAGCCTTTCCCCCTGCCTGGACACCCTTCCCCCCTTCATGGACACCCCTACCCCTGCTGGACACCCCTCCCCCCTACTGAACAGTCCTCCCCCTGCTGGACAGCCCTCCCCCCGTGCTGGACAGCCCTCCCCCCCTGCGGGACAGCCCTCCCACCCCCTGCCGGACAGCCCCCCCCCCTGTCGGACACCCCTCCCCCCTACAGGACACCCCTCCCCCCTGCCGGACACCCCGCCCCCCTGAATGGAAATATTTCAATAACAAGTAGAAATGAATTAAATGTATACAAATTAAACAGAGATATAAATGAGAGAAATAAGTAATAAAACCTGAATTAAAAATGTTGGATTCAGTAATTAAAAAAAGAAAAGGCCATAGTAAGATAAAGAGGCTCTGCTAGTCCCCCTGCCCCCAGCCAGTCCCCCCCTGCCAGTCCCCCCCTACACCCTTCCAGACACCCTACCAGTCCCCTGCTAGTCCCCCTACTCCCTGGACACCACCGTGACCGCGGCGTGACCGCGGTGTGACCGCGGCGTGACCACAACGTGTTGGCCCAGTCCAGTGACATCCGCGGGGCAACATCTTCCACTTAGTTTCAAATAGGATGATATGGATGGCATGAGAGGATGTTTTCTCAGAAGATTAAAAGAAATGAATTCTAATCTGTGATGACTAGAGGATTGGATGACCCCTGATATACCTAATTCGGTGAGGTTTGGAGATCTAGAAATGTGTAGGAATACCTAGAGGAATAAAATATGCCAGAAAATTCCAAACCAATGTTTTCAGTTGAATTGAGCCTTTGTACCACCTGCTATGCACGTTTTGTGGAAAGATGGATGAGAGGCAGCGCTGAGAGGAGATATAGTTTAGGAATGAGGAAATACGAAAAATTATAGAGCTAACCATTCAATGTTTCTCTAAGGAGGAGTAACCGCAGCAGGGTGTTGTCCTGGAGCAGGGCCAAATCACGGCGTGACCGCGGCGTGACCGCGGCGTGACCGTGGCGTGACTCCGGCGTGACCGCGGCGTGACCGCGGCGTGACCTCGGCGTGACCGCGGCGTGACCGCGGCGTGACCGCGGCGTGACCGCGACGTGACCGCGGCGTGACCGCAGCGTGACCACAACGTGTTGGCCCGGTCCAGCGACATCCGCGGGGTAAAATCTTCCACTTAGTTTCAAATATGATGATATGGGTATGTGTAGACTACCAGTCCCCTCCCCCATGTCTGGACACCCCCCCTGTCTGGACACCCCCCCTGTCTGGACACCCCCCCCCCCCTGTCTGGACACACCTCCCCCCTGTCTGGACACACCCCCTTGTCTGGACACCACCCTGTCTGGACACCCCCCCCCCTGTCTGGACACACCTCCCCCTTGTCTGGACACCCTCCCTGTCTGGACACCCCCCTCCCTGTCTGGACACCCCCCCTGTCTGGACACCCTCCCTGTCTGGACACCTCCCCCCCCCCCCCCCCCCCGCACCGACCCCCTCAACTTGGAAGTGATCATCCTCCTCCAATGAGTGCTACATGAGATGAGGGAATTATGGACGGAATTTCATCTAAAATAGCCAAAAGCAGAAATTGAATTTCCATCACAATAGGCTGATCTGGTTTAGACGACATGTGCAGAGGATGAGGATGATCTGGTTCGGACAACATGTGAAGAGGATGAGGAAAAAGAAGAATTATCGAACAAATATTATGTGATACATGTACAATAAAATATGCCAAACAATTCCAAACCAATGTTTTCAGTCGAATTGAGCCTTTGTACCACCTTCTATGCATGTTTTGTGGAAATATGGATGAGAGGCATCATTGAGAGGAGATATAGTTTAGGAATGAGGAAATACGAAAAATTATAGAGCTAACCATTCAATGTTTCTCTAAGGAGGAGTAACCGCTGCAGGGTGTCATCCTGGAGCAGGGCCAAATCACGGCGTGACCGCGGCGTGACCGCGGCGTGACCGCAGCGTGACCACAACGTGTTGGCCCGGTCCAGCGACATCTGCGGGCTAACATCTTCCACTTAGTTTCAAATAGTATGATATGGGTATGTGTAGACTACCAGTCCCCTCCCCCATGTCTGGACACCCCCCCCCCTATCTGGACACCCCCCTGTCTGGACACCCCCCCCCCCTTGTCTGGACACACCTCCCCCCTATCTGGACACCCTCCCTATCTGGACACCCCCCCCCTCTCTGTCTGGACACCCCCCCTGTCTGGACACCCCCCCTCCCCCCGCACCCACCCCCTCAACTTGGCAGTGATCATCCTCCTCCAATGAGTGATACATGAGATGATGGAATTATGGAAGGAATTTCATCTAAAACATCCAAAAGCACACATTGAATTTCCATCACAACAGGCCGATCCGGTTCAGACGACATGTGCAGAGGATGAGGATGATTTGGTTCGAACAAAATGTGAATAGGATGATGAAAAGAAAGAATTACCGAACAAATATTATGTGATACATGTACAATAAAATATTCCAAACAATTCCAACCCAATGTTTTTAGTTGAATTGAGCCTTTGTACCACCTGCTAAGCATGTTTTGTAGAAAGATGGATGAGAGGCAGCGCTGAGAGGAGATATAGTTTAAGAATGAGTAAATATGAAAAATTATAGAGCTAAACATTCAACTTTTCTCTAAGGAGGAGTAACCGCCGCAGGGTGTCGTCCTGGAGAAGGGCCAAATCACGGTGTGACCACGGCGTGACCATCGCAGGGTGTCGTCCTGGAGGAGTAACCGCCGCAGGGTGTCATCCTGGAGCAGGGCCAAATCACGGCATGACCGCGGCGTGACCGCCGCAGGGTGTCGTCATGGAGGAGTAACCGCCGCAGGGTGTCGTCCTGGAGCAGGGCCAAATCACGGCGTGACCGCGACATGACCGCAGCATGACCGCGGCGTGACCGCGGCATGACCGTGGCATGACCGCAGCGTGACCGCCGCAGGGTGTCGTCCTGGAGGAGTAACCGCCGCAGGGTTTCGTCCTGGAGCAGGGCCAAATCACGGCGTGACCGTGGCGTGACTGCGGCGTGACCGCGGCGTGACCACGGCGTGACCACGGCGTGACCGCGGCATGACCGCAGTGTGACCGCGGCGTGACCGCCGCAGGGTGTCGTCCTGGAGGAGTAACCGCCGCAGGGTGTCGTCCTGGAGCAGGGCCAAATCACAGCATGACCACGGCGTGACCGCGGCGTGACCGCAGCGTGACCACAATGTGTTGGCCCGGTCCAGCAACATCTTCGGGGCAACATCTTCCACTTAGTTTCAAATAGGATGATATGGATGGCATGATAGGATGTTTTCTCAGAAGATTTAAATAAATGAATGCTAATATGTGATGAATAGAGGATTGGATGACCCCTGATATACCTAATTCGGTGAGGTTTGGAGATCTAGAAATGTGTAGGAATACCTAGAGGAATACCCCATGGGATCAGGAAAATCACATGTTACATAACATGTAATCTGACATTACTGGTACTGTGGGACCCCTGGGCTGTGGAACTGGGCTTTTGGTTGGATTTAAATATCACATGCCATGTGACATGGTCACACAACATGGGACCCATCTTAAAAGTCTAACGGCACTTAAAGATTGTCTTGGTTCAAACAACTGTTTTAATAATAAGAGGGAAACCCCCTACAGGGATATAAAAAGGGTCAAGTACGATGTGTGTTTTATGACTAACAATGACATCAAGTATAAAGAAAACTTCAATGCAATAATGTTAAGCAAGGTATTCCACTATGAGTTTTCGCAGACAGCGCACCTCCGTTGGAGGGGTTTTATTACAAAACCAGGACTTATTTATCAAACGAAACAATTATCTGAACTAAAAATTATTCAAGAATTGCAATTTAATATAAACATGAAAAATTAAGAAGGTAACTAAATGCAATTTAAAACATTCTCGAATTAAATGGGCTAGGAGAGGGACCCTACCTCAACCTCATAGCAACAAAAATGAAATTCTGTATAGAAACGATTCAATTACATAGAATAAAATCATGAGAATAAAATACCATATTCAAGATATACATTCCCAGGGGATATGGATTCCTGTATAAAGAACAAAACTAGTACGTCTGAATAGATGCTAGTAGCAGCCATGATTAAAAATAGCACAAGATAACACATAACATTATAAGTGCAGGAAAACCAAATTTGATATATCAAATGAACAAATTGTACCATTCTTCGTTTGTATGCATGGCACTGTTCCACTAAATCAACAATATATTCTTGCTTGAGACCCTACAGGAAAACACAAACATTACCAGTAGCTAAGGTAGAGATTTCCCTTGAAAACTCAAAAATCTTTTACACGTGAATAATTCATCGGTTTCAAATTCTAGAACTTTTTATCAGAAATGCAATCACACCTGCCCCCAACTATTTTTTCTTGGGGCTGATGGAGTTTCCCTGGACTTGAGACTAGTACTTTTCAAGGAATCCTCTATTCGTTGGGAAATGTTAGAGAAATATCATTCCCCACCTGTATACATCAACAAGATGAATTGTGTTGACATCTCGTCATGGGGATTGTTGATGCACATGGAAAAAAATAGAATGCATGTTTCCAGAACAACAGAAATTTAAAAACAAAAAAATAACAAAAACAGAATGCAATAGAACAAACAAAAATAATAACTAATCAAAAATAGAATGCAAAAACAGAATGCAATAGAACAAACAAAATAATGAAAATAGAATGTACGTTTTGACAGCCCCCACCCCTGCAATGAAAGATTTTTTCAAGATGATGAATAATTTCAAAGAGTTTATGTGAAAAGTGTTTGAAAATGTTGTTAAAAAAGTGATCCATGCTTTGGAGAAATTGCATAAAGTATCCATGAATGTCAGTGATGCTCAGTTGGAAGTGAAGATTAAGAAAATAAAAGAGTTTAATGACTCTTTATTTGAGATATGCCAAATGCGGGGATCACCCCTCGGCCCCCCTGCCACCCCCCTGTATAGCTTCCCTTGCACCCCCTGCACATCCCCCCTTTCACCCCCCTGCACATCCCCCCTTGCACCTCCTGCACATCCCCCCTCCCCCCCTAGACAACCCCCTGGACACCCCTCCCTCCCCCCTAGACACCCCCCATGGACCCCCCCCCCCCCCCAGACACCCCTCCCTCCCCCCCTAGACCCCCTAATAAGTGAAGAATTGTACAGAAATTCTGCAAGCCATCCTCTATTAATACTTTGTTGAAAGATGCTCTGAAAGGGAAAAATATTAATACCAAACACTATGTTAGAAAAAAATACAAAGGAGGTTAAAAAGAGGTCACCTGGGATAACAATTCTGCTACTAGTAAATCCTAGGAAGACTTAGTAGAGGAATAAGAATCCCAAGTATGTGTTCATGCTAAAACTGGTATTGGATTATATTCTCTCTTTTTCTTTAAATTTGCAGTCTGAATCCCTCTTTTGGAGTTCATTACCTCAGAATTATTAAAAACAGTTGATATGGATGACAGACTTGCAGCTGGATTTTCTCAGGCTGCTCTCTCTATGCAATTGTCAGAGCACACACCTTCTCAACATATAAACATCAGTATAAAAGATTCATACCCTATAATGAAAGGACTACAAACCAGGGAATATTATTTTAGGTTGGGGATCAAGCTCACTATAAAGCAAGTTTATTCTACCAACCATTCCAACAAGAGAGAGTTGAGAAGCTCCAATAAAAAAAGTGAAACTGAGAAATAACAGAAAGGGGGAATTTCCCCCATTCAGAAACAATGATGTGTATCCTCTTCTAGAATTTCCAGGGGCTAGCCAACCCTAGAACATTATGTTGCCTTAGGCTTCTTGTGAGTAAACAGAAACCTGATTTCATTGGCATCTCTGAGCTAAAATCTAATAACATCACTTCTGGTTCTTTTTTTCCGAAAATGGTAATTCTTTTCTATGTTCTGTGAAAGATATCTCTAGTATTGAAATAATTTTCTTGGTTTTCCATCATAATGTTACTAATCCTTCCATTTTTTGAGTGTACAACCAAATTATCACTTGCACCTTCCTTAACGAGGGTCATATCTCTTTTTGTTAAATGGTTTATGCTTTCTACTGTTACATCAGTCGAAGAACTCATTGGAAACACATGAATGAGATTTCAAGAGTTATATTAGATCCCTCGGTTATAATGGGAGATTCCAATGCTATTTTACATGCAGATGACAAAATTGGACATGTTTCTAATGCTACCACAATGAAATATTTCAAAGCTTGTATTGAGGAATTAAAACTTATTGAAACCAATCTGATTGGTGCCAAATACACTTGGTATAGGAGGAATCTAAATAGAAGTAGGGCATGTAGGATTGACCGTGCCTTTGGTAATCACTCTATTCATGGAAGTTGGAAAACCATCTCTTGTGTCACTCTAGTAAAGCACAATTCTGATCACCATCCAATTATTACAACCTTCATTGCTAAGGGGGACAAGCTAAAAATTCCCTATATGTTTAATAATTCTTGGACCATCCAATTCTTATAACCTTCAGATGTTTTCCCTGAAATTTGGAATTCACTCAACCACTCCATGAGTACCTCCTTAGATATTATCCACCAAGGAACAGAGTAAAATTAAGGATACACTGCAACCACGTACTGAAGTGGTTGAACCCCTTACACATGAGGAAGGATTTTCTCAATAGGTAGAAGATTTGAAATAATTGAGAAGAATCAATGAATAACTTCTCTGAGGTAGTGTTCCTTCTGGATATATTCTATAAGCAGATCCTCAACTCGTACTCCCAACTTGAGCACCTTATCAAATAGGGTTCTCTACCGCAACTAGAATTAAGATGAAACATCCTATCAACATGGGGTGCCAACAACCAACATACATGAATCAAGAAATCGAAAATAGAGAGTTTCCAACATTTTTTACACTACCAAAACATGTCTAGGAGCATCATTACAGACCTCACCCTATAGGTTACACATGACATATACTAATAGGGCTGCCACATTTTACTCTACCTGCTGTTGCACCTATTCATGCTCCTTCTCAGCTATACATTCCTCAAGGGCTCATAAAAACTATTGATTCTCTAATGGATTGATTAGAATCCATAGAGGTATAGTGGGAATTGGTACAACTATAAAACAAGCCTTACCCTAAAGGGGGTGATCTGAATTTTCCCCACTAAATTTGGGAAACACTACATTCCCAATTTTCAATGGTTTAGGGGACCCAAAGAAGAATTTGACCCATTTTGTGTCCCATTGTGATTCCATGATAGGGACCCCTAAAAAATAAGTAGTGAAACCCAAGATATTTATACATAAATTATAGGGACCAACATTTTTAGGGTACACCGGTTCATCGACTCAATCAATTACAGGGTGGGAAGATCTCTATTGGATGTTTCTGTTCCAATTCAGCTTGATTATATAGAAGAAAACCATACTAAATCTCTCAAACTACAAATGGTAGGATAATGAGAGGGTTTTATATTTCATTTCATGGTGAAAGGAGTTGACATACTCCTTAAGCCAACATTTTCCTCAAGATGGGTTGTCATGTTTTTATGGTGGGTGACTACACAACCACCCCCATCACTAAAACTCCTTTCCTTCTTTTCCCTTCTCAGTGACTTCACATGCCATTTTTTTCAACCCCTCACTCATTTTTGCTTTCATGGGAAGAAACCCTAGTTGTCCAGACCCTCAAGTTGCATGACACATGGACTGGGAAGAAAACTCTTTCCCATGAAGTTGAAATTCAGTAAGACAAACATGATGTATTTAAATCCACAAAGCCGATGGATGAGGATGAATCTGCAGCCATGGATACTATTATGTTGCAGGAAACAAAGTAATGCAAAACGAAACCAAAATCCTTACAAAATGAGATTGAAAATGCTTGAATTTGAAAAGAATCAATGAATTCATACCATCCTGGGGGGAGCAAGTTTGTACACTCTCAAATCTCTCAGTCAGAGAGTAGGCTGACAAGTGATTCACGCTTGAGGCAGCCCCCAATCCACCGTCGTTCGTACTCTGTATCATCGTTTCCATTACTTTCTTCTTCAACAGGAGTAGGAAGATTAAGATCAAGCAGATCGCTCGCTTCCTACACCGGTCTGTGGTTTACAGTGGATCGACTTTGACTGTCATCTTTCTGCTCACTGCCCCCAATGAAATGCGATCTTTTGTTCCCACCCAGGGCTTGTCCAGACAGGAAAACCCTGAAACAGATCGGGCACTCATGGCCCCGACTCTTTCTTGACAGAGGGCCGCTCCCATCAATGGAGCTTTCATTCTTGGGGGCGGTGTTAAAGATTTGACCAATGTCGATGGCGTTTCTACTGCTTTCGATTCTGGAAGCGAAGCAGCCCCCAATCTTCTTGTGACTGGACCTATGCCCCCCAAGAGCTTGGTAAGAATTGAAGATCCTGCTGCAGGTGGCACACTGGTATTTGCTCGCCCTTTCACTGGTTTTGAAAAAATCGTCAGACCGGGAGGCTGCCCCCATTTCCGTGGAGTAATCGTGCTGCTGAAGATTCCTTTTCCTATGGACTAATTCAGTCTGGTCGAGTTTCGTCTCCCACGCCATGTTCTTCCTCCTCGCACCTTCTGAAACCTCAGATTTGCATTCAGGCCACTTCGTTCTGTCAATTTCTGGGAACCCGAAGTACCTGTTCTTTGAATCGATCATCTTGAGCGGGTTTCCAAGCGACCCACAAACTTGATTGCCTAAAATCTTCTGATCCATTCCATCGTGGGTCGAAAGTCATGGAGGATCTTCCAAGAACATGGAACTGTTTCCATAAGAGTCGGCCACGGAATCTAATCCACCCCAGTGACCCACGTCTATGGAGCAGGGCATGGCGAGGAGGCGTCGGCGAGGAGGGCGCGGCGCGGAGGGCGCGGCGAGGAGGAGGGCGTGGCGAGGAGGTCGCGGCGAGGAGGGTGTGGCGCGGAGGAGGCGTCAGCGAGGAGGCATCGGGGAGGAGGGTGTGGCGAGGAGGCGTCGGCGAGGAGGGCGCGGCGAGGAGGAGGGTGCGGCGAGGAGGGCGCGGTGCGGAGGAGGCATCGGTGAGGAGGCTTTGGGGAGGAGGAGGGTGCGGTGAGGAGGAGGAATCGTGAGGGGGGGGGGAAGTAGCCCGATAGGTTTGGGAAAAAAAATGGGGTTGCTGCATATAGCCACGGATGAAGATTTTAACGTGGCAGTATATAAGATATAGCCACGGACCTATAGAACCGTGGCTATAGGTCTGTGGCTATAGGTCAGATTTGTAGTAGTGTACAAATATAGTGTCATCTTAATGTCCACCTTTGAATGTTTTAAAATAATATTGAACAATCATCGTTTCCTGAGGCAGAAATTTTACATCCACAGAAACAGTATGTTCTTTAACTATTAGATGTAGGTGTGTGTAAGTGTAGCTCAAATACTTCTTATAACAACATCCTAGTATATTTATGATACTGGTTTTGTTAAAAAACAAATGAAAAAAAAGAGTTTAGGGGGTTGGAGAAGCAAAATAAAACATAAGAACACAAGAGAAGACACTACCTTTAAATTGGGTAACTCTTTTTGATTTGAGATCAAAGGCTTCCTTGGGAAGACTTCTGCCCAAAGTGACACTTCTAAGAGTTATATAGGGATGTGGAGAGACAAAATAGACAGGTTTTGGCCGAGTCAAAGGCTTTGTAAGTGTGGGTAAGGTGGTAGAGGTGGGGTCCTTTTATAAGAGGAGAGGAGGGGCACTCTTGGAATGTTAAGAAAAGATACTTTGTTATAAAATGATTTTTGGATAAAAAAGGTCCCACAATTATAAATTTCGAGTATAAGGTGATAAGGGTTCTAAATACACACATCCAATAGGTTTTTGACAAGTGTAGGTCTTAGATTTTATATTATATTTTCATTTTATTTAAATCGTTAAATAATGAGGTAATCGTTGCATCATCATGGTGTCATAAATAATTTATTTTATTTAATGTCTAAAAAAAATATCATGATGTATTAAATCTTTTTATATTTCTAATTACTATTTGTAGTCAAAAATCTGACTTGTATAACCCCATGTAAAAATTGTTTTAGTAAAACAACTCATGTTTGTGACATTTTCATTTTAACTTAAAATAAAAAGTTATTAATGTCATTTTCCTACCAAAGTGGCTCCATGGGGTCCCCAAGTCGACCCATGGATTGTTTGGGTCATACATGACACATCCAATAAGGGTAGGAAATGTGTCTAGGTATTTTCATTTTATTATAATATCATTTTTGCCTTAAATTGCACTAATTACCTCTAATCGCGATTAAAAACTTAAAAGTTACTCTTCACCAAAAAATTATTTTAATCCAATTGAACCACATTTTAATTCTTAATGACAACCACGTATGTCGGATTTTTTAAATTAAAAAAACACAGGTGGTAAAATTTCATTTAAACGAAAAATCAGTTTTTTTTAAGTACCACTTAGTGGTTTCACTATTCATCAGAAATTGATGTTTTTCAGAAAAATACCAAAACTTTACCCTAAGATATATTTGATATTAAAAATTAAAAAATGATTTATATTTCACAAAATTCAAAACATATAAGTTACATTAATTAATTTAATAATTAATTCACACTGTCAGAACAAATAGCGTGTTTTTATGAAACAATAAGTATCAAAAGATTGACACTTCCAATTTCAAAGTGAAATTAATTCCAACGACCACTATTGGATTAAATGGTAAAAATATATTCTAATTGATCTTTTAAACTAATTAAAAATATAATCTAATCATATAAATAAATTAGATTAAAAAGAGGTTTTGAATTAAAATACAACATTTTTCACTATTCATTAAAAAATGAACTTTATCGTAAAAATACCAAAAATTTAACCAAAGTAAATTTCAATGTCCCAATCATAAAGAATAAGTTTATTTCTACAAATAGAGCTTATAAAATTGTCAAAAGTTTGATTTAAAAATGTTTTTCCATCAAAAGACAGTAAAACAATCTTTTAAAAATATTAGTGTATTCCATGCTTAAGATTTGGATTTATTCTCATTTTAAGCCTCTAAAACACTATCTAATTCATTAATAGACATAGATAAAAATATATATTATTAATTACTTACTTGGGATGTTACAATGAATATTTGAGAGCAGAGTTTGTAGTTGGTAGAATTACAAGAGAAGGGTATTGTGAGACCCAATATTTCCCCCCTATGAAGCCCTAGTGTTGTTCTATAAGAAGAAGGATGTGAGCTTGAGGTTATGTCTGGATTAACAGTGCTTGAATAATATGAATTTAAAGAATAAAGACCAAATACCAAGGATTGAAAGCCTCTTTGATCAGTTGATAGGGGTATGATGGTTCTCAAAGATTGTCCAAAGATTAAGTTATCACCAGTTGTAAGTAAAGGATGAAGACATACCAAAGAAGGCATTAAGATGTTGCTAAAGTTACTATGAGTACTTAGTGATTCCATTAGGTGTAATGAACACCCCAGTAGTCTTCATGGGACTCATGAACTATATATTTCATTCATTCATTGACCTGTTCATGGTGGTTTTCATTGATGACATCCTAGTGTATTTAGTGTTTGGGGAATAGCATGCAAGACACTTTAGAATGGTCCTAGACACACTCTGAGATCACCAGCATTATGAGAAGCTCTCAAAGTTTAAATATTGGATTTGAGAGTTCCACTTTCTGGGACACATCATATCAAAGGTAGGAGTATAAGTGGACTCAAAAAAAATTTGAGGATGTGCTTTCTTTGGAGCCACACAAGGGTGTTACTGAGGTTCAATGTTTCCTTTAGTCGAAAGGGTACTATCAGAGGTTTGTATCTGATTTATATAGAGTATAAACACCCTTGAAATCTTTGACCTAGAAGGGGAATCATTTTGTGTGGATAGAAAGGTTCCATTAGTGATTACATCAGATAAGGTAGAGGTTGAAGAGCACTCCCATTATGATATTTTCAGAGGAGGGTGTTGAGTGCATGGTGTTATGCGATGAATTAGGGACTGGAATTAGTTGTTTTATAATGCATCGATATGCATTTATTACCCATGTTTCACATCAATTGATACCACATGATCAAAAATACATAACCCATGATTTTGATCTAGTAGTGGTAGTCTTCACATAGAAGATTTGGGGACACTACCTGATGGGTGAACATTTTATTTCTTACTCTAACCACAAAATTCTCAAGAATATATTTTCACAAAAGGATATTAACTTGGGATAGAGATAATTGATAGAGCTACTCCAGGATTATAAATTCAAGATGTTCTATATTCCTCGAAAGCTGAATGTGGTGCAATATTCTCTTGGGAGGAGATATTGTTCTCAATTATTGGATGAGGTGTTGGATTATTTATCCTCATTTTAGTTTTCCTTAGTGGACAAGGATGGTGCTTTATATCTTCAATTGATGGTTGTTACCCCCATCCCTTTTACAAAATTTCATAAATACTTAGTGTGGATATTCTAACTATGAGACCTTATGTACTCAGATATCTACTAGATGTGTTCCTGATTGATACTCTAAATGTAGAGATCATTCTATAATTTTTAGAGGATAGATGATGGTACCTTTGATATTGTAGGAGGAGGTGATGTAGAAGTTTCCTACATCCCCTTTGGAAGTAAATCCAAGTGTGTAAAATATGTACTAGGACCTCCGACATCGATTTTGGTGGTACAAATGAATAAGGGAGTTGCAGAGTTTGTATCTCGATGTATCAATTGTTAGTAGGTGAAGGCAGAGAATCAGGTTTCGGTGGGTTTAGCTCAACCACTTGAGGTTTAAGAGTGGAAGTGGGATGGGATTTAAATAGACTACATGATAAGCTTACCACATATATCAATGGGACATGATGACATCTGGGTGATCATTGATTGATTCAATAATTCATCCCACTTCTTAACTATTCGAGAGTAGAGTTCAGTAGAGAGATGAGGATGCCTCTACATGAAAGATATAATCTAACATTATGGAGTTCCCTTGATGATTTTCTCAAGATATGATGCTCTCTTCACATCTCAGTTATTTAGATGATTACATGAGGCCTTTGGGACACAATTTCTCTTGAACATAGTATTTCACCCCCAGAATGATACCCCAATAGAGAGGACTATTCAGGTCTTAAAGGACATACTGAGGGCTTTCATGTTGGACTTTGTTCATAGTTGGGAGGATCACTTACCCTTAGTGGACTTCCTGTACAAAAACAATTACCATTCCACCATTGGTATGGCACCATTAGAGGCTTTGTATAGGTGACCCTGAAGGTTTCCACATTTTTGGACTGGTCTAGGAGAGTCAATGCTCATGGGCCCAAAGTTGGTGCAAGCTACTATAGAGAAGGTTTATATCATCCAAGAGAAAATTAGGACTGCACATAGGCATAAAAAATATTATGTAGACTATCTAATGATACCTATAGAGTTCAAGTAGGGAGACCATGTGTTCCTGAGGGTCTTACCTCGATGTGGATTGAGGAGATTTGGCCTTGGTATAAAGTTATCTCTAAGATTAATTGGTTCCTTCCCTATATCAGGTAGAGTTGTTGAGGTGGAATACCGCTTAAATATACTACCATAGTTAGACTGGGTACACTATGTATTCCATGTGTCATGGTTGAGGAGGTACATGCATGACTCATCACGTGTTATCGACTATGTCGAGTTGATATCGAGTATAGAGATACCTTTGCAGAATACCCAGTAGATATTGAGGATTGGAAGGATTGGATCCTTCATGGGTGATTGATTCCTCTTGTGTGTGTCCGGTGGTAGTATGGGAATCTTCATGAGAGAACCTAAGAGCATGAGACCCAAATATGTGCCTAATAACCTCGTATTTGGGTAGTTTTTTCACTTTTTAAGACAAAAATCCCTAAGTTGGGGAGAATGCAATGACTCGTATTTTTCGTGTATTATTTTTATATATTATATTGATTCTTCTTTAGACTAGGCATTTAGACGTTGTGTTATTCGGAGGTTTGGTGTGCCCAAAATAAATTTTTGAAATATATTAAATAGAATACGTACATATTTTTAATAAACTGTGAAATAACTCCCAAAAGAGGGCCCTTATCATAAATAAAAGGGCACTGTTGAGTTCATAAATTGGGTTTTACCCTAGGTGTTACATAATCTTTGTCGGCGCAGATCGTTGGTGAAAATTCACCACAGGCGTAAATAAATAAAATAAATTTATTTGTTTGTTTGTTTTGTTTATTTTGAAAGCACGACCAGCTCCCTCTTTAAATATGAAACAATGGATTTTTTCTCAAATTTGGCCCTAAACCCTAAGGTCCTATAAGTAATTGGAAGAGAACATTCTTGGAAAATGATGATGGGTCAAGACCGGATCGTGGATCGTTGCACCAAAACATTTCATGGATCTCATCAATGACAACAACACAACCATTATTTGTCAATGATCAACCTAAACTCTAGGAAGGACATTTGATATTTTGTTTTCCATACCTTTTCATAAAACTGGATAAACATGAATAAATTCCAAAAATAGAATTGATGCATGCATCGTCATTAGAATTAAATTGATGGAATTGTTTAATTGTTCATTTTGATTTATCCCTCTTCATTTGTATAAAAGTACAAAAATGAATCAAGGAAAAAATGAATAATAGTCGAGGTTTGTTCCTCGCATTTTATGGCTTGTGGTTTTCTCACCTGATTCTTCACACATTCATCATGGGTGTTTCATTTTGGCCCATGGTTCAATGGATGCTTGATATTTGATCATTATGTGACCGTTATTCAACACAAAAATATCAATACCATGGGTGTGGTTAATGATCAATGGTGAGGCCAAGGTTTGATAATGGTTTTGGGTGATCGAGAGTGGAATGGGTGTATTTTTTATTCCTATTCTTCTTATTTTTGACATACAGTGATATTTGTTTGCTCAACAGATCATTTTCCAAGTAGATCTGAACCCGGATTCGAACTGGTGATGATGGAAAGGCTTGGAAAACCTCTAATATACATGTTCCAGTAAGGGAAGTGACTTCAGAAATTTGTTGGATGACGTGGTAGATAACCTAATAGATCTTGTAAATCCCATGCAACATGACATGTATTATGGGATTACATGTCGTGTGGGTCCCTCTCAGTGATGACTAAGGTTTTGGGATGAAGTTAAGTATCAAACACTATGTAACTCGGTCACACACCATGTGAAACTTCTAATATGGCTCATCATGTACCTAGGAGGATACACGGACACGGGAAGGAGTACACGGCTAGTGGCATGTCATGTACTCAGACACAGACATGGCCTCTTATACACGGGTTTTTATACATGTAGGAAAAGTACAAAAGAAATTTCTAGGAAATGTGGGCAGGTTTTCTTGTGTGTCTACATGCCATGTACTTGTTCTACACGCCATGTATGTTGAGACTTACATGTTGTGTGTGTATTTACCACATAGGAAGACAAGGTGATAGCTTTACATTCTGTGTCCCCCTAGTACACGTTATGTACCCCCTTCAAGAGTGTTTGTAGCTATTTGTTTCCTAAGTCTAGAATATTCTTGGTTGATTGTGTTCCCTTGGTATATTCCCTTGAGGTTATAGTGTGGAATTACATTTGAAACACAGGGTTATAATCCCCTCTAGAGGTCGAGTCTCATATAGAGTTTTGGTGTCCCTCTGTGAGACTGGAGTGTGATCCTCTATCATCTTTACTCCCTAGGTGCGGTTTTTGGAATCAGTGTAACCTCCCTAAGAAGGGTATTGAACCTCTATCTTAGGGACCCTATCGGTAGGGTTTGTGATATTTTTGGTATACGATCCACTATATACTAGGTTGATCTATATTGGGTTCATGGTATCCCCTAGTAGTTCTGGGCATAACCCCCTATCTATGTATCAGGGTCTTCTTAGACCATTGATCTTTCTTGGGCAGGGCCCAATGATTTAGACCTCTTATTAGAGTGTCTCTTATGAAACCCTGGCTCATGGAGTGGATTATCCTAGAATGAGTGTTTCTTCAAGTAGAATCTTGTTGCTGGAAATCGGTTATAACCACCTGGTGGCATGGTGTATTTCCTGAGTATATCTGGGTGAATCTATTATAAATTGATTATGATATCTCATATTGAGATGATTATACTTAGTGCTTAATGTTTAGTGTTTTTGAGGTGTCTTACTTATTATTATTATACTCCTTATTGCATGGGATTTACCCATATGTGTCGTGTATTATGTAGACAACTGCCCATTTGACGGTATCCTAGGAGGATAGGGAGTGGGTGGAGCTTAGGTGAATCTTGACAGAATTATTTGTTTACCGAAATCTTTCATTTGACTTTATTCCTCATCCTTGGATAAGGTTAGACTCTTTACAGTTTTTGGTTGGGCTTGTATTTGGACCCTCTTTCCACTTTCAGAACATTATTGGTGTACTCTATTGTGAGATATTAGATGTATGCATGCATTACTTTCTATTGTTTTATATTTCAGCATTATGTGAGCTTGTAGATGTGTGTGTATTTATTAATAATTTAGGCTAATTCCTCCCATTTATGAGTTGTGCCTACTGAATGATGGTCACCAGCCCTTAGCCTATCGGAGTCGGTCTTGGGGTAGTCATGGCTCATACCTTAGTAGGTCATGTCGTGACATATTAATTTAATATTTTTAGTATCATTTTCTAATAACTACCACTAAAATGAACCGTCCTTGTAAAATTTAGATGAGGATCAGTTAATTTTTTTTGGGATAAAAATTAATCTTCTTCAATATTAATTAGTTGTGGTCATTTTATTTTTCACTGATTTATTTTCTTTCATAAAAACAATTAAAACCTTCTCCAAATGAATAATAAACTGCTAGAAAATACCCAAAAAACAACACTTACACAAGCCGCTGCTAAACCAAGTAGAAACTCCTATAATTATTTTCCAACTATGAAACACACTATAGTTTCAATAACCACTACAAAGGATCTTAGGAGGATACACACAATTAGGAAAATGGTATCCTTAACCGGTTGACTAACCATGCATTCCATATTTTCGACTAATAGAAAAAACATTATTAGATACACAGTCTCCCTAATTGTATGTCCTAACCATTATTTATGTACCTAATTCTCATCTAACACCCAACCGGTTCATTAACTCAATGATTTTTCTCTTAATAGCCCACATTCTAGGTGGGGACCAACCAATGAATCTTGTTAATGTTTCCTTTGGGTGGAGATCACACTACCACAGATTACACGATATACAATGATGGATTTTATCAGTGATAAACAGAAAGTGATAATAAAAGTGGAACCTTTATCAGTGCTAGCTAAAACCGCTGATAAAGGTCACTTCTATCATTACTAAAAAGGCACTAATTAAAGTGTACCCATTGTTGGCACATTTTATTGCATTTATAAAGGTTCATCTTTATCAGCGCTTTTCGAGCACTGATAAAAGATTTGTATAACTTATAATAAAAAATATTATCAATATATATAAAATTATCGTATTTATATTCGAAAATTAATGTTTAATTTTATAAATTTATTAATTAAAAATGTATATAATTAATATAATTACGATATTTTAATAAAATTTTAAAAATTTAAATGATTATATAAAAATTAATGAATATGTGTTATTAATATGTGATATTTAAATTTATATATTTATATCTATTTTTATATGTGGGGTGTATATATATGCATGTGTATGTGTTTGTATATGACATGTGAATATATATGTATAGAATGCATATTTCATATTTTTAATATTATTTCACATTTAATGTATATTTTTTTATAATATTTTTGGAATTTACTCAATTTTTAAAATTTATACATATTTATTTACTAAGTATTATTTATAATATGTTTTTAATTAAAATATTAGTGTTTATTCAATCTTGTTTAAATAAATTGTAATATTTTTAAAATGTTTAAAATCTATATAATTAAGTTATTTAAATGCATTTTTTAATATTTTATTCATTTCTTTATGTGTCTATATTTCATGTAGTTAATCGTATGAATTCATTTTTTAAATATTTTTTTCTATTAAATTTATTTTATTCATTTTTAATATTTTTTCATGTAATATTATTTATTAATTTTTAATATCTATTATTTTTTATATTTATTAGAATTTAATCATTTTATAATATTTATATACTTATATGTATCTACTATGTAATATTTTCAATATGTTTGTACTTTATATGAATAATATTAATCTGTTTTTGTTTATTAAGTTTTAACATTTAAAATATGTCTTAAATTCATATAATTAAACTATTTAAATGTAATTTTTAATAATTTTTTAATTTAAATAGTTAATATTTTTTAAATTTATTTAATTTTAGATATTCATTTTAAAAAAATATTTTTTATATTTATTAATTTTTAATATTTTTTGGAATTTTTACATTTTTTAAAATTTATATATACTTATTTAATATGTTTTAATATTTATAATATGTTTATAATTTATATGGTAAATATTTATATATTTTTATTTATTATGTTTTAATATTTTTAATATCCTTAAAATTTTTATAATTGATTCCCATATATGCATTTTAATTGTAATATTTTTATATTCAATGTGATATTTTTTAATAATTTTTTTAGTTATATAATTAATCCACTTAAATGCATTTTTTATATATTCAGTAGTATTGTGAAATAATTTTACTTTTTCTATAATTTATACATATTTAATATATATTCATTTAATTTTTTTATTTTATTTAGAAAAAAATAATAATCCTAATGAGCACTATAATTCTAGTGCTGATAAAGGTAGGTTTTATCAACACTAAAAATGTGCTGATAAAGAGATTTTTTATCAACACTTCTTTTTTATCGATTATAAGACACACCTTTATCAGTGCTTTTTAGAAATCACTGATAAAACCCCCTCCAATATTTATATATTCAACACTAAAAAAACATTTTTATTCATGTTGTTCAATATCTCATGGAAGTCCACCTTTTTCGTCTCTCCCCATTGAACATCTAGGATGAATCGATCCTCTCAAAACCTAAGGTATATGATTATTTCTGCTCCTCTTTAATCGATCTCACATCAATCAATCTGCATAATCATCAGCTTTACGTTGTTCAAGCTTCTATTTAATTGATCCTCAAACTTTCCTTGCATTCATCACCTTTGAAATGGATTTATTTTCTGAGATGGGTTGAGAACATCATGATGTGATCTGAGCTCCAAGTGAAATTTATTTCCAATACCTTAGAAGCTCATTTTAGTAGTGTCTATTAGGGGATAAACGGAATGAAATGGTGCGATTTGTACCCATTTACCCAATTTGATGAGGTTATGTTGGATGTAGAGAAATATTTCATGGAGAAACCCTATGAAATCAGTTTATCCCTGATTGAAGATTACAAATCACCCCAAAATCGGGGTGATTTGGAAAAAAATGAAAAAATGCTACTCTTTTCAAATTTCCTATATTACCCCAATTTATATTTTATTTTATTGAATCTCTACCCTTATCTTGTACCAAATTTATTTTAAAATTTATTTTGAGTCATTTAACATAAATTTTTAATTTTTGGGTCTTTCTTTTTATGAGTTCTTACTCTTGGCCCCACTTGCATTCATTCTTATCACTGTTGGATTTCTTTAAGTAATCATTTTGAACTTTTTTCTAGTTTAATTTATTGGTTCATCCCATTTTGACATAACCACAATTTTATTCTTCTAACCCCAATTAATTTCAAGAGTTTCTTCAAATTTTGGGTTATCAAGACCATGTGATTGGGCCCTATCAACATTTCCATCATCTGAAAAAAGATCAAATTCATATCCTAAGCACCCTGTCACTAAAACACCAAATGGGCCTCCATGTACCAAGTAAGGAAATGAATAAACATCAACTCCTACCTCTTGTTGATTTTAATCGCTCACTTCTTTTTATGGATCTTGTCTGACTATTTAATTTTATGAGATATCATTGAATTAATCTTATGTGAGATATTATTTTCAAAAGTTCTCACTCGGATTGCATGGATCTCCCATCTAAATGAGGATGTCAATGAAATAACCATATGTGCACTACAAAAACTTTTACCAACTATCATGTAAGGTAGAAATTTCAAATGATAAGTATGAAGAGTTTTAATAGTAAATGGATGGTAATATGCTCCAAGTTACAAGTATACTTCCTGATCCCATGGATTAAAATCTAAAAATTATATCCATTTTCTTTTGTTACCTACAAAAATAACCCAAATATTTTTTTATATTTTCATTTCCATGAACATCTATGTTAGGCTCCCATTACCATGAAGAATAATCCCAATCAACTCCTCCCTCTTTTTGTACTCACACCTACCAAAGTTGAATAAACTATCATTGATCTCTATGTTTTTCAATAGATTAAAAATTAATTATATTCATTGTAACTTTATAGATATCACACATTTGTTCCCTTCAATGATTTTCACCACTAAAAAACAATCTCAATTCACTTCATTTTTCTCTTATTATCTTAGGATAATGGCTTTATGTAGCTTGAATGATTCTTTAAGAATGATATTTTATGGGTTCTAAGATCATAATTTTTTTTCTATTTATTTATTTGGTTAAATATTAATATTAATGAATCAATTAGGATAGATATGAATCGAAAATGTATGGATTCCAATAATATGAAAAAAGAGTATGAGGATGGGGTGAAAGTGTTCATCAAGTTTGAAAAAAAATAATGCATGTGACCCATCTCAAATCATCTTACCGTATTTATACTATTGTTATTCAAGACTAATTAGTCTAGAGGAGTTGTAAAAATACTTTATCTTTCATGGAATAGATCAAAGTTAGAAATTTTGTTCTTAATATGGGTAATAAGTGAATGTATCTAGCGACTATGATAACACTATGTTTTATAGATTATCTGATATGTTTACAAGTGTGAACAATGAAGAAGGTTGTATCAAGGATATGATTACCGGTGTGAATGATGATGAAGATTATATTGACGAAATGATAGTGACTGTTGAAGATGAACTTCCGGATTGTCGAAAACTATTTGAGAAGTTAAATATTGGTGAAAAGATGTCATTGTATACTAGTTGTATTAAATATACATCATTTTCATCCATATTGAATCTATATAATATAAAAGTTACAAATGGATGTAGTGTTTCCAGTTTTATTGAACTACTTTCTCTCTTGAATGATATTCTTATAAAATATAATGAGCTTCATTTCCAAACATATGATATTAAACTAATTCTATGATCAATGGGTATGATCTCTGAAAGAATACATATCTTTCTAAATGATTGTATAATATTTCTCAAGTACCATGAATCACTTAAAATTTCCCAAAGTGTGGATTTAATTGATATAAGAAATATGAATCAAGTCATACAAAATTTTTATTGTACATTCTAATCAGTCTAAGGTTTATGCACCTTTATGAAAGTGAGGAGATTTCATGTCCATTTACCTATCACACAAATATAAGAAATAAATATGGGAAACTTCATCACCAAAAAGATTAGTGGAAGAAAATTTATCATGAGTATCATGAATTTGGAAATAATCCAAGAAACTATAGTCTTAATCTATCCACAGATGGGGTGAATCATTTTAGTTTCCAAAGAATCACTCATAGTACATGGTCAGTTATATTAGTAAATTATATTTTTCCACCATGGTTATGCGTGAAATTAAAATACATTATGTTATCTGTGATTATATTAGGACCAAAGCAACTAGGTAATGATATTGATGTTTATTTGGATCCATTGATTGAAGATTTTAAATTATTATGGGATTCAGGTGTTTTGTTGAATGATGCTTATATAAATGAATATTTCACATTGATATCCATCTTGTATAGAATGATAAATAACTTTCTTTATTATGGAATTTTTTCAGCATATAGAATTAAAGTAACTCAAGGGTGTCCCATTTTTTAAAATGATACTCATTCAATTAGGTTGAAACATTTATGAAAGAACTTTTTCTAGTACATACTAGATTTATACCCCGGCGACATAAGTACTGATCTTGGACAGCATTATGCAATGTGATTTTAGAAGAAGGTACAAAACCATATTCACTAAAATGTGATCAACTGTTTTAGAAAGTAAAATATAAGGACATTTCTTTTGGTAAACCTTTTTAAAAACCTTAAAAAATAGTCGGAAAAAGAGAACAATTTTTTGAATTACCGTACTTGAATTGTTTTTATGTGAGACATTTTCTTGATGTTATGCATGTGGAAAAAATGTATTTGGTAGTTTCATAAGAACATTACTAATCCACCTAAAAAGGGATAGATTCAAGTCAGTATTGACATGATTGAAATGGGTATTTGAGAAGAGTTGGCACTAGTAAAGAGTGAAAAATGGACTTTTCTTCCTATGAATGCTTACACTCTTTGTAGTAAAGAGAGGTATCAGTTTTTCAGCTTCTAAAATGATGAAAATGCTCCATAGGGGTATTCATAAAATATCTATAATATCATGTTAATGACTGATTTAAAGTTAAAGGGTCTAAAATCATATGAATTTTTTATTTTGATGTAAGATGTATTCCCTTTAGTTTTATATTTCATTTTTTCCAATAAATTTTATCATACATTAACTATGATCTTTTTATTTTTAAAATCTATATGTAGCGAAGCTATAGACCCAATGAAATTTCTAAATATAGAAAAGGAAATTGGTTTCATATTTTTTGAATTAGTGATGTTCTTCCTATCAATATTATTTCATATGATGGTTCACTTGATGGTTTACTTGTTTAGAGAGATTAGACCATGTGGTCATGTACTTTATAAATTTATATACCCCATTGAATGATATATGAATATTTTTAAAGGGTATTTTAAAAATCAAATCATTCCATAAGGTTGTATTATGGAGTGATATTTTGTTGAGGAAACCATTGAAACCAACTGATTTTCTGATGTGGAAAACATTGTTCTTCTTAAATATCATCACACTAAGTGGATTGTGGGTGAAGGAATTTATGAAATAGATGTCGTAAAAATTACTTTTATAAAGAGGTAGAAGGCACGCCATTAAATTTTTCATATAATTTTATATTTTTCACCATATGTTGAAACCCACAAAGTAATTCTTAGGCATTTGAATCAATTAAGGGATGAATTCTTGATATCAAATACACAAAATCAAAAATTTATAGGATTGTTTCAAGACTATATTTTTTACAAGTAAACTGAAAAACCAGAATCAATTTTCGAACAACTTCAATGGATAGCCATAGCACCAAGTGTCCAAGTATTATCTTATAATGGTTATGTAATTAGAGGTTATATTATCTATACAAATGAACATGATGAACACGGTACCATGAAAAATAGTGGAGTTAAACTTGTAGCTGAAGAGATTCATGTATTTGGTACTATGGAAATAAATTCAATTTATGCGTATATGTCATATATTTTTATCATTAAACAAATATGTGGGTTGGATTCTACAACCTTCCAAGTGAAAATTTTTCAATGCAATTGGGTTGATAATAGGTGAGTAGTTAAAATAGACAATTGGGATCTGTGAAAGTTGATTTCATAAAGGAAGGGTACAAAGATGAACCATTTCTAATGGAATCATGGACAGTACAAGTATTTTATGTTCCAAATCCTGAAAAATGTAAGTGGTCAATTATTCTATTATTTATCAAAACCATTGAAGGGTCATATGTCAATTCAAATGAGGATATCCCTTTCATTGGGATTTCAAATTCATTAAATAGTGGTCCCAATTTTGATGGAGTATTATATGTTAAAGGATACCGTAATTAGGGGATTTGGATACTCGATAGAGAGGTAAAATCCCTTAAACCTTTAAAAAATAGAGTTCAATAATCAGGTTATATTTTTTATAATATACACCATGTTACCTCATATTATTATCTATTCACTTATGTATTTACATAATCTAAATTAAATGTTCAACCATTTCTAAAGATAATGATTTCTACAAATGTAGATGCTCCCAATCCTGATGAACAATATTCTTCTAAACATGCTTATACTCCCAATGCAGAGGAATAATAAGATTCTACAATTTTGATGTTATCAATCAATAGGGACAATATATTGGTGATGTTGAAGCTGAGGAAACAGTATATGGTGAACAAACTGTATCCCAAAAAAATATAAGCATCATAGAATGACTGTGTTAATAAATATTATTAAGGAGATAGATAAGGTCATAGAATTTGAGGGTGCATGGACTGCATACGGTCAACCTGTTAACCCCACAAAGGCTATGTTCAGTAGTTACATAGGTAACACCACTCAAATGGATGCTCTAGTTTATGTAGATTCATCTCACAATGCTTTCCTTATGTGTAAGGAACTAATTTAGGAAGATATTAGGTTAATATTATGATATACATTATTTATATTACTAAAAATAAAACAATGAAACATAGATTTACTTTTCACTATCCCTTGTAGACTATATTTATAGTAGATGACTACTGAATGAAATTTTTATTAATTCTCACTAGAAAGGATCATAGAGGCTTTTAGAAAATTATTATAAAGTATCATATCAAATATGATGAAGGGAAAATAATCCCACACCCACAACAAATGTATGAAATCCTAATAAATCAATAGATGTGGAATCCATTTATTGGTTATCATGAATAGATAATAGGTACATTGTGATTGTAAATAAATTATTTGATAATATGTGTTTTAATAACTTTGATGAAGAATTATTAATTTATGAAATGAAAATTGAGTGCTTAAAATAAGCAACATAAAACAAAACTAATATACCCCTACCATAAAACAAGGATAGGGTGCATTTCACTTGAAAAACATGTATTTATTTTAATTCTATGGTAATAATTTTAAGTGACATGAAACAAAAACATAATTATGTTACTTTTTTTATATACATATTAATGAATTTAAATCCAAATCCAATTCCATCCCATATCATGTGATATAAAAGAAGGCCTGTATAAATAAATGTGATAATAATAGATGAAAACAGAAGAAAAAAAGTATGTAAATAATGTGTAAGTATAAAATAATAAAAATTTGATCTTATTTAAATCATTATTATATAATAATGATTAATTATTTCCCTATATTTTTATCCAAATTAGACACAAGAATAATCATCTGTTATACTAGATGAACAACTACTATCAGTGACCTTGATGTGGCCAGAACAGTTTGGCTGTGTCGGAGGTGTGGGTTTTGGTGTGTCACCCCGAACATATTTTGAGAGAATAAATGAACAGAGGGATAAAGATAAGAAAATATAATAGATTCAGGAATGATTATATGATCTAGAATAAAAAATTAATTAGCAGTTTGAGTTGTTATAAAATGTTATGGGAAGGAATCAAAGAGAAGAAACAAAACAAAAACAACAATTATGTGAAGATCCCCCCACCCCCACGAGCTTTGAAGTAATCCATTCCCCTTGAAAGGATTTCTTATAAGATGTAATAAATTTTTTTCATAATCATTTCTATGAAATGTGAATCAAGCAGACATTGATACCTTTCCTTTATTGATATTCTATAGGGTAAAAATGATTGTAATTTATATGTATCAAAACCCAAAGTTCACCTTGTTGTGAGGGGAATAGTGTACAATACCCAAGGATATATTCTACCCAACCAAAAAAATCCAATAGCTCATGTGAGATTGGGGATTCAAGTATCTCACGAGCCAAGCGCCGCACTACCTATTCCACTTGATGATGTGGATATTCATATAGTCGAGCTTGTTATTTGATTTGTCATAGCATACTGATTTGATCTTGTAAAAATACTTTTCGACAAGGAGGTATCACTTTATAATTTATTTCTTATAGAAAACCTTTAATAATTAATGAAAAAGGCATGAACCAGTGAATTTTATTACATATAGAGTAAGGGAAGGGTTGAAATGGAAGGTCGGATTGAAATGATCTAAAGGATCAACCAACTAATTGAAAAGAACTTTAGAATGTGCCTTTACCCCACCAATTCAAATTCCACATTTATTAACTTTTAATGTTTACGTTGATATAATATTGAAAATTAATGATATGACCATATTTTATTTTTAAGAAAAAATGTATATAGATTACATTACATACTCTCTTAGTCTTGAGAATGTAAATGAAATCCTCAAGCATGAATGGCTAGGAGTATCAATTGTAAATGTATACATGAGGTGTGTTTTCATAATTTTTTTTCTCAATAGATGATCTACTATGTTAATTATGACTAAATATTATTCATATTTTTTATAGGCATATATATCAATACTATTTGAAGGGAAAACCCTAAGAATCGAAATTTAGACTCATTAGTACTCACATCACTTCTATACGACTATTCTCATTGAATCTAAAGAAAAATGAAGTAATAGTGGACAAACTATCCACAACATTTGAAGGAAAAATTTTAGATGAAAAAATATTCGTAAGACCCACGATGAAGGGCTAACATTATAAAATTTAGTCATATCAAATATTTTTTCATTCCTTTCATTAATTATTCGTTTTTTTAGGAAGCGTTAGTTACTCATTACAATAAATTTGGATAATCCAAAGATTTTTTTTCTGAATTCAATGCATGTATACCCAAAAAATTGACCACATGTTATAATGTATATCAATTTGTAAACATTACATGCAATATTTTACAAAGAAACTTCAAGTTATACATTTTATATTATGTTTTAATAAAATTTTTTATGATATGGTGGTTTTTAAATATCATCAAAATCTTGGAGTGAGGATAGTCCATGAGCCTAAAAAGCTTATCTAATTCTACAATTGGATTAGTATTAGTGTATATTTAATAATATTTCTCTATCAAAACATATATCAAAAAATACCTATTTTTTCTAAATGTTTTTGAAGTGTATGAAAAAAACTAAGTTTAAATATTGTGGTTATTATGTTTGAAGATTTAAGAAAGATATCGTATTCCATCAACAAACTTGAATCCCCAAAGTGATATTTCTAATGATAATTATAGATTCATTTAAAATATTTATTAAACCTTTTTTATTTATATTTTTCTAGTATTACTATGAATATTGATAGTCCTCACATTAAAAAGAGGAAATATATTTGTTTAGAAAAGAATGCCCAAAATACATGGTGTCAGAATGTATATAGACATTATGAATATGTGTCTTACTACTACTTATTTAGTGAATTTTATCATCATTTTATATACTTTTTTAGTTAATTTTCTTATTATTTTTATCTGATACTTATTTTGTTAATTTTTATAGAGATCATGAAGAAATGATTTCATATACAAGGATGTTGTATTCATGATGATGCAATTTTATTTTTAATCTACAATGCATTCAACATTTTGTGTTATAAAATAGAAATATTGTTAGATAACCCTGAATGTTGAATGCATTCCAGAATAAAAAGACATGGTGTGATGTGTAAGAATCAACTACAACTCAATACAATACACGGTATGACCAATATGACTGAAATTTTATGTTTTTAGTTTTCAATTGACACTTTTTTTCAAAAAAATTTACATGCTCAAAATCGAGAAAACAATTGTGGTTATTATGTTTAAAAATTCATTAAAGATTTTGTTTTCCATCAACAAACTAGCATTACAGAAGAGGTATTTTTTATTATAATTACAATTTCATTTAAAATATTTCAAATTTTTCTGTTTATTTATATTTTTCAGTACTACCTAGAAAATCAATAGTCCTCATATTCAAAACAGGAAATATATTTATTTTGAAAAAAATGGAAAGAAAACATTTTTTCATAATGTATACAGGCATCAATAAGAGGTGACTTCCTGCTACTTTTGTAGTTAATTTTCTGCTTATTTTATCTACTAATTATTAGTTAATTTCATTATCATTTTTATCTGATACTTATTTTGTTAATTTTTACAGTTATCATGAAGAAGGATGATAAACTCATGATGTACTCATGTACTATGATTATTCACTCAACATGGATGATACACTCATGATGGTTCACTTTTCCTTTTATTCTACAATGCATTCAACATTCTAGGTTATCAAACATCCATATTGTCAGATAACCCTGAATGTTGAATGCATTTCAGAATAAAAATACATGGTGTGATGTGTATGAATCAATAAAAACTCAATAGAATACACGATATTCTAGTATGACACAAAGTTTATGTTTTTTAGTTTAAAATTGACATTTTAGTTCAAAACACATGTTACATACTCAAAACTGAGTAAACACTTTCAGATTATTTTAATACTTTATTAAAATGATTCAATAGTCGTTTTTGATGTATAGTAATCATCCTCACCACAACCTGATACATGGTGTTCCTGGTATGACTCAAAGTGTATGTTGTTAGTTTAAAATTTATACATTGGCTAAAAACACACATCACATGCTCAAAACTGGGAAAAATCATATTTTTTGATACTTTAGGATAATGATCTGTAATTCATTTATGACATGTAGGAATCATCCACACATAAATACAATACACAGTATGCCTAGTATGACTCAAAGTGTATGTAACAAATTTAAAATTGACATTTTATTTCAAAACACGTGTCACTCAGTAAAAACTGATTAATAATTCTCTTGATACTTTAGAAAAATGATTCATAAGTCATTTTTTGATGTGTAGGAATTAGTCTCATGTCAATATGAAAAAGCATGTGACCAGTATGACTCAAAGTGCTCATTTTCAGTTCAAATTGAAATTTTAGAAGACAAAAAGTCACATAGCCTACCCAAAACTAAGAAAATGTATTCATATTTTCTTGATACTTTAGTAAAACGATCCTTAAGTCATTTGTGATGTGTAGGAATCAAATTCATATCAATACGAAAAATCGTTTGACCAATATGGATCCAACTATGTATTTTTATTTAAATTTTAAATTTTATTAAAAAACAAAAATCACATAATTAAAACCAATAAAATGGATTAAAAATTTTTTTATTATAGGAAAATGATCCTTAAGTCATTTTTGAAGTGTAGGAATCAACCGCATCTCAATATGATGAACTGTCTAACTGGTATGACTCAAAGTGTCTATTTTCAATTTAAAATTGATATTTTAGTTCAAAAAAATGTGACATGAAAAAAAATGATAAAAAACCTCTAGATTGTTTTGATACTTTAGGAAAAAAATACATAAGTCATTTGTGATGTGTAAGGATCGGCCGCATCTCAATCTGATACATGGTGTGATCGGTATGACTCAAATTGTGTGATTTTAGTTTAAAAATAACATTTATATAATTTATTGTTTCATAACTATGTTTAATTTATTTATTTATAGTATTAATAACATAAGAATTGTCTTCTTATACATGTTTATTTTTTTCTCGAGTTGGGGTGGTTTGTTTGGAAACTAATACTATGATTGGGGTTTTTTGAGAGGGTATCAAGTGCCAAAGACGATAAAACCATTGATGTTTTTGAATGTTTGTGATAAATTGTACTTGATAATGTAAATATAAAAAAATAATGTTTGAAATGTCTATGATATGGTGTTTTTTATTATATTTTTATGTGACTTTTATTTTAATTAAATTATGAATTTTCCATACAACTGTATTTTCCACTATAGTGTATTATAATTCAAAAAGCACACTACAATATTATAACCTTTATCAGTGCTATTTCTAGCACTGATAAAATGTATCATTATTAGCACTAGTAAAGTACTAATAAATGGGGAACTTTTATCAGCACTGGTCAAAGGGGATCCCTTTTAATGACTCTTAGAACAACATCATTTTTTAGTGCTGATAAAGGATTTTTCTAGTGCTGACTATAGATCGATCTGTTGTAGTGTCATGAGAGAGGATTGGGGAGAGAAGAAACACTATTCTTGGAGGTTTCACTATAGTTTTGTTTCTAATTTTTGTAGTTGTTCTTCTTCTTTATATCAATAAAATAAAAAATATTATCAAAAACACCTTAAATAACAAATACATAGCCACACAATTCCAAGAGCACGCTCATATCACCTTACCCTGACCCCCTCTCATAGGAACAACACTAACAAATAATATCATCATAGAAATAAAGAAAATAGTTGTTTTTACATGTTATGGATTGAGTTTAGAATTTACCATTGTAGGATGAGCTATAAGACTATCAATTTCCCCATGAACCATTTTCGTCATCCTATGGAATATAGAAACTACAACATTTTCAATTATAGACCACCAATGATCTTTAGTTTTCCATTAGGAGTCGTGTTCTTTCACCTTTTCTTTTAGCCTCAAAATTTCCCTTTATGCTTCCCAATCAATGATGTTTCTCAAACCCTCACTAGATGGTGTAGCAATAAATAATGAAAATGACCTACCAATGACATTTGATGTAGTATGTCCAAAACTCATCCCTCGTACATGCTCGGGATTATCCTTCCCTAAAACAATTGTAACTACATCATTCTATGAAATAATGATGATTTTGTAGGATTCGCATCCCATGTATTTTGAATTTCAACGTGTTAATACAAAAATATAAACAATGATTTTATAAATTATTTTAACTTTATAATATTATCTAATTTATTTATTTTTCATTATTATTATTTTATAGTAATGAAATTAAATTAAATTGTAATGAAAATTAGTTATTCCAATGTATCTAGTAGGTTCATTACCAAAATTTCCATTAGGTTTCAAAGGAACATTAAGACACATCTATGTTCATTCAATTGGGTGACCTAAATCATGACACTTTATAAAAAAGTATACATATCGATTTAGAAAAATACATTAGGTATAATAAAATAATATAAATAATAATGAATAAAATAAAATCAATATTTCTCTTTTCTGGAAAAAATTTGTATCCTAGTGAGACTTTTATGATACAAGACTCTGTTTTTTGTGGTATAGTAAAATATTATAATTGATTTAACTGTAATTCATATTTATTATTATCACTTCATATTTAAATATTTCTTTTCCGGTTGATGTCATTTTGTGGCTGGTTTCTCATATGATGACTCTATATATGCAGGTGGTGGAATGCAGTGGAAGTTGTGGGATGGACATGATGGTTGATGGTGGATATATTCTATTTGTATATAGTTGACCAACGGTTGTGTATATATGAGTGTGAATGTATGGGTGATGATTGTGTATATGTGAAAATAGATGTATAAGTGGGTTTATTGTATATTTATGGTTGAGTTTATTTAATGATTCGACTCATTGTACATAGTTTTTTTAAATGTATTTTTTATTTGATATATTTAGTGGTGTTTTCTAATTACCACCGTTAAAATGAACCACCGTTGTAAAATTTAGTGGCGGTTTAGTTATTTTTTAGGGGATAAAAAGTAAACCAATGCTATATTAATTAGCAGTGGTCATTTTATTTTTCTCCAATTTTCTTTATTTAAGAAAAACAATTAAAATCAACGCTAAATGAATAATAAAGCATCGCTAAATACATATAAAATAACACTTACAAAAGCTACTACTAAAACATGTAGAACCACTGATAATTTATTTTTGACTATGAAATACATGATGGTTGATATAACCACCGTTGAATCAATTAATTAGTGTAAATTTAAACCATTGTGGTTGTAAAAAACAACCACTACTACAAATTGGCGCAAGGGATGCACCTTCTTTTTTTAGTACTAAAAATGAAAGCATTGATAAAATCCTCACATTTATCAGTGCTAGGTAAAAGAACTTATCACCGCTAAACAAATCATTGATAAAGTTTTATCCTTTATCATCACTTTATTTAGTGTTGATAAAGGTTATGTAGTACCCCTTATTTGAGTTATGTAACCATTTTTTGTGCCTTTTCATGTAGGTAAATTGGCTGGGTAATGTTTGGGAGAGTATATGAAGGTTTTGGAATGGTTTTGGGACTTTTCTAAGAGAGCATAACTTGAGCACGATTCAGTGAAACTGTGCAGAACTACCCAAGTAACTGTGCAACTTAAGACAATGGGATTCACATGGTTTGTGAACGGTTTTCCAAAATATGCGAGGAAAACATATGAGGTACCCTTTGGAATAGTAGCAGTCACACAGTTAGCAAACATTTTGTCTAACTGTGCAAGATAACCATGTGCGGAATAAAAAATGGGATTTTTAAATCCTATTCACTCATAATTTAACCTAAAACACCCCAAACTTCATCCCACTCAAGCCTCACTCAGGATTTTTAGTTCCCATGGGTTATAGGGGATCTCCCACTCATTTTGGAGGTGATTCAAAGGGTTTTTAAGGTGTAGTGAAGGTGATTCTTCTCTGTTAAGTCTTTTATCTTGGATATTTCTTGGTTTTCCTTAGATCTAGTTCTCCCTCTCTCTATTTTCTAGATATATTTTCTTCACATGTAGATATAGGGTTTTCTTTACTTAAAATTATGAGATTAAGAATTTTTTATTTCAGGCAAAGAAATCTAGGACTGTTTTGGTGGAGATTTCACCCAGATTTGTGGTGCAGTTGTGAGTTGGTTGATTTCACCGAAACCCTAAGGTAGGTGGATTTTCTCTCGAATCCACTTTTCTAGAACTATAAATCTTGTTTTCAATTAATTTTTTCCCCTAAAATTAATTATGATTATGATGTGTGAATCTTGATGGAAATTCCCTTTGTGATGTTTTTTGAAATGTGGGAAAATGGGTTATTGTGTTGAATATCCTTGTTATTGGATTTTAAAATGTTGATTTTAAATTTTGTTTCTTGGGTTGATTTATGAAAATGGTTTTGGAAGTGGGTTTCAATAAAAATGGTGGTTTTATTGAAATATGAATTTGGAATGGTGATGGCTTAAGGAGTCTGTTTGGTTGAGAATTAGTTGTTGCAAATTTTTATGGCTTTAGTGGGTGTATATGCTTGATTAATGGCTTAAACCTGTTATTTATGTGTTGGATTGATGTGGAGTGGGTGGGGAGTACCACTATAAAATGGGTATGGATAGTGGACGAAAGGTCCACCATCAAATATAAGTGGATGTGAAGTACCACTAGGTTTGGATGGGAAGTTCCACCATGATTTTTACACGGGTTGAGTGTGAGAAAATTTATTTTTATTTTTGGATTATGCATGTGGCTATTGAAAGATGAATTTTTTGTACTAATATGTGATGGTAAAATGGATTATGGCTTGTTTGTTGGCTTTCCCTTGTATTGTAGGGATTTGGGTGAAAAATGGATTGGTAAGGGTGTATTTGGATTGCTTGAAATTGTTTCTCTATTTGATGTTTTATATAAACTACTTTATATAAATTTGATAACAGTTCTATCCTAGTGGTGTGTGTAGGGAATCCATTTGGGGAAAACCTACTAAGTATTATAAAACACCCCCTACTTTGACACTTGGGTGTTTTTTCAGATGTTGTATTCTGGGATACAAGTAAAGGTAATGCATCTCATTTTTCTAGCAGTTTTTCGTGATTCTTGGGTGGTGTCATGGTGCTCGTAGCTTGGATCTTGACATAGAGATATGGATTGAGACGTGGTTTTCTTGGGGTTATGTTTTCGGTCTTCCACTTGGTACTCTGATTTTGGGATTGTTGTGGTTAAATTGTATCGGTTTCGGTAATTGTTAAGGAATAGTTTGGTTGTATCTTGGTAAGGTATTTTTTGGTTTACCATATTGAAATGAATCGTGTATTTGTGGTTTGTTAAGGTTTGTTTGGTTTTTTGTTTTTCATTAAATAGAAATTTTTTCCCCAATTGTTCTTGAATCCCTTGAAATTTATTTCCAGCCTTTGGTGCCTTGGGAATATCACTTAAGGACAAGTATCATCTAACCACTTTCTCAAGGTAATGAAGAAAGGGTAGGATGTTACAAGTGGTATCAGTTTTTCAATAATTTGGCATTGGTTCATGGTCTTGGTCTTGGTGTCTGCACTCATTATTAGTCATTCTTTGAGTCGGTATGGTAATAAGGAATTGGACCGTCAGAACATGAAATGTATTGTATAAAAGGACATAGCTAATAATTTTGTGGTGAACTTGAAGTTACCATGAAGTTGGGTACAGAAGTGTTTTAGAGACACTTATAATCATTAAATATCTCATTTTTGTGGGTATAGCCAATGGGATGAGCATGGAATGCATGGTAAAAATGAATTCCCACTAGGATTGCATATTTCATTTTCCATAATGATTTATTTTGTGGTATTAATATATTGATTTGTGGAAAATCTGGGAATTGTTCTCAAATTTTCAGATTTGAAAGGTGGATGGTTGGGGTATTTTGAAAATGGGTCGATTTTCAAAACATGGTTTTCTTTTTTCAAAAATGGTTCAATATGGGAAATGTGAAATTGTGGAAAGCTTGGTTGTGATAGTTTCTATGTAATTGAATTTGAAATTGTAAGAATTTTCTTGCTAAGTGAGTGAGACTTATGGTGGTTTTTATATTGATATAAATGGAACCTGTTAGGCGTCGTAGAGACCAACCGGAGGAGGCTGCTGAAAATGTGGTTACATGTGAGCCCCAAGTGAACTAGCAGCTAGTGCAGAGTATAGTGAAAGCTTTCCAAGTTGTGGAAAGTGGGAATAAAACAGATTAGGCAAAGAATGTGGATCATGTGGTTCAGTTTCAAAATTAGAATCCACCCATATTTAGGGGTGATTTAGAACTGGAAAAGGTAGAGGCATGGTTGAACAGAATAAATAGGGTATTTGATATCCTTGAAACACCGATAGAGCTGAAAGTGAAATTAGCAATGTACATGTTGGAATTTCATGCCCCTAAGTGGTGGGAGTTGGTGGTCCAAGCTGGAAAAGACCAAGGTATTACATGGATGGGTTTGAGGAGTTTTTTACCAAAAAAAACTACCCTCATACTTTCATAATTCAGCACACAACGAATTTCTTTCGTTTAAAGAAAGAGAACCTCTCAGTAACGGAATATGCGGCTAAGTTTATGGACTTAGTGTAGTTTTAACCCAAGGAGGTGAATAGTACATCATTAAAATCATGTATTTTTTAAGATGGGTTTAGGTAGGAAATGAATTCTAAAATAGAATTGTTAGGTATAAATTATTATACATAAATGGTGAATAGAGAAATAGTGGTTGAATGAGATATTTTGGGGGCTACAGGTGGTGGAATCATGTTGGTACCCATGGGAAATGGTGGTAATTATAATGTTGGGATTAAGTAGAATAGGGACACTTATTTCTAGGGTAGGATTATGGCTCATAATCTGATGTTAGGATCAATGAATCTTCCTTAGAAGCCTTAGAGTAAGTCGGTATGTTTTTAATGTAGCTCTACGGGCCACATCAAATGGTATTGTATGGAATAGCCTTGAGAATGTCATAACAGTATGTTGATGGGGCTTCTTCAATGTTATTATCATAATTCTCTAAGGTCGGGTGTTTGTGACACTCCTTAGGGGTCACAAGAATCCTATTATTCTATGTGATAGAGAAAGAAGCATACCCTCGTCAGCATAGAAAATTTAGTAATGGTGATTCCAGGAATACCATGACTCCTCAGTAGGGAAATAAAGAGAAGAGTGTGGAAAGCAAGAAGTTTTTTGGAGCTAAGAAGGTTATGATGGATGATCAGTCAGGACCATCCATAGTGGGATGTATGATTCTTTTAAATTCTATCTTGATGAAAGCGTTGTTTGCTATGGGTGATTCCCATTCTTTTATTTATTCACATGTTTTTTTAATAGGTTTAACTGTGGAAATTATTCCTTCAGTTTTAAAATTTTAACCTCCTCTAGGTCAAAGAGAGTATTGATCTTTCCTATGTAGAGCATGTTGTATAGTTTTTTATGAGGTTTAATTGATGTGGGATTTATTAGTGATTAAGATGTATACTTATGATATAATCTTGTGGATAGATTAGTTGGTAATATTTAAGGCCTACATTGAATTTTATACATGAACGTTTGGTTTTGCAATGACTGATGGTGTCAAACATCTCTTTAGAAGAGATAAGAATAAAAAGTTGGGTGTAACAGGATTGTTGGCACTAGTTTTTGTCATATTCTCATATCAGTTAGTAGTTTTGTCATTAGAATCAATGGAAGGAGTTCTACATAGCATTTTTCAGTGGTTTTGGATCAATTTCTCGATGTATTTCTCGAATAATTCTCAGGGTTTCCACCCATGAGAGAAGTGTTGTTCATCATCGATATCTTTATGGGGACAAGTACTATATCACATCTATCTTACCATATGGCACCCACAAAATTAAGGGAATTGAATGTGTGGTTGTAGAAGTTAGAAAAAAAAGGATTCATCTAGCCTAGAATGTCTATGTGGGAAGCATAATTCTTGTTTGTTAAAAAGGAATATGGAACTCTACAGCTGTGTGTTTATTATCATAGGCTTAATCAGGTTATGATAAAGAACTTATATCCACTTCCATTCATTTATGATTTTTTCGATAATTTTAGGGGAGATTAATGGTTCTCCAAGATTGAATTTCGATCAGGATATCATTAATTGTGGGTGCGTAATCAGGATATTCAAAAAACATCCTTCAGAAGTACATATGTCCATTATGAGTATGTGGTTATGCCCTTTGGTTTGACGAATGCCCCAACAATTTTTATGGAATTGATAAATCAGATATTTTATAAATATCTAGATTCTTTTGTAGTGGTATTTTTAGATGATATATTGGTGTATTCTAATACATGGGTTGAGCATGAGTATCACTTAGTGATAGTGTTGGAGATCTTGAGATATCATTCATTATATGCCAAATTGTCAAAGTGTGGTTTTTTGATACATGAGGTTCATTTCCTTAGCCATGTTATTTCTAATAAGGGTGTTTCTATGGATCCATAAATGATAAATTCTTTTATTTTATAGTAACCACTAAAAAATGTTTTTAAGATACAGAGCTTCCTTGGTCTAACTGGATATTATCGGATTTTTTCTCTTGACTTCTCTTGATTATCCTCACCAATGAAAACTTTTACAAGGAAGAATGTTCCATTTAAATAGAATGAGTAGTGTCCGAAATATTTTTAAGAGATTAAGGGTCACCTTACATTAGCACCTATCTTGGATTTTTCAGAACTGGGGAAAGGGTACGTGGTGTACTGTGACACATCGAGATCAGGGTTGGGGTGTGTGATCATGAAAGAGGATCATTTGGTTTCATATGGATCATGGAAGTTGAGGGTGTATGAGAAGAAATACCCAATTCATGATTTGGAGTTGGCGGATGTAGTTCATGCTTTGAAAATGTGGCATCATTATCTCTTCAATGAGAAATTCATGGTCTTTACTGATCATAAGAGCTTGAAGCATATTTTCTCACAAAAATATTTGAACTTGAGGGAAAGGATATGTATGGAGTATCTCTAGATGTTTGATTTTTACTTTATGTACACACCTAGTAAGTAAAATTCATTGGTGGATTCATTGAGTAGGAAATCATATGCTCAGGTGGTAAAACATGCATCGGATTAGTGGTAGTTGATATTGGTCATAGCCAACATGTGGTTGGAATATGAGGAGTGGGGTGATAGAATAATTTTATTTTCGATCTCATTGGTTTCTAACTTGGTTTTTTTTGTCAAAGAGGCACAAGTGTATGATTCTAAGTGTATGGTGATGATGTAGAAACTCAATGGTGGGGAGACTATTGAGGGTTGGGAACTGAATGGGAATTCAGTTTTGTGTTTTCGGAATCATATAGTTGTACTAGTGGATTTTCAGGAGGATATTGTCAAAGTTTATCATCATTCTAGATGGTTTGTCCATCCTATAATTCAAAAAATGTATAAAACATTGAAAGTTAAGTTTTAGTGAGACCGTATGAAAAGGAAAGTGGTGGAATTTGCTTCAAGATGCTTGACTTGTCAGCATGTCAAGGCATAGAATCAGCGGACGATAGGTATATTTCAATCTTTCTTATCCCTATCTATATGTGGGAGCATATAGTGGTGGATTTTGTTATAGGTATCCAAATAACAGTCAGAAAGCACGATGTCATGTGAGTGATAGTGGATCAGCTCAAAAATTTGACCCATTTCATCCCTATTCATGAATCCCATATAGTGGAGGATCTGTCTAAAATCTATATTCATGACGTGTTAAAGAGGCATGGTGTTCCAGTTTCAATTATATCAGATAGAGATCTGAGGTTCACATATCGTTTTTGGGAATCCTTGGAGAAATCCCTTGGGACTCAGTTGACGATGAGCATGGAATATAATCCTCATATGGATAGGAAATCTGAGGGGATGATACAAACTTTGGAAGATATGTTACGAGCTTGTGTGATGTATTTTGGTGTCCTATGGGAGGAGCACTTTCTATTGGTGGAATTCTCATATAATAATAATTATGAGGCCTCCATACACATGGCTCCTTTTGAAGTATTTTATGGGAATCCATGTTGTTCTCAACTATGTTGGGTGGAAATAGGTGAAACATCATTGGTTGAGACGAGCCTTGTCTAAGAGACTATGGAGGAGATCAAGTTGATTAGGAAGATAATGGAGATGGATCAAAGTTATCATAAATCATATGCGGACCATCATCGACAGTTGTTGTCATTTAAGGTGGGAGGTCATGTGTTTTTTAGAATCTCTCCTAGGTTGTCACATCATCAGTTTGGAAAGTAGGGAAAGTTATATCCAAGGTATATAGGTCATTTTGATATACTTGAGTGGGTTTGAGAGGTATCATATTGGTTGGTCTTTCCCCTACAGTTTAGTGTGGTGCACAATGTCTTTCATCTTTCTCGGTTGAAAAGGTATCAGCCAGACCCTGACCATGTGATTTGATGGGATCATTTTGAGCTAGAGACAGATGCTTTGTTGGTTCATGTGCCATTACAGATTGTTTACAGGAAGGATAATGTCTTGTGTGGTAAAAGCATTAGTCTAGTTCAGGTATTGTGGCAAGCATAGATAGATTCAGGAGGAGACTTGGGAGATAGATAAAGAGATGGTCAAGCAATGGCCTAAGATCTTTTGGAAAAATGGTGGTTCTATAATTTCTGAGGATAGAAATTACAATGGTGGGGAGAATGTAGTACCCCCAGTTTGAGGTATGTAACGCTTGTTTATGCCTTTTTATGTAGATAAAGTGGTTGGGTAATGTTTTTGGAGAGTATGGGAAGGTTTTGGAATGGTTTAGGGACTTTTCTAAGGACACACAACTTGATCATGGTTAGGTGAAACCATATAGAACCACCCAGTTAACCCTGAAACTTGAGACAGTGGGCTTCACATGGTTAGCGCATAGTTTGTCTAACCATGTGAGCAAACCGATCATAGCATTAAAAGGGTATTTTTAAATCCAGGTCACTCAGGATTTAACCTAAAACACCCCAAACTTTTTCCCACTCAAGCCTCACTCAGATTTTTTGGTTATCAAGGGTTAGAGGGTATATCCCACTTGTTTTAGAGGTGATTCAAAGGGTTTTCAAGGTGCGTTGAAGGTGATTCTTCTCCGGTAAGTCTTATCTCTTGGATAATTCTTGGTTTTCCTTATATCTAGTTCTCCCTCTCTCTTATTTTTCTAGATCTAATTATGTCACATATAGATCTAGGGTTTTAATTACCTAAAATTATGAGATTAGGGCTTGATGATGTTAGGTAAAGGGATATAAGGTTATTTTGTTTGATATTTCTCCCAGATTTGTGGTGCAGTTGTGAGTTGGTCAATTTCATTAAAACCCTAAGATAGATGGATTATCTCTCAACTCTACTATTCTAGAACTAGAAGCCTTGTTTTCAATTAACTATATTTTTCTAAAATTAATTGTGATTACGATGTGTGATTCTTGATGGAAATTCCATTTGGGATTTTTTGTGGATTTTTGGGAAAATGGGTTGTTATGGTGGAATGTTCTTGTTGTTGGATTATAAAATATTGATTTCAAAATTTGTTTTTTGGGTTGATTTAGGGAAAAGGTTTTGTAAATGGATTTCAATAAAAATGGTGGTTTTATTGAAATATTAATTTGTCATGGTGACGGCTTAAGGGATCTATTTGGTTGAGAAATAGTTGTTGCATATTGTTGTGGATTTAGTGGGTGTATATGATTTCTTAATGTATTAATCATTTTATGTATGTGTTGGATTGATGGGGATTGGGGGAGGAGTGCCACTATAAAAAGGTGGTGTATAGTGGATGGAAGGCCCGCCATCAAAGATAAGTGGGCATGAAGTACCACTAGGTTTGGAAAGGAGTAAACAAGCTTGGATGGGAAGTTACACCATGATTTTTATATGGGTTGAGTGTGAGAAACTTTATTGTTATGTTTGGATTATACATGTGTCTATTTCAAGATTAATTTTTTGTAATAATATATGGTGGTAAAATGGATTATGGTTTGTTTGTTGGATTTCCCTTGCATTATAAGGATTCTGGTGAAAATGGATTGGTAAGGGTTAGTTTGTCTTAGTTGAAATTGCTTCAATATTTGATATTTTATATAAACTACTTTATATAAATGTTCTAACAGTTATATCAAAGTGGGGTGTGTAGGGATGTCATTTGGGGAAAACATACTAAGTATTATTACTCACCCCCTTCTTTGGCACTTTGGTGATTTTGTAGATGTGGTATTCTGGGATACAGGTAAAGGTAAAGCATCTCATCTTTCTATTGGTTCGTCATGATGCTTGGGTGGTGTCATGATTCTCAGATATTGGAACTTGTAATGGAGTTTTGGAGTGCATCATGGTTTCCTTTGGGTCATGTTTTTGGTCTTCCTCTTGGTACTTTTATTTTTTGAATTGTTTTTCTAATATTGTATTGGTTTTAGGAATTGTTAAGGAATGGTTTGGTTGTCTCTTAGTAAGGTATTGATTGGTTTACCTTGTTGACATGCATCATATAGCTATGGTTGTTGAAGGATTGTTTGGTTGGTTGTTTTTTTAAGGGAAAATTGTTCCCCAATTTTTGTTGAAGCCCTTGGAATTTATTTCCAGCCTTTGGCGCCTTGGGAAAATTACCCAAGGCCATGTAGCATCTCACCACCTTCTCAAGACAGTGAGGAAGGGGTGGGACTTTACAGGCTATCTTTATCAACATTATTCTTAGAGGTGATAAATGTTTTTAATAAAAAATATCATTAATATATATATAATTATTATATTTATATTCAAAAATAATGTTTACTTATATTCATTAATTAAAAAAGGAATTTTATAATTAATACAAAGTTGGTCCAACTAGAAGCTTAGGATCCTGACTATTTATTAAAATATAAAGAAAAGTAACATGCAAGAATAAAAGAGATAGGGTAAACATGTGAGGAAAACCCTCACCCAAATGGAAAATTTACATATCAAAAGGATCAATGTCATCACCATGACCATAGCTAGAGGTTTCACCATCATCAGCTGACTCCCACTCAGACTGTGAATGTTTTTTATTAAGGAGCATAGTATATATCTCCTTGAGTCTTTGTTTCTCTAGTGTAAGTTGATCATTAATAGAACGCCTGGTGAACCACCCTCGTGACGCAAACTCATCACATCCCTACCCTCGACCATGAACTTTGGGGTTCCTACCTTGTCTCCATGTTTTTGGAATACAATCTCCTTTATCACCATCCAGGTTATCCTCTAATGATCTAGAATCCATAGGATCACTAATTCCCTCTTCAAGGGGAATAGATATAGAAATATAAGTTTTATGATAAGGAACCATTTAGAAACCATCAGCATCTATGATAACTTTATTTTGAGGTTTAACATGAGAAGAAACATCCGTATTTTGCTTGCCTTTGCGGTGACTTGAGGCAATATCCTACTCATCCATGAAATGTTGATCAACCATCCTTTGAATTTCATATTTATTCACTTGATCCACTACCTGGTCCTACCCTTTGACAATAACATTATATTTATCAACATTTTCCTCATCTTTAAATATTTTAACCCATGATTTCTCATTACAGTGCTTTCCCTAGGTCCTGGCAGAGGATTCCAAAACAGACAAAATAGGTTCAGCACCTACTTGTACAATAGGCTAAATGTCAGCTTATCCACCAACATGAAAAGATGTGGCAGAACCACATCCTGTCTCCATGATCAGATGGGGGGAAGCCACAGTCCCACCTACTTCAACCAGTCTAGATGATTTACCTACTATATTATTTTTAAAGAATGATATTTCCTTATATCATTTAGTAAAACAGCATGAACACAACAAATGGCTTCTATAGTTTGAAGCCTCATGACCAATCCTCTTGAAAACAGAATATAATTGGGTCATATTATCATACTCAATGTGCAAACTAAATTTAACCTCATTTGTTGAAAGATAAACTCTATCGATAGGAGTAGAGAATAGGTCTACTTCCACCATGAAATGAGAAAAAAACCATACCTTTCCAATTTATTATCTTTTTCCATCCTTATAGGCATTCCAATCGCTGAGGTAATATCATATAAAATTCTGGGATGCCAGAAAATCCAGTTCAAGCAATGGACCTTGACCCATAATTAAACACAGGAGCTGCTAACTTTAAATGGGTTGAAACTCTGGTCTCCTTCATGGAAGTGAATAACACCTGGTTTGAGAGAAATTGAACCCATACCCCATGCTCTCATCTTCAGTTCATCTAAAGGGAAAAACATATGAAAAACCCCTTATCCTAAAGTGACGCACTTCCAATCAGTAAAACCCCAGATGCTTGACATACGATCAACCAGTTCCTCAATTTTCAAAGGTTTGGAACCTTTGGGGAAAATCAATCACACAATTAAGGAAGACAGACTGATTTTCAATCTCTCCAAGACAACATCCATATTTTCTTTGACATAAGTAGTGTTACCCTTTCGATGTAAGCCTCTAGCGGCAGAGCCCTTGAAAATCGAGAAAGAACGAGATGATTCATCCTTTAATATATATATTTTTAATAATTCTAATATATATATAATGTTTTGAAAATGTATTTATATGATTATAAATAAATATATATTTTTTATTTAATTAAATAATTATAATAAATTTTTTAAAATAATAATTATATTTATAATTATATGTAAATACTTTTTAAATATATTTATTTATAATTATAATTATATATATATATATATTAAATAAATATTTCTCTCCAATGAATTGAGTAAATGTGTATATATATATATATATATCATGAGATAATGATGATATTCATGAACATGTTTATGTTCATATATTGATTTTCGTGAATATAATTGACACTAGCTATGATCATAAGTTTATTTTTGTACATGATTGGGTTTCTATATAAGTTTTAAATGTTAGATTACCTATTCTTATGATGACACATGCATATGTTATATATTCATGACTCATGAAATGTTCATTTATACATTGACACCCTTATTATTCACGCTTCCATGTATGTGATGACTCATTTTTTATGATCTATACTTTCCATTCAGTTATAACCATGAACTTATTTATGTTCTCATAAATAGTTATAAAATTAAAATAAATATATTTATTAAATTTATAATTATAATTTTTTTATTATATATAAATACATTTTAAATATATTTATTTATAATTATAAATATAAATATGTGTGTGTGTGTGTGTAAATAATTATAAAATTACCATAAATACATTTATTATAATTTTATAAATATAAATATAGGGGTGTAACAAATAAAGACGTGTTCGGTGTTATAGCATAGGATCTGATTATTGATGTTCAACAGTTCCAAATTGTGTTGTTGGGAAATTTGGAGGATAGTGGTCAAGTTGTTGACCCTCGCAGTGAAAAGGAAGAATATTTGGACATGGATGATCAATGTGATGTGTGGCAAGCTCCAAAACAATGGCGATGAGGCAAACATCCAAGAGGTCATGGTGGCCCACAAGGGAGGGGTGGTAGACACAAAACAAATTGATTCTGCAGCATTGTATGTTTTCTTATGGTGGTGTCATGTGTCACTTCTATTTTGCAACTTCACCTTTTATTTGAATGTCTTTTATCTTTTTTAATAAATTTCCTTGGGCCCTGGGTTTCAATCCATGGTCTCCATCATTTCTGGTATAAATATAAATATGAATATTTATTTATTTATAATTATATACAAAAATTTATAAATATATTAATTTATAATTATAATTCTAAATATATTTATTTATTAAATAATTATAATTATATATAAATATATGTAAATTTAAATAATTATAAAATTATAATAAATACATTTATTATAATTTTATAAATATATATTTATAATTATATACAAATATTTATAAATATATTTATTTATAATTATAAATATATATATATATATTTAAATAATTAAAAAATTATAATAAAAATATTTATTATATTTATAATTTTATTAATATATACAATTATATAAATAAATATTTAAAAATATATAAAAATATTTATAAATATGTACAAATATTTAAAACTACATACAAATATTTATAAATATGTACAAATATTTATAAATATATACAAATATTTATAAATATATAAAAATATTTATTAATATATTTATTATATATATAATTATAAATATTTATTTATTTATTCATAATTATAATTCTAAATATATATATATATATTTAAATAATTATAAAATTATAATAAATACAGTTATTATAATTCTATAGATATATATATTTTTATATTAATAAATATATATATCTGTATAAATATATTTATAATTATATACAAATATTTATAAATATATTTATTTTTTATTATAATTATAAATATATATAAATATATTTATTATATCTAAAATTATAAATTATAATTTATTTATTTATTTATAATTATAATTATAAATAAATATTTACTTATTTAAATATTTATAAATTTACAATAAATGTATTTATTATAATTTTATAAATAAATATATTTATTTATAATTATATAAAAATATTTATAAATATATTTATTTATATCTATAAATATATATATATATACACGGAAATGGTTGGGGCAAGACCCTTTATTAAAAAAAGAGAAAAAAGAGAAGCCCCTTTTAAACTGGGTTAAGGGAAAACTCATTACAAACTTGAAGGTCCAAAGGATCATAGCCTTAGAATTTAGTGGCCCGAGAGCCCAATGGAATAGAACCCATCACAAAACTCCTGGAATATAGGCCCAAAAATGCCCAAAGTCCCCAGGACCTAAGCGCAAAATTTACATCACAAGCCCACCCAAGGCCCAGTATATGGATCTATATAATGGATAGAGGACCAAGCCACCCCATCCAAAGACTGTCTCTCACTGCCAATGGCCACCACGACCTTCCATCATCACCGTAAAATTCCACTGAGGTCCACCACGACCCGACATTAGTTCTTTCTATTTTAGAATTGATAAAACTAACCTTTATTGGCACTTTTTAGAATGCACAAATAAAAGTATTATGAGTTCTTATAAATTGGACCCTAACAGAACCCTTTCGCCACTCTTACCTCAAGATTTCAAGGAACGAGAACTCTATCACCACTTCCACTACCACTTCCACCATTATACATTCTCGACCAGTCAATCTAAGGTATGTAGGAATTTATCTTGTTAGTGCCTACAACACTATTTTTTCAGTTTCCACCCTATGTGCATCGCATCACCACCATCCTCCATCCATCTACATGTTTCACACCATAAACCATGGAAAATCAACATCATCACCTCTTTATTGGCCTCCATTTCATGTATATTGTGAACATCACATCCCACACACTTGAACTCCAAGCCCAAAACAAGTTGAACCCCTATGTAGTGTCACTTCTACTTTTCACACCAACCATCTATGTATTTACATACACCTGGTGTGACCTCATTTTGCTTTAAGTGGTTTGTGTCAAGCTCTTAGGTGCTGAGGGTTTTCTTTTGAATCTTGGAGATCGATGGGTGATGGTTTTCTTTTTTCAGTGTGATTTTAAGGTCTTTGATAGTGGTGTGCAAGATCGTCTCCACTTCAAATCTAATTTTGTTTGTCTTAAATCTTATCCTACCGAATTTGTATTGACCATGGCCTATAGCGTGTGAGTAGATTCTTGTCTTGGAGACTCAATTTTATCCTATCATTTGAAAGAACAACCATTTTTCTATTAAATTATTTTATATGCATTTAATAAGAAAAAAAATTAATAATTAGTCTTTGGACCCTCTATCAGATAATGTTTTAAAAAATATATATATGAGGCACTAAAAATTCATGATATGAAAATGTATTTTGACATATTCGAAGTGTTTCAAGCTTATAATTTTATAGTTTTATACCTTTTTAAATTTATACACTTTTATAAATTTTATAGTATGTCATATTATACTAAAATAATTTAATAATAATTTTTTATTAAATATTTATGGTTTTATAGTTTTATTCATTTATAAATTTACATACTTTTATAAATTTTATAGTATATCATATTATACATATATAGTTTAAATATAAGAATTTATTAATTATCTATACTTTTATAGTTTTCTAGATTTATAAATTATTATAAAATTATATTTTTATTCATTATAAACTATTATACTTTTATAATTTCATAAATTTTAATTTTATATATTATAATTTTATACTTTTATAAATTTGTAAAACTATATAATTTTATAAATTATGTATACTTTTATAACATATATGTTCTTTTATATAGTTTTATAAATTTATATACATTTATAAATTATGTATATTTCTTTAAAATATATATACATTTATAAATTATGTATATTTATTATCATCATGATCTCAAAAATGATTTTTGAAAGTTACTCATAACATTTTCTTCTAATGATAATGTTCAAAATTTATTATGAAAACTTTTTTTTTATTTAAATTCATTTTTCTCCTATATATATGAAGGATATATATCCTAAGGAGTTTTGATTCATGATTTTTCCATATAAATTATAATGTGATACAATTATTCTATGATGTTTTGATTTTGGTATCAAATGATATCATTATTGTTGTCATTGGAAAATGTTATGTATCCCATTTTTTGTGGGTTTTTTTATAAGAGGACCCATCTTTAATCCACCAAGGGTTGAACCAAAAGTATTTTAGGATAAAATAAATGTTTCCAATATTAAGAAATCATGAGTATAAATTTTCATGTGGTTTTTATTTTATGATATTATTTTTTATTACATGTGACTCAAGCTTTTGTTTTTAGTAAGCGTTGGATCCAGGAGGAACGAATATAAAAATGGGTGTGATGGACAATGAGGTGACTTTCCCAATAAGAAACCAAATGGAAAGAGTGATGGACTGAAAAATATCATGATAATACTTACTCAACATTCTCAAGAAATGAATAAGAATATGAACCATTTCAAACTCCCAAACATTTTAAGGATGAAATAGCTCACCATGGATTCATTCATGTGGCAATGTCAACTATCCATTGGGGTTCCTCTGATCAATAGTTTTGAAGAAATGGATAGCCAGTTAGAATTTGGAAGGTGAATTAGATAGATGGTGGGTGTTTATTATAAATATAAGAAAAAATGAATAATTTTATAGTATGAAATTGGAGGTGTTTAAGTAAATATTTCCATTCCCATTATCAAAAAGTTGAGAAATTCTCAATGGATTGTGTCTCAATCCATCAAAAAATTGTACATAATTTGATCTAAAATTCTTCACTATAATTTTAGTTCTTCCTACACCATTCAATTGAATTGAAAATTAGTTTTTAAAAGTGAAATATCCTCCATTATATTTTTAAATTTCCTTCAATAAGTTTTTATTTTTGATCATGTAGTATGATAAACAATTTTTAAATCTTTCCATTTTATTTCAAGAAATTCATAATATCCATCTTCAATTGAACATATTTTGTGTACTTATTTTGTTAAATATTAATAATACTGAATCAAATAGGATGTATATGAATATATAATGGATGGAATCCAATTTTATGACAAAATATTATGATGATGTCGTGAAATATTTCATCATGTTTTCAAAAGATCATTCATATGATCCTTCTCAAATCCTGTGTCCATGTTTACATTATTGTTGTTAAATACTAATTAGTCCATAAGAGTTATACGAAAACTTGATCTATCACATAAATGAACAAATTTTTATATGTTGTAATAAACACAGGGAAAAAGATAATATAGCTATTGACTAGGATAACACTATGTTTTATGGATCATATGATATGATTAAAAGTATGGAAAATGAAGAAGATCATGTTGAGTTTGTGATTATAGATGTGAATGATGATGAAGATTTTATTGAGGAAAAAACAATGAAAGTTGAAGATGAACTTTGTGATTGTAAAAAATTGTTTGAGTAGTTAAAGAGTTATTAAAAGATGCCATTATATGGTGGTTTCACTAAATATATAGAATTGGAAGCTATATTGAAGCTATATAATTTAAAAATCAGGAAACGGATGGTGTGATACCAATTTTACTGAACTACTTTCTCTCTTGAATGATATGACCCTGGAACATAATGAGCTCACTAGAAGAACATATGAAATTTAAATAATGATATGATCAATGGATATGATCTATGAAATAATACATGTCTATCCAAATGACTATATACTATTTTAAAAGGACCAAAAATCACTTAAAGAATGACCAAAATGTGGTTCTTCTCAATACAAGAAAGTTGAATCAGGTTATATGAAATTTCTATGGTAATTACAAATCATTCCAAGGTTTTGAAACCTATATGAAATTGAGGAGACTGCAAGGAAATTGACGTGGCATGAATATGAAATAAATAAAGATGGGAAACTTTATCTCTCGACAGACTCTCCTCAGTGGAAGATAATTGATCATGAGTATCCTGAATTTGGAAATGTGCTAAGAAACATTTGTCTTATGTTATCTGTAAATAGAGTGAATCCTTTTGGTTTTCAAAGAAACACTCAAAGTACATGGATGGTTATGTTGGTAAATTATAACTTTCCACTGTATTTATGTATGAAACAAAAATAAATTATGTTATATATTCTTATATGAGGAAAAAAACAACCAGGTAATGATATTGATGTTTATTTAGATCTATTGATTGAATATTTGAAATTATTGGGTGATTCTAGTGTTATGTTTTATAATGATTAGATAAATGAACATTTCACATTGAAAGCTATGTAGTACTAGATGATAAATGACTTTCCTTCTTATAGAAAATTTTCAGGATATATAATTAAGGGAACTCGAGGGTTTCCCATTTAAGAAAAAGATACACAGTTAATTAGGTTGAAACATTCATCAAAAACTATTTTTCTAAAAAATCACAGATTCATACCCCGGTGAAAAAAGTACGGATCTTGGACGACATCATTAGATGGAAGTTCAGAAGAACATACAACATCATATCTACTAACAGGTGTTCAATTGTTTGAGAAATAAAAATATGTGGACACTAATTTTGGTAAACCTTTTTTGAAAACACATACAAAAACCGATTGTAAAAGATATCATTTTTTTCAATTACCATACTATAATTTTATATACGTCAAATATTTTCTTGATGTTATGCATGATGAAAAAAAAATATGTGATAGTATAATTGGAATGTTACTAAATTCACTCGGAAAAATAAAGGATGGAATGAAGGCTAGGTTGGACATGATTAACATGGGAATATGGGAAGATTTGGCACCAGTAAAGGGTGAAAAATGAAATTTTCTTTCTCCATCTGCAAACACTCTTTTCAGGAATGAGAGATATTAGTTTTGCAACTTCTTGAATGATGTAAAGGTTCTATAGGGGTATTCAATTAATATCAATAATATCGTTTCAATGATTTATTTAAATTTTATGGGTCTAAAATCACATGAATTTCATGTTTTGATGCAAGATCTAATTTCTATAGCTTTACGTTGCATTTTTACCAAGTATGATCATTATACATTAACCGAGATATTTTTATTTTTCAAAGCTGTATGCAGAAAAATTATAAACCTGATGAAATTTCCAACTATGGAAAATAAAATTATAGTCACATTATATAAATTGGAAATGTTATTCCTACCACTATTTTTTGATATAATGATTTACTTTATGGTTCACTTGGTGAGAAAGATTAGAGTATGTTTTCCTCCAAATTATAGATAGATTCACCCCATTGAATGGTATATGAATATTTTTAAAGGGTATGTTAAAAATCAATTTCATTCATGGGGTTGTATTATGGAGTGATATATTGTTGAGGAAGCCATTTAATTCTGTACCGACTACTTGTTAAATGTTGAAAGCATTATTCTACTGAAATCTCATCACATTGGGTGGCTTGTAGGTGAAGTAATTTCTAGGAGAGATGTTTTCACAATCAATATTATAGATCTATAATAGGACTTCCTTTATGATTTTCATAACAATTGAGAGGTTTCTTCATATGTTAAATCCCACAAAGAAATTATTAGTTAATTGAATCCATTAATTCCTGAAAGTTGGATATCAAATACACATAATTAATTGTTTATAGGATGGTTTTGAGACTATATTTGTAAGGATTTGGATAAAAATCTGGAATCAATTTCAGAATGACTTCGATGGATAGTTAGAGGACCAAGTGTGTATGTATTATCTTACAATGGTTATGTAATTAATGGATATACATTCTATATAAATGAACATGATGAAGTTAGTACCATGAAAAATAGTGGAGTTACACTTGTGGCTGAAGTGATGCATGTTTCTGGTACTAAGGATAGAAATCCAATTTATGTGAATATTTTATACTTTGGAACCATAAAAAATATATGGTAGTTGGATTATAAAAAATTCCAAGTGCCATTTTTTTAATGCAAGTGGGTTGATAATAGAATTTTTATTAAAATATATGAATTGGGATTCGTGAAAGTACATTTTAGTAAGTAAGGGTACAAACAAGAATAATTTATAATGACATAAAAGGTAGTACATGTATTTTATGTTCCAGATACCACAAACCTAAAGAGGTCAATGGTTTTGTTATCGATCAAAATCACTAAAGGGTCAGATGAAAATTCAACTAAGGATGAACATTTCATTGGGATGTTTCAATCATTTCTCAATGTTCCCAATGTAGATGGGGTTTTTTATTTCATAGGATATTACAATGAATGGATATGGATACTCGATAGAGGATTCAAATCCCTTAACCTTTAAAAAAGAGATTTCAATAATCAGGTTATATATTTTTTTGTAATATACATTGTGTTGCCTCATGTTATTGTTTTTTAACTGTTGTATTTATGTAATTTAAATTAAATGTTAAACCAATTCTGAAGATAATTAATTCTTCACATGCCGATGCTCCCAATCCTGAGTAACAACAGGTTTATCAACCTGTTTTTTCTTCTATTGTAGAGGAATAATAAGTTTCTGCGCATGATGATTCTACCAATCAAGAGGAAAAACATATTAATGATTTTGAATTTGAGAAAATGGTATGTGTTGAATGAGTCATGTAGTATGAAAAATAGGAGCACCATAGCATGTTGGTGTTAAAAAATTATTAAGGAGAAAATAAAAGGCATTGAATTTGAGGACTTATGGAATGTGTGTGACCATACTACTAACTCCAACAAGTCCATGTTTTGTATTTAAATTAGGCTCATCACTTGGAAATGTGTGCTGATTGATTTAGATTCTTGTAACCATGTTTTTTCTATTCTTAAGGAACAGATTTGGGAAGAGATTACGGTGACATTATGATATCCATTATATATTTTACTAAAAAATAAAATAATGAAACATTGACTTACTCTTCATAATCCCTTTCTGAGTGCATTTATAGTATATTACTTGCATAAGAAATATTTATTAATTATTAATGGAAGTATTCACAGATGATTTGTGCAATTCTAATGAGATTTCATTTGAAAGATGTTGAAGGGAAAATAAAACCACACCCACTGCTTATGTATGGACACCTAATAATCCAAGCTGTGTGAGATGTGCATACTAGTTTTTTTGAGGAGATATATTTTCAGTTATATTGTAGTTGGTAATATATTGTTTAAAAATATGTGTATACATCACTTGGATTGAAAATTTTTTATTTATTAAACAAAAACTGAGTGCTAAAAATAAGGAATGAGATGAAAACCCAACATACCCCTACCGTAAAGAAAAAATGGGGTATGCTTCACTTGAAAAAAATAGTACGTATTTTAAATCTACCATAATAATTTTATTTGACATGAAAAATCAACATAATTATGTTTCCTTATTTACATACAGATTGTTGAATCCAAATCCAAAGCCACTTACATCACATGTCATGTGCTATGGAATGAGGCATGTGTAAATTAATATGGGATACTAATAGATGAAAACATGTAAAATAGTGTGGGAAACATGTGTAAGTATGACATAATAAAAATATATTTTTCTTTAAATCAATATTAAATAACAATGATAACTTATTTTTCTATATTTTCTATCTGACTTAGACATAGTAATCATCAAAACCTGTACTATATAAACACCTACTATCGGTGTCCTTGAAGTGGACAGAACAGTAAGGTCACATCAGAGGTGTGGGTTTTGGAGTGACACCCCAAACATATTTTGATAAAAATACAATAGGATGATGAATATAAAGAAATGGACGATATGAAATAAATATTAGCTTCCCATGAAAAAAAATCATTGGCAATGTGAGTTGCTAGAAAACGTTATGGGGGGAAAGCAAAGATAAGAAACTACTCAAGAACAACAATTGTGGGAAGACCCCCCCCCCCCACACCAGATTTGAGGTGATCCATTCCCTTAAAAGAGATGTCTTAGATGAGGTAATAAATATTCTAATAATTGTTTCTATGAAATGTGAATCAAACAAACACTAATACCTTTCCTGTACTGATATTATACAGGGTGAAAATGACTATGATTTATATATATGAACACTCACCCATATTTTTTTTGCGAGGGATACCATGTTAAATATCCAAGAAGACACTCTACACAACATACCACTTTCAATAGGTCATGTGAGAGTTCCAATTAGCATAGATCATGAGCCAAGTGTTAAGATACCTATTCCACTTGATGATGAAGATATTCGTATGATTTATCAAGCTATTGAAACATTCGTATTATGTCCATTGGATCTTGTAAAAAAATATTTCAATAATGAGGTATTCATTTCTAATTTATTTTTCATGCTAAATATTTTAAAATTAATAGAAAAAGTCTAAACTGATGAATTTTATTACAGACAGACAAAGGAAAGGATGAGAAACCAAAGATCGAATCAAAACCATTTAAAGTATCAACCAACCAATCAAAAATATATTTAGAAAGAAACTTGACACCACCCGTTCAATATCCTCATTTACTAACATTGAAGGTTTATATAGACATGAAGTTACAAAGTGGTAGTAATCACATAGTTGGTTTTTAAGAACAAATGTATTGATATGATGTTACATACTACATTTCTCTTGTGAATGTAAATGAAATTCTCAACTATGAATGGCTAGGAGTCTCAGTTGTAAATGTATACATGTGGTGTGTTTTCGTGATGTGTTTTTCCAATAGCTGTTATACTTTGTTAATTATGACTAAATACATTTCATATTTTTTGTAGGAATATATATAAATAATAATTTAAGGGATTAACCCATGAACATAAATTTTAACTCATTATTCCTCACATAAATTCTACAAAAAAAATAAATATATTCAAAAAAATGAATGAAATTGTGGAAATAAGGGCTAAATCATTTGAAAGAAAACTTATGTATGATACACTATTCTTAATACCAACGATGGAAAGGTACAACTATAAAATTTAATCATATAAAATATATTTTCATTTATTTCATTACTTATTCCTTTTTGTGTTTTTAGGCAACATTTGATGATCATTACGTTCAATTTATATACTCTAAAGATTTCTTTCCTGGATTGACTTCAGGGATACCCAATAAACCGACCACACATGATGATGTTTTTCAATTTGTAATACACTAAATCCAATGTTTTAGAACTAAATTTCAAGCTATATAATTTATATTATGTTTTAATGAGAATTTTTTTATGATGTGGAGGTGTATAAATATCATGAAAATCACAGAATGAGGACAGACCATGCGCCCAAGGATCTGGAAAAGTTAAACAGGTGGACAAGTATCAGGGTATATATAATAATATTTCACTATAAAAACAAATATCAAAACAAATTACTTATTTTTATCAATATTTTCATAGTATCCAAAATATGAAAAAATGGAAAATATTGTGGTTATTATGTTTGTAAATTTATAAGAGATGTCATATTCCATCAACAAACTATCACCCCCAAAGAGGTATTTTCGAAGATAATTAATATTTCATTTAAAATATTTTTTAATCCTTTGTGTATTTATATTTTTCCAGTACTATTATGACTTTAAAAAATTCTTGTATTTGTAAGATGACATATATTTGTTTAGAAATTAATGGGAAGCATACATGATGGAAGAATGTACACATATATCATTAAAATAGAACATCCATTGAATTAATGGATTGTTTCATATTTATTTTTAATTTAATTATTTTTAGTATTACTAGTATAATAATTGTTTTCTTATATAGGCTAGTTCATTTGTTCTATTTGGGGTGGTTTTTTCAAAGATGATCATTCTCATGAGGGATTGGACTTCAAGGTTGAAAATAAGATAATGAAAACAATGAAATGGGTTAAGAATGTATACAGCCATCATAAAAATGTAAATTACTAATACTTAATTAAGTAATTTTGTCATCATGTTATCTACTATTGGTAAGTTAATTTCCTTATTATTTTTATTTAATACTTATTTAGTTTTTTCATAGATCTTTTAGGAAGTCATATTTTTCATTCAACTATCTGAGAAAATCCACAAAATAAATAACATGTTCCTTTCATCCAATGTTAACATGATTTACATTGCCTTTCTTTGTCAAACTGCCAAAACTGCATATTGATTCAATGTTCTTAGCCAAAAAACCTTTCTCGTTGTTGAAAACCAGAAGAGTATTTACTGAAAACTAAGAAAACACATTCAAATTATTTTGATACATTAGTAAAATGATCCATAAGTGATTTTTGACATGTAGGAGTCAACATCTTCTCAATATGATGCATGGTGTCACCGTTATAACTCCAAGTGTGTATTTTTTTTAAAAATTAACATTAATTTTAGTAAAAAAAATAAGTGACATACTAAAAACTAAGATAACATATTCATATTATTTTGATAATTTAGAAAAATGATCCATAAGTCATTTTTGATGTGTAAGAAGCAACTGAACATCAATCTGATGCATGATGTGACTGATATGACTCCAAGTGTGTCTTTTTATTTAAAATTGACATTAATTTTAGTAAAAAGAACAAGTGACATACTGAAAAATGAGAAAACACATTCAGAATGTTTTTAAACTTTATAAAAATTACCCATGAGTCCTTTTTGACATGTAGGAATCAACCATACCTCAATCTGATGTATGGTGTGACCAGTATGAATCAAAGTGTCTGTTATCAGTTTAAAATTGATGTTTTAGTTTAAAATGTGTTTCACTCACTAAAAACCAATAAAACACACTTTGATTTCCTTAATAATTTAGTACAATTATTCATAAGTCATTTTTGATATACAGGAAGCAGTCTCACATCAAAAAAACACATGATGTGACCGGTATGACTCAAAGTGAGGGTTTCCAGTTTCAAATAATATTTTAATAAAAAATAAATTTGATAGACTCAAAATCAAGAAAATTAATTCAGATTATTTTTATACTTTATAAAAATGATCCATAAGTCATTTATGACGTATAGGAATCAGCCCCACCTCAATTTGACACACGGTGTGACCAGTATAATTCCAAGTGTGTCTATTTATTTAAAATTGACATTAATTTTATTAAAACAGGAAGTGACATAGTGAAAACCAAGAAAATTCATTTGTATTATTTTTATACTTTAGTGAAAAAAAATTAGTCATTTATAACATTTAGGAATCATCTGAACCTCAATTTTAAGCATAGTGTGACCAATATAACTCTAAGTGTGCATTTTTTATTTAAAATTGACATTAATTTTAGTAAAAATAATAAGTGACATACTGAAAACTGATAAAACACATTTAGATTATATTGATACTTTTGTAAAATTATCCATAAGTAATTTTTGACATGATTGAATCATACAAACATTGATCTGATGGATGGTATGACTGGTATCACTCAAAATGTCCATTATCAATTTAAAATTGATATTTTAGTTTAAAATGTGTCACCCACTAAAAATCAAGAAAACACACTCTACTAATCTTGATAATTTAGGAAACGATTCAAAAGTTGGTTTTGACATGTAGGATTCAATCTCACATAAAACCAATGTATGATGTGACTGATATGACTCAAAGTATGTGTTTCTAGTTTCAAATGAAATTTTAATAAAAAACACAAGTGACATATTCAAAACCAAGAAAACACATTTGGATTGTTTTGATACTTTAAGAAAACAATACGTAAGTCGATTTTAACATGTATGAACCATCTACACATGAATATAATGCACAGTGTGGCCAGTATAATTCCAAGTGTGTTTATTTATTTAAAATTGAAATTAATTTTAGTGAAAAGAATAAGTGACATACTAAAAAATGAGAAAACACTTTCAGATTGTTTTTTTACTTTAAAAAAATGATCTATATGTCATTTTTGATGTGTAGGAATCAATCACACCTCAATATGATGCACAGTGTGACCGGTATAACTCTAAGTGTCTCTTTTTATTTAAAATTTACATTAATTTTAGTAAAAAGAACAAGTGACATATTAAAAACTGAATGAATGTATTCGGATTTTTTTTTAATTTAATAAAATGATAAATAATTCATTTTCAATATGTAAGACTCAAACTCACATCGATCTAATGTACAGTGTGACCTATATGACCCCAAGTGTGTCTTTTCATTTAAAATTGACATTAATTTTATTAAAAGGAACAAGTGAAAAGATGAAAACTGAGAAAAGGAATTTGGATTGTTTTGATACATTATGAAAATAACCCATGCATCATTTTTGATATATAATAATCAAATTCACCTAAATCTAATTCATGGTGTGACTGATATGACTCAAAGTGTCTATTGTTAGTTTAAAATTCACATTTTAGTTCAAAATGTGTGTAACTCAATGAAAACTGAGAAAATGATCTCCGATTGCCTTGATAATTTAGGATAGTGATTCATAAGTAATTTTTTGGCATGTATGAAGTAGTCACACATCAAATCAACATATGATGTGACTAGTATGACTCAAAATGTGTGTTTCTAGTTTGAAATGGAATTTTAGTGAAAAGCACAAGTGACATAATAAAAACTGAGCAAACGCATTCATATTATTTTGATACTTTAGTAAAATGATCCAAAAGTAATTTTTGATTTGTAGGAATCATCTACACCTCAATCTGACACATTTTGTGACTGGTATAACTCTAAGTGTGTCTTTATTTAAAATTGACATTAAGTTTAGTAAAAAGTAAAAGTGACATACTCAAAACCAATCAAATGAATTTGGGTTGTTTTTGATATTTTAATACAATGATTCATAAATCATTTGTGATGTGTAGGAATCAACCCCACCTCAATACGATGCATGGTGTAGCCGGTATAACTCCAAGTGTGTCTTTTTATTTAAAATTGGAATTTTATTAATGTATTCATTAATATTAATGTTTATTTTATTTATTTATAGTCTTACTAACATAAGATTTGTTTTCTTATATAGGTGGATTCTTTTGCTTGGGATGAGATGGTTTTTTTGGAAACTGATACCATGGGAAGACTTTTTTGAGGGGGGTCGCGGGCGCCAAATATGATGAAACATTAAAGTTTTTAATGTTTTTGGATATTAATTATAAATATAATTATATAAAGAATTGTTTGAAACGTATATAGTAGTGTCACCGTGTAAGGAAGTCACTCCATGGAAATGGAATAGGCGTAGGTTCAATTCCTTCCATACTCAAATTTAGCTGGGGGCTTGCAGTGAACTGGTGGTGGGTTGGGCCTAGGGAAAGAATGGTGTGGTTCCCACTTATACCTCATTACCCAATAACATATTTTTTTTAAAAATTTATTAGTGATCCTACCATTGGAAATGAGAAACCAGATTCCAGGAGTAGTGATGGTGTTTTTATGGATGTTAAATTGATTCAGCTTGGAGTTATATATGAACCTATTCAGCAAGTTGGCAGCTCTAATTTGATTGCCATGAAACTCACTAGTCAGGATGGGAGTGTAGATTCCCTGACCTGAAAACCCACCCGAACAGTGTTATCAGATCGAGTTCCATTGGCCTTAGGCGCACCTCCCTGAATGCCAAAGGTTTCCAACTAGCAGCAAGGGCGTAACAAGTATAGTGGGGAAGCTATAACCTATGGGAATTATAATAATACTAGTCTGAGTAATAATATATAACATGAAACAAAAATAAATGGCTCAGTAGACTCGAATCAGACATGTAAAGTGGAAGCACAGAAATATCAAATAAATAGCAGAAGCAATGGTTAAACAGAAGCAACAGTAGAAAGTAAACAGATCATCATGCCAAACACCACTTGTATCCACTACTAAAAATAAACCAAGTAAGAATGCATTTATAAAAACATGTCATACAAGTCAATATACACATTGTACTTCCAATAGAAGACCACGGTTTCTACAAAAAAATAATCATGTTGATACATGAATTAAAGTTAAACAAAAACTCTATCTAGGCATGATCTTAAGGTCCATGCCACTCCATATAAATATCCATTAAGATCCAGCTCCTGAGGTTGTTCCTTAACCTATATGTAAGTTCATAAATTCTACATGCATCCAAAAGTACCCATGTAGTGTATGAGATTAATATCTTTAGGATAACACCCAATGTTTTTAACCAAGAATAAGTGTTTAAGCGGCATGAAACATAATTAAATATGCAGTATTACGAAGTGAAAAATAAACAAAACAACCCCTCTGATGATCAACAACCAATAAGAAATGTCACCTACTTCGACCAACACCGGAATCTCAGAAGTCGAGAGGGGCCTTGTCCCATGGCCCAAGGTACCCCTAATGTAGCATAGTCTAAGTGAACCCTTAGGTTTGACCTCAAATCATGTAACCCGACACCACATGCCTTCGAACACCTCATGTCTCACATAGTCCCGATGTCCCAAAGGGATGCCCAAGTAATAGTATCCTGGTCCCACGGACCCCTTCTTGAAATCTCACATCGTCCAATGGCACGATAACTAGAGGAACAATGATGAATTTCCTTAAAATAAATATCTAGGCCCATGGCCTCAATCATGGAAAGCCTAAGCTCCCAACTTGATTGCCTCATTTCTATTAACCAAAGGCTCCTCACCTTCCACGTGGCTTTCTATGACAAGCAACCCCAAACCAATAATATCTAAGTCATAACTATTGGTGTCATATACCCACACGAGTGGTCAAAACTCCCTTATCAACGGATTCCACCTATGTGCACATGACTCAATCGGCGCTTTAGCCATCACAAGTGAGTGTCATTCACCAAATATAGAACCTAAGCCACACCAACTAGAACCTTCTGATCCTGTGGCCATGTCGCTCAAATCTGATGGCCATTCCATCCAAGTATTATTATCCATTTCCAACCTGATGGCATTGCCACCTCAATATAACGTCCATAATGCCCAATCTTGAGGTCAAAACCTCTCATGAAAATCCGAGCCAGGCCCAATCAGTGATCAACACCACCCAATCCCTATGGCCATGCCATTCCATCCTCAGGTTGAGCTCGTCACAACCCCATGGGTCTCAACACATGAAATCTCAAACACTATATATATATATATATCAATTTAAAACATTTTAAGCATGAAATTCAATTTAACATATTGAAATTGACAATCTGAAAATTACAACATATTAGCATGGAAGTCTTAAATGTATCTAATTCGTTTAACCTAGCCATAATAATTTGAATGAGTCAATTTAAATCAAAACAATTCAATTTATACAATTTTGTCACCCCCGACCAAAATACCCCAAGGAGAAATGGCCTCTAACCTGGCCTTACTCAAGCAAAATAGGCATTGGGCATGCCCAACGGCATCCCATGGGCCACACGATCATTTCAATATGAAGCAGTAGATATAAAGGTGACTCTCTCAAAATAACCAAAAGCACTCTAAAATTCATTCCCCTAAAATGTCCATGAAAACAAAAATCAAGGTATACAACACCTACCTTAGACTCATAGACATAGGCATGTCCAATATCAAGCTCCAATTCAAAGCGGATCAATGTAGATCTGAGTTTCCATCAAAATCCCTAAAATTGGCTCCGACAGAAATAGTGGTCCATTAGGTGAAAGATAAACAAAGAGAAATCATGCATGGGGTTATCCTTACTGATGCGGTCATATAGCTTCCAACGGATCAAATAATGTATCACTGATTGAGGAGAGGGATAAAAATCGGTGGAGGAAGAGAAATGAGGGTGAAGCCCTCTGCTGTGTGCGATGCGGGAGAAGAAGGAGAGGAAAGAAGAAAGAAAAAGGTAAAAATAAAAAATAAAAGAAAAACTAAAAAAAGATTCTTGTATAGATCGCATGGTTTACCCACACGGTTTACCAAACTATGCAGAAATTGTGCGCGCTACAGTGCAGAATTACTGCCCACAAGGGCACCTTCGTAAGGATTATACACGGTTTTACCTAACTACGCTCAAACTATGTAGAAGACCTATTAAACAATTGTAGAGCACCCTACACATCCATGCACCTCACTCTCATGGTTCACAAAAACCATGCTCTAGATCAAAAGGGTGTTGCATAGCTTCCTAGAAGGGGTTGTACGGTTTCCCCAAAACCATGCGCCCTAACCTACAGCTTCAAAGGAGGCCATTTGGCCTCCGATGATCCCAAAACCAAACCAAAACACCTAGGGCACTCTCCATCCCCCTAGAATAGCCCAAAACCACTGTATAAAGCCAATGGAACCCTCATAATTGAGTTCTGATCAATGAAACAAAAAGTAGCATAGCCACTAATTGAAAAATTGAAAAAGGGAGTGAATTTCGACCCGACTCAAAAACTCAAGATGTTATAATCTCCCCACCTTAACATAGCTTATCCCCAAGCTATCAAACAAAACCCGGAGATGGTACCGAACATACCCATCTTGGTAAAACTAACCCAAACTTCCCCAGTATTAAATCCATATGTCAACTTCCTCAAGGAGGGATCCCCACCTTAGGAATTTCCTAACTCATACCATTCTATTACAAAGCTCAAATCAACCAATGGTACAATGACTAATTATTAGACCCATGGACCTCCCATAATGCATCGTCACTCCCTCACCTCATCATTTGCTCCCGTGTCACTCTCGACACCCAATCACATCATGCACCGCATCAGTGTCCACCTTGAGCCCATGTCACCCATGGAAAAATGATATCCTACAACCCATGGATTCTCAAACAAACCTTGGTACCTCTAACCTCAGTCAAATACCACATCCTCGATGCCATGATTCCCAAGGAACCTCAATTAACCCATATACCTCAGATTACCTGATGCCTAACCACCTTATAACTTGCATCCTACGATGCTCTTGATGTCAATCATCTCATACATATATATAATCATGCACCTGAGATGATGCCAACCTAATGACTAGAATTTGGTTAGTCCATATACAGCTTGTCCGACTCATGCAATAAAAATGGAAATGCCTCAACTGGCCATGCCAAGAGAAAAACAAAATTAAATCATGGTCAGGCTCATGGCGTACCTCTAACCATCGTCAGCTCACCAGCTCGATCAGCCCCTAGTAGCTCCACAGCATGCACCTAGACTAACACTCGGATTCCTAAAGACTATCCACCCTACGATGTTACTCTTACCACTGGCTATTTACCCCATGATTGAGTCCCAATGTCTCTGTTACATTCCCCATGTGCAATTGAACCTCGGCTACCCTCACCCAGTACAAATCCATAACTGATATCTAAAGCATGTGGCTACCTCAGTCCTTTCCTTCCAGCTGTCTGAGAAGGATGAATACTGAACATTTCAAGGTGTTCGGACTATCCACATGCATGGAACTCCTTTGGAGGATTCTCACACTAATTCTGTACATGAACTAGCTATCCACACTAGAATAAAATAGTCAAAGAGCCACTATAAGGTGGTCTAATTGAGTTTGTGGACTGACTGCCATGTTGGAACTCATCTTTAACTCATTTCCTACCATATGAATCATCACTTGAATCCACTACCTACTCAAATGGGACCTATCTGTCAGGTTTCCCTCAGCCATGAGTGCCTAATTCACTACCTATGATAATGAGGCCAACCTAAAGATGTTCAATTGCACTCGAATGGTGTGTTGTAAACCATATTTGAATCGCCTCACCCTCGAGGTGTCATCTCTTAAAATACCAGATGTGAAGTGAGACAACTCAGTGAAGGTAGTTGCATATTTCATGACTGACATGTCACCATGTTGAAGGTTCAAGAACTCCCGAGCTCTCTCTACCCTCAATGTCTCTGGTAAAAATTCTTGAAGAACCTAGCCTCAAAATCATTCATGGTATGTCCCTCGTATCTTCCATCCTAAACATTTACATCCCACCAATGCTTAGATTCCCCCCTAAGCATATACGTCACAAACTTGACCCTCCTCTCTAGAGGCATCTCGAGCTTCTTGAAGATCATCTGCATGCTCTCTATCCAGTTCTCAACCGCCTTCAGGCCACCCACACCCTAAAAAAGTGGTGGGTGTTGTGACTGCAACTCCCAAGTATGGTAATCCATAGAAGGATCTGCTTCTTAAGCAGCTCTGTCGATCCCATGAAAGACATGTACCAGGATCGATTAGAGTTTATCATCAAACCATTTCCTAAACATTGTCAATTCTAGAAGGTGTCATGCCTGTAATAGATCCAGAACTTGAGCATGTACCTACTACTCATGGTCTAGATGACCCTCAGGGGTCTAAACCTGCTCGTGCTCCTGTAGCACTATATCCTCACCCACCTAACACTCCATCTGAGTCATCCATGAGGAAGCTGTTGAATACCATAAACATCCAGAAAACCCATATATATATATATATAAACACATATAAGGAAATCAGCAAAAGGCATCATATAATAACTACCCTCACTCTCCCTTATCACAACCATTCCACACGGCATCTCGAACTCATGGCCTCATTACCCTCCCTTAACATAGCCATGTATCAATATAACCCTAGGACACACCCATCCTAGTAACCAAAATTTCCTCAAACCGATGACCTATGTACCCAATCCTAGTGATCAAAATCACCTCATCCGTAGTACATGTATGATCCTATAATATTCATACCAATTTATCATGCCGCATGCAATTATAAAAATATATAAAGAATAGAATATCAATTACATATCACATATCACATTTCAAAATCATTTAAATCATGTCATTTCACATTTTCACATGGTGTTTGATATTTATCACATGGTATGATCATGTTACAAATCATACATACAATTATAAAATTGAAATACCTTAAATTGTTTCTATCAAAATCCAAGGAAACATAAGCATCACAACCCCCTTTGCATACTGGGCTAAGGGTCTATATTTTCATCCCTTACCTCACTGGGTCAAGCTCCACATATCACAACCAATAACATCACATTCCAAGTGAGACACCATCGTGGAAATCATATAAATTGTAATCTAAAAAAATGGAAAACAACAATTCTCACCCAAGGAAACTTAATATGTCCCTCATACATGGGGCTGTAAACACTCAAGAATGAGTTTGAAATCTAGTTCTGACACAACCTAGTCTTCAGTCTACCATAACCCAAATAGTAATACCATGAAGAGAGGTAAAAGAAACACCTATGATACCACTTGTAGCATCCCCAATCTGAACAGCCACTCGAATGGTACTAACGGATCAGGTGCCACTGGCCTCAGGCACACCTCCCCGAATGCCAAAGGTTGTTGACTAGCAGTAAGGGTGTAACATGTATAGTGGGGAGGATATACTTTCTGGGAATTATAATAATACTGGTCTGAGTAAAAATATATAACATGAAATGAAAATAAATGACTCAGCAGACTTGAACCAGACCCGCAAAGTGGAATCAAGGAAATATCAAATAAATATCAGAAACAAAGGTTAAACAGAATAACCAGAGGAAAGTAAATGGATCAACATGCCAAACACCACTTGTATCCACTACTAAAAATAAACAGAGAAAGTATGAATTTATAAAAATAGGTCATACAAGTCAATATACACATGGTACTACCAATGGAATTCTATGTTTTCTACATTTAAAATAAGCATATTGATACAATAATGAAAGATAAATAGAAACTCCAACTAGGAACAACCTCAAGTTCCATGCCACTCCATGAAAATAGCTATTAAGATCCATCTCCTGAGGTTGGTCCTTTACCTATATATTGGTTCATAAAATATGCACGTGTCTCGAAGGACCCGTGTAGGGTGTGAGACGAATCTTAGTAGGATACCACCCAATGGTGTGTACCAAGCATAAGTGTTTAAATGACGTGAAATATAATTAAATAATAATTAGTGAAAAGTGACAAATAAACAAAACAACTCCTATTATGCTCAATAGCCACCAAGAAATTTCACCTACTTTAGCCAATACTATAATATCATAAGTCAAGAGGGTCCTTGGTATGTGGCCGAAGGTACCCCTGATATAGCATAGTCCAGGTGAACCCTCATGTTCCACCTCAAATCATCTAACTAGGCACCACGTGCCTCCTAAAATATCATGTCTCAGATAGTCCCAACGTCCCAAAGGCACACCCAAGTAATAGTATCTTGGTCCCACAAACCCCTACTTGAAAGCTTACGTCAACCCATTGCATGAAAATCTGAGGAATAACAATGTTTTTCCTCAGATAAATATCCAATCCCGCAGGCTCAACCACGGTGAGCCACATCCCCCAACCTGATAGACTCATCGCTATCAACCTAAGGCTCCTCACTTTCCACGTGGATTTCTATAGCAAGCACCCCCAAATCAATAATTACTAAGATGAAACTATCAGAAGAATCTACCCACATGAGTGGTCAAAACCCCATTAACAGATTCCTCCTATGTGCACACAACTCAATCAGCACTTTATCCATCATGGGTGAGTGGCAGTCACCATATACAGAACCTAAGCCAAACCAACCAGCACCTCGTTCCCTTGTGACCATATCGCTCAAATCTAATGGCCATGTCATCCAAGTATCATAGGTATTTCCCAACCTAACGGCCTCTCCACCTCAATCCTAAGTCCATGACTCTCAATCCTGTGGTCATAACCACTCAAGAAAATCTGATCCAATCCCAACTAGTGATCAACACCACCCAATCCCGATGACCTTTCCATCCCAACCTCTGGCCATTCCCATCACAACCCCATAGGTCTCAACATATGCAATATAAAATATTACATATATATATATATAAATCAATTTAAAACATTTTAAGAACACAATTCAATTTACCATATTTAATTTTACAATCTAATAATTAAAATATATCATCATGGAGGACTTAAATTATTATAATTTGTTTAAACAAGTCATAAAATTTTAAACGAATCAATTTAAGTCAAAACAATTCAATTTAGAAAATTTTGGCACCCCTAGTCAAAATACCTGAAAGAACAATAGCCTCTAACCTGGAATTTATCAAGAAAAATAGGCATGGGTCAGGCCCAGCAATATCCCATGGGTCACACGGTCATTTCAATATGAATCAACATATATAAAGGGGTCTCACTCAAAATACCCAAATGCGCACTAAAATCCATGCCCCCAAAATTTCTATGAAAACACAAATCAAGGTATACACCACCTACCTTAGACTCGTAGATGTAGGCATGTTCGATATCAAGCTCCAATTCAAATAATATTGACGTAGATCCAAGTTTCCATCAAAATCTCTGAAATTGTCTTGTATAGAATAAGTGGTCTGTTAGGCGAAAGATAAATGAAGAGGAAGCACGCATGAGGTCAGCCTTACCAAATTGGTATTATATCTTCTGACAGATAGAAGAAAGGATCCCCAGTTGAGGAGAGGGATCAAAATTGGTGTAGGAGGAGAAATGAGGGTGAAACCCTCTGTTATGCATGAAAAGGGAGAAGAATGAGAGGAAAGAAGAAAGAAAAAAATAAAAACTACAAAAAGGAATCATGTATAGGCCTCACAGTTTACCAAACCGTGTGGAAACCAAGCGTGCTACAGTGCAGAGCTGTTTCCCACAAGGTCACCTTCACACGGCTTGCACATGGTTTTACCTAACCATTCTCAAACCATGTGGAATCCCTCCATAACAATTATAGAGCACCCCACATGGTCATGCGCCTCACTCACATAGTTTACACAAACTGTTCTCTAAATCAAAAAGGGTATGCATGGTTTCCTAAAAGGGGCTGCATTGTTTCCCCTAAACTGTGTGCCCAAACCTGCAACTTCAAAGTTGGCCATTTGGCCTCCGACGATCCCAAAACCAAACCAAAACACCCAGGTCACTCTCCAATCCCCTAGACTAATCCAAAAACACCATATAAAACCAATGTAACCCTCAAAATTGAGTTTATATTAACAAAACAAAAATTATCATATTCACTAATTGAAAAAATGAAAAAGGGATTGAATTTAGACCTGACTCAAAAACATGAGACATTATAAGGAGGCACATTGGTGAGGTGGGACAGTCTATAGATGAGCTTTTTGGTGTTGTGACTAGGTATAAGGACTCGGGCTTAAAACATTACATAATCTTGAATTAAATGAATAATTCACATTGAGGATCATTATAGGTTTAGAGTTTTAGAGAATTAGACCATAACTATTTCATTATATCTCAAAAATTACAAAGTAGACACTTCTACTCAGTTTCCATTTTTTCATAAAATAAAAACTCTTAAAAAATATTCATGTCCACTTTCATATTTTAGAAACCATGACTTTTCCTTGATCCCATCCTTGACCCTATTTCACTTTGTGTCCTGTGAAAAACATTTCAAAAACTTGGTAGGAGCACAAAAAGATCAGTAAGGGATACACAAAGAAGGAAAATTGTTAGTTTTTCAAAAAAACAAGTAAACCATGAATACTTTATCATAAGTAATAATTTTCACCTTTATGAAGTACTAAATACTTTTCACTGAATAAAAGATCATTGCTTACCATTTTGTAACCAAAAGATTACCATAAAACCCATATAAAGAACACATAACATATAAAGGTAACTTGGGACATAAACATACTTAAATGGAACAACCATACAGTTGACTTCCACACATATCACTAAATTGAATAGCCATACGGCCGACTTTCCAACCCAATGTATTGGAGGTTATAACGTAACCACCTATCCTGGTTTATCACGGCACAACCCGTCATTTGGTTTATCATGTAACCACCTGTCAAATGTCCAAGTACGATTATAAAATCATAGCACATAAAATATTTAAAATATAAACATTTCACTATTAACATTTCATTTTCAATCACAATATATAATTTCAATATATCGACAAAATAAATTCTTTATAAAACCATTTTCAAAACCATTTTATAAAGATATTTTTGAATCAATGTGTCCCATACCACTTTGAATATTTTAATGGAATTAACATAATAAAACATTATTGCCCGTATAAATAAAACCTTAAAACTATTTTTAAAACATTGACATTAATGAGAAATATTTAGAAGAATAAATCTTTAAAATGATATTTTAGTTAAGGAGTTCTTAACCAAATAGGAGATGCTTGAATACAAATAATTGAGGAACAAAATTTAATCAAAACTTTATAATATCATGAGAATAAAGGTATTCATGATATAATATTCCAAAGGATAGTATATACACCATATAAAAGTGAATTTTCGCATAACAACGATGAAGTCTCAATGGAATATAAATTGAGATGAAATCCCTTATAAAGATGGTATCCTTAGATTAAGGATAAATAAATTACATAATTATGTGTGAAAAATAAGAATAAACCCAATATAAGTGGATATTAAGTGTAAAACTATAAGAGTTCATTCACACATATTTATAGCATGACATAATCAAGAAGTTGAAGTTTAACAAAAATAATTGAAATTGGGTAAAGAAGTTCCCTTACAGAAATTCGACAGCCTAATGGCGTCACTTTAAAATTCATAAAATGAGTTGATGAGAGAGAAAATGGTATCTCATCACATAAAATTTACATCAATAAGGATATATAAGAACAAATACCAACCCAAGAAGATTTAAATTACAAAATGTAACAAAAACACAAGTCTTTTAAAAAGAATAAGATGAAAGTTTCCCTTACCGATTTGGTAACTTACGAAACATACACCCCATGAAAGAACGACCATACAATGAAGATGTAAATACCCATAAATGAAAGTATATTATAAAAATATTATAATCATGGGTATTACATACACCACTCAAAGTAAATAGTGACAAATATAGCATGAATCTCACAGGAATAAAAAGTGAGATAAAAACCCCTTACCTCATTGTAATCAATTTAGTCGTACGAACGAAAGATAATAACCACCAAATGAATTACATAATACCACGAATATAAAGGGAATAATTATAATATATATCAAATGGAAGTAAATAATACACCACATTTAAGAAATAATTGGTGAACAATTGAAATATCGTGGACTTGAAAGTGAGATAAGAATCTCTTACCACGTGTCTGACTTGACTCGCTCGTATGTTCCTTGTTCTTTATGAATGATAAAATTAAGTTAATTTCTACTTTATTAGGAATATATTTCAAGTTTATTATCCCTTTTATATCACTTATTACCATGCTATAATAATTAGTTAATTATTTGAGTTCATATCGGACACTTTGTCAATGTTCGGAACTTGAGTCAAAAATGAACTTGTTATAATTATAAATTGTCTATGTGGTCAAAATTCCATAATATCCATAATTAAATTCATCATTTATATGTCATATATATCATATATATTTAGTATATATATTTAGTATATATATTTATTTATAATATTACATAACATTTGGAGATAAGAAATGAAATGCACCGTTCATGGAGACGGTAAGTCGTACGTACGCATGAACACTACTTTCATTTATATTTCATATTTTAAAGGAATGAAAACATAGTGACACATAGGTATATTATAATTTAAGTATAATATATATGTCATATATGTTACATAATTTCATAAATTATATCCTTTATACATTCCACATATGGAATGAACGAGTCAAATCACTTTGAGGGGGCGGTAGTCCGCACTTCCTCAAATGAAATTATCGCATTTACCTATTATGGAAACCATAAAGGTATGATATAAAATAAAAATAAAGAAGAATTAAAACAATATAAATATAATATATATCTCATATAAATAAATTTCCCTCATAATGGCCACCATGAGAGGCGGTAAGAGATAATTGAACAATCATCGTTTTGTGAGGCAGTAGTTTGTCGTCCACAGAAACAGTATGTTCTTTACCCATTATATGGAGGTGTGTGTAAGTTTAGCTCAAATAATTATCAAAAAAACATATTAGTATATTTAGGATACTATTTTTTTTATAAAATAAAAGAATAAAAAGAGTTTAGTGGGTTGGATAAGTAAAATAAAACAAAAGAACTTAAGAGAAGTCGTTATTTTTAAATCGGGTAACTCCCTTTGGTTTGAACCAAAAGGGTTTCTTGAAGTGCTTTATACCTAAGGTAAGGATTCTAGGATTAATATAGGGATATTGGGAGATTATTGTAGTATATTTTGGACGAGACAAAGGCTTAATAAGTGTGATAAATGGGTAGGAAGTGAGGGATTTTTATAAGGGAGAGGAGGGGCTCTTTTGGAAAGTTTGAAAATATTATTTTATTATATAATGATTTTCGGTTTCTAAAGGTCGAAAAATAATTAAATTAGAATATAAGGTGGATGTTGTTTGAAATAAAATTATCCAATAATAATTGGACAAGTTGTAGATATTTTTTTAATTTTTATCTTCTTGTTTATTTAAATCATTCATTAATGATGTAAACACTGCATCATCATTGTGTCATAAATTATTTTATTTATTTGGTGTATAAAAATTATAAAAAAATTAACATGATTTAGAAAATATTTTTAGATTTATAATTAATATTTATAATAAAATATATCAATTATATAACCCCACATTAAAATTGTTTTAGTAAAACAATACATGTTTATGACATTTTTATTTTTACTTTAAATAAAAAGTTACTAATGTCATTATCTAACCCAAGTGTCTCCATGGGGTCCCAAAATTGACCCATGGATTGTATTGGTCTTCCATGACTCATAAAATATGTTTAGGACAAGTGTTAAGGTAATTTTATATTATTATAACATTATTTTTACCTTAAATCACCCTATTTACCTCTAACTGAGGTTAGTGAAAGTCAAAAGTTACTATTTACCAAAACATTATTTACATCCCATTGAACAAAATTTTACTTACTAATGAAAACCATGTATGTTGAATTTTTGAAATTCAATTAACAGAAGCGGTAAAATTATGTTTTATGCAAATTTTGAAAAGCACTTAGAAGGTGGGTAAAACGACGTTAAAAAGTTCAATAGAATTTTATATATCAAATATTATTATAAAATGAATCAAATGAATTAAATTGTATTAATATAGGTATTATGTATCTATTTTTACATTAAATCAAATTTAAATTTAAAAATAATTCTTTAAATAAAATGTCGATTTAAAACAATAACGTAATGTTTTTCACTATTCATCAATAATGGAAAGTTTTCATAAAATTACCAAAAATTCACCCTAAGCTAAATTTGACATTCCGAATTCAAAAATTATGCCTATATTAAAAAATTAAAAAATAGAAGTTTCATTAATTAATTTAAAATTAATTTCTGTTGTCAAAACAAATAGCGTGTTTTTAAGAAACAATATCTATCAAAAGATTGACACTTGTTTATGTCCAATTTCAAAATGAAATTAATTCCAATGACCACCATTGGATTAAATAGTAAAAATATAATATAATTATAATTTAAAACCAATTAAAAAGATAATATAACCATATAAAAAAATTATATTAAAAATCATATTTGAATTAAAATACAGTATTTTTTACAATTCATTAAAAAATGAATTTTATCAGAAAAATACCAAAAAATTACCCAAAGTAAATTTCGGTGTCCCGATTCTAAAGAAAAATTTATTTGGTCAAATTGAACATATAAAAGTAACCAAAAATATATTTAAAGAGGATTCTCTATCAAAAGGCGGTAAATCGGCCTTTTACAGAATATTAGAGAATTTGTGCTTAAAAATTGGATTTCATTCACATTTTAAGCTGCTGACTTTTATTGGACGAATGTAAAAACATTTAACAAACATATATAATCATATTTTAGTTAGTTCTATTCATTCCTGTCAATACAATGGCTCGGCGTTAACTACCATTTAAAATAATATTATTATATTATTAGTGTGCAACGTAAGATTTCAAAGAAACCCGTTGTTGCGAATCGGGTATGCCATTAAACATATCATCCATTTTAAAGTAAAATTAATACTTAACTCACAAATATTAATAAATATGAAAATATGATATTCTTTATTTACCTGGGATGTTACATCCTTCCCCCTTTTGGGAATTACGTCCTTGTAATTTTAAAACTGGGCTTGGAAACTTCATTGAGAGTCCCACATCGGAAAAAGGGTCAATAAAACTATCACTTTAAATTAAAAATAAAGAAGTAAAGAGGTTACCTGAGATAACCCATACTAGGATTCCATTTAGGAAAAAATGGATATGGAAGAGAAAACAAACCATCAAGTTCTGATGGAGAGTGATAGAAAACATGATTAGGAGAAAGTTAACCACCAGAAAATCACAAACTTGTGATGGGTTAAATAGTCTTTGATTACCCGGTAAGAAAAGTAAATGGAAAACGTTTTTGTTTTAACTTAATTTTCATAAAGTTGAGGAATTTATTTAAGAGCTTGAATAATAACATAAGGAAACATACTTACTTTTCATATAGACTTTCATCCTTTGCTAGATTTCTACCACAAACTCATCTTTTATCCAAATGATGAGTATTCAAGATGACTTTTTCACCATAAAAGTGATATAATCAACTTCTAGAGAATCACATAATCCAAAAAAGATGAACTATATATTTACAATGTCTTTAGATATTAACAATAACCAAAATGGTTAGTACAAGATCAGATAATCCTCAAATAGGATAATACTTTATAAAAAGAAGTACTACACTTAATGTCCAAAATTCAACAAGAAAAACACAAAGATTAACAAAGATCATTCAATAAAAAATTTCCCTTAAAATTATTCAAAATAAACCAAACTAAGATCGAATCCCAAAACTCAGAATAATTTTATCACATAGTCTTCCATGATATATCTTAACATTTACCTCCAAATAACATCAGCTACTCTTAAAGTCTCATATTGAAAATTACATAACCTAATCACATATTCTTTATGATAGGTTAATAATTTCCATAGATAACCCAAAATAAATTTATTCATGATTCATAAAATCATCTAACTAAAAATAATTAGTCATACTAACCAAGGACTTCACGTAGTCTAGTGGTAGGTGATAAATTTCAGTCGCACTTTGGTTGTGGGTTCGATTCTCGCAGCTTCGTCCGACGTGGAGGGTTGTCACACGGTTTGTGTGTTGTCATTTTTAAAAAACTATATAATTTTATAACATTCCCAAAAATGAGATAAATTCATTAAAATTTACCATAACATATTTTAACCCCAAAGGTTATCTAATAACTTTCATTTTGCATCACAAAATGTAATAACTTGTAATTACATCAAATTCCAAGATCATATAAACCCAAATGGTTCTTTATAACTATATCCAAAAAATAAAGGTTAATTCTTCTTTGAATAACATTTTCACATATCAAACATCATGGTTACACATACTTTAAAAATATTCCAATGTAACACCATCATTAATACATTCAAACATATCATAATCCATAACTCTCCAATTCCTAAAATGTATAAATCTTAATCCTAGAACATCCTTTCTGATCCTTTATCCATGTTTTTTCATCTTATTCTTTTATACTTCTTTCCTACAAACAAGATCATGCATAATTTTATAAGATTTCATTAATTTCAAAACATGAGCTATGAAATGATCCATACCTTTCATAGGACATTTTCAGTTTCCTCATCTTCAATTGGAATGGCATTAGGAATCTGTAAGCGTATATTTGTATGATCTTGCTGATCCCTTTCCCAAAAATTCTTTGCAGGACATCTATTTTCATAGTGACCATGCAAACCACATTTAAAACATTCAATTGACCCCTCAGAAAGAACATCTTTCCCTTTCCTGGAGTAAACTAGATGCTTCCTTTTTCCATGGTAGGTTCTTGATTTATAACCTTCATTTCCAAATCTATAGAATCTTCTCGTCCCTTTGAAACATTTTCCTAGGTGTTTCTTTCCACATCCTTGACGTGTAGGTTTTTTAACATACTTACCTTTATGATTATTACCTGAACTTATGTAGGGATTTGTTTCTCACATATACGATGCCTTATAAAAATCACCATGGTTCAGGTGGTCAATCATGACTTGAGATAGTTGGTTGAGAATAACCACAAGAGTTCTCATTGTATCTCCCATTTCATTCAGTTGCTCGTTTAGAAAACCATCACAGTTTTCTTTACATCCACTGTTACTTTGGTGCCTACTTGGTCCATCCATTTACTAAAACCAAAAAGTTCAATGTGAGTATATTATTAAAATCATCATATAATATCTTATGAGGAGTGTAAATACTAATATATACTTATTCATGTTATCTTAAACTCATTAACTTTATAAAAATAACTATGACTCTTTCTAAAATCCTAACCATTATGGTCATGTCACTTATGCTTAAAGAACACCCTAACCTCTAAAATTATCTAAACAAACCTTTGATACCAACTATAAGGACTCGGCCTTAAAACATTACACAATCTTTAATTAAATGAATAATTCACATTGAGGATCTTTTCAGGTTTAGAGTTTTAGATAATTAGGCCATAACTATTTCATTATATCTCAAAAATTACAAAGTAGACCCTTCTACTCAGTTTCAATTTTTTCATAAAATAAAAACTCTCAAAAAAAAGAGTCATGTCCAGTTCCATGTTTTAGATATCATGACTTTTCCTTGATTCCATCCTTGACCCTATTTCACTTTGTGTCTTGTGAAGAACATTTCAAAAACTTGGGATGAGCACAAAAAGCTCAGTAAGGGATACTCAAAGAAGGAAAACTGTTAGTTTTTCAAAAAAAAACAAGTAAACCATGAATACATTATCATAAGTAATACTTTTCACCTTTCTGAAGTAGTAAATACTTTTCACTGAATAAAAGATCATTTCTTACCCTTTGGTAACCAAAATATTACCATAAAACCCATATAAAGAACACACAATATATAAAGGTAACTTGGGACATAACCATACTTAAATGGAATAACCATACGGTCGACTTCCACACATATCACTAAATGGAATAAACATGCGTCTGAATTTCATACCCAATTCATTGGAGGTTGCAACTTAACCACCCGTCTTGGTTTATCATGGAACCACCCGTCATTTGGTTTATCACGTAACCACCCGTCAAATGTCCAAGTACCATTATAAAATCATAGCAAATAAAATATTGTGACAAATAAGAATACACCCAATATAAGTGGATATTCAGTGTAAAACAATAAGAGGTAATTCACACATATTTATATCATTAAATAATCAATAAGTAGAAGTTTAACTCAAAGAATTGAAATTGGGTAAAGAAGTTCCCTTACAGAAATTCGGCAGCCTAATGGCGTCACTTTAAAATTCATAAAATGAGTTTATGAGAGAGAAAATAGTATCTCATAACTTGCACATAAAATTTAAATCAATAAGGATATATAAGAACATATCCTAACACAATAATATGTAAATTAAAAGGCATAATAAAAAAATAAGTCTTTTAAAAAGAATAGGGTGAAAGGTTCTCTTACCGATTTGGTAACTTTTGGAACATACACCCCATGAAAGAAAAACCATACAATGAAGATGTAAATACCCATAAATGAAATTATATTACACAAAGAGTATAATCATGGGCAGTACATACACCACTCAAAGTAAATAGTGACAAATATAGCATGATTCTCACGGGAATAAAAAGTGAGATAAAAACCCCTTACCTCGTTGTAATCAATAGAGTCATATGACCAAAAGATAATAACCACCAAATGAATTACAGAATACCAATAATATAAATGTAATAATGATAATATATATCAAATGGCAGTACATAATGCACCACATTCAATAAATAAGTGGTGAACAATTGAAATCTCACAGACTTGAAAGTGAGATAAGAATCCCTTACCATGTGTCTGACTTGACTCGCTTGTATGTTCCTTGTTCTTCCTAAATGATAAAATTAAGTTAATTTATAATTGATTAAGAAAAATTTTCAAGTTTATTATTCATTTTATATCACTTATTACCTTTCTATAACAATTAGTTAATTATTTGAGTTCATATCGGACATTTTGTCGATGTTCGGAACTTGAGTCAAAAATGAACTTGTTATAATTACAAATTGTCTATGTGGTCAAAATTCCATTATATACATAATTATATTCATCATTTAGATTTCATTTATATCATATATATCCAGTATATATATTTATTTATAATAGTACATAACATTTGGAGATAATAAATGAAATGCACCGTTCATGGAGATGGTAAGCCGTATGTACGCATGAACACTACTTTCATTTCTAGTTCATATTTTAATGGAATGAAAACATAGTGATAAATCATTATATTATAATTTAATTATAATATATATTTCATATATTTTACATAATTTCATAAATTCTATCCTTTGTACGTTCCACGTATGGCATGAACGAGTCATGTCACTTTGACGGGGCGGTAGTCCGCACTTCCTCAAATGAAATTATCGCGTTTACCCATTATGGAAACCATAAAGGTATGCTATAAAAGAAAAATATAGAAGAATTGAAACAATATAAATATAATATATATATATATATCATATAAATAAAGTTCTATCATAATGGCCATCATGAGAGGTGGTAGGAGATAATTGAACAATCATCGTTTCGTGAGGCAGTAGTTCGCTGTCCACAGAAATTGTATGTTCTTTACCCATTAGATGGAGGTGTGTGTAAGTGTATCTTGAATCCTTCTCATAAAAACATACTAGTATATTGAGGGTACTGTTTTTTTTATAAAATAAAGTAATAAAAAGATTTTAGGGGGTTGGTGAAGTAAAATAAAACAAAAGAACTTAAGAGAAGACATTACCTTTAAATCGGGTAATTCCCTTTGGTTTGAACCAAAAGGGTTTCTTGAAGTGCGTTCTGCCTAAGTTAAGTCTTCTAGAATGAATATAGGGATCTTGGGAGCTTATTTGAGTAGATTTTGGACGAGCCAAGGGCTTGACAAGTGCGAGAAATTGGTAGGAAGTGAGGGCTTTTTATAAGGGAGACGAGGGGCTCTTTTGGAAAGTTTGAAAATAATATTTTATTATATAATGATTTTCGGTTTCTAAAGGTCAAAAAATCATTAAAGTTGAAGATAAAATGGACCTGGTTATAAATAAAATCATCCAATAATAATTGGACAAGTTTTGGATATTTTTTTAATTTTTATCTTCTTATTTATTTATATCATTCATTAATGACTTAAACACTGCATCATCATTGTGTCATAAATAATTTTATTTATTTGATGTCTAAAAATTATAAAAAAAATACCATGATGTAGGAAATATTTCTAGATTTCTATTAAATATTTATAATCAAATATATAAATTATATAAACCCATATTAAAATTGTTTTAGTAAAATAATAAATGTTTATGACATTTTTATTTTTACTTTAAATAAAAAGTTATTAATGTCATTATCTTACCCAAGTGGCTCCATGGGGTTACAAAATTGACCCATGGATTGTCTCGATCAGTCATGACTCATCAAATAAGGTTAGGACAAGTGTTAAGGTAATTTTATATTATTATAACATTATTTTTACCTTAAATTGCCCTATTTACCTCTAATCGAGGTTAGTGAAAGTCAAAAGTTACTATTCACCAAAAATTATTTGCATCCCATTGAACCACATTTTACTTAATAATGACAACCATGTATGTCGGATTTTTGAAATTAAATTCACAAAAGTGGTAAAATTACGTTTTATGCAAATTTGGAAAAGCACTTAGAAGGTCGCTAAAAAGACGTTAAAAAGTTCAATAGAATTTTATATATCAAATATTATTATAAAATGAATCAAATGAATTAAATTGAATTAATATAAGTATTATGTATCTAATTTTACATTAAAAACATTAAATTTGAAAATAATTCTTTAAATAAAAAGTCGGTTTAAAACAATAACGCAATGTTTTTCACTATTCATCAAAAATGGAAAGTTTTCAGAAAAATACCAAAAATTCAACCAAATCTAAATTTGATATTCCGAATTAAAAAATGATTTCTATTTTAAAAAATTCAAAACATAGAAGTTTCATTAATTAATTTAAAATTAATTCCCGTTGTCAAAATAAATAACGTGTTTTTAAGAAATAATATCTATCAAAAGATTGACACTTTTTATGTCCAATTTCATAGTGAAATTAATTCCAATCACTACCATTGGATTAAGTAGTAAAAATATAATCTAATTAAATTTTAAAACAAATTAAAAAGATAATCTATCCATATAAATAAATTATATTAAAAAGCAGATTTGAATTAAAATACAATATTTTTTACTATTCATTAAAAAATGAATTTTATCAGAAAAATACCAAAAAATTCCCCAAAGTAAATTTTGGTGTTCCAATTCTAAAGAAGAATTTTATTTTGTCAAATTGAACATATAAAAGTGACCAAAACTAGATTTAAAGAGGGTTCTCCATCAAAAGGTAGTAAATCGACCTTTAAAGAATATTAGAGTATTTGTGCTTAAAATTGGATTTCATTCACATTTTAAGCTGCTAACTTTTATTGGAAAAATGTAAAAACATTTAACAAACATATATAATCATATTTTAGTTAGTTCTATTCATTCCTGTCAATACAACGGCTCGGCATTAACTACCATTTAAAATAATAATATTATATTATTAGTGTGCAACGTAAGATTTCAAAGAAACTCATTGTTAAGTATCGGGTATGCCATCGAAAATAGCATCCCTTTTAAAGTAAAATTAATACTTAACTCACAAATATTAATAAATATTAAAATATCATATTCTTTATTTACCTGGGATGTTACACTAGGTGTTCTCCTTCACCAACTGATGAGAAAGGTTTTATTGTGTTGTCGTTGGCTGCAGACTTTTCAGGGAATTTTATATAGGAATAATGGTCTGGGAAATTTGATGTTTAGTAGAGTATGGATTATCTTTAAGAGATTTGGAATGTCTTCAGTTCTTCAGAAATTTCTGGTAAATTTGGGTAATGTTTTGGATGATGGAAGTGATAATAAAAAGCATATAGTTCTGCTGGAAACCACTCTTCTTCAATCTATGGGAAGTGGTGACCCTGTTTCTTTTAAGGATGTTGTTCTAAATGTAAAGAGAAATATGGTTGACAGTGAAGGTTTTACTCAAGTACCTCCAAAAAGAACATCATGGAACGATTATTCTGTTCTGCTCATAAATGTGTCTGCTAGGTCATCTTTCAAGTCATCAAAGATCCAACACACTCCCAAGAAGAAAATTTCTAAGGAGAGGATCCATGGGATCCTAAATTAAGGAAATTCACAGTAAGGGTGAGAAACTACTACTTATGAGGATGATTCTTTTTCAGATTATGGAAATGGTCCTTATTTTCTTGATTCATAGTTTTCTTATATAGATGAGGGCATGTCTCTTTGTATGACCCTATATACTTTCTTTTTGGTCTATTATATTTTTCTTTAACCTTTAAAAAATAGTCATGAGCTTTGGCTTCTGGATAGACCTTTTTGTATAAATTTTGGTTTTTCTTGTATTCATGATGTAAATTTTATTTCAATGAAATTATATATTTTTCATTGAGGTTACAATTATTTGATTGAGTGTGTTGTTATAAAAACAGCAAACTACAGTAGGATGGGCCTTTATCAGTGCTATTTCTAACACTAATAAAAATTTTCCTTTAACAGTTTTTTATTAGGGCTGATAAAGGGGACCCCCCCTTAACTTGTTGGCATACCAAGCATCGAGATAAAAAAATTTCAATATCTATCTTCATGTTATTCCACCAAAAGTATTTCACTTTCCTCCTAGGTCTCACCTTATCATTTTTTTAATTCAAAAAACTCCATCTCAACCTTCTCAGTAAACCTCACAAAATTTTCATAGATTTCAAATTCTTGAGACATGAATCCTCTCCAATTAAAAAGATCGGTCTCAGTTTTCATTCGATTATCAAAGTGTTAAAATCATAAAGGGAAAGCATATGATATATCAAAGTTATTTATTAAATTTTGAATTGGTTTTAAATTCAAAATATTTCAATTATACATATATTAATCCAATTTAGGTATTTTGAATCATTTTGGCGGGATGGTTGGATCATCTAAAAACATGGCTATCTTAGTGACATCTTTACCAGAATTTTAAACCAACATCGCTTTCGATAAAACTTCGCTAACATAACAAAGTTTTTAATAAATCATGGTTTTAATGTAAAATTATACCAATTATATACCAATTAAACATATGTAAAATAATGAATAACATGAAAATCATAATTGTGGATAAGGAATAATCAATATGACAAGGTAAATAACTGAAAACATTTTTATATGTAAAAAGGAATCTTCCTCAAAAACTGAGTCGATAGTGTGTCTTCCATATCCTTCCATCAATCATGTATCCCATTATCTCCTCTCAAGGACTGCTTTCTTCTCTGATCCATTGTCTTGGGGCTACTCCCAAAAGAAATTTCAAGAAAGGAAAATAGAACTCACCATGTATCACCAAATATTGAAGACAGAAGCCAAGGATTGATCCCCATCGAAGGAATCCCCAAATGCATGTATCCATGATATAACATTCCAAAAGTTCAATATATACCCATCATAAGGAAGATATGTGCATATCATAAACTAATAAGATAATTGTTAAAAATAACCTAAAACATGTCCAAAAAACCATTTATTGACATATTTCGACCTTATAATCTATAAAGTTCTATAATGTATTATTTTGGAGATCACCAGGCCACGGACTCAAAACCATAGGGCTTAGGTAATCTTTGATTAAATATAATTTTTGTTTAAAGATTTCATTCTTATCTAAGGGACTGAAAATAATTTTATTAAAATCACTGTTAATTTATTTGAACTTTTAATCTATTGAAGATATGGTCGGAGTGGGATACTTTTACTACCATCCCAGTTTGGTCTAGTGGGTTAGGTCATGTTGCATTTAATTTTCCTAATCCCTTTAAATATCACTTTATAATTTGAAAATATTAAAATTCATTTATAAATTTTAAAATAATGAATATTTAATTAAATGGACATATATTATCATTTTATGATACTTTATAAAATAGTTAATGAACTAATAATAATTAATTTAGTGTTTATTTGGTTTTAATATTCATTTATAACTATAATACAATATAAAATCAATATAGATAAAAATATTTAATCATATTACTTTAATTTAAAAATATATAATTAACAAATAAATTATAATTAATTTAATAGAATTTAGGTTTTTAAATACTCTCACACTAGTTAACCTAGAACCACCTTAAATCCAGTTAATCGGGTTTGATGGTGTATTATGGTATTGGTGGTTGATACCATTCCCAGATAAATATTTACAATACTCATATAAAAATAACATGATTTTGAGGAACTGTTTTTTTTTTCGCCCCCTAAACCCTAGCTAGTTTTTTGCCTAATTAAATGCAGGGAGAATTCTTCCAATAGAGTCTGTGTGTGTCTTTTTTATTTTTATTTTTTATCATTTTTTGGTCATTTCGAAAATTCCGGCAATGTTGACCATGGTTTCTGCCAATGGAAGGCCCACACAGTGCTAACTACCACTGTAACACCCCAAGATTTCATAGTGTGTTATTTCTTCAAAATAATTCAATAACTTTCACTACACGCAACACTGAGTTCAATCGCACCATGACTTACCAAAAAAAAGCCATTAAAAAGAGGTTATGAATAGTATTAACTAAATTTTAAACTTTATATAATCCTTATAATTTTAGAATCCATATTATGAGTTTCTTAGATATAATTCAACAACAAATTCATTTTCAGTATTGCACATTTATCAACTTTTAATAGTGAACCCTTTTTAAATACAATATTTTAAACTTTTTGACTAAATGGGGACATCAAAAATTTAAAATGAAACATCCCAAGCTTCCACGGTATGCTTTCCTTTGAATAATACAGTAGCGTGTGTTGTACGCAACTTTGAGTTTTAACACACATCACAACCGATCAAACTAGCCATTATGAATAGTAATACCTACTTTTTGAAATTATATATATTTTATATTTCAAAATGGACTTCATTTTTGGATTCGGAGTGTCTAATTTACCCTAAGGTGAAATTTTGGTACTTTTTGGATAACTTTAATATTTTGATGAATAGTGAAAATTACTAAATTTTGATTAAAAACAACTTTTTTAATCAAAATAATTAATAGTGATAAATTATGAATTTGAGTGGTTTTAAAGTATATTTAGAATATATTTTTACCATTTAATATAATTTTGGTCATTGGACATAATTTTACAATTAAACTGGACATAAACAAGTGCCAATCTTTTGATAGTTATTATCTCTTAAAAACACGCTTTTTGTTTTAACAACGGGAATTAATTTTAAATTAATTTCTGCCACTTCCATGTTTTGAATTTTGAAAAATGGATTCCATATTTGGAATCAGTATGTTCAAATTGTGTAAATAGGTAACTTTTATTTTTAGACATTTTGAATAATTACTGCGGTAAATATTTTATTTACCATGGTTAAGGGTAAATCCGGTAAATAAGGGTTAAAAATAATATTATAATATTATTAAATTACCCTAAAACGTGTCCTAGCCTTATTTGTTGATACATGTTCGACCATAGGCATATTTGGGTCGATTTTGGGACCCCATGGTGCCACTTGTAGGTGATAGGGACACTTTATTTTAATTAAGTTAAAATAAATACAAAAATGACACAAGCATATATCTTTTAGAAAAACAATTTTTACATAGGGTTATATATGTTGGATTTTAGACTATAAATATTAATTATAAAGATAAAAAGATTTAATACATGATGATATTTTATTGTAAATTTTTAGAGATTAAATAATTTAATTTATTTATGACACAATGATGATGCAGTAATTACCATAATAGTGAAAAATTAAACTAATTGATATTATAAATACCCAAATAAATATAATTTGAGACTTTTAATGAATTACACTAATTTTCTAGGATAATATGACATATTAGGATTGATTTAATTAACTTTTTTCTAAGTAATCATTCTGTTATGAGTTTCAAAAAAATCAACTATTGAATAGTGTCAAAATTGACATAAAAGAGTTTTTAAAACAAATATTATATTATTAATTGATATTAAATTCTTAAAAATCTAAGGTTAGGCCAAGAGACTTATATCATGATAGTTGTATCATTAATGGACCACTTGGGGGTCTCTTGGATGTATATAGTAAGTTTATTAACCATATAATATAAAAATACAAAGAGACATTGTAAAAGTGAAACTAATTAACTTAGAGTTAATACTTAAAGATAAGGTTAATATAAGTACACAAACCTGTATAAATTCTATTGGTTGAGTGTTTTTCTACCTATCCCCACCTTAACATTTAAATAATAAACTTTGGAGCCATTATAAACCGAATATGAATTTATTATAAATTAATATTTCTAGCTTTTCCAAAGGTGCCCCTCACCCCTCTTATAAAAGGGCACTCCTCCTTCTCATTTATTCACACCTTCAAAGCCTTTTGGTTCGGCCAAACTCTGAACAAATACTCTCCCAACTTCCCTCACCACAACCTAGAGGCCTTAGTTTTATCAGAAAGACAACCTATGGATCCCTTTTGATCAAATCAAAAGGAAGAACCCGAAGAATAGGTAATGTTTTCACCACCCCTTTTCAAGTTCCTTTCTTCTTCCACTTCTTCTTTCTTTGTTATCACCATTCTAAAATAATAACTCCAGTATCATATATATACTGTGATGTTATTATAAATATGGTACAACCATATTCAGTATTCTATCCACCCTTTTGAATAACATGTCACCATACGTGCGTACGTACGGCTTACCGTCTCTACGTGGTGGTGTAATTGTTATTCAATATATTATTATTTGGATGGGTATAATAATGATTTGTAACTCATGTAAATAATAAATATAACATGTTAATTATTCTGTATATATGATATACCATCCATTTATATATTATTTTAATATCAAAAGAATGATATTGTCGCACGTGCGTACGTACGGACTACCGTCTCCACGAACGCGATGAGATTCATTCTCCATCGTATCCATTCAAGTATAATTATCATTTGATGATTTAAAAATGATTTTTAAGGACTTTATATCATTATGGATATGAATAATATACAACCTATCCATTACAAATATGGATTACGTAACAAAACATATAAAAGAAAACAAGTAAGTTAACACCCGAAACAACGATAATACTAAGATATTATTATCAAATCAATATTAAAAGATCATATATGATATCATATTAATGTATATGATTCTTGTATAATTTAATAAAAATTATTTCACCATTATACAGGAGGTTAACCAACCCCAACCAAGAATAAGTACAAGTTAAGGGGTTTTCATCTCACTCCTTATTCCCGTGAGATTCATGCCATATTGCCACCATTACCTTTTGTGTGGTGTATGTACTGCCCATAATTATATTCTTTGTGTAATACACTTTAATTTATGTGTATTTACATATTCATTGTATGATACCTCTTTCATGGGTTTTATGTTTCATAAGTTAGAAAATTGGTAAGGGTTATTTCACAATCTCTTCATTATCCGAGGTTGTTTATACGTAATAATCTACTGGGATCTCTTTATCATCCACATCCATGTTTCTTCAAAATGTATTTCATAACATTTTTACTATTTACAAGAATATGGGTTAAAGTCATTTATACCCTTATTTGACTTTTTATAAGTGGTTTATAAAGGAATCTTTCCATCGTTTTCCAAACAAGGTGTTTTTTAACCTTTTCGACAGAATTAAGGTAAGAATGTTTTTTTAACTTATACGATGGGTGCGGTTATTTTCCGCCGTTATAAAATCATCAAAGCTTCCCTTACAACCTTATAAGAATATTTTCAAATTGAATTTATTATTTTATAATAATGTTACTTGTAAAATGATTTCAAAAAAAAGAGATATTTCTCTAAAATAGTTTTGATTTCATCTATGTCAACATCCTTTGATGGATTTCAAGCTTATTTGAAGTTGATTTATTATGTTACAAAACATCCCTACTTTATTGAAGGTTTTGTGATATTTTTGACTGTGGATAAGTTATTATTATGTCACTCATGGTTTTTGTTTAAAGTATTGACATTTTATAAGTTATTTTTAATCCGAATGTGTATGTTATATTTCAACCTTTCATTCAGATGAATATGTTAGACAAGTATGTTCCGGGTTGGGGATCGGTAAAAGTAATCCCTCCGGTTTGGTCTCCGGTCATTAGAGGAACTCCGGTTTGGTCTCCGGTTATTAGAGGAACTCCGGGTTGGTGTCCGGTTATTAGAGGCACTCCGGGTTGGTGTCTAGTTATTATAGGCACTCCGGGTTGGGTTCTAGTTACAGTTAGCCCCTAGGTCTTGGTACGAGGCCTTGACAAAGAATTTAAAGTTCAGTATTATGCATTCCATCATTATGAAAGTGGTTATTGATATTGCATGTGATTATTCGATTAGTATAATATCCATGTGAATAAGTAAATGGCATTATTTCATTTTTCTTTTTTCATACTATGTTGAAGTTCAAGTTTAAAAGGCTTTTGTTTTAGATACACATTGCCTTAAATGTTTATGCTTATTTTTGAAAGTTTCTGCTATATTGTTATCCTTACTGGGCATTTGAGCTCACCCCTTTTCTATGTTTTATTTTTCCCAGCATGTGAAGAAGTAAGTTATGAAGGACCTGCAGGGATTTTATGTGGGGATATGAGTGTGGAATATGGAGACTATGTTGTTGTAGTAGTTTTTCACTTTGTGATGTAATGTAAAACTTTATGAATATATCTAGTGTTTCCAAGGCTACTAAACCAATCGGTCTTTCGAGATTTGATCATTTTTGTGATCATGCCAATGTAATGTAATAATGCACCGACTCTGGGTAACTAGGGTCGGGGCGTTACAGTTGGTAACAGAGGGAGGTTTAGTACAAACCTTGGAAGCTAGATTTAGATAAACTCTGATTAGAGCACATAGATTTAATATGGACTTTGAGGATTAGTATAGAAGAACTTCCTAGAATTTTGGTATTGTATAGATTTTGTGAGTTTTCCGAGTAATACATCCCTATCTGGATACGAGCAGGTAGAGGCGGCTCTGGCACAGATGTACCTAGGGGTAAAACCCGAAAACACCGCTTTGAGCTAGACTCGAACGGGAACTGGTGCACGACAACGAGCCTTGCTGCACTCTTGGTTACGACACTCCCGGGGGATATGCTTAGGATAATTCTCATTTTCTTTACAAACCATTATGAAGGGTTTATGTGGATTTACTTCCTAAAAGGAGAAATTTTTATGATTATGGATTATATCCATAAACTATTTAATTCATGTTATGTGTTTTACAAGTTTGGGATTAGGTATTGTTATTCATAAACTAATCTAGTGTATTCCATTGTTTAGAAATGGCGCCCAGTAGAAGGAATGAGAACTCCAGCAATGCACATGATCCAAAGAGAAAGAAGGATCATATATTTCATGGTCTTAAGCCAGAATTTATAAGAGAAATAGTCTCCCATGTATTATAGTCATATGAATAAATAATATCATGTGTTGATAAGATAAGTAAAGATTTTACTGAGTCCTATGGCTTTGATGGGAAGCAAGAGAAGAAAAGGATGGAAGAGAGAACAATGGATAAAGGGAAGAGGGAAAATAAGAATTTTCCCATATGTGATAACTGTGGGAAGAAACACCCTGGAACTTGTCTGAAAGGAATGGGAGTTTGTTATAATTGTGGAGGAAAAGGGAACAAAGTACGCGACTACAAGGGTAAGAAAATGGTTTCAAATGTACAATGCTTCATTTGCAAGGAGTTTGGACACTACGCGAACCTATGTCCCAGTCATCAGACTATGCCACAAATGATGCTATTGGATAATAATCAAGTTATGATACTACCACAGATGAAGAGGAATGATTAGAGTTCTTATGTTGATTATGTCATTTGAGTGTTGTATCAACAATGTACTTGTTATAATAATTATGGAGTATATAAGGATTGTACTGCAGTACTATTTCATTAAGGACTTGAGATTGTGTGGAAAAAAGAAAAGTGACTCAATAGCAGGATAAATTTTTGGAAAATATATGGTTGAGAGAAAGATAAACCATAATATGGTTCTGAAACCGAGGTAGTGATTTTAGAATAATACATGATTGATTTGGATAAATTATATTGGATATTCTTGACTACCTTGAAGCTGATTAATGATTTGTATATTCCATCATTATTGGGGTTTAAAACAGTTTTTGATTGATGAAGTATATCCAGCATTCTATATGGAATAAGGGAGCATGAATGTAATCAATAAGTATTATGGTAATTCAGGATGTTTCAGTGTTTTAAAAGAATACATGATGAAGGAATTCATATGCTATTACGGGGTAAAAAGGATCTACATTAAGTTTACCTTCCTTATAAATATTGGACTATGGTTTTAGACAGAAGTATTTTGGATAAATTCTAGTTTGAGATTAATTTTTGATTTCCATAAAAGGACAATCCAGAGGTCGGGCGACAACCCGTTGCGACCGGCAAGGCCGCGAGACTTGAACCCGCAACCGAAGGGCGACAAGGGTGTATCACCTTCCACTGGCCCACGAGATGTCCTGGATTAAACAATGTTGTTTTTTTTAAAAGATCTAGTAGATGAATTATAAATTCGTTTATTTTGGAACCCTGTACGAATAGTATAAATAGAATTTTTTTTACGAGTGAAAGATGAGTTTGTGGTAGAAATTTATTAATGGATAAAACTCTAATTATAAAGTAATTATATCTCCTTATGATCTTAGCCAATCTCATAAATAAATTCCTCAAAATTAAGAAAAGGAACTTAGAACAAAAATTTTGTCCTAGATGGTACCTTAAATCATCACTAATTTATGGCTTTGGGATTGTTGGCCTTTTCATAGCCATGTTCTCTACCACTCTCCATCAGATAATTGATGGTTATATTTCTCTTCCATATCCATATTTTCATACATGGAACCCTAGTATGTGTTATTTTCGGTAATCTTCATACTTTCCACTCTTTATTTTAAATAGAGGCCTCATTAATTCATTTTTCGATGTGGGATTTCAACTAAGATATTTTGAAACGTCAAAAATGTGTTATCCCAATACCCTATGTTTTGTTGAACCGATGGTATTTCAAATCATCATAGATTGATGAATTTAAGGAACTCAATTTTATACTTGTTTGTGATTGATGACCTCAATCACTACCTATAAATATTTACGTTTTTTCTCCAATTATATGTCTCTAATTGCCACTAATGTTCTCCTAATTGAGATCATAATTTGGTGGTGACCCTTTCATTTCTCTTTTTCTCATATTAAGACTAAATTTTAGTAACCCAATTTTCGATGTGGGTCTTGCCACAAATATATTTTTTATTTTCAACCTTTTATTTTCGAAGAACAATTTCAAATTGCGAGGACGCAATTTATTGAAGGAGGGGAGAATGTAACACCCCAAGATTTCATAGTGTGTTATTTCTTCAAAATAATTCAATAACTTTCACTACACGCAACACTGAGTTCAATCGCACCATGACTTACCAAAAAAATCCATTCAAAAGAGGTTATGAATAGTATTAACTAAATTTTAAACTTTATATAATCCTTATAATTTTAGAATCCATATTATGAGTTTCTTAGATATAATGTAAGAACAAATTCATTTTCAGTATTGCACTTTTATCAACTTTTAATAGTGAACCCTTTTTAAATACAATATTTTAAACTTTTTGACTAAATGGGGACATCAAAAATTTAAAATGAAACATCCCAAGCTTCCACGGTACGCTTTCCTTTGAATAATACAGTAGCGTGTGTTGTACGCAACTTCGAGTTTTAACACACATCACAACCGATCAAACTAGCCATTATGAATAGTAATACCTACTTTTTGAAATTATATATATTTTATATTTCAAAATGGACTTCATTTTTGGATTCGAAGTGTCGAATTTACCCTAAGGTGAAATTTTGGTACTTTTTGGATAACTTTAGTATTTTGATGAATAGTGAAAATTACTAAATTTTGATTAAAAAAAACTTTTTTAATAAAAATAATTAATAGTGATAAAATATGAATTTGAGTGGTTTTAAAGTATATTTAGAATATATTTTTACCATTTAATATAATGTTGGTCATTGGACATAATTTTACAATTAAACTGGACATAAACAAGTGCCAATCTTTTGATAGTTATTATCTCTTAAAAACACGCTTTTTGTTTTAACAACGGAAATTAATTTTAAATTAATTTATTCCACTACTGTGTTTTGAATTTTGTAAAATGGATTCCATATTTGGAATCAGGATGTTCAAATTATGTAAATAGGTAACTTTTATTTTTATACATTTTGAATAATTACTGCGGTAAATATTTTATTTACCATGGTTAAGGGTAAATCCGGTAAATAAGGGTTAAAAAATAATATTATAATAATACTAAATTGCCCTAAAACGTGTCCTAGCCTTATTGGTTGATACATGTTCGACCATAGGCATCTTTGGGTCGATTTTGGGACCCCATGGTGCCACTTGTAGGTGATAGGGACACTTTATTTTAATTAAGTTAAAATGAATACAAAAATGACACAAGCATATATATTTTAGAAAAACAATTTTTACATATGGTTATATATGTTGGATTTTAGACTATAAATATTCATTAGAAATATAAAAAGATTTCCTACATGATGATATTTTATTGTCAATTTTTAGAGATTAAATAATTTAATTTATTTATGACACAATGATGATGCAGTAATTACCATAATAGTGAACAATTAAAATAATTGATATTATAAATACCCAAATAAATATAATTTGAGACTTTTAATGAATTAAACTATTTTTCTAGGATAATATGACATATTAGGATTGATTTAATTAACTTTTTTTGAAGTAATCATTCTGTTATGAGTTTCACAAAAATCAACTATTGAATAGTGTCAAAATTGACATAAAAGAGTTTTTAAAACAAATATTATATTATTAATTGATATTAAATTCCTAAAAATCTAAGGTTAGGCCAAGAGACTTATATCATGATATGTGTATCATTAATGGACCACTTGTGGGTCTCTTGGATGTATATAGTAATTTTATTAACCATATAATATAAAAATACAAAGAGACATTGTAAAAGTGAAACTAATTAACTTAGAGTTAATACTTAAAGATAAGGTTAAAATAAGTACCCAAACCTGTCTAAATTCTATTGGTTGAGTGGATTTCTACCTATCCCCACCTTAACATTTAAATAATAAACTTTGGAGACATTATAAACTGAATATAAATTTATTATAAATTAATATTTCTAGCTTTTCCAAAGGTGCCCCTCACCCCTCTTATAAAAGGGCACTCCTCCTTCTCATTTCTTCACACCTTCAAAGCCTTTTGGTTCGGCCAAACTCTGCCCAAATACTCTCCCAACTTCCCTCACCACAACCTAGAGGCCTTATTTTGATCAGAAATCCAACCTATGGATCCATTTTGATCAAATCAAAAGGAAGAACCCGAAGAAGAGGTAATGTTTTCACCACCCCTTTTCAAGTTCCTTTCTTCTTCCACTTCTTCTTTGTTTGTTATCACCATTCTAAAATAATAACTCCAGTATCATATATATACTGTGATGTTATTATAAATATGGTACAACCATATTCAGTATTCTATCCACCCTTTTGAATAACATGTCATCATACGTGCGTACGTACGGCTTACCGTCTCCACGTCGTGGTGTAATTGTTATTCAATATATTATTATTTGAATGGGTATAATAATGATGTGTAACTCATGTAAATAATAAATATAACATGTTAATTATTCTGTATATATGATATAACATCCATTTATATATTATTTTAATATTAAAATAATGATATTGTCGCTCGTGCGTACGTACGGACTACCGTCTCCACGAACGCGATGAGATTCATTCTCCATCGTATCCATTCAAGTATAATTATCATTTGATGATTTAAAAATGATTTTTAAGGACTTTATATCATTCTGGATATGAATAATATACAACCTATCCATTACAAACATGGCTTACGTAACAAAACATAAAAAAGAAAACAAGTAAGTTAACACCTGAAACAACGATAATACTAAGATATTATTATCAAATCAATATTAAAAGATAATATATGATATCATATTAATGTATATGATTCTTGTATAATTTAATAACAATTATTTCACCATTATACAGGAGGATAGCCTACCCCAACCAAGGATAGGTACAAGGTAAGGTGTTTTCATCTCACTCCTTATTCCCGTGAGATTCATGCCATATTGCCACCATTACCTTTTGTGTGGTGTATGTACTACCCATAATTATAATCTTTGTGTAATACACTTTAATTTATGTGTATTTACATATTCATTGTATGATACCTCTTTCATGGTTTGTATGTTTCATAAGTTACCAAATTGGTAAGGGTTATTTCACAATCTCTTCATTATCCGGGGTTGTTTATACGTAATAATCTACTGGGATCTCTTTATCATCCACATCCATGTTTCTTCAAAATGTATTTCATAACATTTTTACTATTTACAAGAATATGGGTTAAAGTCATTTATACCCTTATTTGACTTTTTATAAGTGGTTTATAAAGGAATCTTTCCGTCGTTTTCCAAACAAGGAGCTTTTTAACCTTTTCGACAGAATTAAGGTAAGAATGTTTTATTAACTTATACGGCGGGTGCGGTTATTTTCCGCCATTATAAAAACGTCGAAGCTTCCCTTACAAGCTTATAAGAATATTTTCAAATTGAATTTATTATTTTATAATTATGTTACTTTTAAAATGATTTCAAAAAAAAGAGATATTTCTCTAAAATAGTTTTGATTTCATCTATGTCAACATCCTTTGATGGATTTTATGCTTATTTGAAGTTGATTTATTATGTTACAAAACATCCCTACTTTATTGAAGGTTTTGTGATATTTTTGACTGTGGATAAGTTATATTTATGTCACTCATTGTTTTTGTTTAAAGTATTGACATTTTATAAGTTATTTTTATTCCGAATGTTTATGTTATATTTCAACCTTTCATTCAGATGAATGTGTTAGACAAGTATGTTCCGGGTTGGGGACCGGTAAAAGTAATCCATCCGGTTTGGTCTCCGGTTATTAGAGGAACTCCGGTTTGGTCTCCGGTTATTAGAGGAACTCCGGGTTGGTTTCCGGTTATTAGAGGCACTCCGGGTTGGTGTCCAGTTATTATAGGCACTCCGGGTTGGGTTCCGGTTACAGTTAGCCCCTAGGTCTTGGGACGAGGCCTTGACAAAGAAATTAAAGTTCAGCATTATGCATTCCATCATTATGAAAGTGGTTATTTATATTGCATGTGATTATTCGATTAGTAGAATATCCATGTGAATAAGTAAATGGCATTATTTCATTTTTCTTTTTCCATACTATGTTGAAGTTCAAGTTTAAAAGGCTTTTATTTTAGTTATACATTGCCTTAAATGTTTATTCTTATTTTTGAAAGTTTCCGCTATATTGTTATCCTTACTGGGAATTTGAGATCACCCCTTTTCTATGTTTTATTTTTCCCATGATGTGAAAAAGTAAGTTATGAATGACCTGCATGGATTTTATGTGGGGATATGAGTGTGGAATATGGAGACTGTCTTGTTGTAGTAGTTTTTCACTTTGTGATGTAATGTAAAACTTTATGAATATATCTAGTGTTTCCAAGGCTACTAAACCAATCGGTCTTTCTAGATTTGATCATTTTTGTGATCATGCCAATGTAATGTAATAATGCACCGAATCTGGGTAACTAGGGTCGGGGCGTAACAGTTGGTATCAGAGGGAGGTTTAGTACAAACCTTGGAAGCTAGATTTAGATAAACTCTGATTAGAGCACATATATTTAAGATGGACTTTGAGGATTAGTATAGAAGAACTTCCTAGAATTTTGGTATTGTAGAGATTTTGTGAGTTTTACGAGCAATACATCCATGTATGGATACGAGAAGGTAGAGGCGAATCTGGCACAGATGTACCTAGGGGTAAAACCCGAAAACACCGCTTTGAGCTAGACTCGAACAGGAACTGGTGCACGACAATGGGCCTTGCTGCACTCTTGGTTACGACACTCCCGGGGGATATGCTTAGGATAATTCTCATTTTCTTTACAAACCATTATGAAGGGTTTATGTGGATTTACTTCCTCAAAGGAGAAATTTTTATGATTATGGATTAAATCCATAAACTATTTAATTTATGTTATGTGTCTTACAAGTTTGGGATTAGGTATTGTTATTCATAAACTAATCTAGTGTATGCCATTGTTTAGAAATGGCACCCAGTAGAAGGAATGAGAACTCCAGCAATGCACATGATCCAAAGTGAAAGAAGGATCATATATTTCATGGTCTTAAGCTATAATTTATAATAGAAATAGTCTCCCATGTATTATCATTATATGAAGAAATAATATCATGTGTTGATAAGATAAGTAAAGATTTTACTGAGTCCTATGGCTTTGATGGGAAGCAAGAGAAGAAAAGGATGGAAGAGAGAACGATGGATAAAGGGAAGAGGGAAAATAAGAATTTTCCCATATGTGATAACTGTGGGAAGAAACACCCTAGAACTTGTCTGAAAGGAATGGGAGTTTGTTATAAGTGTGGAGGAAAAGGGCACAAAGTACGTGACTACAAGGGTAAGAAAATGGTTTCAAATGTACAATGCTTCATTTGAAAGGAGTTTGGACACTACGCGAACCTATGTCCCAGTCATCAGACTATGCCACAAATGATGCTATTGGATAATAATCAAGTTATGATACTACCACAGATAAAGAGGAATGATTAGAGTTCTTATGTTGATTATGTCATTTGAGTGTTGTATCAACAATGTACTTGTTATAATAATTATGGAGTATATAAGGATTGTACTGCAGTACTATTTCATTAAGGACTTGAGATTGTGTGGAACAAAGAAAAGTGACTCAATAGCAGGTTAATTTTTTGGAAAATATATGGTTGAGAGAAAGATAAACCATAATATGGTTCTGATACCGAGGTAGTGATTTTAGAATAATACATGATTGATTTGGATAAATTATATTGGATATTCTTGACTACCTTGAATCTGATTAATGATTTGTATATTCCATCATTATTGGGGTTTAAAACATTTTTTGATTGATGAAGTATATCCAGCATTCTATATGGAATAAGGGAGCATGAATTTAATCAATAAGTATTATGGTAATTCAGGATGTTTCAGTGTTTTAAAAGAATACATGATGAAGGTATTCATATGATATTACGGGGTAAAAAGGATCTACATTAATTTTACCTTCCTTATAAATATTGGACTGTGAGTTTGGACAGAAGTATTTTGCATAAATTCTAGTTTGAGATTAATTTTTGATTGCCATAAAAAAACAACCCAGAGGTCGGGCGGCAACCCGTTGCGACCGGCAAGGCCGCGAGACTTGAACCCACAACCGAAGGGCGACAAGGGTGTATCACCTACCACTGGCCCACGAGATGTCCTGGATTAAATAATGTAGTTTTTTTTAAAAAGATCTGGTAGATGAATTATAAATTCTTTTATTTTGGAACCCTGTATGAATAGTATAAATAGAATTTTTTTTACGAGTGAAAGATGAGTTTGTGGTAGAAATTTATTAATAGATAAAACTCTAATTATAAAGTAAGTATATCTCCTTATGATCTTAGCCAATCTCATAAATAAATTCCTCAACATTAAGAAAAGGAACTTAGAACAAAAATGTTGTCCTAGATGGTACCTTAAATCATCACTAATTTATAGCTTTCGGATTGTTGGCTTTTTCATAGCCATGTTCTCTACCACTCTCCATCAGATAATTGATGGTTATATTTCTCTTCCATATCCATATTTTCCTACATGGAACGCTAGTATGTGTTATTTTCCGTAATCTTCATACTTTCCACTCTTTATTTTAAATAGAGGCCTCATTAATTCATTTTTCGATGTGGGATTTCAACTAAGATATTTTGAAACGTCAAAAATGTGTTATCCCAATACCCTATGTTTTGTTGAACCGATGGTATTTCAAATCATCATAGATTCATGAATTTAAGGACCTCAATTTTATAATTGTTTGTGATTGATGACCTCAATCACTACCTATAAATATTTATGTTTTTTCTCCAATTATATGTCTCTAATTGCCACTAATGTTCTCCTAATTGAGATCATAATTTGGTGGTGACCCTTTCATTTCTCTTTTCCTCATATTAAGACTAAATTTTAGTAACCCAATTTCCGATGTGGTTCTTCCCACAAATATATTTTTTATTTTCAACCTTTTATTTTCGAAGAACAATTTCAAATTGCGAGGACCCAATTTATTGAAGGAGGGGAGAATGTAACACCCCAAGATTTCATAGTGTGTTATTTCTTCAAAATAATTCAATAACTTTCACTACACGCAACACTGAGTTCAATCGCACCATGACTTACCAAAAAATGTCATTCAAAAGAGGTTATGAATAGTATTAACTAAATTTTAAACTTTATATAATCCTTATAATTTTAGAATCCATATTATGAGTTTCTTAGATATAATGCAAGAACAAATTCATTTTCAGTATTGCACTTTTATCAACTTTTAATAGTGAACCCTTTTTAAATACAATATTTTAAACTTTTTGACTAAATGGGGACATCAAAAATTTAAAATCAAACATCCCAAGCTTCCAAGGTATTCTTTCCTTTGAATAATACAGTAGCGTGTGTTGTACGCAACTTCGAGTTTTAACACACATCACAACCGGTCAAACTAGCCATTATGGATAGTAATACCTACTTTTTGAAATTATATATATTTTATATTTCAAAATGGACTTCATTTTTGGATTTGGAGTGTCGAATTTACCCTAAGGTGAAATTTTGGTACTTTTTGGATAACTTTAATATTTTGATGAATAGTGAAAATTACTAAATTTTGATTAAAAACAACTTTTTAAATCAAAATAATTAATAGTGATAAATTATGAATTTTAGTGGTTTTAAAGTATATTTAGAATATATTTTTACCATTTATAATAATTTTGGTCATTGGACATAATTTTACAATTAAACTGGACATAAACAAGTGCCAATCTTTTAATAGTTATTATCTCTTAAAAACACGTTTTTTGTTTTAACAACGGGAATTAATTTTAAATTAATTTCTGCCACTTCTGTGTTTCGAATTTTGAAAAATGGATTCCATATTTGGAATCAGGATGTTCAAATTGTGTAAATAGAAAACTTTTATTTTTAGACATTTTGAATAATTGCTGCGGTAAATATTTTATTTACCATGGTTAAGGGTAAATCCGGTAAATAAGGGTTAAAAAATAATATTATAATAATACTAAATTACCCTAAAACGTGTCCTAGCCTTATTGGTTGATACATGTTCGACCATAGGCATCTTTGGGTCGATTTGGGGACCCCATGGTGCCACTTGTAGGTGATAGGGATACTTTATTTTAATTAAGTTAAAATGAATACAAAAATGACACAAGCATATATCTTTAAGAAAAACAATTTTTACATAGGGTTATATATGTTGAATTTTAGACTATAAATATTCATTAGAAATATAAAATGATTTCCTACATTATGATATTTTATTGTCAATTTTTAGAGATTAAATAATTTAATTTATTTATGACACAATGATGATGCAGTAATTACCATAATAGTGAAAAACTAAACTAATTGATATTATAAATACCCAAATAAATATAATTTGAGACTTTTAATGAATTACACTATTTTTCAAGGATAATATGACATATTATTATTGATTTAATTAACTTTTTTATAAGTAATCATTCTGTTATGAGTTTCACAAAAATCAACAATTGAATAGTGTCAAAATTGACATAAAAGAGTTTTAAAAACAAATATTATATTATTAATTGATATTAAATTCCTAAAAATATAAGGTTCGGCCAAGAGACTTATATCATGATATTTGTATCATTAATGGACCACTTGGGGGTCGCTTGGATGTATATAGTAATTTTATTAACCATATAATAAAAAAATACAAAGAGACATTGTAAAAGTGAAACTAATTAACTTAGAGTTAATACTTAAAGATAAGGTTAATATAAGTACCCAAACCTGTCTAAATTCTATTAGTTTAGTGGTTTTCGACCTATCCCCACCTTAACATTTAAATAATAATCTTTTGAGCCATTATAAACCGAATATGAATTTATTATAAATTAATATTTCTAGCTTTTCCAAAGGTGCCCCTCACCCCTCTTATAAAAGGGCACTCCTCCTTCTCATTTCTTCACACCTTCAAAGCCTTTTGGTTCGGCCAAACTCTGCCCAAATACTCTCCCAACTTCCCTCACCACAACCTAGAGGCCTTAGTTTGATCAGAAATCCAACTTATGGAGCCCTTTTGATCAAATCAAAAGGAAGAACCCGAAGACGAGGTAATGTTTTCACCACCCCTTTTCAAGTTCCTTTCTTCTTCCACTTCTTATTTCTTTGTTATCACCATTCTAAAATAATAACTTCAGTATCATATATATACTGTGATGTTATTATAAATATGGTACAACCATATTCAGTATTCTATCCACCCTTTTGAATAACATGTCACCATACGTGCGTACGTACGGCTTACCGTCTCCACGTCGTGGTGTAATTGTTATTCAATATATTATTATTTGGATGGGTATAATAATGATGTGTAACTCATGTAAATAATAAATATAACATGTTAATTATTTTTTATATATGATATACCATCCATTTATATATTATTTTAATATCAAAAGAATGATATTGTCGCTCGTGCGTACGTACGGACTACCGTCTCCACGAACGCGATGAGATTCATTCTCCATCGTATCCATTCAAGTATAATTATCATTTGATGATTTACAAATGATGTTTAAGGACTTTATATCATTTTGGATATGAATAATATACAACCTATCCATTAAAAACATGTCTTACATAATAAAACATACAAAAGAAAACAAGTAAGTTAACACCCTAAACAACGATAATACTAAGATATTATTATCAAATCAATATTAAAAGATCATATATGATATCTTATTATTGTATATGATTCTTGTATAATTTAATAACAATTATTTCACCATTATACAGGAGGTTAAACTACCCCAACCAAGGAAAAGTACAAGGTAAGAGGTTTTCATCTCACTCCTTATTCCCGTGAGATTCATGCCATATTTCCACCATTACCTTTTGTGTGGTGTATGTACTGCCCATAATTATATTCTTTGTCTAATACACTTTAATTTATGTGTATTTACATATTCATTGTATGATACCTCTTTCATGGGTTGTATGTTTCATAAGTTACCAAATTGGTAAGGGTTATTTCACAATCTCTTCATTATCCGAGGTTGTTTATACGTAATAATCTACTCGGATCTCTTTATCATCCACATCCATGTTTCTTCAAAATGTATTTCATAACATTTTTACTATTAACAAGAATATGGGTTAAAGTCATTTATACCCTTATTTGACTTTTTATAAGTGGTTTATAAAGGAATCTTTCCGTCGTTTTCCAAACAAGGTGCTTTTTAACCTTTTCGACAGAATTAAGGTAAGAATGTTTTTTTAACTTATACGGCAGGTGCGGTTATTTTCCACCGTTATAAAATCATCGAAGCTTCCCTTACAAGCTTATAAGAATATTTTCAAATTGAATTTATTATTTTATAATTATGTTACTTTTAAAATGATTTCACAAAAAAGAGATATTTCTCTAAAATAGTTTTGATTTCATCTATGTCAACATCCTTTGATGGATTTTAAGCTTATTTGAAGTTGATTTATTATGTTACAAAACATCCCTACTTTTTTGAAGGTTTTGTGATATTTTTTACTGTGGATAAGTTATTCTTATGTCACTCATGGTTTTTTTTTAAAGTATTGACATTTTATAAGTTATTTTTAATCTGAATGTTTATGTTATATTTCAACCTTTCATTCAGATGAATGTGTTAGACAAGTATGTTCCGGGTTGGGGACCGGTAAAAGTAATCCCTCCGGTTTGGTCTCCTGTTATTAGAGGAACTCCGGTTTGGTCTTCGGTTATTAGAGGAACTCCGGGTTGGTGTCCGGTTATTAAAGGCACTCCGGGTTGGTGTCCGGTTATTATAGGCACTCTGGGTTGGGTTCCGGTTACAGTTAGCCCCTAGGTCTTGGGACGAGGCCTTGACAAAGAAATTAAAGTTCAGCATTATGCATTCCATCATTATGAAAGTGGTTATTGATATTGCATGTGATTATTCGATTATTAGAATATCCATGTGAATAAGTAAATGGCATTATTTCATTTTTCTTTTTCCATACTATGTTGAAGTTCAAGTTTAAAAGGCTTTTTTTTTTAGTTATACATTGCCTTAAATGTTTATGCTTATTTTTGAAAGTTTCCGCTATATTGTTATCCTTACTGGGCATTTGAGCTCACCCCTTTTCTATGTTTTATTTTTCCCAGGATGTGAAAAAGTAAGTTATGAATGACCTGCAGGGATTTTATGTGGGGATATGAGTGTGGAATATGGAGACTATGTTGTAGTAGTAGTTTTTCACTTTGTGATGTAATGTAAAACTTTATGAATATATCTAGTGTTTCCAAGGCTACTAAACCAATCGGTATTTCGAGATTTGATCTTTTTTGTGATCATGCCAATGTATTTTAATAATGCACCGACTCTGGGTAACTAGGGTCGGGGTGTTACAGTTGGTATCAGAGGGAGGTTTAGTACAAACCTTGGAAGCTAGATTTAGATAAACACTGATTAGAGCACATAGATTTAAGATGGACCTTGAGGATTAGTATAGAAGAACTTCCTAGAATTTTGGTATTGTAGAGATTTTGTGAGTTTTCCGAGCAATACATCCCTGTCTGGATACACGCAGGTAGAGGCGGCCCTGGAATAGATGTACCTAGGGGTAAAACCCGAAAACACCGCTTTGAGCTAGACTCGAACGGGAACTGGTGCACGACAACGGGCCTTGCTGCACTCTTGGTTACGACACTCCCGGGGGATATGCTTAGGATAATTCTCATTTTCTTTACAAACCATTATGAAGGGTTTATGTGGATTTACTTCCTCAAAGGAGAAATTTTTATGATTATGGATTATATCCATAAACTATTTAATTTATTTTATGTGTCTTACAAGTTTGGGATTAGGTATTGTTATTCATAAACTAATCTAGTGTATGCCATTGTTTGGAAATGGCGCCCAGTAGAAGGAATGAGAACTCCAGCAATGCACATGATCCAAAGAGAAAGAATGATCATATATTTCATGGTCTTAAGCCAGAATTTATATGAGAAATAGTCTCCCATGTATTATCATCATATGAATAAATAATATCAAGTGTTGATAAGATAAGTAAAGATTTTACTGAGTCCTATGGCTTTGATGGGAAGCAAGAGAAGAAAAGGATGGAAGAGAGAACAATGGATAAAGGGAAGAGGGAAAATAAGAATTTTCCCATATGTGATAAATGTGGGAAGAAACACCCTGGAACTTGTCTGAATGGAATGGGAGTTTGTTATAAGTGTGGAGGAAAAGGGCACAAATTACGTGACTACAAGGGTAAGAAAATGGTTTCAAATGTACAATGCTTCATTTGCAAGGAGTTTGGACACTACATGAACCTATGTCCCAGTCATCAGACTATGCCACAAATGATGCTATTGGATAATAATCAAGTTATGATACTACCACAGATGAAGAGGAATGATTAGAGTTCTTATGTTGATTATGTCATTTGAGTGTTGTATCAACAATGTACTTGTTATAATAATTATGGAGTATATAAGGATTGTACTGCAGTACTATTTCATTAAGGACTTGAGATTGTGTGGAACAAAGAAAACTGACTCAATAGCAGGTTAAATTTTTGGAAAATATATGGTTGAGAGAAAGATAAATTATAATATGGTTCTGATACCGAGGTAGTGATTTTAGAATAATACATGATTTATTTGGATAAATTGTATTGGATATTCTTGACTACCTTGAAGCTGATTAATGATTTGTATATTCCATCATTATTGGGGTTTAAAAAATTTTTTGATTGATGAAGTATATCCAGCATTCTATATGGAATAAGGGAGCATGAATGTAATCAATAAGTATTATGGTAATTCAGGATGTTTCAGTGTTTTAAAAGAATACATGATGAAGGTATTCATATGCTATTACGGGGTAAAAAGGATCTACATTAAGTTTACCTTCCTTATAAATATTGGACTGTGAGTTTGGACAGAAGTATTTTGGATAAATTCTAGTTTGAGATTAATTTTTGATTGCCATAAAAGGACAACCCAGAGTTCGGGCAGCAACTCGTCACGACCGGCAAGGCCGCGAGACTTGAACCCGCAACTGAAGGGCGACAAGGGTGTATCACCTACCACTAGACCACGAGATGTCCTGGATTAAATAATGTAGTTTTTTTTAAAAGATCTGGTAGATGATTTATAAATTCGTTTATTTTGGAACCCTGTACGAATAGTATAAATAGAATTTTTTTTACGAGTGAAAGATGAGTTTGTGGTAGAAATTTATTAATGGATAAAACTCTAATTATAAAGTAAGTATATCTCCTTATGATCTTAGCCAATCTCATAAATAAATTCCTCAACATTAAGAAAAGGAACTTAGAACAAAAATTTTGTCCTAGATGGTACCTTAAATCATCACTAATTTATGGCTTTGGGATTGTTGGCCTTTTCATAGCCATGTTCTCTACCACTCTCCATCAGATAATTGATGGTTATATTTCTCTTCCATATCCATATTTTCCTACATGGAACCCTAGTATGTGTTATTTTCGGTAATCTTCATACTTTCCACTCTTTATTTTAAATAGAGGCCTCATTAATTCATTTTTCTATGTGGGATTTCAACTAAGATATTTTGAAACGTCAAAAATGTGTTATCCCAATACCCTATGTTTTTTTGAACCGATGGTATTTCAAATCATCATAGATTGATGAATTTAAGGACCTCAATTTTATAATTGTTTGTGATTGATGACCTCAATCACTACCTATAAATATTTATGCTTTTTCTCCAATTATATGTCTCTAATTGCCACTAATGTTCTCCTAATTGAGATCATAATTTGGTGGTGACCCTTTCATTTCTCTTTTCCTCATATTAAGACTAAATTTTAGTAACCCAATTTCTGATGTGGGTCTTCCCACAAATATATTTTTTATTTTCAACCTTTTATTTTTGAAAAACAATTTCAAATTGCGAGGATGCAATTTATTGAAGGAGGGGAGAATGTAACACCCCAAGATTTCATAGTGTGTTATTTCTTCAAAATAATTCAATAACTTTCACTACACGCAACACTGAGTTCAATCGCACAATGACTTACCAAAAAAAAAGCCATTCAAAAGAGGTTATGAATAGTATTAACTAAATTTTAAACTTTATATAATCCTTATAATTTTAGAATCCATATTATGAGTTTCTTAGATATAATGCAAGAACAAATTCATTTTCAGTATTGCACTTTTATCAACTTTTAATAGTGAACCCTTTTAAAATACAATATTTTAAACTTTTTGACTAAATGGGGACATCAAAAATTTAAAATGAAACATCCCAAGCTTCCACGGTACGCTTTCCTTTGAATAATGCAGTAGCGTGTGTTGTACGCAACTTCGAGTTTTAACACACATCACAACCGATCAAACTGGCCATTATGAATAGTAATACCTAATTTTTGAAATTATATATATTTTATATTTTAAAATGGACTTCATTTTTGGATTCGGAGTGTCGAATTTACCCTAAGGTGAAATTTTGGTACTTTTTGGATAACTTTAATATTTTGATGAATAGTGAAAATTACGAAATTTTGATTAAAAACAACTTTTTTAATCAAAATAATTAATAGTGATAAATTATGAATTTTAGTGGTTTTAAAGTATATTTAGAATATATTTTTACCATTTAATATAATTTTGGTCATTGGACATAATTTTACAATTAAACTGGACATAAACAAGTGCCAATCTTTTGATAGTTATTATCTCTTAAAAACACGCTTTTTGTTTTAACAACGGGAATTAATTTTAAATTAATTTCTGCCAATTCTGTGTTTTGAATTTTGAAAAATGGATTCCATATTTGGAATCAGGATGTTTAAATTGTGTAAATAGGTAACTTTTATTTTTAGACATTTTGAATAATTACTGCGGTAAATATTTTATTTACCATGGTTAAGGGTAAATCCGGTAAATAAGGGTTAAAAAATAATATTATAATAATACTAAATTACCCTAAAACGTGTCCTAGCCTTATTGGTTGATACATGTTCAACCATAGTCATCTTTGGGTCGATTTTGGGACCCCATGGTGCCACTTTTAGGTGATAGGGACACTTTATTTTAATTAAGTTAAAATGAATACAAAAATGACACAAACATATATCTTTTAGAAAAACAGTTTTTACATAGGGTTATATATGTTGTATTTTAGACTATAAATATTCATTAGAAAGATAAAAAGATTTCCTACATGATGATATTTTATTGTCAATTTTTAGAGATTAAATAATTTAATTTATTTATGACACAATGATGATGCAGTAATTACCATAATAGTGAAAAATTAAAATAATTGATATTATAAATACCCAAATAAATATAATCTGAGACTTTTAATGAATTAAACTAATTTTATAGGATAATATTAAATATTATTATTTATTTAATTAACTTTTTTAGAAGTAATCATTCTGTTATAAGTTTCAAAAAAATCAACTATTGAATAGTGTCAAAATTGACATAAAAGAGTTTTTAAAACAAATATTATATTATTAATTGATATTAAATTCCTAAAAATATAAGGTTCGGCCAAGAGACTTATATCATGATAGGTGTATCATTAATGGACCACTTGGGGGTCGCTTGGATGTATATAGTAAGTTTATTAACCATGTAATATAAAAATACAAAGAGACATTGTAAAAGTGAAACTAATTAACATAGAGTTAATACTTAAAGATAAGGTTAATATAAGTACCCAAACCTGTATAAATTATATTGGTTGAGTGTTTTTCGACCTATACCCACCTTAACATTTAAATAATAAACTTTGGAGCCATTATAAACTGAATATGAATTTATTATAAATTAATATTTCTAGCTTTTCCAAAGGTGCCCCTCACCCCTCTTATAAAAGGGCACTCCTCCTTCTCATTTATTCACACATTCAAAGCCTTTTGGTTCGGCAAAACTCTGCCCAAATACTCTCCCAACTTCCCTCACCACAACCTAGAGGCCTTAGTTTGATCAGAAATCCAACCTATGGATCCCTTTTGATCAAATCAAAAGGAAGAACCCGAAGAAGAGGTAATGTTTTCACCACCCCTTTTCAAGTTCCTTTCTTCTTCACTTCTTCTTTATTTGTTATCACCATTCTAAAATAATAAATCCGTATCATATATATACTGTTATGTTATCATAAATATGGTACAACCATATTCAGTATTCTATCCACCCTTTTGAATAACATGTCACCATACGTGCGTACGTACGGCTTACCGTCTCCACGTCGTGGTGTAATTGTTATTCAATATATTATTATTTGGATGGGTATAATAATGTTGTGTAACTCATGTAAATAATAAATATAACATGTTAATTATTCTGTATATATGATATACCATCCATTTATATATTATTTTAATATCAAAAGAATGATATTGTCGCTCGTGCGTACGTACGGACTACCGTCTCCACGAACGCGATGAGATTCATTCTCCATCGTATCCATTCAAGTATAATTATAATTTGATGATTTAAAAATGATGTTTAAGGACTTTATATAATTCTGGATATGAATAATATACAACTTATCCATTACAAACATGGCTTATGTAACAAAACATATAAAAGAAAACAAGTAAGTTAACACCCGAAACAACGATAATACTAAGATATTATTATCAAATCAATATTAAAAGATCATATATGATATCATATTAATGTATATGATTATTGTATAATTTAATAACAATTATTTCACCATTATATAGGACGTTAACCTACCCAAACCAAGGAAAAGTACAAGGTAAGGGGTTTTCATCTCACTCCTTATTCCCGTGAGATTCATGCCATATTGCCACCATTACCTTTTGTGTGGTGTATGTACTGCCCATAATTATATTCTTTGTGTAATACACTTTAATTTATGTGTATTTACATATTCATTGTATGATACCTCTTTCATGGGTTGTATGTTTCATAAGTTACCAAATTGGTAAGGGTTATTTCACAATCTCTTCATTATCCGAGGTTGTTTATACGTAATAATCTACTGGGATCTCTTTATCATCCACATCCATGTTTCTTCATAATGTATTTCATAACATTTTTACTATTTACAAGAATATGGGTTAAATTCATTTATACCCTTATTTGACTTTTTATAAGTGGTTTATAAAGGAATCTTTCCATCATTTTCCAAACAAGGTGCTTTTTAACCTTTTCGACAGAATTAAGGTAATAATGTTTTTTTAACTTATACGGTGGGTGCGGTTATTTTACGCCGTTATAAAATCGTCGAAGCTTCCCTTAAAATCTTATAAGAATATTTTCAAATTGAATTTATTATTTTATAATTATTTTACTTTTAAAATTATTTCAAAAAAAAGAGATATTTCTCTAAAATAGTTTTGATTTCATCTATGTCAACATCCTTTGATGGATTTTAAGATTATTTGAAGTTGATTTATTATGTTACAAAACATACCTACTTTATTGAAGGTTTTGTGATATTTTTGACTGTGGATAAGCTATTCTTATGTCACTCATGGTTTTTATTTAATGTATTGACATTTTATAAGTTATTTTTAATCCGAATGTTTATGTTATATTTCAACCTTTCATTCAGATGAATGTGTTAGACAAGTATGTTCCGGGTTGGGGACTGGTAAAATTAATCCCTCCGGTTTGGTCTCCAGTTATTAGAGGAACTCCGGTTTGGTCTCCGGTTATTAGAGGAACTCCGGGTTGGTGTCCGGTTATTAGAGGCACTCCGGGTTGGTGTCCGGTTATTATAGGCACTCCGGGTTGGGTTCCGGTTACAGTTAGCCCCTAGGTCTTGGGACGAGGCCTTGACAAAGAAATTAAAGTTCAGCATTATGCATTCCATCATTATGAAAGTGGTTATTGATATTACATGTGATTATTCGATTAGTACAATATCCATGTGAATAAGTAAATGGCATTATTTCATTTTTCTTTTTCCATACTATGTTGAAGTTCAAGTTTAAAAGGCTTTTGTTTTAGTTATACATTGCCTTAAATGTTTATGCTTATTTTTGAAAGTTTCCGCTATATTGTTATCCTTACTAGGCATTTGAGCTCACCCCTTTTCTATGTTTTTTTTTCAGGATGTGAAGAAGTAAGTTATGAATGACCTGAAGGGATTTTATGTGGGGATATGAGTTTGGAATATGGAGACTATGTTGTAGTAGTAGTTTTTCACTTTCTGATGTAATGTAAAACTTTATGAATATATCTAGTGTTTCCAAGGCTACTAAACCAATCGGTCTTTCGAGATTTGATCTTTTTTGTGATCATGCCAATGTAATGTAATAATGCACCGACTCTGGGTAACTAGGGTCGGGGCGTTACAACCACCGTAATTCAAAGACTCAAACATCGCAAGCCATGTGCCGACAAAAAATCTAATACTTTATTTTTTAGCTTAATCCTATCATGTTAATGATTATCTCATATAATATCCCCATAAATCTCAACAACCCAAAAAAAATAAATATACATAATAAATCAAGAATTCCTTGTTGCAAATATATAAACCCTACCACTGCTAATTGTTTTTTCGGCCGTTTAAACCGCCATTAATAACAAAACCAATTTTGTAGGTTGGTTTTGAGGCACTATGTATATATATATATATATATATATGTATGTATGTATGTATGTATGTATGTATGTATGTATGTATTTATATTTTAATATTAATTTGTTTCAAATTAAATATATACATACATATATATAGACACACATATACAAATATATATATATACACACACTTTTATGAATGCTAATAAATGATTATATTTTTCAGCACTCTAAAAAGCACTGACAAATGATGTCCTTTTATCATCGTTTTTTTAACGCTGATAAAGATCCCATTTATCAACGTTTTTTTATTGATGATAAAAAAGTACTTTTTATCAGTCTTTTTTAGCGATAATAAATAGCACTATGTTTACATGAGTAGATTGTGTTTATTGTGCAAGTTGTTTCTGATAATTGGTGTCATAGAGTTTGGGTAATCAGTAGGAGGTTGTTGTGTTGGCATGGACTTCAGACTCCAGGACACTGGTTATCATAATCAATATGCACGATAAACACAATCTACTCATCACCATTACAAATTCGTGTGAATACAAGGCTACTTATTATCGTTAAAAAATAGTGATAAAGGGTACATTTTTATCATCACTAAATAAAACGTTAATAATGGTGACTTTTATCAATGTTAAAAAAGTAATGATAAAAAAACACTATTTGTCAGTGTTTTTTAGCATCAATAAAGGTAATCCTTTACCTACACTGATAAAAGTGTGTGTGTGTGTGTGTGTGTGTGTATATATATAAAAATATAAATATATATACACCCACACACACATACATAAATATAGACACATTACACAAAAATTAACCTACAACAATGATTTTTTTCCTATTAGCCATAGTTTAAACCATTAACAAACCAATTGGTGGCTATTATTTAAAGTGTTGTGTATTTCACTATCACCAACCCAATATCAGTTGTTTGAATTTATTTAGTGTTTGTTTATATAAGTGTTGTTTTTTCATATAGTGGTGGTTTTTCAAACATTTAGCAGAGGTTTTTATCATAAGTTTTTTGATTTAATAAATAGGGAAAATAATAAACCAACTAGTGATAAATAGTGCAGTGGTGGTTTATCAGAACCGTTACAAAATGAAAAAAATTGAAAAAAAAAAGAAATTGAAAAAAAAACTGATGCTAATTTGTATAGTGGCAGTTCTTTTTAGTGGTAATTTATAGAAACTACCATTAAACATTTAATATAATAAAATTATAATTAAATAAAATTTAAAAAAATATATACAACATACATTGAACCTAAATATTAATTAATTAAAGGCATAAATATACAATAATATTAAAAATAAACATATATATAACCAATAAATAAAACACACATATTTATATTAAGACAAGTTAATAATCATCAATTATAAACTCAGTTATCATATAGACAACATAAGTCCAATATCCACCATCAACCCATCAAGTCCATCTCTCCACCTCTACTACATCTGACTACCATCGCACCTAGGATCAACATACACAAAATGCACCACATCATAGTGATATAAACAAAATCAAAATCAAAATCAAAATTAGAACAACATAACACAATAAATAGAAATTTCAATAGAATCCATGATAATTTTTATCCATAACATAAGAACTGTAATCCATTATGACTTCCTTATGAAGAGTTTCATGGATCAAAACTTTCAACCTTCTTCCAACTGCCGACATCTATCACTTGAAATATAAATCCAGAATGTTTAAGAAAAGGAACATGGAATAAAATAAGTACATAATATATTTATAATTTTACACATAACATTTGTTATTTTTTTAATAATTCATGTGACATTTCAACACAGAAAAAATCGTTATATCAACCCACATATCACAGATTAAATGAATATATAAAAATACTCCAAGAAATTAAGCCTCCAAACTAAACGAGAACATTTTTAAAACATTAAATTACCTATTTATGATTTTATTCAACTCTCAAAACATGAAAGGGATGAATTTATAACAATCTAAGTCTCCATATCTAATTTTCCATTACTATCCAACTAATTTTACCTAATCAATCCCAACTTCTACAATTCACCTCTTAAACCTACCAAACAATTTCCCAATATACCTATCTTAGTAAATTAGATATGGTTTTATCTCTATTTCTCATAATTCAATCAGTGTAAGCATTAAACCAAGTCATTCATTCCCTCCATGAAATTTCCAAGTACAAGATTTTTAAATCACAAATATACATAAAAAACAAAATCTATATATTCACTACCATCAAAATGGATTTATGCAGTGCCACTTTTTCATGATTCTAAGAAAGCACTGATAAAGAGGGTACATTTATCAAAACTAAAAAAGTACTGATAAAAGGTGATTTTAAGTGCATTGTTTAAAGTACCCATTTATCAACACTTTTTCTATCATTGATAGAGGTACCCTCTTTATCCACATTTTTTAGCACCGTTAAAAGTACCCCTTTTATCAGTGCTTTTTTAGTAATGCTGATAAAGGGGGGGTCTTTATCAACGCTTCTTTACTAGCACGGATAAAGGGTAAATTTCATAAAAAAAAATTAAATAATTAAAAATATTATATTGAATTAAAAATATATTTATATTGATATATATATATATATAATATTTTATTAAATATGATTTATATAAGGCTAAATACACATTTACACTTAATATATAAGATATTTAGTGAACAAAGGAAGACAAATTAATTTAAAAAATAATATTAATTAATAGTTTTCAAAATATTATCGAGTAATAGTCATTTAATAAAAATTTGAAGATAAAAAAATAAAAAAATGAATAAAAGATCTTAAATAATTTGAAAACATAACTTGAACTTCAAATGACCATAATTTTTTATCCAGGTGTCCATTCATGCACTTTTTTATCACTGATAAAAAGTGTTGATAACAGACCTCTTTTATCATCATTTTTTTAAGCACTGATAAAAGGCTCTTTTATCATCACTTTTTTTAGCATTGATAAATGGGACCCCCCCCCCTTAAATAGTGCTTTTTTAGCACTATTAAAGTATGTTTTCATGTTATTGAAGGTTTGATCTATAGTAGTGATTCTAAATTTACTCTCAATAAATCATCAATTTCCATCCTATCCCAGTTATAACTTCCTGTCATTGATTTTACCCAAAATCTCAATACCACACCATACAAATGGTAAAAATTGACAATTTCATTTTAATTCAAAACAAACATTCCTTAATAGGAAAAAATATTCCAAATCATTGGAATCACTCGAGTTATAACCAAATGTTGTAAAAAATAGAAAATAAATCATGCACGTTTAGTAGGAAATCATACATTTGTTGAAAATGATCAATTAACATGTAATTCCAACAGTTAAACCTAAAAACACTTTTAAAACATACAATTACCTATTTAAGATTTGATTCAACTCTTGAAACTATAAATTTATGAGTTAATAACAATTTAAGTCTCTATTTCTCATTTTTCATTATTGTAAAGACCTAGAAATTCCATGTAATTTTTTTTTAATTAAATGGGAATTTTACGAGTCCGTGAAAATTGACGGTGCATGATTCCAAGGCCCGGTGTGCCTGGAATGAATTTATGAACTTTTCTTCAGGAACGTTCAGTAAACGTATGAGCGGGTTTTTATAACTTTTGAACTGGTGCTTGGAATTGAATTTCGAGGACACCATTGAACTCGCAGCGCCGCTTTTATCTTAAGGAGACTTTCACCTCAACGATAGTAGGTCGAGGGTGAAAGATAGAATTTTGGGTTTTTTGTGGAAATAGAAATAAAATAAAATAATCTTTTCTTTTCTTTTCTTTTTGTTGAAACCTCCCATGTGGATGGTTTAAGAGGTGGGGACAACTAGAACTAAACCCTCCCATGTGTGGGTTATGGAGGTGGGGACCACCGAGCCCAAAACCTCCCAATTTTGAATTGAGGGGCGGGGACCACCCAAACCACTTTAAGGCAATGCCCCATGAATTGGGTTCTCTGGTGAAAGGCGGACAGCGATCTGTTAATATGTGAAGGTTTCTTAATCGGCCAATGCTCCAGCCCAGTTCCTATGGAAGCTGGGTTAGATGGAGACTATCGTTAAATGGATTTAAGCTTAATGTGGATGGATCATTTAGGGATGGGCAGATGCATGGGGTAGGTCTGCTACGTGATGAGCTTGGGTTGGTGTTTTTTGCCTTCAACAGCTTCTATGGTCTGGGGAGTTCGTTGGGTGTGGAGATGAAAGCAATTCACACTGGTCTCTTTCTTTGCAAGAACCTAGTGATAACCTATTCAGAGGTGGAGTCGAATTCTGAGACTATTGTACATGTTTTAAATGGATAGGCTGAGGCACCATGGCACCTGGTTTACCTCATCCGAAGTTGTTCCTTAGGACTTAGCCATGGTTGTTCTATTTGGAATGTTCCTAGAGAGGCCAACTATGTTGTGGATGCCTTATCGTGGGGGGTAGTCCAGAAGATCCGTTGATCAGGTATTCTAGTTTGGGCTCGCTTCCTCGGGACTATAATAATTTTGTGCAAGGGGATGCCCTTGTACTTCACCATTTTAGACCTTTATGACCCATCTTTGTTGTAATGGACATTGTCAATCGTTGAATAATTAATAAAAAATCAATTATCGATCGACACAAAACCTCTCAACTCCTCTAAAAATAATTATGCCAAAACAAATTCATTTAATTTAACCAATTAAATGAGATAATTAATGGTGCCAATTCAGTACATTAATTATGCCAAATTTGTTGTGCCAACTTAGTTTATTTTGATAACTTAAATCAATAAGTTGGCTACTCCTCATTTTGGGTGGAATTGGGTAAACTGTTGGCAAAGGGAGAGGCTTTGGAGAATCATGGAGAAACTCATCCTCCAATGAAGAACACTCCTCCAATGAAGAATGATCATCCAATGAAGAACACCGACTTCGACTTCTTCCTTGGGGAATCCTACAATGTGGGACGTCTTCAATCGATGAATTTCTTTCACTCCTCATCGATGCCAACAAGAAAATGAGGTAGGGGTTTATTTGTGAATGATTATATTCTCTCATGTTCTTCCCTTCAAAAACAAAGAACGCGGATCAACTCTTTAACTAGTTGATCCGCGGATGTTTTCTTTTGCGGGTTTAGGAATAATCATTGCGGGAGGTTGTAGGGTGGTTGTTTGAATCTTTTTCCCCATTTTTTGTTATTGATGACTCTTCGTAATTCAAGAAGAGATTATAGTTGCTTGCTACCGCTCTAATATGGAGAGTGCAGGCCAAACAAACATGGCTCGTCCTCTCCGCAATTCTTGTGATGATTTGTGGTGTTCTTCGCGATGGATGAGGATGACAACCAACCATGGTGGGGAACGAGAACGGCGGATGGCGCCACCATCGGCTGCGATGAAGGAGACAGCGCCGCCCCTCGTCCCCCACCGCTCGTGGCCTCCGCTCCCCGTGGCGCACCGCTATCCGCAGCCACTGCCACCCGCGGCCCTCTGTGGCCCCTCACGGCCCCCGCGGACATGCCGCCTCACGGCCCTCCATGGCACCCCACGGCCATGCCACCTCACGACCCTCCACAGCCCCCTAGACCCTCCACCTCGCGGCCCTCCGTGGCCCTCGTGGCCACACCGCCTCATGGCCCTCCGCAGCCACACCGCCCCGCGGCCCCCCGCGGCCTCACCACCTTGCGGCCCTCGTGACCTTCCGGACCGCCCAATGCGGGCCGAACCACCCAGAGGGCTGGGCCGGACCCTGTAGGCCGAGCCGCCCAGTGGGCCGGGCCGGACCCAGCTGGTCAGGTCGGGTCGGTCCGACCGGGTCGAACCGGACCTGGACCAGTTTTGACCATGTACCCTCTTTTGGCCATAACTTTGGCACCAGATGTCTTTTTGATGAACCGTCAGTGATCTGGAAACCTTGGAGCGAGCCGATCCCTTTGGTATACCCCACTAGAGTTTTTTATAAGGATGGGGTATAGTTGGGTTGGATTAATCACGAATCCAACCGGGCCCCCAAGACTAAAAGTCTAATAACTCACAGACCGGGTGTCTGATTGATGCACCGTCTTTTTCATTGAGATCCCTATGATGTAGAGGACTTTTGAAATACTTCTTCGTGGGACTTCATGGAAGTTGGAGTATCGACCAGTGGATTTTAGAGAGGACCCTCTCGGAGACAAGCGAACACAGTGTGGGAACCCCAGTAGCTTGTTGTGATGTGAATAATGAATAGCGATCCTATGTGGGTCAGCACTGAGAAATCCGGTCTGGGTCAGCACCAAGTAATCTTGTGTGGGTCAGCACCTAGCGATCATGTGTGGGTCAGCACTGAGCGATCCTGTGTGGGTCAGCACCGAGCGATCCTGTGTGGGTCATCACCTAGAGATCCTGTGTGGGTCTGATGAGGAGTTAGGATCCTTCGTGGGTATTCCTCTTAACAGAGTAAGATGATTCAATAGTTATAACTAATCATCTTTACTACCGTACCTATGTTATACCTGGTGTGAGATGAGTCCGTACATGTGTGGTACTTTCCTTCGTGGTAATACCTTGTTGGTATTCTTTTGTGTGGAGTACCTGTGTGGTACTTACCTACGTGGTATTTCTTCCTTTTTGGAATAGTTGAGCTTTGGGCTTTAGATTTGGACTCTATGTTTTCCTCATGATTGAGATAGGTTTACTTGATAACTTAGGTATATGTACCTAAGTAGGGTTTTCATTTGATTCCATGTTGTGTGATTTATCCTTGGTGGATTTGTGAGATATTGAGTGTCTCAGGGTCCCTACTGAGTATCGTTATACTCACCCTTGCACGGGCTATTCCTGCACCCTATTATGTTTGGTGCAGATGACAGACAGCATTGACTAAGGATGAGAATACCTGGACTAGACGTAGCCCGAAGGTTGAACATACGGTGTGTCAGTAAATAGAGGAGACGGGCGGACGTGGAGTGCTGAGGAGGCTATCTATACCTACCCTTCAGGTAGGAACCTCAGAGGATGACCCAATAGTTTCCATTTCTCTTTCTTCAGTTGTATTGTGTTTCAGTTGTACTTGTACCTTTTTCTGTTGGGCTTGTATTCCAGCCCCTTTTACTTTCAACACTCTTTTGGTTATACAGTTTGCTTGTGTTCACATATTTCTGTGTGCTTGGTAACATGAGTTTACAGGTTATAAAGGCAATTCCTTCCCAGTTTTAGGGAATACGCCTTTCGATTCTAGTCACCAACCCCTGGCCTATGGAAGGCGGGCTTGGGGTAGTCGTGGCACGGTCCCTGGGGGACGGGTTGTGACAAATTGGTATCAGAAGAGTTGGTTCTACTTTAGAACATAGGACTCTGATATTTTTAACAGAAATAGTGTTAAGTGTAGTGAGTGTGGTTATCAGTTTAGGGAATTCAGTGTTGGTGTGGCGGCCGACGTATCCATACACCAAGACCCTGACTTCTAATTTCTGACTCAGTGCATGAAAACACTGATTGTGTGTGTGTTTCCAAGAGTTTTCTTTGTGATATCTTTGAGTCATCTCACCAGGTATAACTTATTGATCATGACGCACCTATTTCTTTTTAGGATGCCTCCACGTAGAAAGCTAGCTAGGGTTCTGAGACTAGTACGCACTGATTTCCCACCGAGCAACGAGGCCTTGGTGCAGGGCCCTCTTCTAGTAGATGTAGTAGCGGAGGCACCAGCGGTACCATTACCCGTTGTGACACCGATGCCACCAGCCCCAGCAGCAGAGGGTCCACGCCACTTGAGCGCGTTGCATGAGTTCCAGCACCAGAGGCCACCCAGGTTCAGGGGAGAAACGGACCCACAGGTGGCTAAGGATTGGCTGGAGGGTGTAGTGAGAGTCTTTCGACTAGTAGGGACACCATATGATCTCATGGTGATCCTTGCTGCCAGTATTCTATAGGAAGCAGCAGGTAGATGGTGGAGCTGAATTCTCCAGGTTCATGATAAGGTGACACTACTCTAGGCAGACTTTGAGATCCTGTTTTGGGCAAAGTTTGTCCCAGCGACTCTTCGCACAGTGCGCATACAAGAGCTTCTTCATCTGCAGCAAGGCAGCATGACTTTAGCTCAGTACTCAGCAAGGTTCACTGACCTCTCACGCTACTCCATTGATATGGTTCGAGACCCATTCTGTAAGGGCCGAACCTTCGAGCAGGGGCTCAGGCGAGAGATCAAGGCTTCGAAGATTTCTCTTAGCATCCCAGCGCAGGCAGGGGTGTTAGAGAGAGCCCTCTTAGTGGATATTTTACTTGCTGAGCAGTCACCATCAGCGAGACCCACCACCGAACATCACATAGTGCAGTCTTCTACAGTTGGCAGTGGAGAGATGTTGTAGAGGTCCAAGAGGACCAAACCTATAGGTAGATGACCACAGGATTCAGAGTCGGTTGTGCGGGGAAACTGAGGCAGAGCCAGTCATTCCAGGAGTGAGAAATGTAATGCATGCAGCGGGTAAGTTCACATGGCTTGTGACTGTCTAACCCACCATACGGATGATCAGAAGACAATCGAAGGACTACCCAGGCAAAGATAGAGGTTCGATCGAGGTGGACTGCAGGGAGAAGGTGGACGTGGCAGAGGACCAGGTCGTGTAGGTGGCGGTGGGCGACGATTCGAGATATTACCGCCACTTCCACCAGGTAGTCCACCCCGACCATAGAGAGTATATGGACAGGGGAAATCTCAGCTCCGGGCAGCTGAATCCTACAACCATGGCGCTCCAGAGATGACCCGAGGTGCGATCTGTGTCTATTCCACCTTAGCTGAAGTACTTATAGAAACAGGTTTCAATCACTATTTTATTGTCACTACCCTCGTTTAGAGCTCAGAGATTCCGATGGAGCCGTTGGCTTGATCCTTATGGATAGAGACTCCTATGGGAGTGGATTCAACAATTACGCACTGGTGCCAACAGTGTGATCTTACTCTAGGAGGTGAGAGTTTCGGCTGGGATCTCCTAGTAGCAGCGTCGAGGCCTTATGACATCATCTTGGTTATGGAATGGTTATCAACAATACATGCTCATATAGACTATATTAGGCGCAAAGTGTGGTGTGTCCACACGGATGGGACCAGGTTTACCTTCACCGGTGAGAAGGGAGCCTTTTCAGTGCAGGATGGACTTACCCGGAGGAGGGTGCAGCTGATTACACATCAGTTGGCTAGCCTTACCCTCAGAGCAGTTGATGTGGAGAGTCTGAGCTATCCTATAGTGGTGGACCATTATGTGGATGTCTTCTGTGATGATGTTTTGTGTTTCCCTCCTCATGGAGAGGTGTAATTTTACATTGACTTGTACCCCGGGACGACACTGATATCTACACCAGCATATCGGATGGCTCCTGTGGAGCTTCATGAGCTGCGGGTATAGCTAGAGGACTTATAGTGGAAGGTATTCATTCGGCCCAGTGTTTCTCCTTGGGTAGCCCCGATTTTGTTCACCAAAAAGGTGGATGGGATCATGAGAATTTGTGTCGACTATCGGCACCTGAACTAGGTGACCGTGAAGAACAAGTACCCACCCCTGGGGATTGACGGCCTCTTTGATCAGCTGAAAGGATAACGGTGGTTCTTGAAGATAGACCTCAGATTAGGCTATCACTAGCTCAGAGTACGAGATGAGGATATATAGAAGACGTCTTTCAGATGTCGGTACGGACATTATGAGTTCTTGGTTATTCCATTCAGTGTAACCAACGCTCCAGCAGTGTTCATGGGACTTATGAACATGATATTTCATCCATACCTTGATTGCTTTGTCGTAGTCTTCATCGACAACATTCTGATCTACTCGACTACTGAGGAGGAGCATGCCTATCATTTTCAGGTAGTACTGGACACACTCTGAGATAACCAACTTTATGGTAAGCTCTCTAAGTGCCAGTTCTGGATCCGAGAGGTTTACTTTCTGGGAAATGTCATATCAGAGGCTGGAGTTGCAGTGGATCCAGCGAATATTGAGGTGGTACTTGCTTGGGAGCCACCCAGGATTGTGACGGAGGTATGGAGTTTCCTGGGTTTGGCTGGATACTACCGAAGATTTGTGCTAGATTTCTCGAGATTTGCAACACCACTTTCATCATTGATGAAGAAGGGGAAACCCTTCGTGTGTTCAGAGAGATGTTAGCATATTTTTCAGGAGTTGAGGTAGAGGATGACTAGTTCCCCCATATTGAGGCTTCTATAGAAGGGTGTAGGGTATGTAGTCTACTTCGACACATCAGGGACTGGGCTCAGATGTTTCTTGATGTAGGAGTGAGTGGTGGTATCATATGGTTCTCGACGGCTAAGACAGCATGAGAAGAACTACGCTACCCATGACCTGGAGTTAGCAGCAGTGGTCTTCTCCTTGAAGATGTGGTGACACTATCTGACTGGAGACCATTTTATAGTCTACTCGGATCACAAGATTCTCAGGTATATCTTCTCTCAAAAAGACCTGAACCTAAGATAGCGATGTTGGATTGAGTTCCTCCAGGACTATGACTTCAAGATAGTCTATAATCCTAGGAAGGGGAACGTTGTTGTAGATGCACTCAACAGGAGGCCTGGTATACAGCTACTAGTCGAAGTGACGGAGCAGCTGGCCACTTTACATATATCCTTTGTGGATCAGTATGGAGCAGATTTTCAACAGTCTCTTACAGTCACTCCCCCACTTCTTCAGCGAGTTAGGGAGGTGCAGTGTGGGGACGCTGACTGTGAGACACGACGTGCTCAGATATCCACAGGACAGGCACCTGATGGATTTTCTGAAGGTGGGGAGCATGACATCCTCTTCAGAGGATGTACCATGGTACCAGTGTCACTTCAGGAGGAAGTGTTGAGGGAGTTCCACACATCCCCTCTAGCAGTACATCCAGAAGTGGCGAAGATGTACTAGGACCTCTGACGACAACACTGGTGGTCAGGAATGAAGAAAGCAGTAGTAGAGTTTATCTCTCGATGCCTCACTTGTCAGCAAGTGAAGTCGAGCATCAGGTACCAGCAGGCTTGGTTCAGCCTTTAGAGGTCCCATAGTGGAAGTGGGATGGTATATCCATGGACTTCATGACAGTACTTCCACGTACATCCAGGGGTCATGATTCTATTTGGGTGATCGTCGACCGACTCACCAAGTCCGCCCACTTTCTACCGATCAGAGAGCAGGGCTCAGCAGAGATCTTGGGACGCCTCTATGTGTAGGAGATTGTGTGGATACATGGAGTACCCTCTATGATTTTCTTCAATCGTGATGTGAATTTTACTTCCCGGCTATGGAAGCGGTTGTAGGAGGCTTTTGGGATGCAGGTTCGATTGAGCACTGCCTTCCATCCTCAGACGGATGGCCAGACTGAGTGGACCATTCAGACCGTTGAGGACATGTTGTGTGCTTGTGTCCTTGACTTAGGTCGTAGCTGGGAGGATCACTTTCCCTTGGTGAAGTTTTCATACAAAAACAGATATCACTCCACCATTGGGATGGCACCTTTTGAGGCATTGTACGGGCAACCTTACAGATCACCTTTGTGTTGGACTGGCCTAGGGGAGTCATCACTCATGGGACCAGTGATGGTACGGGCTACCACAGAGAAGGTGCAGATCATCCAGGAGCGGATGAAGACTACACAGAGCAGGAAGAAGTCTTATTCCAATAGGATATGGAGACCTTGGAGTTCAAGGATAGCAACCATGTCTTTCTACGGGTCTCACCTTGATGAGGTTTGCAGAGATTTGGCCGAGGCGGAAAGTTATCTCTGAGGTTCATCAGACCCTTCTAGGTCCTCAGTAGAGATGGCGAGCTGGCTTACCGCTTACCTCTTCCACCTCAGTTGCACTGGGTGCAATACGTCTTCCACATATCCCAGCTGAGGAGATACATGCACGACCCTTCCCACATCATCGACCATGAAGAGCTGGACGTCGACGATGGGGTGACCTTTACGGAGGTTCTAGTTGAGAATGAGGATTGACAGGAGTGAGTCCTTCATGGGCGGTCGATACCTCTGGTTCATGTTCGTTGGCATCAAAGGAACCTCCAGGAGAGCACATGGGAGCGGGAGGCTCAGATTCGTGCTCATTACCCCCCACTTGTTTTCCTAGTTTTGAGTTGTGGCATATGGGGACGTAAAGCCCTCGGGTGGGGAGAATGTAAAGACCCATAAATTCCATGTAATTTTTTTTTAAAATAAATAGTAATTTTATAAGTCCGGGAAATTTGACGGCGCGTAATTCCGAGGCTCGGTGTGCCCGGAATGAATTTCTAAACTTTTCTTCGGGTACGTTCAATAAACGTATGAGTGGGTTTTTATAACTTTTGAACCGGTGATCAAAATTGAAATCTAAGGACACCATTGAACTCACAGCACCGGTTTTCACTTAAGGAGACTTCCACCTCGACGGCAGTAGGTCGAGGGTGAAATATAGAATTTTGGTTTTTTCATGGAAACAGAAATAAAATAAAATAATCTTTTCTTTTCTTTTCTTTTTGTTGAAACCTTCCATGTGGATGGTTTAAGAGGTGGGGACCACCAGAACTAAACCCTCCCATGTGTGGGTTGTCGAGGTGGGGACCACTGAGCCCAAAACCTCCCAATTTTGAATTGACAGGCGGGGACCACCCAAACCCCTTTAAAGAGAGAAAACCTCTCAAATCCTCCAACATTAATTATTCCAACACAAATCCATTTAATTGGGCCACTAAATGAGCTAATTAATGGTGCCAACATAGTACATTAATTATGCCAACTTTGTTATTCTATCTTCGTTTATTTTGATAACTAAAATAAATAAGTTGGCTACTCTTCATTTTGGGTGGAATTGGGGAAATTGTTGGCAAAGGGAGAGGCTTTGGAGAATCATGGTGGGGCATGAGAACTATGGTCGGTGCCACCGTTGACCGCGATGAAAGCGACGGCGCAATGACGCCGCCCAGCGGCCACCGCTGCCCGCGGCCTCCGCGCCCCGCAGCTCCGCCACCTGCGGCCTCCATGCCTCGTGGCTCCGCCACCCCTGGTCTCCGTGCCCTGCGGCTCTGACGCACCGCAGCGCACCTCCGTCTGTGGCCACTGCCGCTCGCAGCCCTCTGCGGCCCCTCACGGCACTCCGCAACCCCCGCGGCCACGCCATCTCACGGACCTCCGTGGCCTCGCCACCTCAAGGCCCTCCATGGCCCCCATGACCTCACCACCTCGCGGCCCTCCACATCCCCTATATCCATGCCACCTCGCAGCCCTCTGCGGCCACACCACCCCGTGTCCATGCCACCTCGCGGTCCTCCGCGGCCCCCCGCGGCCTCACCTCCTCGCGGCCTGCTGGACCGTCCAGCGGACCGTGCCACCCAGCAGGCCAGGCCAGACCCAGCGGGCCAGGCTGGACCGGGCCCAGTGGTTTAGGCTGGGTTGACCCAAACCAGGTCAACCTCAGCCGAGCTGGGCTGGGTCGGACCGGACCCGGACCGGTTTCGACCTTGTACCCTCTTTTGGTCATAACTTTAGCACCGGACGTCCGTTTAAAGAACCATCAGTGGCGCTAGAAACCTTAGAGAGAAACGATCCCTTTGGTATACCCCAATGGAATTTTGGATAAAGGTGGGGTATATTCAAGTTGTATTGAGTACGAATCCAACCAGGGCCCCGGGACTAGAAGTCTAATAAATCACAGATCGGGCGTCTGATTGACGCAGCGTCTATTGCGTTGAGACCCCTATGACATGGAGGTACTTTTAGATACTTTTTCATGGGACTTAGTGGAATTTAGAGTATCGAACAGTGGCTTGTGGAGCAGACCCTCCCAGAGACAAGAGAGCATAGTGTGGGAACCCCAGTAGCTGGCTGTGACAGGAAGAATGAATAGCGATCCTGTGTGGGTCAGCACCGAGAGATCCTGTGTGGGTCAGCACCAAGCGATCCTATGAGGGTCAAAACCTAGCGATCATGTGTGGGTAATCACCGAGCGATCATGTGTGGGTCTGCACCGAGTGATCCTGTGTGGGTCATCACCTAGAGATCCTGTGTGGGTCTGATGAGGATTTAGGATCCTTCATGGGTTTGCCTCTTAATTGAGTAAGATAATTCAGTAGTTATAACTAATCATATTTACTACCGTACCTAAGTTATACCTAGTGTGATCTGATTTTATACCTGTGAGGTACTTTCCTTCGTGGTAAAACCTTGGTGGTATTCTTCTGTATGGTGTACCTGTGTGGTACTTACCTACGTGGTATTACTTCCTTTGTGTAACAGTTGATCTTTGGGCTTTAGAGTTAGACTCTGTGTTTTCCTCATGATTGATATGGGTTTACTTGATAACTTAGGTATATTTATGGGCATATACCTAAGTAGGGTTTTCAGTTTATTCCATGCTGTGTGATTTATCCTTGGTGGATTTGTGAGACCTTGAGGATCTCAGGGTCCCTACTGAGTATCTTTATACTCACCCCTGCACGGGCTATGCCCACACCTTATTGTGTTTGGTGCAGAATACGGACAGCGCTGACTAAGGACGAGAGTACCTAGACTATACGGCTCCCAAAGGTAGACCATACGGCGTGTCGGTACATAGAGGAGATGGGCGGACGTGGAGTGTTGAGGAGGCGATTTGTACCTACCCTTCAAGTAGGAACCTTGGAGGATGGCCCAGTAGATTCCATTTCTCTTTCTTCAGTTTTATTGTATTTCAGTTGTACTTTTACCTTTACTGTTGGGCTTGTATTCCGACCCCTTTTACTTTCAGCACTCTTTTGGTTATACAGTTTTCTTATGTTCGTATCTTGTTGTGTGATTAGTTACATGAGTTTACAGGTTATAAATTCAATGCCTTCCCAGTTTTAGGGAATATGCCTTTCGGTGCTAGTTTTCAGTCCCTAGCCTATGGAAGGTGGGCTTGGGGTAGTCACGGCACGGGCCCCAGTGGACAGGTTGTGACAATTATTGTTCATCTAAATTTACAGAACTGATACCAACTTCTAAATTCACCACATAAACCTACAAAACTATTTCTAAAATATACCTATCTTGGTAAATTATATATGTCTTTATCTTTATTTCTCACAACTCAATTAGAATAATCATTAAACCAAATCATTTATTCACTTCAAAAAAAATTATAGTGTATGTGTCTAAAATCACGAATCTCAATCCAAAACCAAAGCCATATATTTGAAATTCACTCCAAATAATTCATCAACTTATAACTTATCCCTATTCTAACTTCTTTCCAATAAATCTACCCAAAAGTTTGATGATACACTATACAAGTGGTAAAAAATCATAATTTCATTTCAATTAAAACCAAACATTCCTTAATAGAGAAACACATTTCAAATCAGTTGAATTATTCATGATTCAATAAAAACTTGAAAAATCAGTTGTATTTATTTAATATTTCATACTTGTTTCACTTTTATTCCCCTAAAAAGTTGGTAATTCATCAGATAAAGGTGGGCCATCTATATACACATTATTCAAGTGATTTAAATCACTTTAGATGATGTTTGAGCCCTTTTTTAGTGATACATGATTAGAAAAAGAGCCTAGAGAACCACACGGGCTCTCAAGATACCACACATATTTAGGAATACGGTATCCTTAACTATTTGTGACATATTTTTGACCAGTAGAAAACTCGTGGTTTGATACACGGTCTCCCAACCCGTGAGTCCTAACCATTCTTACCACACCTAATTCTCAGCTGACCTCCAACCACTTCATTTACTTAGAGATTTTTCCCTTAATCACCAAGGGGGAAGGTGGGGAATGACCAATGAGCCTTTTTGAACTTTCATTTTGGTAGAGATCACATGATAGGCTTGGGGAGTTAATAAATCCTATTCTTAGAGGTTTTATTATAGTTTTGTTTCTAACTTTCATTCTTATTCTTCTTCTTTGTATCAAAAAAATAAAAAAAAATAGGAAAAACACCTTTAATCACAAATACATAGCCACACAATTCAAATAGAACACTCATATCACCATACCCCAACACCCTCTGATAGAAAAAACCCTAATAAATAATATCATCATGGTAATAAATAAAATAGTTTTTAAGACATTTCATAGCTTCAGATTATAATTTTCCTATGTAGGATGACCTATAAGACTAGAAAATTCACTGGGAATAGTGTTATTCATCTTTTATAATATAGAAACTAAGGAATTTTCTATTATTGACTACCATTGATCTTGTGTTTACCTTTAGGAGTCATACTATTTCACCTTTTCTTTCAACATCAAAATTTCCCTCTATGCTTCTGGATCAACGATGCTGCTTGAACCCCTACTAGATGGTGTAGAAATAAAGGATGATGGTGACCAAGCAAAGACATTTTATGGAGTAATCCCAAAACCCATCTCTCATATATTCAAGTGATTAACTTTCCCTAAAATGATTGAAAATTCATTGTGTTGGAGTTGGTTCCCTTGAACCAGATTCTGTGTATATTATGAAAACCTGTATTCATAGTTTTGAATATTAATAAACTCTTTATCACATCATGATTTTTCTTCTACATAACATAATATGTAATAATGTCCTAATAGTATTTGTCACACTAAATGGTCATAGTAGTTCCCCGCTATGATGAGAACCTAAAAGTGTTGCGACACTATTCTTAAATATATGCTCTATATCCAGAAGATATCATTTGAGGCACACAGATGATATAGGCTATCATGGTGAAGACTCATAGGACTTTGAGGAAGCTTCTCATGGTGTGCGCCCTTGGTAATATCTAGTGTATGAATGATAATAAGACCCACCAGTGGGAAATCCACATTCATATGTTTCATTAGATGTTCCTATCTATGAACATGTGTATTTATCCTTATACTTTAATATTATTATTCATGAGTATTATAAGTCATGTACTTAGATGTATTGATGAAAACCATGATGATATATGTCTGCAGCATGGTAGGAATCATTGGGTGCATCACGAATAATATTGCATTAACGAATAATGTGAGAAAAGATTATTCCCATATGTTATTCAAATGTAAGTTGATATCTCAATCCCTTTGAGAGAAATGATATAGCCTAAATAAATCCATGTCCATGGTGTTCTATAGGAATGTTAATTTTTCAGAAAGTCAAAAAAGAGAATCGAGCACATAGGTTGATGGTACCAGCGTGCAACCTACATGATTAGATATATCATGATAAAGAGATTATATTATATAGTAAGAATCTGTATGAGATATTATTTCATTGCAACATTAACTTATTTCTCTATGGGGGCCTTAGTGTGTTGCTAGATGCCAACCTTGGAATTTAGGCTGCTTCGCTAAATGCCATTGAGAAATTGGCCTAGAGGGTTACACACTAAGTGTATCCAGAATCTCAGTTAAATAATATATTATTTTTTATTATTTAACAAGTTGAATAAAAATTATTCCCTCACATGGTTTAATAATTATTCATGTATGTTTGATCACATATATTTCGTAACTAGTTATTTGAGAGAAGATTATGTGATCTAAATATTTAATAAATATTTATTTTATATTTAGTGAATATAATATTTATTTAATTTTTGGTGAATAATGATATGATATTTATTTATTAAATAAATAGTCATTATTCAAGGACTGATAAAAAATTTGGAGGAATTGCGGGCTGAGTTTTTAATGTCCAATGAGAAATAATATATATTGACTATTATTTGATTAAATAATATATAATTTAAAAGTTAAGAACATCGCAAGAAAATAATATTATTATTATTATTTTAGACATGGTGTTCCACATGGGATTAAAAAAATATTAAAGGGCGCTTGTGAAAATATTTATTTCTAAACCCTAGGGGTATTTAAACCCAATTATATTATTTTTTCAATAGATCCAAATCATTTTTTTGGTTGTGCACACAGAATTTGGAGAATCCTCCCAATCCCTAGTGAGATCCCACTCCAAGAACGCTCCCAAGAATGGAGAGTGATCTCACTCCACCTTCCACTCTAAAGTCAAGAGAGGTCAAGGAGAACTCTTGAAAGTGATTCTTATGGGGATCAAAGGCATACGACATAGGTGATGTGATCTTCCATGTTTGCACCCGAAGATTCCTATGGATACATTCATGTATTTGTGGAAAACATGTGGATCACTATTTTATGTAATCTACTATTGATTCATATAATGAAACAATGGTACAATGCAGATATGTTGTCAGATCTATCAATGAAGAAAGAATTAACACAAGGCAATTCTTTAATTAATTAAATTAATTATAAATAATATGTGATGATCTTTCACTTGGTTTTGGTGTTCTATCCCTTGTATAATTTTCTTTGATTCAATTCTTTTGATCACTATTTTTATCATTGTGTAAATCTTGGATTGATCATCGATCATGGAAAAAAGAAAATTTGGGCATGACCCATCACACGCTTCTACTACACTTGGAACATACAAATGGTATCATAGTAGTCACATAATTATTTAAAATTATTTAAAGATCGTTGATTGATTTAGACATTTGTAATTTAGTTTTCAATTCATGTTTAATCATTCTTTTAATCTGAATTGTGATATCTACTTCTTCCTCCTTTATTTCTTGTAGATATAATCAAAAAAATTAATTTTATGAATGAAATAAAATTGAATTAATAATACGGAGGTGCTGAGTATTTTTCTTGGATAACACAGGAGTATATACTATATAACCAAAGTTACACGCCATGTACTTATGTTCAATACACCAGAAATTAATTCAGAATTAATTTAAACTGTATTCATTGATTACATGAGGTGCATTTAATTTCTTACACCATGTGTTTATTAGGCCATTATAGCACACGGTCAGCCTAATTACACACCATGTAGACCATGTACATGGTGTGTTGTTGTTTAAGTCATAGGTCAGCCATGTATTTTCATACATAGCCTACCTGACTGGTGAATGTGTAACTTAGAGTCCACAAGCTATGTAGCTATTTTTACATGTCGTGTACTCCAATTTTTTTGAGGCATAGTTTACATGTAGAGTCCAAATGCGTGTGTCTCAAACATACAGTGAGATATGTACATGTCATGTTTCTCACTTGTACACGTTATGTACTTATACCAAATTATACAGAATTAAAATTAATTTATTGTACTGTGTAAACCTTATTGACATGTTCTTGAGTATGATCATTAAGTTTATAGTACATGCCATGTGATGGGTTTTAATATATATATATGTGTGTGTGTGTGTGTGTGTGTGTCTGTTTAATTAATTTCTATGTAATGTTCAGGTCTTCATGTCATGTATGAGTTGTATTACAGATGATACTCTACATGCATTGAAGCATAACATGTTATATAAAAATCATGTAATATGTGTAATCGTTAAGTTGATAGTTCACGTCATGAATGTAAATGATATGTCATGTATGACATATGTCATAAGAGTAAACAGTATACAAGTATAATACATGTTGGGTAGATTTGGATGAGTATTCACTGTGTTTCATCCAAGGTACTTTTATATACACAATTAATTTTACTTTTGTTTAAAATCATGATGGATGAGAATCTCAAGGAAATTCATATGTGAATTAAGATAAAATAATTGATTAATTAAAGAATATAATTAATTTATTCGAGCACGATTTATCTTAAATAAGAACAATTACGAATTGAATGCTAGTTTTATTAAATGTTTAATTTGTTTCATGCAAGTGGACGATCATGAGAATAGACCAGAATTGGGGTGTTTTCAATTATTGGGGAATTATATCATGAAGTTTTGGGTTGAATTAACTAAGTTCACATCAAGGGATGATTTCCAATGTAGGATTTGATGTAACTAAGAGTCAGGGGTTGAGGAAATCCAATTTAAAGGATTTTAGGATTGGGTAGTTCACTCAATATATCAAGAAACTATGAGTTAATGCAGTTGAAATTTGGAATGCCTACCTAAAACCATTCAAGTTCCTTTACCAACCAAATTTGGGGTAATGAGATGGGGAATATAGATCTTTTCCACTATAATGTCCAAGAAACATGATATTCTGAAGTCAATGGTCAGGGCTATTGGGTTTTGATAAAATAGTGGAAGATTAATAAATATAATATTTATTTATTTGTCAAAATTTATCATAAAAAGTACTAAAATTATACACATATTATTTTTTAGAAAAAACATTAAAATGAATTCAAGAATATCACTATGATCCATACTTGAGAAGGATAACTTTATCTCTGGTACAAATTTCCAAGTTTGGCAAAGGTGCTTATGCGTTATCCTTCTCCCTAAAAGGAAATTGTATGTGTTGGAAGAACCTATTCTTGTTGTTCCTGGTAATGAGGAAAGTGATGAAGAGTTGTCACTCTATGAGAAAAATTTGAATGATTCCAAAAATGTTCTGTGTTTCATACTATCATCCATGACTAATGATCTTTTGAAGCAATATGAGGACATGAATATGCATAGCATGATGTCTTGCCTTTAGGATATCTATCAAGATAAAGCGAGATAAGAGAGGTATGAGATCCTAAATGCTTTGTTTACAACAAAATATTAGAGATTTTATGCCAGCTAGGCCTCATGTATTCAATCTTATTAGATATATTGAATGCTTATAAATATTTATTATTAAATTCCTGGATGAGTTGCATACAGATCTCATACTTTCATTACTACCAAAGACCTTCTCCCGTTTTATTGTAAATTAAAATATGATCAATAATGAGAAGATTCTTTCACAACTTCTTAATTTGATTATCTAAGTGGATAAAGACATGGAATGTGATAAACCTGTGGTTCGTATGGTGAATAATAAAAGGAATAAAAAGGAGAAGGGTCCCAAGACTCACTTCATGTCTGAATATTTGAGCATCGTCCTTCCAAGAAGAGGAAGATCCAGAGGTAAGGAAAGAAAAAGGAGGTAGTATGTTTATCATGTGGAAAGTCAGGCCACTAGAAGAGTAACTGCACCTATAAGAAAGGGGAAGCTAAAGGTACATTCGCTATCGAGTGTAATATTTCAATATCTACACATTGGGTATTAGATACAGCTTGTGGGTCTTACATATATATCCACATGTAGGAACCAAGTAGATTCCAAAATATTTCTAGAGGATAGGTGGATCTTAGATATTTTAATGGTGTGAGGATGGCTACTTTAGAAATTGGTGACTACCACATTTCATTAGCAACAATAATGATTTTGGTTTTAAAATATTTTTATTATGTACTGACAGTTACGAAGAACATAATTTCTATATCATGCATAGATGCAGTTGGGTGTATTTTCAAGGTAAGAAATAAAAGTTGTTTCTTTTATAGGGAAAACATATGTTATGGTATGGAACATTTAAATAGCGGTCATAATGTATTAAATTACGAAAACCAAGTACTAGAAATTGATAATGAATCAAGTTCACATGAATCATATAACACCCAGATATGGCATCACTATCTTGGTCATGTAAACGAGAAGTGTTTGAAAAAGATCTTTCAAGATGGTTGTTTAGACGCATCTAAGATAAAACCACTAGAAATATTTCATGGTTGTTTACAATTAAAAATGACCAAACCTACATTCGATGGATGAGGTGAAAGAGCCACATAGATTTTAGGATTAGTATACACTGAGATGTGTGTACTATTTCTAGTAGAATCTAGATATGGGTATTCTTACTTCATAAATTTTACTAATGACTTGAGTAGATATGGTTATGTCTACTTTATGAGGTATAAGTTTGAGTCCTTTAAGAAATTCAAGGAATTCAATAATGAAGTAGAGAATCAATTTGGAAAGAAGATAAAAAAAATTTGATCGGATCAAGGTGGTTAATATCTTAACTAAGAGTTTATCGACCTTCTACCAGAATTTGGGATTCTATATCAACTCACTCCACCTTACACACTACAGTGGAATTTTGTTAGTGAAAGGAGGAACTGTACCTTGGTATAAATAATGAGGTCAATAGTGATTCATGCAGATCTTTCATTATCCTTTTGGGTATATGCATCACAAAATTCATCATACACATTAAATTGGGTACCAACTAAAGAAGAAAATGGAATTCCCTTCAAGTTATGGAGTAAAAAGAAACTATTTTTGATGCATATACATGTATGGGGTTGTGAGGAATTTGTTAAGGCCTTCTCAAGAAAAAAAAACTAGCACCTCAGGGCTCAAAGTGTATCTTTATATGGTATACCAAGGAAAAAAATGGATACTACCAATACAAACTCATAGATAAGAAGGTGAATGTTTCTAGAAAATCTATATTTCTTGAGAGGGAGTATATCATCAAAAAGGATAGTGGGAGAAATATTTACTTCAATAAAGTTGATTCTCAATATAGACAAGAGTAGGTATAGGAAAAAGTTCCACAAGTCCCCATGGAAGAAGTAGATCCTTAAATAAAAGTACTATGTAGGAGAACAAGAGAGATAAGAGAACCATAATGATATGATTTTCAAGTCACCAAATATGGTGACTCATTATTGGTTGAAAATGATGAACCTCTATCTTATAAATAGGTATTAGAAATCTCAGATGTTTTAATTTATCAAGAATCCATGAATTCTAAAATGGATTCCATGCATCAGAACCAATTTTGGGTTTTGGTTGATGTGCCAGTTGATGTAAATCCCATAGGGAGAAAATGGGTATTTAAGAGAAAACTAGACATGGAAGGTAAATTAAATACCTATAAAGAAAGATTAGTGGTTAAAGGGTTTAAATAGGGTCAAGTAATTTACTATGATGAAATCATTTCACCAGTTTCCATGTTTTAGTTCATCATAATTGTACTTGTTATAACATATTACCATGACTATAAGATTTGGAAGATTGATCACACATGTCATTGAGTATGCACAAATTTACAATTTATAAAACTTAAAAACTAGTAGCACTGTCGTAAGATGGGTGTTAGACCATAAGGAAGGACTAATATTGTGTAGACCAAACTAAAACTAAAATAATCAAAAAATAATATAGCAAAAACTAAAATAAAATAGTGAGGGGAACCATGAAATGAGTGTGTGGAATAGTGTCAGGTGAATGGAGTGAAAATAAGAAGCAAATAATGAGACAATCAAAAGATGAATTAGGGTCTTTGGGTTTCTTTGAGCTGATAAAATGATGTTCTCCTATTATACTCAGTTAATTTAATCATCCATTTCATGTGAAAATGGTGATAATCTTATGAGTTTCAAATTCAGTAGATCAACATAGCTTGGTTAACTTCCTTGAGTCTCAATATTTTGACCTTAACCCTTGAATTAATCCATTTAATATGGATAAGAGATACATTTACCTTTTCCAATTTTCGGTACTTAGGTCAATGATCCAGGGTGAATTGATTCACTACCTCACCCATCAGTATTAGGTAGTGTATATTGATACTCATAATTAAATAGAAAAGAAAACCAAACTTAAAATTGCACTGAACAATCAAATTAAAAAAACAGAATGTATAAATAGATGATCATTTCATTAGAACCTGATTCCCATAATCTATTTAACTACACATGCTCGAGAAAATAGAAATTAAAACAAAAGGAAGAAAGAGATAAAGCAGAATCTCTTACAATATTTCTTCCTCAAGAACTAGCTCCGGATCCGATTCCTACTCCTATCCCGGCTGCTTGTCTATGTTCTCTGTTCTGGTGCTCAAATTAATGAAGATCGTGGAATGGATGATCAGGAGGTTGGAATATGATGGAATGGGTTGTGGAGTGAATGGAGGATGGAATCTTGAAACAATGGATGGATGGATGCGGGAATATGCTACAGGTGATGGTTCTATGTGTGGTAAAGTGAAATCGGGTCATGTGAATGGATGAAGTGTTGGTGCGTGAATGGAATGACGTGAATACCCACAAAAAATCTCCCTCCTACTGAAAATGATTATATGGAATACTTCAGATGGTTCTGGAACCAGCTTCCCCTTTAACTGAATGTTCCCACACACCCCTCCATAACCGCCTGATCGCTTCCCCCTACACAGAACAACAGAACACACAAAAAAACACATCTGAGAAGAAAAATAAAGAAACATACTGAAATATTAAAATGATGAGAGTTACAGAAAAACTTATATATTTGAAAATACCTAATATTATAATTATTAATATATATATAAGTATATTTATTATTAATAATATTTGTATTATTACTATATATATATTATACTAATTATATTATATTACATATATATATATATTATTATTACTAAAGATAACTAAAATACTAATTATATTGACTAATTAAAATTAACTATTACTAATTGCATATAATAAATATATATATATATATATATATATATATTTAATATACTAATCTATACAAATTAATTATATTACAATTATTAAAATGTTAATTGCATTAATTTTATATATGTTATTATATATATTATATTTATAATTATTATTATTAGTATCTATATTATATTATAAAATAATTAGAGTAAAAATAAGAAAAATAAAAGGAAAAAGAAAGAATGGGGAAGGGGTTTTGCTGTTCGGTGATCCAGGTGAGGAGAGGGGATAGAGGCGGAGTAGGAGGGTTCATGCACAGGGAGGCGACGAAAGAAAGGGGACAGAGTTGGCTCAATGATGGAGAGGTGGAGAGATCAGTAAGGTGGGGTGGTGCGAGATTCGAGTAGGAGTCAGGGGTTAGGGATTTAGCGAGGTGCAAGGGAGAGGAGCGGCACAACAAAGGCTCAAGGAACAGCTTCAGGTATGGTCGGTCTTAGCAGTGGTTTTTCAAGGTGCTTTGTGTCATGAAAGGTCTTGGGGGGCTCAGTTTCAGCATGGGCGATTCGTAGTCTGGTGATTATCAGTGGTGCACGGTGAAGGTTCCAAATCTGAATGAGTTTGGGGGATTCAAATTTGGCTTTTAGGTATTCTGGAAATTTTGAATATGGTTTGTTGTTTAGGTTTGATTTCATCTATCAAGATTAATAAATTTCTAATCCTTACCATTGTTGTTTGGAATGGAAATGAGGGAGTGGAGATCTTTTGGTAGGTTGAATGGTGGGGAGAAGGCATTAGCGAGACAATCGAGTCACCAACGGGGGTGACGGTGGGTCGAGTGTGCAGGGGAAAGGGGAAGGCATCAATAGGTCGCAGATGGAAGCATTAGTGACTCATTTGAGTCACCGACGGGTTGGTTAGTGAGACAAAAGCAGAGGAGCGGTGAGTGTGTCGGTAGGTTGGGATGAAACAGTGGAAGGGGCGGTGTCGGTAGCTCAAAAGGAATCTAGCTATCGGTAGGTTGGGGTTTAGGGAAGACATGTCGGTGACTCATTTGAGTCACCGATAGGAGTTGTCAGTAAGTGGTGTATCGATGACTCAAGTGAGTCACCGACTGGAGGCGTCGGTGAGTCTTGCATAACAAAAAACAAAAAATAAATTAAATAATCATATTAACAAATAAATAAAATTAAAAACTAAATAAAAATTAAACAAAGCTAAAAACAAAATAAAATAAATTACATATTATTCAAAAGAAATAATTTATTTAAAATTTAAAATTATTTACAAAATAATTAATTCAAAAAATTTAAAAATATTTAAAGAAACTTAACTTAAATTAATTAACTAATCAATTAATTAAAATAATTAAATAATCAAATTAAAACTAAGTATTAAAATAATTGAAGAATTGAATTAATTTGTTAAAATTAATTTAATAATTTAAAGAATCAAAAGTTAATTATTTATTTACAATTGAATTAAATAATTAATTAAATTAATGAATCGATAAACTAATTATTTTAAAAATTAAAATAAATGAAAGAATGAAAGAATAAAAAGAATAAAAGAATAAAAAATGAAGGTTAAAACAAAAAAGGATTATTTAGTTTTAGAATTATTTAAAATGAAAAAAATGATCACTAAAATACATGATTTACACTATAAGTGATTATTTAACATGATAATGTACAAAAACACAACAGTTATTAATTATTTAACAAAATACAACATTTTTATATTAAAAAATCAATGATAATATAAAAAAGGATGTGGAGAATAATATTGAAAAACACTCCCATCAAACTCCCCCACACTTAAATCTTTTTTTGTCCTATAAAAATGCATGTTTTTGTCATTTTAAAACATCAAGTATGATTTTACAGTCAATTCAAAAAGTGCATGTCTAGACTTTTAAAAATAGAGGAACCTAACAAATCAGGGTCTGGATTTTCAAAGAATGAGTTCAAAGAATTTCCTACCTAGTTTCCAAAACAAGCTGGGAACCAAAGTATATAAATATTCATCCACTTCTAAAGATTTCATGCCTCTTATATGAACTTTACTAACTATCCTACTTCAATTCTAGTTCACGTTCCAATTCAAAAAGTGATTACATGTTAGATAAAAGTGGAATTAAAACCTTAAACTAATGAACCTTCAATTCTTACTTTCTCTTAGGTTTAAAAAACTATTTTTTTTAATCACTTCAGTAATACTTCTCAAATGATCTTTAATTAAGTCAATTTCTCCCTTCTTTATTTGGGTTCAAAATTCACCTCACCTTAATGAGATCATTTTTGATAGGGCACTTAATTTTAATTTTTCCCAGCCATATTTCATGCGCAAAGCACTGTGCATAGAACTTATTGAAATTAAAATTGGATTTTATTTATTCAAAGATACACACTCAGTTAACCTGTCTCAGAGACTCACCATGGGATCCCATTTTCCCATTTTACTCTAGTTACAATGTACTTAACTAATTATCATTTGAGTAGGCTTAGTTAGGTGATTTTTAGTTTCATTAAAATATGAGTACCCTAATATCCATTTAGAATTTCTAGTTTCCAAAATTCATGATCCAAATTCCACAAAAAATATACCATATATCATTCTCTTCCTTAGTTCTTAAACACAAATTCTTTAAAGACATTGAGAACTTCACTCAGAAATCACTCATCATTAAAAGATTCAGACTAAGTGATTCCCTTAACTACCAACAGGTAGTTATCCACTAGGTAGGACTGAAATGATGTGTATAATGGAAGCCAACAAACCTCATGATGTGAAAGGAATTTTCAAAAAATTGATGTATTTTTGAAAATTTTGAAAAAAATTGACATTTTAAAAAAAATCAAGGGGGATTTTGAAGTTGTAAAATGAATCTTATCCCCCAAACATAAAACTCAAAAATATCCCCAAAGTTGACACTTAAGGTAGGAAACAGCTTAAGTTCAAAACAGATGGAAAATTCAGCACTTTAAAGGATGAGGAGGGGTGGCAATGAGGTTCAAAAAAAATTTCTCACAAAAAGAAAAATAAAACAAAACAAAAAAAGAATATAAAAAATATCCCACCAAACTCCACCAGTAAGCAATGTTCTATTTCAATTTTTGAAAAGTTCATGCTTTGAAACTTTATAAGAAAAAGAAAGAGTTATCTATGAATTTCAAAACACTATCATGATATATAGTGATATACAGCAGTAGTAGCAGTAACATGAAAGTGAGAATAGTGTGGTGCAAGAAATTTTAAAAAATCAGCTCAAAATGCATTTTCAACTAAGTAGATATTAGCAAGAAAACACCCAATAAGGAACATAAATTCACAAGGAATCAGGGGGAAGTCCCCCACACTTAATTCACTGCATCATGCAATATAATTGTGTAGATTAAAACATTGAAGCATAAAACAATACTCCCCTTAATGTGTATCTCCTCAAGTTTAAATTCATCCAAATGAAACCTTACTTTGTTTTCTTTTTGCAGGTCCCATGGCTACTCCATTCAAGCACCTTAAAATGTAAAAAAAATATCATTAAGCTTCAAAATTTTAAGGATCAAGGTAAAATGAAACCAAGTGTGAGTTAAGTAGGTTTATCCAATTTTCTTCAACAAACCAGGACCACTAGCACCTCATGACAGCTGGGAACCATCATTATAAAACAAAAATTCATTAAAAAATAGAAAGAATATGTCAGTGAAATGCATCCATTATTGTTCACCCAAGAAGAGAGACACATAAATGAACATGGAGAATTTATTCAACTAAAAAGTAAAGAAGAAAACAAGGAAAACAATGGGTTTCCTCCCATGCAACACTAGGTTTAAAATCCTTAGCAAGAATTCATTCCCCTAAATATTTCTAACCATGATCATTCAATGGGTATGAATCATCAATGGTGTGGACTTCACTATTGTCTAAAGAATCAAAAGTAGGATCACTCAAGATATTTTCATCATCATTACCAAGTAAAATTCTTCAAAACTTTTCCATATCACCAAGAGGATTCATGTTGTCTAGCTCAACTTGCCCCCAAAAAACTGGTTCATCAGCTCTTAAAAAGGTCAATATCTTACTAGGAAAATCACTTAACTGTCGAAGAATTATTCCACGAATTTCTCCATGATTATGTTGGATTTGGTGGCCTAGAACCAACTACTTTTTACTTTATTCATTAATAAATACCTTATCACATATTGATTGTTCTTCTATGTAATAATGCATGTGATAATGTCCTAAGGATAGTTGTTGCATTAAAGGGTCATAGCATATCCCTGCTAATGAGAACTCGGAAGTGTCATAACACTATTCTTAAATATATATTCTATGGCCTAATGATGTTATTTGAGGGACACAAATAATATAGGCCATTAGGGGTGGGGACTTATAAAACATTAAGGCACTTTCTCATGGTGTTCCCCCTTGGTAATATCCAGGAGGATCGTGAGAACGAGACCCACTAGTAGGAAATCCACATTTCATAGTGTCATTGGATGTTCCTATCTGTGGACGTGTGTATTGGTCCTTATACTTTAAGATTATTATTAATGGGTATTACAAATCACACACTTAGATGTATTGATGAAAACTGGGATGACACGCTGTTTGCAGTGAGGTAGGATACGTTGGGTGCATCATGAGTAATAATGCATTAATAGATAATGCGAGAAAGGATTTGTCCCTTATGTTCCATAATGGAAGTAGATATCTCAGGCCCTTTTATGGAATTGATATAGCCTAAATAAATCCATTTCCATGGTGAGGAATGTTCAAGTTCATTTCTAGAAAGTCAAAGAAAGAATAATTGAGCACATGGGTTGATAGCACTAGCATGCAACCCGCTTGATTCGAGATATCGAGACAAAGGGATTACATTACACGATAAGTGTTCGTAGGAGGTGACACTTCATTGCAGTGTTAACTTCTTTCTCTATGGGTTCCATGGCATGTTGCTAGACGCTAACCTTGGACTTCAGGCAGGTTCCACCTAATGCCACTGAGAAAGAGGCCTAGAGGGTCACACACTAAGTGTGTCCAAGTATCTCAGTTAAATATTAAATTAACAAGTTCAATAAAGATTATTCCCGATTTTGGATTAATAATTATTCAAGGATGCATGATCACATTTATTTCAAAAATATTTATTTGAAAGAATATTTTGTGGGTGAAATAATATATTTATTATTGAGTAATGCAGTGATATTTATTTGAGAAATAAATATCCATTATTCAAGGTCTAATAAATGTGATGGAGGAAATAAAGAGAATGAAAAAAAAGTACACACCATGTATATTAATATACATGCTGTGTATTTTTTCTGGGAACTTGTGAGAAATAATATTATTTATTTAATTAAATAATATTAGGTGTAATTCGTAGGTCATATGTTAAGTAGTAATAATAGTCGACTGTTATTATTAGACCTGAGGTCTTACTAAGAATTAAATGAAATGGATAAATGCTTTTGGGTAATTAATTCATTTTATTATTATGATTAATTAAAATCCCAATTATTTAATTCTCATTAGCCTATCCATTTTGGGGGTTTAAAAAAAATCTAGAGAAAGATCCCAAGTCAAAAGAGAATTATTTTCTTCCAAGAACGCTCTCAATCTACGAGAGAGAGATCCTCCTCCACCAGATCAAGGTGATCGAAGGCAGACATTGTAAGCGAAGGCTCTTCTGAGATAGAACCTGGAGATCCCTTTGGCGACATCCAAATATACATGGAACACATGTGGATCACCGCTAGAGTAATCCTACACTTATATTCTATGACACAATGACGGATCACATCAAATCATGACCAGAAACATCAACAGAGAGAGAATTACATCAAGGTAATTCTTGTCTTTAAATTAAATTAATTATAACCAATATATGATGATCATCTCTATGGTTCTGGGGCTTCCCTATTTTATTTCATTCTTCATTCTATTCCAAAGATCTGGTGTTTTATTATCGTGATGGATCTCAGATTAAATATCATTAACGGAAAAAATTAAAGTTGGGTGCACCCACCAACACGCTTCCTCTATGCCTGGAACCTACAAGTGGTATCATAGGGAGGTTATATTGTTGATTATAACTATTTAGTTTTTTGTTGATGATTTACATATTTAATAATTTAGTTTTTTCAATTCAATTTAATCGTTCTGCAAATCAGAATCTCGAGATCTATTCCTCCCCTTTTGTTTCTCGTTCACCTTACAAAAACGATTTTTTCTTTTAATTTTGATTAAAATAAAATAGAGGATCTCATCCGAAGGTGCCAAAGCTTCCTAGTTGTACAACACTAGATTAAACAATGTGTATTAAGTAGTACACGCCATGTAGTATAGGTTCCATGCATTGGGATGGTCCACTGAACTAGGTCATGTCATTGGATCATATCTAAGTCTTTAAGACTCCGTGTGTTGACCAGGAATAGATGGAACACGGTTTCTAGATTACACGCCGTGTGTCCCACTAAACACGGCATGTAGTCCCTTTGGGTTAGGGTTGGACCGTGTACCCTGTACACGGCTCGCTCGGCCAGAAACTGTGTAACGTGGATACTACCCGGTGTGTGTCCCACTGAACATGTTGTGTACTCCAATGATTTCCAAAGTACATTTACACGCCATGTCCCTGAGCGTGTACTTCAGATGGACGGTGAAAAAAAGTACACACCATGTAGTCGGAACTACATACCCTGTACTCATCCAAATTACACATATTTATTAAAATTTCTTATTATATTATACAAACCCTTGAGACATGTACCATAGTGTAGGTATAAAGCTGAGGCACAACACGTGATAGGTTTTTTATATATATGTGTTTAATTTAAAATCTACGTAATGTTCATTTCTACTCATTGGGTAGTTATCAATGGGAATTAACTAGGTTTCCTCCAAGGTACAAGTTACGTACAAAGATAATTTTAAATGAATTTATTTGTTTAAAATTATGATGGATGAGAATCTCAAGGAAATTCAGAAAAGGGTTTAAGATAAAAGGATTGATTAATTAAAGATAATTAATTGATTCATGCATTATTTATCTTAAACAAGAATGATTAAAGAATTGAATGCTAGTTTTATTTGTGTGTAAATATCGTTGCATGTATGGATGATCATGAGATAGACCAAGACCTTTATATGTAAATGGTTTCTTTTAATTTATTTATTTAAATTAAATTTTTTGGCATGCGAGCCTTCTCCTCATTAATATGTAGGGCATGCGTGCCCAAGGTTTATTTTATGTAAAACCCTGTTTTAACCCTCAACTACGTGTGAGATAAAATCATATGTAATGGATGGAGCTCCCAAGCTAGTGGAGGCGGATCAAGTTAAGAGACAAGGTGAAACAAATCCAAAGAGATACAAAGGTGGATAGGTGGAAAGTTGTAAACACGAACCCAAAAGGTTCAAGGTATTTCTCCCCTAGATCTTGGGTTAGTTTATCAACTGCTAGATAAACTAAATAATAGAACAGGCTCATGATCATACCATTTATTTAATTTCTATTAGTTACATGGTTTATTTATTGTGGGTTCATTTTCACGATCAAATAATTAATGAATTAAACAAGCATGCAAGATGGGACTAAAATAAGACTGTCTTTTGTGTAAATATTATCTTAAACATGGTTAATCACTTAATTATATCCCACTTAATATTAAAAAGAATGTAATAAAAGATAATAAAATGGAAATTTACATATAAGGATAAAATCTCTCAAAGAAATATTAAGTCGGTATAGCCTTCCATAATCTTGGTTATAATCGAATCATAGTTCAAAGTGCTTGACCAACCATAGTTGGGGTACTTTAAATTATCAAAGAGTTCTAATTCAAGGTTTTGGGTTGACTTGACTTGACTTGGTTCACATCAAGGGTTGACTGCCACAGCAAGACTTGGTGTGACCAAGAGGTAAAGGTTGAGGAAATACAAAATAAAAAGATTTCAGGATTGGGAAGTCCACTCCGTGGATCAAGGAGCTACGAGTTAATGTAGTTGGAATTTAGAATGCCTACCTAAAACCCTTCAAGTTGCTTGACCAACCCTAGTTGGGGTAATCTGAAGGGAAATATGGATCCTTTCCACTAGAATATTCAGGCAACAGAATATTCTGAAGTCAATGGTGAGGACTATTGGATTTCGATAAAATAGTGGGAGACTAATAAGTATTAATTTCTTTATTTGTCTCAGTATTATCATAATAAAGTAATAAACTTTTTCCCATCTTAATTTGTAGAAACAGAAAGAAAAATGACTTCAAACATATCATTTTGAACCATACTTGAGAAGGAAAACCTTCTCACCGGCACCAATTTCTAGGAATGGAAGAGGTGTTTATGTGTCATCCTTCGCCATGAGAGGAAATTGTATGTACTGGAACAGCTTATTCCGGTTGTGCCTGGAAAAGAGGCCAGTGATGAGAAAATATCTCTATATATGAAACATATGGATGATGCCATAGATATCCAATGTTTCATGCTATCATTAATGTCTAATGAGCTCTCGAAGCAACATGAAAACATGGATGTGTATATAATGATGTCTCACCTTAAGGATCTCTACCAAGAGAAGGCGAGACATGAGAGATATGAGATCTCCAATGCTTTGTTTACAACTAATCTTGGAGAGTCTGCACTAGCTGGGCCACATGTAGTCAAGCTTATTGTCTACATTGAATGTCTATACATCATAGGGATTAAGTTCCCGAATGAGTTGTGTACAGATCTCATCCTATCATCACTGCCCAAGACCTTATCTAGCTTTATTGTCAACGATAACATGAGAAACAATGAGAAGAGTCTATTGGAACTTTTGACCTTAATTCTCTAGGTAAATAAGGACATCGGTCATGACAAACCCACAGTTTTATAGTGAATAAGAAAAGGAAGGACAAGGGGCCAAGGACTTATAAACGGTCTGAAGCCCCCGAGCATCGTCCATCCAAGAAGGAGAAGATCTAAAGTTAGGGAAAGGAATGGGATTTGGTATGTTTTTCATGTGGCAAGCGAGGCCACTAGAAGAGGAATTTCACCCAAAAGTGTGGGGATGCTAAAGGTTCATTCGTTATCAAGTGTAATCTTTCCATTTCTACACATTGGGTATTAGATACAGCTTGTGGGGCTCACATCTGTATTCAAATGCAGGAACCAAGTATATTTAGAAATATTGCCAGAGGCAAGGTGGATCTTTGATCTACCAATGGCGTGAGGCTGGCTGCATTGTCCATTAGTGATTACCATCTCTCATTTCCAAATCAGATGATTTTTGTTTTACATAACTGTTATTATGTTCCTAGTGTTACCAAAAACATAATTTCTGTATCATGTTTGGATATGGATGGATTTATTTTCAAGTTTGTAAATAATGGTTGCTTATTTTATAAGAACAATGTATGTTATGGTACGGCGCATTTAAATAATGGTTTGTATGTATTAAATTATGAAAACTAAGTGCTGGCAATCAATAACGAAACAAACTCACATGACTCATACATCACCCAGTTGTGGCATCACCGTTTCAGTCATGTAATCGAGAAGTGCTTGAAAAAGCTCTTCCAAGATGGATATTTAGACTCTACTGAGCTAAAACCACTTGATAGATGTCACTCTTGTTTACAAGGTAAAATGAATAAGCCGCCTTTCTGTGGATAGGGTGAAAGGGCCACATATATTCTAGGATTGGATCACACGAATGTGTGTAGACCATTTCCAGTATAATCTAGAGGTGTATGTTCTTACTTAATTACTTTTACTGATGATTTGAGTAGATATGGCTATATCTACTTAATGAGGTATAAGTCAGAAGCCTTAGAGAAATTTAAGGAATTCAAAAATGAATTGGAAAATCATCTTGGTAAAATCTATCAAGTGGTTTTAGCTGAATAAACAGAAAACCTTGATAATCAAATGTACCTACTTCCTTTCATACCAAGGAATTATACTAATCATACCATAAGTTTATACCATGGTTGTTCCCGAATATTCAAATAATTTCACTAATAATAGGTTAAAATTTGAATCATAGGAGGAGAAAAAATTATTTATCTCCCTCTTGAAGTAACCACGTCATAGGTACCATGAGATTCAACCTCATACCCTTAGCATCCAAGACTATCCCTTAGGGATAACCATCACATGTAATTATTGCATCCAAATCCTTAAATGGGTATAATATATCCATTTTTCTTAGGAAGTGCATTTGAAATATGGGGAAGTCTTAACATAATTGGTTCCCTTATGAAAGAACTGCACAATGGGCGCCACAATACATTAGTTAAACCTATTTTCTGAAAAACCATAAAGAATACCAACCAACAACACAAATTTCACATCACCCTCACCCTAGCCCTTGATGAATCACTAAGATGTCTATAGTGACTCACAATCTAACATACCATACCTAAACCTCACATAATTCCCATCATATTCTAATATATGATACTCAAGGATCATCTATCTTAGGAATTGATCACCTTTCTCAATGACCACTCGTTACATAATCTCATAGTCCGTAGACCATAATTCGTCACTCACACACCTCAAATCTCTAGAAAAAGTAAGATATATGATCAACTAATCCATTATACACTTTATAGGTTATCCCACTAGAACTTCTAGGATGAATCGTTCCTCTCAAAACCTAAGGTATATGATTGTTTCTACTCTTATTTAATTGATCTCACGTCACTCGGCTACATGCTCATTGCCTTTGCACCATTCAAGATCCTCTTTGAAGTGCCCAGATCAGTGTGAATCACTGAGAGGGGGAGGGGGTGAATCAGTGATCCTTTAAAACTTTTTACTAATTGATTCTTAATCAATTAAACCTCTATGGCTTGTTAAGGCCTCGATCCACTCTTCTTATGTCTCTCAACCTTTCCCGGATAATGCAGTAATGAAAAGGCACAGGACACAAGGATTTACAAGGTTCGGCACCAAAGGCCTACATCCTTTCCATGCTCTCCCAGCATGGATTCTCCCATTATAACTTGTTAGAATTACAATGGTCGATACAGCTTCCCACCGTATCTCTCCTGAGTCCCACAGGAGGGTATTTATACTGCGTCCCACAGTGTTACCAGAGTCCCACTGGCCTGCTCCAGAATCCCACTGGAGACTTCCTCCACCCTGAGTCTCATAGGGGTCTTCTCCTGGCTGCTCGAGTCACACGATTATCTCTTCTTCTTGTTCAGCTCTTCAAGTATCTTCAGCAGCCTGGGATAAAGACTGCTGGCCTTGCTCTGTACCTCTGATCACTTGTGATGATCAGGTATTCTCGTCTTCCTCAGGCTTTATCACCTTCTTCTAAGGATGACCTGGCCTCTCTCCAACTACTGAATACTCAGACAACTGATATCTTTAAATTCAGTCTGGTCCAGTCTCAGTGTAATACAACTTCATGCACTGAATGCATGGAAACTCTGATTCTTCAAGATCCTTTGGTCTTGGTCAACTCAAATGCACACAACCAGATTTATCTTTGTTCACGTGTGCATGTGCATGCATGCATGCATGCACTCTCCTCTTTCTCCTCTTGGTGCAATAAACCCTTAAAGGGTGTAGTCACTTTAAGCACACACCTTTTCTTCTTTTCCTTCACACGTTTAATTCCTTTTGATTACACACATAAATGTGTGTTGTACTTTGTGTGGATGTCTTCTTCTTCTTCTAAGTGTTTACACTTTTAGTGCACACACTAGGTTCGGCCTTCGTGTCTCTTTGCACACACTTGTTTCACTTTTGCACACACATGAGTTGGCCTCCTCCTCTTCTTGTTGCACACACACAATTTAGTGTTCTTTTAGTTTGTTCTTCAAAGTGTGCACAAACAAGGCTACGGCCTTTTGTTGCTTTGCACATAAACCACCCGTAGGGTGTCTTCACTTGGCACACACACAAGATATGGCCTCGGGTTCTCCTTGTACACACAATACCGTAGGGTCTTCACTTTGCACACAAGGCATGCAAGTCTCGGCCTTCACTTCTTCACTTCACACACACAAGAGGTGTGGAATCCTCTTCACTTGAGCTCCTTCCAATATGAAGGCACACAAGGTGCAATCAGGGGCGCGCAGGTGCAAGGGCACAAGGGCCGCGCAAGGCCTCGGGTGTGCAAGGTGCAACACCTCGGGCGCGCAGGGTGTCAAGCACCTCGGCCACGAAAGTGCGCAAGCACCTCAGCCGTGGGGCGTGCAAGTATGTGCTTGACCCCGTGCTCTTCCTGCCGCGCAAATGGAAGGCGCGCAGGGGACCCTTCTTCTCGTCGCGCAAAGGTGTTGCGCGCAAGGGACTCTTTCGCGCCAAGGATGGCACCGGGACTTCAGCCGCGCAAATGTGCGTGGGGCTTCTACTTCGCGAGGCACAAAGGCACTCACGGGACTTCTCTCGAATTTTTTCCAGCAAGCAAGAACAAGCGCCTTGGGTTCTCCTTTTATAGGCGAGGCTGCCTTATATCATCCGCGTGTGATATCTTTAAATTACCGAAGTTTTCGGTTCTTTAAAATCTTTCCAAATCTTGAATTTACTCTCTGTTTCACGCGGGCACATTTATTTTTCATCCTTCACGTGCATGCGACTTAGAACGCATGCACGGCCTTCTGTTTTTTTTTATTCCATGCAAAACACGAACACCCGATGCCTCGGCAACTTCGTTTGCCTCGGCCTTCATCGAATTTCCTCATTTGTTGCATGCAAGTATATTTTTATGCATGATCGTGTTCGGTAGGTCTAGACGAGCTCAATGGAGCCTTCAGCTTCGAGAAAGACAGCCGGGAGCTCGAAATCCGTCATCGGGATGCCTCTGGTTCAGCGGGAGACGTCGGGGATGCCTCGGTCGAGCTCGAGGTAGGAGATGGACCGGGAGCCGTTGGATCGGGCGAATGAAACACATCGGACGGCCTGGATCTGAACGGGAGTGGCGCGATGCGATGAGAGGCCGAGATCTGGCGCGCGATCAATCGTACGGCCAGGATTCGCTCCCGGTGATTTTTATGCGTCCCACATCGAAACGGGGCGCGGTTTTGCCGCGGTTTATCACCCTGGCGCTGCCCGCCTCTCAGCAATTGAACTTCCCCCTCCACGGTGCCGCCCCGCACCGTGTTCTCCCTGCGGGCGTGCTCTGCGCCCACTCTGCTCCCTGCGGGCGCGCTACTGGCGCCCACTATGCTTCCTCGGGTGCGCGGGCTTCACCACCGCGTGCCCTCGGGGGCTTATACACGGCCCCTTCCGCGTTGTGCTTGCACCATGGGATCCCCCATGGGCGTGGCGCCTTAGGCCCACAAGTGCCTTGGGGTTGAACCCGTGGGCTGGCCTTGGCTGGCCTAATTTTTGCTAAGTATAGGAATTAAAGACTTTGTATAAAAACAAAGTATCCCCATATGCCAAATGCCACTTCAAGCCATCTTCTTCTTAGGAATTTCCCATCTCCTCCTCATGTTCTTAATAACTTTTCAACATTTCACAACTTAGGAGGGAATTCTGAAGGTTCTTCATCAACCGAGCTCTTGAATCACATAAAATCTCCAATGTTCTTCATCGATCCAATCAGAGATCAAGTTGGATCAACTTCATGTTCACATGCACTAAGTGATAGTGCATGGACTCTTCCATCCGCTCACTTCATCCACTTTGAACTTGTGGATGGATCTTCTTCATCTCCTCATGCATTGTCAATACAATGCATGGTCTTCAAACATTGTTGTGACATTGTATCCAGTTGATACAAGTTCTTGGAACTTTAAGAACAGCTCAACAATCGTCTGATTTACATAGAGAATGTTTCAACCACAACATCCTATGTCACTTAGTGAATCTCCTAAGTGACATGCATCTTAGTACCATGGCCATTCTCCTTCACCACCTACACCATCACAACCTTTTTCATTCACATCTTGACATTCCTTGACATCCATTCATTCTAAGATAACAACATGCCTCATTGACAACAAATGCAACACATTGCACTTCAATCTCCCCCTTTGTATTTGTTGTCAATACACAACTTCAGCACATATGAATGGGTCAATATGTGTGCCAATATTTCTCCCCCTTATTGGCAATCAAATGCAAAGGTGTGGTGTGGTTCTCTTCAAAAATCTCTTCCTCCCTTTGAAAAGTATTTTCTTGAAAAACACTGAGAGAGGGATGATGTCACATGTTCTCTTTAGCAAAGAACCTTTAGTAAATCAGCTCTAAGTCTACTTGGGCTAACCCGGTGTAGAAAACAAGAGTGATATGACCAAGGAATTAAAAGTTGTCCATAATTCTCTACACATGTGAGATCATGCTTAGGGGTTTGAAATTTTTCAGATATAACAATGAATTTGCTAAATCCTGCACAACTTCACAAAACTCATTAGAAAGTTCAGTGAAAAGATAAAGCTCCCCCTTTCAACCATTTTCCTTCAATCAATACTCCCCCTTAATTGTCATGATGAATACAATTAAGAAACAAGGGATGAAAGTATGATTGGAATACCTTCACTTTTCTCAAGATGGTATTAAATCTTAGAATCCCATCTTCTCTAGATTGGCTCCCCCTCAAGGGGTGCACTCCATTCTTTCCAAACCATCCTCCAGCTGAGAATGATCATCATCTTCAATTCCCTGCAATGTTAGCACATGTATATACCAAGAGTATAAGGGAATAAGATGGAACCTCCTTGGTTCATCAATGTGAACAACAAGGTTGAGAAGATTCTCTCAACCGAGATGTCCCATTTTCACCATTCTTCACACTTGCACATCTGATCTTCTTTGATGTTTGTGCTGGTGTGGATCTCAACACATCTTCATGTGAAATCTTCTTCTTCCCTTTTGCTTTAGCAATTGTCAGATCTTCATCTTCAACTCTTTTTAGTTCTCTGGCAAGTTGCAACTGATGTGGCCATATGACAAGTAAATCATTTGGAAGAGTGGCCCCAGTTCTGGAAGTTCCACATGGTTCCTTAGATGCTGTCAAGATACCTTTCTTAGGCAACTTGTTTTCAATCAATCCCTTCTTCTTCTTCTGGATTGATTGTCTTTTTGAGTCCAGTCTTCTTCTATTTAATTTCATGGCTTCTTTACAAAGATCCATGATATGTCCTTTCTTCCCACAGTAGAAGCATTTCTTGGTGGTCCTTCTGGATGCATCACCCTTCTTGGATTTGAATTCCAAGGACTTCTCTTCATTCTTTAAACTCTTCTTGGGAGAATCTTCCACTTTCTTCTGCTTGCTTCCCAAGGAATCTCTTTTAGCCAGGTTCAGTGATCTTCTCTTCATTCCAGCTTTGGATACAGTTGGAGATTGACATGTATCATTCTTTTGACCACTTTTGAAATCATCCCAGATGTTGTCAAGTAATCCAAATCTATTTGCAGTAAACAGATGTCTCTGGACCTGTGGATGTTGCTTCCTTCCTTCTGGCTTGCTCCCCCTTGGCATGGGCTTCCTTTGTGCTTTGACATTTAGTGGATTGTACCAACAATCCTTTGCACAGTGCCCATACTTATTACAACACCAACACTGACCCACAAATCTTGACCTCTTCAGTCCTTCTGATTGTTGGGTACTTTTCTTGACTTGCTGTGTTGTTTCAGGAGAGCTCTGCTTCTTCATTTTCTTCATCCATACTTGTTTGGAATTATTTTTCCATCCTGCACTTTTTGTGGGAACACAATTAGAAGCATTAGTACAAGATGGTATGGATGGTACCTTCTTTTTAGAATATGTTGCCCTTTCATTAGAGGATGTCTTTCTTTTAGAATCATCCTTCTCAAAGCATACTTGAGTAGCAACATTTCTCCTTTCGGCTGACTGGGAGGCTTTGGATTTGGGTGATTGCTGATTGTTCAATATCACCTCCAGTTCAAAGAATTTCATGTTGAGGGAGTTCTTCTCATCCTCAACCAATCTTAGCCTACCTTCCCAATTTTCTTTCAGCTCTTTCATCTGGTCATCATGCACCTTTTTCAATTCTTGCAATGAGTTGTCAAGCTCCTTCACCCTGTTTACTTTGTCTTCAAGTTGAGCATCTCTGACATTCATTGAAACTTTGTGCCTCTTTTCCAGTGCATGGAAAACATCTCTGACCATTATCATAAAGAATTCTTTCTCAGAAAGGCTTCTTTGCAATTCTTCCGCAGTGTCTTCATATCTTTCATTGCAAAGAGAAACGGTTTCATCTTTAGCCTTCACCAGCTTTCTGAGAGTGTTGGTTATGCCAACCCTTTTAGCTAATTGGACTTCCAGAGAATTGGCTTCATCTTCTAGCTGTAATTTTTCTTCTTGAAGTTCAAGGAGGCCTGTAGCTATACACATTGCCACTTCCTTGGGGACTGTCTTCTGAAGATATTTGATTGCATTTAGAAGATCATTGTTCCTTCCATCTTCATCACAGCTAGAGAAGGCTTCGTCAGAAGAATGATAAAAGGAATTGTCATCTGATGTGACTTTCACATTTCTTTCCATAGAAGGAGTTTCTCTGATTGCAACAACCTTATTCTTCATCTTCTTTGCCTGTTTCTTCATTCTGTTTTTCAGAGTCTTGGCAGATATCTCCATTTGAGGTTGTTCTTTCATTTCCTCAAATCTGCACTCCATATAGACTCCCTTGGATCTTTTAGAGGTAACCTCCCTCTGATACCAATTGAAGTGCCCAGATCAGTGTGAATCACTGAGAGGGGGAGGGGGTGAATCAGTGATCCTTTAAAACTTTTTACTAATTGATTCTTAATCAATTAAACCTCTATGGCTTGTTAAGGCCTCGATCCACTCTTCTTATGTCTCTCAACCTTTCCCGGATAATGCAGTAATGAAAAGGCACAGGACACAAGGATTTACAAGGTTCGGCACCAAAGGCCTACATCCTTGCCATGCTCTCCCAGCATGGATTCTCCCATTATAACTTGTTAGAATTACAATGGTCGATACAGCTTCCCACCGTATCTCTCCTGAGTCCCACAGGAGGGTCTTTATACTACGTCCCACAGTGTTACCAGAGTCCCACTGGCCTGCTCCAGAATCCCACTGGAGACTTCCTCCACCCTGAGTCTCACAGGGGTCTTCTCCTGGCTGCTCGAGTCACACGAGTAGCTCTTCTTCTTGTTCAGCTCTTCAAGTATCTTCAGCAGCCTGGGATAAAGACTGCTGGCCTTGCTCTGTACCTCTGATCACTTGTGATGATCAGGTCTTCTCGTCTTGCTCAGGCTTTATCACCTTCTTCTAAGGATGACCTGGACTCTCTCCAACTACTGAATACTCAGACAAATGATATCTTTAACTTCAGTCTGGTCCAGTCTCAGTGTAATACAACTTCATGCACTGAATGCATGGAAACTCTGATTCTTCAAGATCCTCTGGTCTTGGTCAACTCAAATGCACACAACCAGATTTGTCTTTGTTCACGTGTGCATGTGCATGCATGCATGCATGCACTCTCCTCTTTCTCCTCTTGGTGCAATAAACCCTCAAAGGGTGTAGTCACTTTAAGCACACACCTTTTCTTCTTTTCCTTCACACGTTTAATTCCTTTTGATTACACACATAAATGTGTGTTGTACTTTGTGTGGATGTCTTCTTCTTCTTCTAAGTGTTTACACTTTTAGTGCACACACTAGGTTCGGCCTTCGTGTCTCTTTGCACACACTTGTTTCACTTTTGCACACACATGAGTTGGCCTCCTCCTCTTCTTGTTGCACACACACAATTTAGTGTTCTTTTAGTTTGTTCTTCAAAGTGTGCACAAACAAGGCTACGGCCTTTTGTTTCTTTGCACATATACCACCCGTAGGGTGTCTTCACTTGGCACACACACAAGATATGGCCTCGGGTTCTCCTTGTACACACAATACCGTAGGGTCTTCACTTTGCACACAAGGCATGCAAGTCTCGGCCTTCACTTCTTCACTTCACACACACAAGAGGTGTGGAATCCTCTTCACTTGAGCTCCTTCCAATATGAAGGCACACAAGGTGCAATCAGGGGCGCGCAGGTGCAAGGGCGCAAGGGCCGCGCAAGGCCTCGGGTGTGCAAGGTGCAACACCTCGGGCGCGCAGGGTGTCAAGCACCTCGGCCACGCAAGTGCGCAAGCACCTCAGCCGCGGGGCGTGCAAGTATGTGCTTGACCCCGTGCTCTTCCTGCCGCGCAAATGGAAGGCGCGCAGGGGACCCTTCTTCTCGTCGCGCAAAGGTGTTGCGCGCAAGGGACTCCTTCGGGCCAAGGATGGCACCGGGACTTCAGCTGCGCAAATGTGCGCGGGGATTCTACTTCACGAGGCACAAAGGCACTCACGGGACTTCTCTCGAATTTTTTCCAGCAAGCAAGAACAAGTGCCTTGGGTTCTCCTTTTATAGGCGAGGCTGCCTTATATCATCCACGTGTGATATCTTTAAATTCCCGAAGTTTTCGGTTCTTTAAAATCTTTCCAAATCTTGAATTTACTCTCTGTTTCACACGGGCTCATTTATTTTTCGTCCTTCACGTGCATGCGACTTAGAACGCATGCACGACCTTCTGTTTTTTTTATTCCATGCAAAACACGAACACCCGATGCCTCAGCAACTTCGTTTGCCTCAGCCTTCATCGAATTTCCTCATTTGTTGCATGCAAGTATATTTTTATGCATGATCGTGTTCGGTAGGTCTAGACGAGCTCAATGGAGCCTTCAGCTTCGAGAAAGACAGCCGGGAGCTCGAAATCCGTCATCGGGATGCCTCTGGTTCAGCGGGAGACGTCGGGGATGCCTCGGTCGAGCTCGAGGTAGGAGATGGACCGGGAGCCGTTGGATCGGGCGAATGAAACACATCAGACGGCCTGGATCTGAAAGGGAGCGGCGCGATGCGATGAGCGGCTGAGATCTGGCGCGCGATCAATCGTGCGGCCAGGATTCGCTCCCGGTGATTTTTCCGCGTCCCACATCGAAACGGGGCGCGGTTTTGCCGCGGTTTATCACCCTGGCGCTGCCCGCCTCTCAGCAATTGAACTTCCCCCTCCACGGTGCCGCCCCGCACCGTGTTCTCCCTGTGGGCGCGCTCTGTGCCCACTCTGCTCCCTGCGGGCGCGCTACTGGCGCCCACTATGCTTCCTCGGGTGCGCGGGCTTCACCACCGCGTGCCCTCGGGGGCTTATACACGGCCCCTGCCGCCTTGTGCTTGCACCATGGGATCCCCCATGGGCATGGCGCCTTAGGCCCACAAGTGCCTTCGGGTTGAACCCGTGGGCTGGCCTTGGCTGGCCTAATTTTTGCTAAGTATAGGAATTAAAGACTTTGTATAAAAACAAAGTATCCCCATATGCCAAATGCCACTTCAATCCATCTTCTTCTTAGGAATTTCCCATCTCCTCCTCATGTTCTTAATAACTTTTCAACATTTCACAACTTAGGAGGGAATTCCGAAGGTTCTTCATCAACCGAGCTCTTGAATCACATAAAATCTCCAATGTTCTTCATTGATCCAATCAGAGATCAAGTTGGATCAACTTCATGTTCACATGCACTAAGTGATAGTGCATGGACTCTTCCATCCGCTCACTTCATCCACTTTGAACTTGTGGATGGATCTTCTTCATCTCCTCATGCATTGTCAATACAATGCATGGTCTTCAAACATTGTTGTGACATTGTATCCAGTTGATACAAGTTCTTGGAACTTTAAGAACAGCTCAACAATCGTCTGATTTACATAGAGAATGTTTCAACCACAACATCCTATGTCACTTAGTGAATCTCCTAAGTGACATGCATCTTAGTACCATGGCCATTCTACTTCACCACCTACACCATCACAACCTTTGTCATTCACATCTTGACATTCCTTGACATCCATTCATTCTAAGACAACAACATGCCTCATTGACAACAAATGCAACACATTGCACTTCAATCTCCCCCTTTGTATTTGTTGTCAATACACAACTTCAGCACATATGAATGGGTCAATATGTGTTCCAATATTTCTCCCCCTTATTGGCAATCAAATGCAAAGGTGTGGTGTGGTTCTCTTCAAAAATCTCTTCCTCCCTTTGAAAAGTATTTTCTTGAAAAACACTGAGAGAGGGATGATGTCACATGTTCTCTTTAGCAAAGAACCTTTAGTAAATCAGCTCTAAGTCTACTTGGGCTAACCCGGTGTAGAAAACAAGAGTGATATGACCAAGGAATTAAAAGCTGTCCATAATTCTCTACACATGTGAGATCATGCTTAGGGGTTTGAAATTTTTCAGATATAACAATGAATTTGCTAAATCCTGCACAACTTCACAAAACTCATTAGAAAGTTCAGTGCAAAGATAAAGCTCCCCCTTTCAACCATTTTCCTTCAATAAATACTCCCCCTTAATTGTCATGATGAATACAATTAAGAAACAAGGGATGAAAGTATGATTGGAATACCTTCACTTTTCTCAAGATGGTATTAAATCTTAGAATCCCATCTTCTCTAGATTGGCTCCCCCTCAAGGGGTGCACTCCATTCTTTCCAAACCATCCTCCAGCTGAGAATGATCATCATCTTCAATTCCCTGCAATGTTAGCACATGTATACACCAAGAGTATAAGGGAATAAGATGGAACCTCCTTGGTTCATCAATGTGAACAACAAGGTTGAGAAGATTCTCTCAACCGAGATGTCCCATTTTCACCATTCTTCACACTTGCACATCTGATCTTCTTTGATGTTTGTACTGGTGTGGATCTCAACACATCTTCATGTGAAATCTTCTTCTTCCCTTTTGCTTTATCAATTGTCAGAGCTTCATCTTCAACTCTTTGTAGTTCTCTGGAAAGTTGCAACTGATGTGGCCATATGACAAGTAAATCATTTGGAAGAGTGGCCCTAGTTCTGAAAGTTCCACATGGTTCCTTAGATGCTGTCAAGATACCTTTCTTAGGCAACTTGTTTTCAATCAATCCCTTCTTCTTCTTCTGGATTGATTGTCTTTTTGAGTCCAGTCTTCTTCTATTTAATTTCATGGCTTCTTTACAAAGATCCATGATATGTCCTTTCTTCCCACAGTAGAAGCATTTCTTGGTGGTCCTTCTGGATGCATCACCCTTCTTGGATTTGAATTCCAAGGACTTCTCTTCATTCTTTAAACTCTTCCTGGGAGCATCTTCCACTTTCTTCTGCTTGCTTCCCAAGGAATCTCTTTTAGCCAGGTTCAGTGATCTTCTCTTCATTCCATCTTTGGATACAGTTGGAGATTGACATGTATCATTCTTTTGACCACTTTTGAAATCATCCCAGATGTTGTCAAGTAATCCAAATCTATTTGCAGTAAACAGATGTCTCTGGACCTGTGGATGTTGCTTCCTTCCTTCTGGCTTGCTCCCCCTTGGCATGGGCTTCCTTTGTGCTTTGACATTTAGTGGATTGTACCAACAATCCTTTGCACAGTGCCCATACTTATTACAACACCAACACTGACCCACAAATCTTGACCTCTTCAGTCCTTCTGATTGTTGGGTACTTTTCTTGACTTGCTGTGTTGTTTCAGGAGAGCTCTGCTTCTTCATTTTCTTCATCCATACTTGTTTGGAATTATTTTTCCATCCTGCACTTTTTGTGGGAACACAATTAGAAGCATTAGTACAAGATGGTATGGATGGTACCTTCTTTTTAGAATATGTTGCCCTTTCATTAGAGGATGTCTTTCTTTTAGAATCATCCTTCTCAAAGCATACTTGAGTAGCAACATTTCTCCTTTCGGCTGACTGGGAGGCTTTGGATTTGGGTGATTGCTGATTGTTCAATATCACCTCCAGTTCAAAGAATTTCATGTTGAGGGAGTTCTTCTCATCCTCAACCAATCTTAGCCTACCTTCCCAATTTTCTTTCAGCTCTTTCATCTGGTCATCATGCACCTTTTTCAATTCTTGCAATGAGTTGTCAAGCTCCTTCACCCTGTTTACTTTGTCTTCAAGTTGAGCATCTCTGACATTCATTGAAACTTTGTGCCTCTTTTCCAGTGCATGGAAAACATCTCTGACCATTATCATAAATAATTCTTTCTCAGAAAGGCTTCTTTGCAATTCTTCAGCAGTGTCTTCATATCTTTCATTGCAAAGAGAAACGGTTTCATCTTTATCCTTCACCAGCTTTCTGAGAGTGTTGGTTATGCCAACCCTTTTAGCTAATTGGACTTCCAGAGAATTGGCTTCATCTTCTAGCTGTAATTTTTCTTCTTGAAGATCAAGGAGGCCTGTAGCTATACACATTGCCACTTCCTTGGGGACTGTCTTCTGAAGATATTTGATTGCATTTAGAAGATCATTGTTCCTTCCATCTTCATCACAGCTAGAGCAGGCTTCGTCAGATGAATGATAAAAGGAATTGTCATCTGATGTGACTTTCACATTTCTTTCCATAGAAGGAGTTTCTCTGATTGCAACAACCTTCTTCTTCATCTTCTTTGCCTGTTTCTTCATTCTGTTTTTCAGAGTCTTGGCAGATATCTCCATTTGAGGCTGTTCTTTCATTTCCTCAAATCTGCACTCCATATAGACTCCCTTGGATCTTTTAGAGGTAACCTCCCTCTGATACCAATTGAAGTGCCCAGATCAGTGTGAATCACTGAGAGGGGGAGGGGGTGAATCAGTGATCCTTTAAAACTTTTTACTAATTGATTCTTAATCAATTAAACCTCTATGGCTTGTTAAGGCCTCGATCCACTCTTCTTATGTCTCTCAACCTTTCCCGGATAATGCAGTAATGAAAAGGCACAGGACACAAGGATTTACAAGGTTCGGCACCAAAGGCCTACATCCTTGCCATGCTCTCCCAACATGGATTCTCCCATTATAACTTGTTAGAATTACAATGGTCGATACAGCTTCCCACCGTATCTCTCCTGAGTCCCACAGGAGGGTCTTTATACTGCGTCCCACAGTGTTACCAGAGTCCCACTGGCCTGCTCCAGAATCCCACTGGAGACTTCCTCCACCCTGAGTCTCACAGGGGTCTTCTCCTGGCTGCTCGAGTCACACGAGTAGCTCTTCTTCTTGTTCAGCTCTTCAAGTATCTTCAGCAGCCTGGGATAAAGACTGTTGGCCTTGCTCTGTACCTCTGATCACTTGTGATGATCAGGTCTTCTCGTCTTGCTCAGGCTTTATCACCTTCTTCTAAGGATGACCTGGACTCTCTCCAACTACTGAATACTCAGACAAATGATATCTTTAACTTCAGTCTTGTCCAGTCTCAGTGTAATACAACTTCATGCACTGAATGCATGGAAACTCTGATTCTTCAAGATCCTCTGGTCTTGGTCAACTCAAATGCACACAACCAGATTTGTCTTTGTTCACGTGTGCATGTGCATGCATGCATGCATGCACTCTCCTCTTTCTCCTCTTGGTGCAATAAACCCTCAAAGGGTGTAGTCACTTTAAGCACACACCTTTTCTTCTTTTCCTTCACACGTTTAATTCCTTTTGATTACACACATAAATGTGTGTTGTACTTTGTGTGGATGTCTTCTTCTTCTTCTAAGTGTTTACACTTTTAGTGCACACACTAGGTTCGGCCTTCGTGTCTCTTTGCACACACTTGTTTCACTTTTGCACACACATGAGTTGGCCTCCTCCTCTTCTTGTTGCACACACACAATTTAGTGTTCTTTTAGTTTGTTCTTCAAAGTGTGCACAAACAAGGCTACGGCCTTTTGTTTCTTTGCACATAAACCACCCGTAGGGTGTCTTCACTTGGCACACACACAAGATATGGCCTCGGGTTCTCCTTGTACACACAATACCGTAGGGTCTTCACTTTGCACACAAGGCATGCAAGTCTCGGCCTTCACTTCTTCACTTCACACACACAAGAGGTGTGGAATCCTCTTCACTTGAGCTCCTTCCAATATGAAGGCACACAAGGTGCAATCAGGGGCGCGCAGGTGCAAGGGCGCAAGGGCCGCGCAAGGCCTCGGGTGTGCAAGGTGCAACACCTCGGGCGCGCAGGGTGTCAAGCACCTCGGCCACGCAAGTGCGCAATCACCTCAGCCGCGGGGCGTGCAAGTATGTGCTTGACCTCGTGCTCTTCCTGCCGCGCAAATGGAAGGCGCGCAGGGGACCCTTCTTCTCGTCGCGCAAAGGTGTTGCGCGCAAGGGACTCCTTCGGGCCAAGGATGGCACCGGGACTTCAGCTGCGCAAATGTGCGCGGGGATTCTACTTCACGAGGCACAAAGGCACTCACGGGACTTCTCTCGAATTTTTTCCAGCAAGCAAGAACAAGTGCCTTGGGTTCTCCTTTTATAGGCGAGGCTGCCTTATATCATCCGCGTGTGATATCTTTAAATTCCCGAAGTTTTCAGTTCTTTAAAATCTTTCCAAATCTTGAATTTACTCTATGTTTCACACGGGCTCATTTATTTTTCGTCCTTCACGTGCATGCGACTTAGAACGCATGCACGGCCTTCTGTTTTTTTTATTCCATGCAAAACACGAACACCCGATGCCTCAGCAACTTCGTTTGCCTCATCCTTCATCGAATTTCCTCATTTGTTGCATGCAAGTATATTTTTATGCATGATCGTGTTCGGTAGGTCTAGACGAGCTCAATGGAGCCTTCAGCTTCGAGAAAGACAGCCGGGAGCTCGAAATCCGTCATCGGGATGCCTCTGGTTCAGCGGGATACGTCGGGGATGCCTCGGTCGAGCTCGAGGTAGGAGATGGACCGGGAGCCGTTGGATCGGGCGAATGAAACACATCAGACGGCCTGGATCTGAAAGGGAGCGGCGCGATGCGATGAGCGGCTGAGATCTGGTGCGCGATCAATCGTGCGGCCAGGATTCGCTCCCGGTGATTTTTCCGCGTCCCACATCGAAACGGGGCGCGGTTTTTCCGCGGTTTATCACCCTGGCGCTGCCCGCCTCTCAGCAATTGAACTTCCCCCTCCACGGTGCCGCCCCGCACCGTGTTCTCCCTGCGGGCGCGCTCTGTGCCCACTCTGCTCCCCGCGGGCGCGCTACTGGCGCCCACTATGCTTCCTCGGGTGCGCGGGCTTCACCACCGCGTGCCCTCGGGGGCTTATACACGGCCCCTGCCGCCTTGTGCTTGCACCATGGGATCCCCCATGGGCATGGCGCCTTAGGCCCACAAGTGCCTTGGGGTTGAACCCGTGGGCTGGCCTTGGCTGGCCTAATTTTTGCTAAGTATAGGAATTAAAGACTTTGTATAAAAACAAAGTATCCCCATATGCCAAATGCCACTTCAATCCATCTTCTTCTTAGGAATTTCCCATCTCCTCCTCATGTTCTTAATAACTTTTCAACATTTCACAACTTAGGAGGGAATTCCGAAGGTTCTTCATCAACCGAGCTCTTGAATCACATAAAATCTCCAATGTTCTTCATTGATCCAATCAGAGATCAAGTTGGATCAACTTCATGTTCACATGCACTAAGTGATAGTGCATGGACTCTTCCATCCGCTCACTTCATCCACTTTGAACTTGTGGATGGATCTTCTTCATCTCCTCATGCATTGTCAATACAATGCATGGTCTTCAAACATTGTTGTGACATTGTATCCAGTTGATAAAAGTTCTTGGAACTTTAAGAACAGCTCAACAATCGTCTGATTTACATAGAGAATGTTTCAACCACAACATCCTATGTCACTTAGTGAATATCCTAAGTGACATGCATCTTAGTACCATGGCCATTCTCCTTCACCACCTACACCATCACAACCTTTGTCATTCACATCTTGACATTCCTTGACATCCATTCATTCTAAGACAACAACATGCCTCATTGACAACAAATGCAACACATTTCACTTCAATCTCCCCCTTTGTATTTGTTGTCAATACACAACTTCAGCACATATGAATGGGTCAATATGTGTGCCAATATTTCTCCACCTTATTGGAAATCAAATGCAAAGGTGTGGTGTGGTTCTCTTCAAAAATCTCTTCCTCCCTTTGAAAAGTATTTTCTTGAAAAACACTGAGAGAGGGATGATGTCACATGTTCTCTTTAGCAAAGAACCTTTAGTAAATCAGCTCTAAGTCTACTTGGGCTAACCCGGTGTAGAAAACAAGAGTGATATGACCAAGGAATTAAAAGCTGTCCATAATTCTCTACACATGTGAGATCATGCTTAGGGGTTTGAAATTTTTCAGATATAACAATGAATTTTCTAAATCCTGCACAACTTCACAAAACTCATTAGAAAGTTCAGTGCAAAGATAAAGCTCCCCCTTTCAACCATTTTCCTTCAATCAATACTCCCCCTTAATTGTCATGATGAATACAATTAAGAAACAAGGGATGAAAGTATGATTGGAATACCTTCACTTTTCTCAAGATGGTATTAAATCTTAGAATCCCATCTTCTCTAGATTGGCTCCCCCTCAAGGGGTGCACTCCATTCTTTCCAAACCATCCTCCAGCTGAGAATGATCATCATCTTCAATTCCCTGCAATGTTAGCACATGTATATACCAAGAGTATAAGGGAATAAGATGGAACCTCCTTGGTTCATCAATGTGAACAACAAGGTTGAGAAGATTCTCTCAACCGAGATGTCCCATTTTCACCATTCTTCACACTTGCACATCTGATCTTCTTTGATGTTTGTACTGGTGTGGATCTCAACACATCTTCATGTGAAATCTTCTTCTTCCCTTTTGCTTTAGCAATTGTTAGAGCTTCATCTTCAACTCTTTGTAGTTCTCTGGCAAGTTGCAACTGATGTGGCCATATGACAAGTAAATCATTTGGAAGAGTGGCCCCAGTTCTGAAAGTTCCACATGGTTCCTTAGATGCTGTCAAGATACCTTTCTTAGGCAACTTGTTTTCAATCAATCCCTTCTTCTTCTTCTGGATTGATTGTCTTTTTGAGTCCAGTCTTCTTCTATTTAATTTCATGGCTTCTTTACAAAGATCCATGATATGTCCTTTCTTCCCACAGTAGAAGCATTTCTTGGTGGTCCTTCTGGATGCATCACCCTTCTTGGATTTGAATTCCAAGGACTTCTCTTCATTCTTTAAACTCTTCTTGGGAGCATCTTCCACTTTCTTCTGCTTGCTTCCCAAGGAATCTCTTTTAGCCAGGTTCAGTGATCTTCTCTTCATTCCAGCTTTGGATACAGTTGGAGATTGACATGTATCATTCTTTTGACCACTTTTGAAATCATCCCAGATGTTGTCAAGTAATCCAAATCTATTTGCAGTAAACAGATGTCTCTGGACCTGTGGATGTTGCTTCCTTCCTTCTGGCTTGCTCCCCCTTGGCATGGGCTTCCTTTGTGCTTTGACATTTAGTGGATTGTACCAACAATCCTTTGCACAGTGCCCATACTTATTACAACACCAACACTGACCCACAAATCTTGACCTCTTCAGTCCTTCTGATTGTTGGGTACTTTTCTTGACTTGCTGTGTTGTTTCAGGAGAGCTCTGCTTCTTCATTTTCTTCATCCATACTTGTTTGGAATTATTTTTCCATCCTGCACTTTTTGTGGGAACACAATTAGAAGCATTAGTACAAGATGGTATGGATGGTACCTTCTTTTTAGAATATGTTTCCCTTTCATTAGAGGATGTCTTTCTTTTAGAATCATCCTTCTCAAAGCATACTTGAGTAGCAACATTTCTCCTTTCGGCTGACTGGGAGGCTTTGGATTTGGGTGATTGCTGATTGTTCAATATCACCTCCAGTTCAAAGAATTTCATGTTGAGGGAGTTCTTCTCATCCTCAACCAATCTTAGCCTACCTTCCCAATTTTCTTTCAGCTCTTTCATCTGGTCATCATGCACCTTTTTCAATTCTTGCAATGAGTTGTCAAGCTCCTTCACCCTGTTTACTTTGTCTTCAAGTTGAGCATCTCTGACATTCATTGAAACTTTGTGCCTCTTTTCCAGTGCATGGAAAACATCTCTGACCATTATCATAAAGAATTCTTTCTCAGAAAGGCTTCTTTGCAATTCTTCAGCAGTGTCTTCATATCTTTCATTGCAAAGAGAAACGGTTTCATCTTTAGCCTTCACCAGCTTTCTGAGAGTGTTGGTTATGCCAACCCTTTTAGCTAATTGGACTTCCAGAGAATTGGCTTCATCTTCTAGCTGTAATTTTTCTTCTTGAAGATCAAGGAGGCCTGTAGCTATACACATTGCCACTTCCTTGGGGACTGTCTTCTAAAGATATTTGATTGCATTTAGAAGATCATTGTTCCTTCCATCTTCATCACAGCTAGAGCAGGCTTCGTCAGAAGAATGATAAAAGGAATTGTCATCTGATGTGACTTTCACATTTCTTTCCATAGAAGGAGTTTCTCTGATTGCAACAACCTTCTTCTTCATCTTCTTTGCCTGTTTCTTCATTCTGTTTTTCAGAGTCTTGGCAGATATCTCCATTTGAGGCTATTCTTTCATTTCCTCAAATCTGCACTCCATATAGACTCCCTTGGATCTTTTAGAGGTAACCTCCCTCTGATACCAATTGAAGTGCCCAGATCAGTGTGAATCACTGAGAGGGGGAGGGGGTGAATCAGTGATCCTTTAAAACTTTTTACTAATTGATTCTTAATCAATTAAACCTCTATGGCTTGTTAAGGCCTCGATCCACTCTTCTTATGTCTCTCAACCTTTCCCGGATAATGCAGTAATGAAAAGGCACAGGACACAAGGATTTACAAGGTTCGGCACCAAAGGCCTACATCCTTGCCATGCTCTCTCAGCATGGATTCTCCCATTATAACTTGTTAGAATTACAATGGTCGATACAGCTTCCCACCGTATCTCTCCTGAGTCCCACAGGAGGGTCTTTATACTGCGTCCCACAGTGTTACCAGAGTCCCACTGGCCTGCTCCAGAATCCCACTGGAGACTTCCTCCACCCTGAGTCTCACAGGGGTCTTCTCCTAGCTGCTCGAGTCACACGAGTAGCTCTTCTTCTTGTTCAGCTCTTCAAGTATCTTCAGCAGCCTGGGATAAAGACTGCTGGCCTTGCTCTGTACCTCTGATCACTTGTGATGATCAGGTCTTCTCGTCTTGCTCAGGCTTTATCACCTTCTTCTAAGGATGACCTGGACTCTCTCCAACTACTGAATACTCAGACAAATGATATCTTTAACTTCAGTCTGGTCCAGTCTCAGTGTAATACAACTTCATGCACTGAATGCATGGAAACTCTGATTCTTCAAGATCCTCTGGTCTTGGTCAACTCAAATGCACACAACCAGATTTGTCTTTGTTCACGTGTGCATGTGCATGAATGCATGCATGCACTCTCCTCTTTCTCCTCTTGGTGCAATAAACCCTCAAAGGGTGTAGTCACTTTAAGCACACACCTTTTCTTCTTTTCCTTCACACGTTTAATTCCTTTTGATTACACACATAAATGTGTGTTGTACTTTGTGTGGATGTCTTCTTCTTCTTCTAAGTGTTTACACTTTTAGTGCACACACTAGGTTCGGCCTTCGTGTCTCTTTGCACACACTTGTTTCACTTTTGCACACACATGAGTTGGCCTCCTCCTCTTCTTGTTGCACACACACAATTTAGTGTTCTTTTAGTTTGTTCTTCAAAGTGTGCACAAACAAGGCTACGGCCTTTTGTTTCTTTGCACATAAACCACCCGTAGGGTGTCTTCACTTGGCACACACACAAGATATGGCCTCGGGTTCTCCTTGTACACACAATACCGTAGGGTCTTCACTTTGCACACAAGGCATGAAAGTCTCGGCCTTCACTTCTTCACTTCACACACACAAGAGGTGTGGAATCCTCTTCACTTGAGCTCCTTCCAATATGAAGGCACACAAGGTGCAATTAGGGGCGCGCAGGTGCAAGGGCGCAAGGGCCGCGCAAGGCCTCGGGTGTGCAAGGTGCAACACCTCGGGCGCGCAGGGTGTCAAGCACCTCGGCCACGCAAGTGCGCAAGCACCTCAGCCGCGGGGCGTGCAAGTATGTGCTTGACCCCGTGCTCTTCCTGCCGCGCAAATGGAAGGCGCGCAGGGGACCCTTCTTCTCGTCGCGCAAAGGTGTTGCGCGCAAGGGACTCCTTCGGGCCAAGGATGGCACTGGGACTTCAGCTGCGCAAATGTGCGCGGGGATTCTACTTCGCGAGGCACAAAGGCACTCACGGGACTTCTCTCGAATTTTTTCCAGCAAGCAAGAACAAGTGCCTTGGGTTCTCCTTTTATAGGCGAGGCTGCCTTATATCATCCGCGTGTGATATCTTTAAATTCCCGAAGTTTTCAGTTCTTTAAAATCTTTCCAAATCTTGAATTTACTCTCTGTTTTACACGGGCTCATTTATTTTTCGTCCTTCACGTGCATGCGACTTAGAACGCATGCACGGCCTTCTGTTTTTTTTATTCCATGCAAAACATGAACATCCGATGCCTCAGCAACTTCGTTTGCCTCAGCCTTCATCGAATTTCCTCATTTGTTGCATGCAAGTATATTTTTATGCATGATCGTGTTCGGTAGGTCTAGACGAGCTCAATGGAGCCTTCAGCTTCGAGAAAGACAGCCGGGAGCTCGAAATCCGTCATCGGGATGCCTCTGGTTCAGCGGGAGACGTCGGGGATGCCTCGGTCGAGCTCGAGGTAGGAGATGGACCGGGAGCCGTTGGATCGGGCGAATGAAACACATCAGACGGCCTGGATCTGAAAGGGAGCGGCGCGATGCGATGAGCGGCTGAGATCTGGCGCGCGATCAATCGTGCGGCCAGGATTCGCTCCCGGTGATTTTTCCGCGTCCCACATCGAAACGGGGCGCGGTTTTTCCGCGGTTTATCACCCTGGCGTTGCCCGCCTCTCAGCAATTGAACTTCCCCCTCCACGGTGCCGCCCCGCTCCGTGTTCTCCCTGCGGGCGCGCTCTGTGCCCACTCTGCTCCCTGCGGGCGCGCTACTGGCGCCCACTATGCTTCCTCGGGTGCGCGGGCTTCACCACCGTGTGCCCTCGGGGGCTTATACACGGCCCCTGCCGCCTTGTGCTTGCACCATGGGATCCCCCATGGGCATGGCGCCTTAGGCCCACAAGTGCCTTGGGGTTGAACCCGTGGGCTGGCCTTGGCTGGCCTAATTTTTGCTAAGTATAGGAATTAAAGACTTTGTTTAAAAACAAAGTATCCCCATATGCCAAATGACACTTCAATCCATCTTCTTCTTAGGAATTTCCCATCTCCTCCTCATGTTCTTAATAACTTTTCAACATTTCACAACTTAGGAGGGAATTCCGAAGGTTCTTCATCAACCGAGCTCTTGAATCACATAAAATCTCCAATGTTCTTCATTGATCCAATCAGAGATCAAGTTGGATCAACTTCATGTTCACATGCACTAAGTGATAGTGCATGGACTCTTCCATCCGCTCACTTCATCCACTTTGAACTTGTGGATGGATCTTCTTCATCTCCTCATGCATTGTCAATACAATGCATGGTCTTCAAACATTGTTGTGACATTGTATCCAGTTGATACAAGTTCTTGGAACTTTAAGAACAGCTCAACAATCGTCTTATTTACATAGAGAATGTTTCAACCACAACATCCTATGTCACTTAGTGAATCTCCTAAGTGACATGCATCTTAGTACCATGGCCATTCTCCTTCACCACCTACACCATCACAACCTTTGTCATTCACATCTTGACATTCCTTGACATCCATTCATTCTAAGACAACAACATGCCTCATTGACAACAAATGCAACACATTGCACTTCAATCTCCCCCTTTGTATTTGTTGTCAATACACAACTTCAGCACATATGAATGGGTCAATATGTGTGCCAATATTTCTCCCCCTTATTGGCAATCAAATGCAAAGGTGTGGTGTGGTTCTCTTCAAAAATCTCTTCCTCCCTTTGAAAAGTATTTTCTTGAAAAACACTGAGAGAGGGATGATGTCACATGTTCTCTTTAGCAAAGAACCTTTAGTAAATCAGCTCTAAGTCTACTTGGGCTAACCCGGTGTAGAAAACAAGAGTGATATGACCAAGGAATTAAAAGCTGTCCATAATTCTCTACACATGTGAGATCATGCTTAGGGGTTTGAAATTTTTCAGATATAACAATGAATTTGCTAAATCCTGCACAACTTCACAAAACTCATTAGAAAGTTCAGTGCAAAGATAAAGCTCCCCCTTTCAACCATTTTCCTTCAATCAATACTCCCCCTTAATTGTCATGATGAATACAATTAAGAAACAAGGGATGAAAGTATGATTGGAATACCTTCACTTTTCTCAAGATGGTATTAAATCTTAGAATCCCATCTTCTCTAGATTGGCTCCCCCTCAAGGGGTGCACTCCATTCTTTCCAAACCATCCTCCAGCTGAGAATGATCATCATCTTCAATTCCCTGCAATGTTAGCACATGTATATACCAAGAGTATAAGGGAATAAGATGGAACCTCCTTGGTTCATCAATGTGAACAACAAGGTTGAGAAGATTCTCTCAACCGAGATGTCCCATTTTCACCATTCTTCACACTTGCACATCTGATCTTCTTTGATGTTTGTACTGGTGTGGATCTCAACACATCTTCATGTGAAATCTTCTTCTTCCCTTTTGCTTTAGCAATTGTCAGAGCTTCATCTTCAACTCTTTGTAGTTCTCTGGCAAGTTGCAACTGATGTGGCCATATGACAAGTAAATCATTTGGAAGAGTGGCCCCATTTCTGAAAGTTCCACATGGTTCCTTAGATGCTGTCAAGATACCTTTCTTAGGCAACTTGTTTTCAATCAATCCCTTCTTCTTCTTCTGGATTGATTGTCTTTTTGAGTCCAGTCTTCTTCTATTTAATTTCATGGCTTCTTTACAAATATCCATGATATGTCCTTTCTTCCCACAGTAGAAGCATTTCTTGGTGGTCCTTCTGGATGCATCACCCTTCTTGGATTTGAATTCCAAGGACTTCTCTTCATTCTTTAAACTCTTCTTGGGAGCATATTCCACTTTCTTCTGCTTGCTTCCCAAGGAATCTCTTTTAGCCAGGTTCAGTGATCTTCTCTTCATTCCAGCTTTGGATACAGTTGGAGATTGACATGTATCATTATTTTGACCACTTTTGAAATCATCCCAGATGTTGTCAAGTAATCCAAATCTATTTGCAGTAAACAGATGTCTCTGGACCTGTGGATGTTGCTTCCTTCCTTTTGGCTTGCTCCCCCTTGGCATGGGCTTCCTTTGTGCTTTGACATTTAGTGGATTGTACCAACAATCCTTTGCACAGTGCCCATACTTATTACAACACCAACACTGACCCACAAATCTTGACCTCTTCAGTCCTTCTGATTGTTGGGTACTTTTCTTGACTTGCTGTGTTGTTTCAGGAGAGCTCTGCTTCTTCATTTTCTTCATCCATACTTGTTTGGAATTATTTTTCCATCCTGCACTTTTTGTGGGAACACAATTAGAAGCATTAGTACAAGATGGTATGGATGGTACCTTCTTTTTAGAATATGTTGCCCTTTCATTAGAGGATGTCTTTCTTTTAGAATCATCCTTCTCAAAGCATACTTGAGTAGCAACATTTCTCCTTTCGGCTGACTGGGAGGCTTTGGATTTGGGTGATTGCTGATTGTTCAATATCACCTCCAGTTCAAAGAATTTCATGTTGAGGGAGTTCTTCTCATCCTCAACCAATCTTAGCCTACCTTCCCAATTTTCTTTCAGCTCTTTCATCTGGTCATCATGCACCTTTTTCAATTCTTGCAATGAGTTGTCAAGCTCCTTCACCCTGTTTACTTTGTCTTCAAGTTGAGCATCTCTGACATTCATTGAAACTTTGTGCCTCTTTTCCAGTGCATGGAAAACATCTCTGACCATTATCATAAAGAATTCTTTCTCAGAAAGGCTTCTTTTCAATTCTTCAGCAGTTTCTTCATATCTTTCATTGCAAAGAGAAACGGTTTCATCTTTAGCCTTCACCAGCTTTCTGAGAGTGTTGGTTATGCCAACCCTTTTAGCTAATTGGACTTCCAGAGAATTGGCTTCATCTTCTAGCTGTAATTTTTCTTCTTGAAGATCAAGGAGGCCTGTAGCTATACACATTGCCACTTCCTTGGGGACTGTCTTCTGAAGATATTTGATTGCATTTAGAAGATCATTGTTCCTTCCATCTTCATCACAGCTAGAGCAGGCTTCGTCAGAAGAATGATAAAAGGAATTGTCATCTGATGTGACTTTCACATTTCTTTCCATAGAAGGAGTTTCTCTGATTGCAACAACCTTCTTCTTCATCTTCTTTGCCTGTTTCTTCATTCTGTTTTTCAGAGTCTTGGCAGATATCTCCATTTGAGGCTGTTCTTTCATTTCCTCAAATCTGCACTCCATATAGACTCCCTTGGATCTTTTAGAGGTAACCTCCCTCTGATACCAATTGAAGTGCCCAGATCAGTGTGAATCACTGAGAGGGGGAGGGGGTGAATCAGTGATCCTTTAAAACTTTTTACTAATTGATTCTTAATCAATTAAACCTCTATGGCTTGTTAAGGCCTCGATCCACTCTTCTTATGTCTCTCAACCTTTCCCGGATAATGCAGTAATGAAAAGGCACAGGACACAAGGATTTACAAGGTTCGGCACCAAAGGCCTACATCCTTGCCATGCTCTCCCAGCATGGATTCTCCCATTATAACTTGTTAGAATTACAATGGTCGATACAGCTTCCCACCGTATCTCTCCTGAGTCCCACAGGAGGGTCTTTATACTGCGTCCCACAGTGTTACCAGAGTCCCACTGGCCTGCTCCAGAATCCCACTGGAGACTTCCTCCACCCTGAGTCTCACAGGGGTCTTCTCCTGGCTGCTCGAGTCACACGAGTAGCTTTTCTTCTTGTTCAGCTCTTCAAGTATCTTCAGCAGCCTGGGATAAAGACTGCTGGCCTTGCTCTGTACCTCTGATCACTTGTGATGATCAGGTCTTCTCGTCTTGCTCAGGCTTTATCACCTTCTTCTAAGGATGACCTGGACTCTCTCCAACTACTGAATACTCAGACAAATGATATCTTTAACTTCAGTCTGGTCCAGTCTCAGTGTAATACAACTTCATGCACTGAATGCATGGAAACTCTGATTCTTCAAGATCCTCTGGTCTTGGTCAACTCAAATGCACACAACCAGATTTTTCTTTGTTCACGTGTGCATGTGCATGCATGCATGCATGCACTCTCCTCTTTCTCCTCTTGGTGCAATAAACCCTCAAAGGGTGTATTCACTTTAAGCACACACCTTTTCTTCTTTTCCTTCACACGTTTAATTCCTTTTGATTACACACATAAATGTGTGTTGTACTTTGTGTGGATGTCTTCTTCTTCTTCTAAGTGTTTACACTTTTAGTGCACACACTAGGTTCGGCCTTCGTGTCTCTTTGCACACACTTGTTTCACTTTTGCACACACATGAGTTGGCCTCCTCCTCTTCTTGTTGCACACACACAATTTAGGGTTCTTTTAGTTTGTTCTTCAAAGTGTGCACAAACAAGGCTACGGCCTTTTGTTTCTTTGCACATAAACCACCGGTAGGGTGTCTTCACTTGGCACACACACAAGATATGGCCTCGGGTTCTCCTTGTACACACAATACCGTAGGGTCTTCACTTTGCACACAAGGCATGCAAGTCTCGGCCTTCACTTCTTCACTTCACACACACAAGAGGTGTGGAATCCTCTTCACTTGAGCTCCTTCCAATATGAAGGCACACAAGGTGCAATCAGGGGCGCGCAGGTGCAAGGGCGCAAGGGCCGCGCAAGGCCTCGGGTGTGCAAGGTGCAACACCTCGGGCGCGCAGGGTGTCAAGCACCTCGGCCACGCAAGTGCGCAAGCACCTCAGCCGCGGGGCGTGCAAGTATGTGCTTGACCCCGTGCTCTTCCTGCCGCGCAAATGGAAGGCGCGCAGGGGACCCTTCTTCTCGTCGCGCAAAGGTGTTGCGCGCAAGGGACTCCTTCGGGCCAAGGATGGCACCAGGACTTCAGCTGCGCAAATGTGCACGGGGATTCTACTTCGCGAGGCACAAAGGCACTCACGGGACTTCTCTCGAATTTTTTCCAGCAAGCAAGAACAAGTGCCTTGGGTTCTCCTTTTATAGGCGAGGCTGCCTTATATCATCCGCGTGTGATATCTTTAAATTCCCGAAGTTTTCGGTTCTTTAAAATATTTCCAAATCTTGAATTTACTCTCTGTTTCACACGGGCTCATTTATTTTTCGTCCTTCACGTGCATGCGACTTAGAACGCATGCACGGCCTTCTGTTTTTTTTATTCCATGCAAAACACGAACACCCGATGCCTCAGCAACTTCGTTTGCCTCAGCCTTCATCGAATTTCCTCATTTGTTGCATGCAAGTATATTTTTATGCATGATCGTGTTCGGTAGGTCTAGACGATCTCAATGGAGCCTTCAGCTTCGAGACAGACAGCCGGGAGCTCGAAATCCGTCATCGGGATGCCTCTGGTTCAGCGGGAGACGTCGGGGATGCCTCGGTCGAGCTCGAGGTAGGAGATGGACCGGGAGCCGTTGGATCGGGCGAATGAAACACATCAGATGGCCTGGATCTGAAAGGGAGCGGCGCGATGCGATGAGCGGCTGAGATCTGGCGCGCGATCAATCGTGCGGCCAGGATTCGCTCCCGGTGATTTTTCCGCGTCCCACATCGAAACGGGGCGCGGTTTTGCCTCGGTTTATCACCCTGGCGCTGCCCGCCTCTCAGCAATTGAACTTCCCCCTCCACGGTGCCGCCCCGCACTGTGTTCTCCCTGCGGGCGCGCTCTGTGCCCACTCTGCTCCCTGCGGGCGCGCTACTGGCGCCCACTATGCTTCCTCGGGTGCGCGGGCTTCACCACCGCGTGCCCTCGGGGGCTTATACACGGCCCCTGCCGCCTTGTGCTTGCACCATGGGATCCCCCATGGGCATGGCGCCTTAGGCCCACAAGTGCCTTGGGGTTGAACCCATGGGCTGGCCTTGGCTGGCCTAATTTTTGCTAAGTATAGGAATTAAAGACTTTGTATAAAAACAAAGTATCCCCATATGCCAAATGCCACTTCAATCCATCTTCTTCTTAGGAATTTCCCATCTCCTCCTCATGTTCTTATTAACTTTTCAACATTTCACAACTTAGGAGGGAATTCCAAAGGTTCTTCATCAACCGAGCTCTTGAATCACATAAAATCTCCAATGTTCTTCATTGATCCAATCAGAGATCAAGTTGGATCAACTTCATGTTCACATGCACTAAGTGATAGTGCATGGACTCTTCCATCCGCTCACTTCATCCACTTTGAACTTGTGGATGGATCTTCTTCATCTCCTCATGCATTGTCAATACAATGCATGGTCTTCAAACATTGTTGTGACATTGTATCCAGTTGATACAAGTTCTTGGAACTTTAAGAACAGCTCAACAATCGTCTTATTTACATAGAGAATGTTTCAACCACAACATCCTATGTCACTTAGTGAATCTCCTAAGTGACATGCATCTTAGTACCATGGCCATTCTCCTTCACCACCTACACCATCACAACCTTTTTCATTCACATCTTGACATTCCTTGACATCCATTCATTCTAAGACAACAACATGCCTCATTGACAACAAATGCAACACATTGCACTTCAATCTCCCCCTTTGTATTTGTTGTCAATACACAACTTCAGCACATATGAATGGGTCAATATGTGTGCCAATATTTCTCCCCCTTATTGGCAATCAAATGCAAAGGTGTGGTGTGGTTCTCTTCAAAAATCTATTCCTCCCTTTGAAAAGTATTTTCTTGAAAAACACTGAGAGAGGGATGATGTCACATGTTCTCTTTAGCAAAGAACCTTTAGTAAATCAGCTCTAAGTCTACTTGGGCTAACCCGGTGTAGAAAACAAGAGTGATATGACCAAGGAATTAAAAGCTGTCCATAATTCTCTACACATGTGAGATCATGCTTAGGGGTTTGAAATTTTTCAGATATAACAATGAATTTGCTAAATCCTGCACAACTTCACAAAACTCATTAGAAAGTTCAGTGCAAAGATAAAGCTCCCCCTTTCAACCATTTTTCTTCAATCAATACTCCCCCTTAATTGTCATGATGAATACAATTAAGAAACAAGGGATGAAAGTATGATTGGAATACCTTCACTTTTCTCAAGATGGTATTAAATCTTAGAATCCCATCTTCTCTAGATTGGCTCCCCCTCAAGGGGTGCACTCCATTCTTTCCAAACCATCCTCCAGCTGAGAATGATCATCATCTTCAATTCCCTGCAATGTTAGCACATGTATATACCAAGAGTATAAGGGAATAAGATGGAACCTCCTTGGTTCATCAATGTGAACAACAAGGTTGAGAAGATTCTCTCAACCGAGATGTCCCATTTTCACCATTCTTCACACTTGCACATCTGATCTTCTTTGATGTTTGTACTGGTGTGGATCTCAACACATCTTCATGTGAAATCTTCTTCTTCCCTTTTGCTTTAGCAATTGTCAGAGCTTTATCTTCAACTCTTTGTAGTTCTCTGGCAAGTTGCAACTGATGTGGCCATATGACAAGTAAATCATTTGGAAGAGTGGCCCCAGTTCTGAAAGTTCCACATGGTTCCTTAGATGCTGTCAAGATACCTTTCTTAGGCAACTTATTTTCAATCAATCCCTTCTTCTTCTTCTGGATTGATTGTCTTTTTGAGTCCAGTCTTCTTCTATTTAATTTCATGGCTTCTTTACAAAGATCCATGATATGTCCTTTCTTCCCACAGTAGAAGCATTTCTTGGTGGTCCTTCTGGATGCATCACCCTTCTTGGATTTGAATTCCAAGGACTTCTCTTCATTCTTTAAACTCTTCTTGGGAGCATCTTCCACTTTCTTCTGCTTTCTTCCCAAGGAATCTCTTTTAGCCAGGTTCAGTGATCTTCTCTTCATTCCAGCTTTGGATACAGTTGGAGATTGACATGTATCATTCTTTTGACCACTTTTGAAATCATCCCAGATGTTGTCAAGTAATCCAAATCTATTTGCAGTAAACAGATGTCTCTGGACCTATGGATGTTGCTTCCTTCCTTCTGGCTTGCTCCCCCTTGGCATGGGCTTCCTTTGTGCTTTGACATTTAGTGGATTGTACCAATAATCCTTTGCACAGTGCCCATACTTATTACAACACCAACACTGACCCACAAATCTTGACCTCTTCAGTCCTTCTGATTGTTGGGTACTTTTCTTGACTTGCTGTGTTGTTTCAGGAGAGCTCTGCTTCTTCATTTTCTTCATCCATACTTGTTTGGAATTATTTTTCCATCCTGCACTTTTTGTGGGAACACAATTAGAAGCATTAGTACAAGATGGTATGGATGGTACCTTCTTTTTAGAATATGTTGCCCTTTCATTAGAGGATGTCTTTCTTTTAGAATCATCCTTCTCAAAGCATACTTGAGTAGCAACATTTCTCCTTTCGGCTGACTGGGAGGCTTTGGCTTTGGGTGATTGCTGATTGTTCAATATCACCTCCAGTTCAAAGAATTTCATGTTGAGGGAGTTCTTCTCATCCTCAACCAATCTTAGCCTACCTTCCCAATTTTCTTTCAGCTCTTTCATCTGGTCATCATGCACCTTTTTCAATTCTTGCAATGAGTTGTCAAGCTCCTTCACCCTGTTTACTTTGTCTTCAAGTTGAGCATCTCTGACATTCATTGAAACTTTGTGCCTCTTTTCCAGTGCATGGAAAACATCTCTGACCATTATCATAAAGAATTCTTTCTCAGAAAGGCTTCTTTGCAATTCTTCAGCAGTGTATTCATATCTTTCATTGCAAAGAGAAACGGTTTCATCTTTAGCCTTCACCAGCTTTCTGAGAGTGTTGGTTATGCCAACCCTTTTTGCTAATTGGACTTCCAGAGAATTGGCTTCATCTTCTAGCTGTAATTTTTCTTCTTGAAGATCAAGGAGGCCTGTAGCTATACACATTGCCACTTCCTTGGGGACTGTCTTCTGAAGATATTTGATTGCATTTAGAAGATCATTGTTCCTTCCATCTTCATCACAGCTAGAGCAGGCTTCATCAGAAGAATGATAAAAGGAATTGTCATCTGATGTGACTTTCACATTTCTTTCCATAGAAGGAGTTTCTCTGATTGCAACAACCTTCTTCTTCATCTTCTTTGCCTGTTTCTTCATTCTGTTTTTCAGAGTCTTGGCAGATATCTCCATTTGAGGCTGTTCTTTCATTTCCTCAAATCTGCACTCCATATAGACTCCCTTGGATCTTTTAGAGGTAACCTCCCTCTGATACCAATTGAAGTGCCCAGATCAGTGTGAATCACTGAGAGGGGGAGGGGGTGAATCAGTGATCCTTTAAAACTTTTTACTAATTGATTCTTAATCAATTAAACCTCTATGGCTTGTTAAGGCCTCGATCCACTCTTCTTATGTCTCTCAACCTTTCCCGGATAATGCAGTAATGAAAAGGCACAGGACACAAGGATTTACAAGGTTCGGCACCAAAGGCCTACATCCTTGCCATGCTCTCCCAGCATGGATTCTCCCATTATAACTTGTTAGAATTACAATGGTCGATACAGCTTCCCACCGTATCTCTCCTGAGTCCCACAGGAGGGTCTTTATACTGCGTCCCACAGTGTTACCAGAGTCCCACTGGCCTGCTCCAGAATCCCACTGGAGACTTCCTCCACCCTGAGTCTCACAGGGGTCTTCTCCTGGCTGCTCGAGTCACACGAGTAGCTCTTCTTCTTGTTCAGCTCTTCAAGTATCTTCAGCAGCCTGGGATAAAGACTGCTGGCCTTGCTCTGTACCTCTGATCACTTGTGATGATCAGGTCTTCTCGTCTTGCTCAGGCTTTATCACCTTCTTCTAAGGATGACCTGGACTCTCTCCAACTACTGAATACTCAGACAAATGATATCTTTAACTTCAGTCTGGTCCAGTCTCAGTGTAATACAACTTCATGCACTGAATGCATGGAAACTCTGATTCTTCAAGATCCTCTGGTCTTGGTCAACTCAAATGCACACAACCAGATTTGTCTTTGTTCACGTGTGCATGTGCATGCATGCATGCATGCACTCTCCTCTTTCTCCTCTTGGTGAAATAAACCCTCAAAGGGTGTAGTCACTTTAAGCACACACCTTTTCTTCTTTTCCTTCACACGTTTAATTCCTTTTGATTACACACATAAATGTGTGTTGTACTTTGTGTGGATGTCTTCTTCTTCTTCTAAGTGTTTACACTTTTAGTGCACACACTAGGTTCGGCCTTCGTGTCTCTTTGCACACCCTTGTTTCACTTTTGCACACACATGAGTTGGCCTCCTCCTCTTCTTGTTGCACACACACAATTTAGTGTTCTTTTAGTTTGTTCTTCAAAGTGTGCACAAACAAGGCTACGGCCTTTTGTTTCTTTGCACATAAACCACCCGTAGGGTGTCTTCACTTGGCACACACACAAGATATGGCCTCGGGTTCTCCTTGTACACACAATACCGTAGGGTCTTCACTTTGCACACAAGGCATGCAAGTCTCGGCCTTCACTTCTTCACTTCACACACACAAGAGGTGTGGAATCCTCTTCACTTGAGCTCCTTCCAATATGAAGGCACACAAGGTGAAATCAGGGGCGCGCAGGTGCAAGGGCGCAAGGGCTGCGCAAGGCCTCGGGTGTGCAAGGTGCAACACCTCGGGCGCGTAGGGTGTCAAGCACCTCGGCCACGCAAGTGCGCAAGCACCTCAGCCGCGGGGCGTGCAAGTATGTGCTTGACCCCGTGCTCTTCCTGCCGCGCAAATAGAAGGCGCGCAGGGGACCCTTCTTCTCGTCGCGCAAAGGTGTTGCGCGCAAGGGACTCCTTCGGTCCAAGGATGGCACCGGGACTTCAGCCGCGCAAATGTGCGCGGGGATTCTACTTCGCGAGGCACAAAGGCACTCACGGGACTTCTCTCGAATTTTTTCCAGCAAGCAAGAACAAGTGCCTTGGGTTCTCCTTTTATAGGCGAGGCTGCCTTATATCATCCGCGTGTGATATCTTTAAATTCCCGAAGTTTTCGGTTCTTTAAAATCTTTCCAAATCTTGAATTTACTCTCTGTTTCACACGGGCTCATTTATTTTTCGTCCTTCACGTGCATGCGACTTAGAACGCATGCACGACCTTCTGTTTTTTTTATTCCATGCAAAACACGAACACCCGATGCCTCAGCAACTTCGTTTGCCTCAGCCTTCATCGAATTTCCTCATTTGTTGCATGCAAGTATATTTTTATGCATGATCGTGTTCGGTAGGTCTAGACGAGCTCAATGGAGCCTTCAGCTTTGAGAAAGACAGCCGGGAGCTCGAAATCCGTCATCGGGATGCCTCTGGTTCAGCGGGAGACGTCGGGGATGCCTCGGTCGAGCTCGAGGTAGGAGATGGACCGGGAGTCATTGGATAGGGCGAATGAAACACATCAGACGGCCTGGATCTGAACGGGAGCGGCGCGATGCGATGAGCGGCTGAGATCTGGCGCGCGATCAATCGTGCGGCCAGGATTCGCTCCCGGTGATTTTTCCGCGTCCCACATCGAAACGGGGCGCGGTTTTGCCGCGGTTTATCACCCTGGCGCTGCCCGCCTCTCAGCAATTGAACTTCCCCCTCCACGGTGCCGCCCCGCACCGTGTTCTCCCTACGGGCGCGCTCTGTGCCCACTCTGCTCCCTGCGGGCGCGCTACTGGCGCCCACTATGCTTCCTCGGGTGCGCGGGCTTCACCACCGCGTGCCCTCGGGGGCTTATACACGGCCCCTGCCGCCTTGTGCTTGCACCATGGGATCCCCCATGGGCATGGCGCCTTAGGCCCACAAGTGCCTTGGGGTTGAACCCGTGGGCTGGCCTTGGCTGGCCTAATTTTTGCTAAGTATAGGAATTAAAGACTTTGTATAAAAACAAAGTATCCCCATATGCCAAATGCCACTTCAAGCCATCTTCTTCTTAGGAATTTCCCATCTCCTCCTCATGTTCTTAATAACTTTTCAACATTTCACAACTTAGGAGGGAATTCCGAAGGTTCTTCATCAACCGAGCTCTTGAATCACATAAAATCTCCAATGTTCTTCATTGATCCAATCATAGATCAAGTTGGATCAACTTCATGTTCACATGCACTAAGTGATAGTGCATGGACTCTTCCATCCGCTCACTTCATCCACTTTGAACTTGTGGATGGATCTTCTTCATCTCCTCATGCATTGTCAATACAATGCATGGTCTTCAAACATTGTTGTGACATTGTATCCAGTTGATACAAGTTCTTGGAACTTTAAGAACAGCTCAACAATCGTCTGATTTACATAGAGAATGTTTCAACCACAACATCCTATGTCACTTAGTGAATCTCCTAAGTGACATGCATCTTAGTACCATGGCCATTATCCTTCACCACCTACACCATCACAACCTTTGTCATTCACATCTTGACATTCCTTGACATCCATTCATTCTAAGACAACAACATGCCTCATTGACAACAAATGCAACACATTGCACTTCACTCTTTAATTGATCCCCAAACTTTCCTTATACCCATCACTTTTGAAATGGATTTATTTTCATAGCTAGGTTGAGAACGTAATGGTATGATCCTATCTCCATGAGAAATTTGTCACTAATACCTTAACACCTTGTTTGTCAATAGTGATTTGGGAGAAAGGAAATGAAAGGGGAGCAATTCGAACTCATTTCCCCTATTTGGCATGATTATGTTGGATGTAGAGAAATCCTTCGAGGAGAAAACTAGAGAAATTGATTTATCCCCGATTGAATATTACAAATCACCCCAAAATCAGGGTGATTTGGAAGGAAACAAATGAAACAATGCTACTTTTTTCAAAATTTCCTATATCACCCCTATTTATATTTTATTTTATTGAACCTCTACCCTTATCCTGCATCAAATTTATTTTTAAAAAAAATATTTGGGTATTTAACATAAATTGTTGATGTGTGGGTCTTTATTTTCATCATGTTCTTACTCTTGGCCCCACTTACATTCATTCCAATCACCACTGTATTTTTTTAAGTCATCATTTTGATCTTTTTTTCTAATTGAATTTATCAATTCATCCTATTGAGATAGACCCACACTTTTATTCATCAAACACCAATTAAATTCAAGTGTTTCTTCAAATGTTGGGTTCTCAAGACCATGTGATTGGGCCTTATAAATATTTTTATCATCTGAAAAAGGTCAAATTCGACTCTTAAGAATCCTTTCATTGAAACACCACTCATTCCTCCATCTACCAAGTGAAGAAATGAATAAACATAAACCTCTCCTTCTTGTTGATTTAAATCGCTTGCTACTTTTTTTGGATATTGTCTGCCTATTTAATCATATGAGATGTCATCGAATTAATCATACATGAGATCTTCTTTTTCAAATTTCTCACTCTGATTACATGGAGATCCCATATGAATGAGGATCTCAATGAAATGACCATTTATGCGGTGTAAAAACTTTTCCTACTTATCATGTAAGGTGAAAATTTCAAATGATAAATAGGTAAAGTTTTTACAGTGCACAAATTTCAATCCACTCCAAGTTCCAGGTATGCTTTCTACTCACATGGATTAAAATCAAACAATTCTACCCATTTTCTCCCATTACTAGGAAGAATAACCCCAATCCTTTTTATATTTACATTTCCAAGAACATCTATGATAGGCTTCCATGACCAAGAAGAAGAACCCCAATCAACTCCTCCATCTTTTTGTACCCCCACCATGCAAAGTTTCAAAAACCATCATTGATCTCTATGTTTTGTAATAAATGAAAATTTAATTAGATTCATTATGAATTTATAGATATCACACATTCCTTTCCTTTAATGATTTCCACCACCAAAAAATAATCTCAATACACATCATTTAACTCTTATTATCTTAGAAAATGGATTCATGTTGCTTAAATGGTTCTTTAAGAATAACTTTTTATGAGTTTTAAGCTCATATTTTTACATATTTTTTATTTTTTAAAATATTAATATTATTGAATCAAATAGGATAGTTATGAATCAAAAATGGATGGATTAAAATTGTATGGAAAATGGTATGAGGATGGGGTGAAATAGTTTTTCAAGTTTGCAAAAGATAATGCATATGATCATTCACAAATCCTTTGTCCATATTTATGCAGTTGTTATTTATGACTAATTAGTAAAAAGGAGTTGGAAGAACACTTGATCTGCCACATAATATATTGAAGTTATAAATGTTAGACTAAACAAGGTGAAGAAGCGAATGCAGTTAGTGAATGGGATAACAATGTGTTATATAGATCATCTGATATGATTAAAAGTGATAATAATGAAGAAGACTGTATCAAGGATATGATTACAGGTGTGAACGATGATTAAGATCCGATTGAGGAAATGACAATGATAGTTGAAGATGAACTTTATGATTATCCAAGATTGTTTGAGAAGTTAATGAGCCATGCAAAGATTTCATTGTATACCAGTTGTACTAAATATACACCATTGTTAGCCATACTATAACTATATAATATAAAGCTATCAATAGATGGAGTGACACCAGTTTTATTGAATTGTTTTCTCTCTTCAATGATATGCTCTGAGAATATAATGACCTTCCTTTATGAACATATGATGCTAAACTAATGCTACGTTCAATGGGTATGATCTTTGAAAGAATACATGTTTGTCCAAATGATTGTATACTTTTTTTCAAGGATCACGAATCACTTAAAAAATGCCCAAAGTATGGTGTGTCTCGATATAAGAAAGATTAATTCATTCATATGAAAGTTTTATGATACTTTCCAATCATTCCAAGGTTTATACATCTTTATGGAAGTGAGGAGACTTCAAGAAAATTGATGTGGCATGCAAATACAAGAAATAAAGATAAGAAACTTCATCACTCGATAGAATTTCCTCAATGAAAGAAACTTGATCATGAGTATCCTGAACTTGGAAACAAACCGAGAAACCTTAGTCTTGCGCAATCTACAGATGAAATAAATCTTTTTTCTTTTCAAAGTAGCACTCACTATACATGACCGATTATGTTGGTAGATTATAACTTTCCATCGTGCTTATGCATGAAATGAAAATACATTATGTTATCTATGCTTATAAGGGCCAAAAAAACTTCGTAATGATATTGATATTTATTTGGCTCCATTAATTGATGATTTGAAATTATCGTGGGATTCATGTGTTATGTTATACGATTCTTACATAAATGAAGATTTCACATTGAGAGACATATTTTATGGGACAATAAATGACTTTCCTGTGTATTGAAATTTGTCAAGATATAACATTAAACGAACGGAAGAGCGTCTCATTTGTGAACAAGGTATTGTAGGTTCCGAGCGCAGCGGAAGCGCGTTGGTGGGATTGCCCAACTTTAATTTTAGCATTAAACAACGTTCAATCCGAGATCCGTCACGATATAAAACGCCGGATCTTCGGAATGGAACGAAGAACAAAAAAGAAAAGAAGAGTCCCGGAACCATTGAGATATGATCATCATATGTTGGTTATAATTAATTTAATTAATTCACAAGAATTACCTCAGTGGAATTCTTTCTTCGTCGATGTCTCCGGTCACGATCCTGTGATTTGTTGTTGCGTCGTAGAATCCAAGTATAGGATTCCTCTAGCGGTGATCCACACGTGCTCCACGTATCTCTGGACGTTGCTGAAGGGATCTCCGGGTGCTAGCGCGGAAGAACCTTCACTTGCGATATCCGTCTTCGACCGCCTTGATTCGGTGGAGGATCTCGCTCTCGTAACTTGAGGGCGTTCTTGGTGGAAAGGGAATTCTCTCTTGGCTTGAGAGTATTTCCAAATCCGTTGTACACGACAATGGCTCAAGAAAAGTGTTGGGGTTGTGAGGATATTTATAATCGGGTTTGAGGTTAATAGAGTTATGAAAATAAATAAATGCGTTACGCGTTTTATTTATTTCATTAACTCTTATTGAAACCCTATGTCGAATTATTAATTCCTTGACATGCGCCCACGCTGATTATAATTAATATCATTTAATAAAACAATATTATATACTCAAAATCCCTACTAGAAAACTACACGGCGTGTAATAATTAATACACGGCGTGTACTTGTTTTCCATAAAACTACACGGTGTATATATTTAATATACACGATGTGTGCTTTTATTTTCAATTTTTCTCCACCACATTTATTAGACCTTGAGTAATGACTATTTATTTCTTAAATAAATGTAACTGCATTACTCGCTAATAAATATATCATTTCGCTCACAATATATTCTCTTGAATAACTAGTGTCGAAATAAATGCGATCAGTCATCCTTAAATAATTATTAAACCACAGTCGGGAATAATATTTATTTAACTTGTTAAATTAATATTTAACTGAGATACATGGACACACTTAGTGTGTGACCCTCTAGGCCTCTTTTTCAGTGGCATTAGGTGGAGTCTGCCTAAAGTCCAAAGTTAGCATCTAGCAACACACCAAGGCACCCATAGAGAAAGAAGTTAACGCCCCAATGACGTGTCACCTCCTACGAACGCTTACCATGTAATATAATCCCTTTGTCTCGATATCTCTAATCAAGCGGGCTGCATGCTAGTGTCATCAACCCATGTGCTCGATTATTCTTTCTTTGACTTCCCGGAATTGAACTCACTCATACCTTACCATGGTCATGGATTTATTTAGGCTATATCAATTCCATCAAAGGGTCTGAGATATCTACTTCTGTTATGGAACAGAAGGGACAAATCCTTTCTCGCATTATCTATTAATGCAGTATTACTCGTGACGCACCCAACGTATCCTACCTCGCTGCGAACAGTGTGTCGTCACAGTTTTCGTCAATACATCTAAGTGCGCGAGTTGTAATACTCATTAATAATAATCTTAAAGTCTAAGGACCAATACACACGTCCGCAGATAGGAACATCCAATGACACTATGAAATGTGGATTTCCTAATGGCGGGTTTCGTTCTCATAATATCCTCCTGGATATTACCAAGGGCGCACACCATGCGAAGGTGCCTTAAAGTTTTATGAGTCCTCACTTCTAATGACCTGTATTATTTGTGTCCCTCAAATAATATCATTCGGTCATACTTTTCTGCTGAAGATTCAAAAGAAAGAAAAAAAACATCTGACCATAGAACATATATTCAAGAACAGTGTTATGGCACTTCCGGGTTCTCATCATAGCAGGGATCCGCTATGACCCTTTAATGCAACAGCTGTCCTTAGGACATTATCACATGCATTGTCACTCAGAAGAACAAACAAGACGTGATAAGACTTTTATTAATGAATAAAGTACAAAGTAGTTGGTTCTAGGCCACCAACTCCAACAGGTATACACTCTATTAAGTTGAAACATTTTATCGAATACTGTGTTTTTAAGATGCCACTGATTTATACCCCGACGACATAAATAATGATTTTGGACGACATCATTTGATGTGAGTTTAAAAGAAGATACAACACCGTCTCCATTAACAGATGATCAACTATTTGAGAAATTAAAAGATATGAACAATGATTTTGGTCAACATTTTTTGACAAAACTTATAAAAATCAGTTGTTAAAAGAGTTCTACTTATTTGAATTAACATACTGGAATTATTTTTACATCATCATTTTATTGAAGTTAACCTAGAACTACCTTAGGTCTAGTGTCTTATGGTGGTGGTCGTTGATACCATTTTCGGATAAATATTTACAATACTCATAAAAATGACATGATTTTGAGGCACCGTTCTTTTTTTTTTTTAAGCCCCAAAACCGTAGCTAGTTTTTTCGCCCGATTATGGGAGGAAGCGCGCCGAACGGAATGCAGGGAGAATTGTTCCAACTTCGAGCATGCAGCTTCAGAACCTACCTCGCCATCTCCGCCGTCTTCCTCCCGCCCTCGGACTGATTCACCGCGGCCAGCTTCGCCGCCACCCCAACCTCCAGCATCTCCTTCACCACCGCCGGCCGGCCGGAGAACTTCGCAACCGCCAACAACACCCTCACCGCCCCCTCGTTCGCCGCCGCTGACACCCTCAGAAGCTTCTTCGACACCACCGCCAGCCCCGCCCCGTGGCTAAGAAACTCCGCACGACCCTCGGCGCACCCGCACAGCTTGTCTAGCACCATGAGCGCCAGCTCGCAGGTCCTTCGCTGGGACCCGGTTGCGGCCCCACGGACAGAGATGCGCCAGAAGCTGGAGCACCGCCTTGGACGCCGACGGCGATATTCGGTCTAGAAGGACTTGCACGGTTTCGGGAAAACTGTGGGTCTCTTTTTATTTTTATTTTGTATCATTTTTTTTCCCGTTGATTTCAAAAATTCCGGCGAAGGCGGCCATGTTTTCTGCTAGTGGAAGGCCCACGCTGCGCTAGCTGCCACCGTCCTACAAAGATTCAAAATAACCCTATGTCAATTTTCCATATATTTAGTGGTGGTCCTTATTGGAAATTTTTTGATTTAATAAAATGGGAAAATAGTGAACGAACCGCCGGTCAGAGCGGTCGCTAAATGAAGAAAAATTAAATACACAATTTGAAAAAAAAACGCCGCTAATATGTATAGTGACGGTTTATAGAAATTGCCGTTAAACATTTACAATAATAAATTTTATAAAGAAATAAAATTTGAAAAAAATAATTTATACAACATACAATGCACCTAAATATTAATTAATTTTAAACATAAATATAAAATAATATATACAACACACATATATATAACCAATATATAAAACACACGTGTATATTAAAACAAGTCAACAGGTCGCCAATCCTCAATCATAAACTCAGTTATCATACTTACAATATAAGTCCAATATCCGCCCTCAACCCATCATATTCATCTCTCCACCTCCACTGCATTCGGCCACTTTTGCAGCCAAGCTCATCATACACAAAACTCACCCCATCATAGTAATATCAACTGAAACTAAAACAAGATCAAAATCAGAATAACATAACACAATAAATAAAAATTACAGTAGAACAAATGATAATATTTAATCGTACCACAAATACTATATACCATCAAAAGTGCCTTCTGTAGAGTGTCGTGGATTAGAACGCTCGACCTTCTACCTACTGTTGACATCTGTCATAAGCTATATAAAATGAGAACATTTAAGAAAAGGAACACAAAATAGAATAATATATTTAAAATTGTGCACGTAACATTTATTATTTTGTTAATCAAACAAACACCATTTCAACACAAAACAAATGATATATCAACCCACATATCAAAGAATAAATGAAGATATATGAAAATGCTTTAGCAAATTAAGCCACCGAACTCACCGAGAAATTTTTGAAAACTTATAAATACCTATTTATGATATGATTCAGCTCTATGAACTCGAAATAGATGGGTTTATAACAATCTAAGTCTCCATATATCATTTTCCATTACTATGAAACTAATTTTACAAAATCCATACCAACTTCTACAATTCACCACCTAAACCTACGAAACCATTTCCTAACATACTAATCTAAGTAAATTAGATATGGCTCAATCACGATTTCCCACAATTCAATCAATGTAGGCATCAAACCAAACACTACTACATAATAGGGTTTTAACAACGCTAAAAAAAGCTTTTATCAACGCTAAAAAACACTAATAATCGAGATGCTATTAAAAAGGTGTCCCTTTTATCAGTGCTAAAAAAGCACTGATAAAAGTCATTTTTTAAAAAAAATTGAAAAAAATTGGAATTGTAGCTCGCCACCCCCCTTTAACAATGCTAGGCACCCCCCTTCACCCACCTGCACACGCACCCCTGCCTCCCCCTAAATTCAAACTCGAGACCTCTCCCTTGCGGGTATGAACCCTTACCACTCCTCCAGGCTGCTTTGTTCACCATTTTATGATATACATACATATATATATATATATATATATATATATATATATATCTAGTTATATTTTTTTATCTATATATTTATTTGTATATTAATATATATTTATATGATCATTTTTAAATACATTTATAAAATATGTTTTTGTCTCTGTGTGTGTTTATAAATAAATAAATACAAACACATCTTCAACATATATATATATATATATATATATATATATATATATATATATATATATATATATATATCTGTGTGTGTGTGTCTATAAATTTATTTATACATATTTTATTTATTTACATATATTATATATTAATATTTATATACATATATTAGAATATATAGATAATATATATGGTTTATATATTTATAAAGATATTTTATATGTAAATATGTTTACATATTTATTTATAAAATTAAAATTTTATGTGTAAGTATATACAAATATGTATATATGTATGTATACTTAATTATAAATAATTGTACATTATGAAAAATGACAAAATTTGAGTGTCATAATATCCCTATGAGTGTAAGACATGAAAATAAATTGAGTCTCCAAGGAAAAAAGATAAGAAGACCCCCTTAGGTGAGGTTGAAATTCTATCGAATGTTAAAAAATTGGGGTACCCCGACTAAAAACTCAGTTTTGGAGGTTTTCTGGCCTCTTTTTGGTCTTAAAGAAAATGATCGGGGATTCCCCGGTCCTGAAAGCGTAAAGCTCATCACATGATTTGATTTGATATATAACAGAGCCCAAATAGACATCCAAATCAAAAGTTATAACCGTTTGAAATTCGGGTCGCATATTCAACTTATTTTAGATCGTTTATTAATTTTTTTATTTTTTTTCTTCAAATTGTTATTAGATGACTATTACTTGATAATAATTAGCAAATTATTAATTAATATTTTTTTAAATTATTTTATAATCCATTCTCAGCAAATATCTTATATATTAAGTGTAAATGCGTATTTAGCTTTATATAGATCATATTTTATAAAATATATCATATTTATATCAATATAAATATATTTATCTATTAATATATGATTTTTAATGATAACTATTTTTTTATAAAACATACCTTTTATCAGCGCTAAGAAAAGTGTTGATAAAAGTACTCTTTATCAGTGTTAAAAATAAACGCTGATAAAGGGATACATTTATCAGTGTTTTTTAGCGCTAATAAAAACACCTTTTAACATCATTTTTTAGCACTGATAAAGGTACATCCTTTATTAGTGCATTTTTTAGTGTTGTTAAAAGGTGGCACTATGTAAAGCCGATTCTGTGGTAGTGAAATCATTTATTTCCTCCTGGAAATTTCTAAGTACATGAGTTTAAAATTAGGAATATCAATTAAAAACAAAAGCCATATATATTCTAAATTCACTTCAAATAATGCATAAACTTACAACCCATCCAAATTCTAACTTCTTATCACTAATTACACCCAAAAGCTCAATACTACACCATACAAAAGGTAAAAATTCACAATTTCCTTATAATTCATTCCAAACATGCCTTAATGTCTAGACACATTCTAAATCAGTGGAATCCTTCAAGTTTCAACCAAAAGTTGTAAATACCAGAAAATAAATCGTGCATGTTTAGAAGAAAATTATATATTGGCTGAGAATACTCAATTAACATGTAATTCCCGCAATTAAGCCCCCAAACACACTCAAAACACTTTAAAAACTTAAAATTACCTATTTAAGATAAGATTAAACTCTCAGAACTGCACATTGACAGGTTTATAACAATATCCATATCTCCTTTTCCATTACTATATATGAAACTAAATTTATAGAATCAATACCAACTTCTATAGTTCACCGCATAAACCTTCCAAATCATTTCCCAATATACTTATCTTGGTAAATTAGATATGGTTCGATCTTCATTTCTCACAATTCAATTAGTATAACCATAAAACCAAATCATTCATTCCCTTTAGGAAATTTCCTAGTGTATGAGTCTAAAATCAGGGATATCTATATAAAACCAAAGCCAGATATTTGAAATTCACTCCAAAATAATGCATCAACTTTCAACGTATCCCAATTTCAACTTCTTATCATTAATTTTAGCCAAAAGATTGATGTTCCACTATACAAATGGTAAAAATTCATAATTTCATTTCAATTCAAACCAAACATACCTTAATGGAGAAATACATTCCAAATCAGTTGAATTATTCAAGTTTCAACCAAAACTTGTAAAATTGGGTGTATTTAGTTATACTCTACACTTTCAGGCCCCTAAACAGTTAGCGATTCATCAACAATAGGGTACCCCATCTATACACACACACACACCATTTGAGTGATTTTAATCAATTTTGGTGATGTTCAATCCCTGTTTTCATGATACATGATTAGTAGAGGAGCCCAAGAAACCACACAAGCTATTCAGAGACCACACACAATTAGGCACATCGTCTCCTAAACCATGTGACTAACTGCATGTTCCATATTTTTGTCCAGTAGAAAACACACAGTTATATTCAAGGTCTCCCTAAATGTGAATCCTAACCATTATTATTACACCTAATTCTCATTTAACTCCCAAAAACTTCATTTACTTAGGTATTATTCTCTTAATCACCTAGGGGAAAGGTCGATACCAACCAATGAGTCTTGTTGACCTTTCATTTTGCTGGAGATCATATGAGAGTCTTGGAGAGAGAAGAAACACTATTCTTAGATGTTTTATTATAGCTTTGTTTTTAACTTTCTTTTTTCTTATTCACCTTATTTGTATCAGTTAAATAGAAATATTAATAAAAACACCTTCAATCACAAATACATAGACACACAATTCAAATAGAACACTCATCTCACCTTACCCCAACCCCATCTCATAGAAATACCCTAAACAAATAATATCATCATACTAATAAAGAAAATAGTCATTTAGACATGTCATGGATTGATTTTAGAATTTACATATATAGGATGATCTATAATACTATAAATTTCCCTGGGAACTATACTTATCATCTTATGGAATACAGGAACTACATAATTTTATATTATCAACCACCATCGATCCTATGTTTTCATTAAGGAGACATGTTCTTTCACTTTTTCTTTCACCCTTGAAATTTCCCTCTATGATTCCTGATAAATGATGCTACTTGAACCCTCAATTGATTGTGTTATAATAAATAATGATGATGACCTACCAAAGAAATTTGATAGAGTAGGCCCATATTCCATCCCTCGTACATGCTCAAGATTTTCCTTCCCTAAAACTATTTCTACTACATCATTTTGGGAAACTGATGATGATTGTGTAGGGTTCACATCCCAAGATTCTTGAATTTTATCTTGTTAACACAAAAACAATAATAATGAGTTTATAAATTATCTAAACTTCATAATATTATGTAATTTATTTATTTTTCATTATAATGATTTATAACAATGAAATAAAATTAACTTGTAATGAAAAATGGTTATTCTAATGACTCTAATAGGTTTATTCCCAAAACCGCCATTAGGTTTCTAGTGAACATTAATCCACATCTTCGTTCATTCAACTAGGTGAACTAAATTGAGACCCTTTATGAAAAAATATACGTATCATTTTATAAAAAAACATCAGGTATAATAAAATAATATAAATTATAATGAATAAAATACAACCAAGATTGATCTTTTTCTAAAAAAAATCTACAACCCAGTGAGACTTGTATGATACAAGACTCTCTATTTTAAGCATACAAAAAAACTCAAAACTTCATGTACGTCATCATCCACATAATAAACCATCTTCCATTCTGAATCCAAGATAAACTAATAATATTTTTTTTCACTCTCATAGGTATGGATCAAATAAGAGAAGTTGATATAAGTAAAATGTAACAAATATTTCATTATACCCCTATTGATGCTGACCCACTTGAATTTGTATAAGACAACTAAAAATTAGCCATGCTAGTTTAATTAAATGATAACAAAAATATTATCCCACCTCTACAAGTGTAAATACACCATTATTTTGAGTTTTAAATCCTTATTAATGAATAATTGTTTGAAACTTGAAGCCATTAATAATGTTAGTATCAAATCTTTTTTCCTTCCTTAAAGGGCCCTGAGCTAAAAACATCAAATCATTTGACATTTCAACTTATTCTCAATATTCATTATCTACTCAAGAATATATAAGGAATTAATTTTAATATATAAAAAATAACAACATGTTGATAATATGAATATGAGTATATTCTTACACAACTTGTGAACCATTCTATAATCTCCTTACTAACAATTTTTGTTAATTTTTTCTCTCTTTGAGATTGACCCCTTAGACATATCTTTGTTTAAAATCTCAATTATTTAACAAATGGATCTTAAATAAGACTATTGGTTATCACAAATATAAGTTATTTTAGTAAATCTAATTTTTCTAGTGTAAAATTTGAGTCCTTTCCAACTGGTCATCCTATAGTTGGAAATATCGATGGGAATTTTTTAGATTGAGAATTATTAAAGATGTCATCAATATGCCCAACATGATTGAATATAGTCTCAATTCCATCCAAATACCTAGAATAGAAGGTTATACACTCTTGGATTATGTAATCTTTAGTAACTGATCCTTCTATAGCTGAGCTTTATTCTACTCATATGACTTCAAATGAATTAAGTACCTGATGAAAAAAATATAAGAAACATATCAATTTTTTTAATATAATGATTTGATAAAATTAAATTCATCATTGAAAGTAAGAAAAATATTTAAGTACTTATCAATTAGATATATCCATAGATAGTGTAATGGTCAACCAATATTAGCTTCCTTAACCAAATAAATAATCAATTGAACCATAATAGTGAAAAATGAAGGGGAGAAATAACATATCAAAATGAAAAGGTGTTAACACATTTCTTTCTTGATGGTTATCAAGGTTAGTTAGATTTAGTATTTTTTTCACAAATCTCTTTAAATAAGGTACATAAGTCAATTAGAAATATAATTAATTTTTTGAATAATGTATTACAAAATTCCAAGGGTGGAAACAACTCCATCAGAATATGTCATTCATGAATTTTAAATCTTTGTAACTTTCGATGTTTTAAGTAAAAACACTTTGAAATTTTACTTGAATATCCATATGGGAAATTTACATTATTTCAAGTTTGAAGGAATTTACATTTACCATGTTTTTTCTTTGTAAAAATAGATGAAGGATACTTATCATTCTCATTTCCCCACAAAACACACTTTATATTTATTACTTCCAAGACTTTAAAAGTATTAAGGTGATCTTTAGATTTAACTTTATCATTAAAAAATGTAAAAATCTCATTTTCATATAAGTTCTTTTCAATATGCATCACATCAAGATTATGAAATTGAAAATTAAACACATAATATGGATGTTTGAAAAATAAACTCATTTCTTCTGTTATTATGTTCCAGTATCTTTGAATATTATATCTCATTACCCTTTCACCATATTCTTTCAACTGATTAAATTTTCCAAATTCTACGATGACATTCATTAATTTTACAATGATTTATGAACCATATTATAATTTTAGTGACTTTATCAATTCAATATCTACATTGAATTGTGTCATGATAAACCTAGACCTATGAGATGCATTAAGAAAAATATGATGATACATAAAGCACTATTTTTTTCTATGAGGTAATTGTTAAGATTAAAAATAAAAATTAATAACATGAGAATGAAAAAAATATAAGTGTTCCAATCGGATAAGTTTCCTATTATAGGAAAGTCACTAATTGTTCAAATTAAAGTAGAATGTATTTTTGAACAGTTTTCCCATTGATTCATCAAATGTTTTTATAGAATCATCCCATAATTATTATAATTTTTTGATTAGATATTGAAGGTATACATAAATTTAATTTTTGGACATTTTATTTCATGGAATAATCATTTAAATAATGAAATAAGTTTTCTTTATACACATCCACATAGGTAGATTATAGGGATAAAAACAACTATGCATATGATATAATTAGTAATTAAAGTATTGAAAGGGTTAAAACCATCAGAAGCCAATACCAAACATACATTCCTAAGATCCTAAGAAAAACCTTGATATAATGAATCAAACACATTGCATGATGTTGAATCTTATAAATGTCTCATCAAGTTATCATTATTACTTTCCAAAGCATGCCACTTCATGTCGCATGTGGTCTTATATAAAATGAATAATATAGTGACCAAAGATTTTCATACATAGATATTACATCATTTTTGATGAACATTTATTAAATTACACAAAAACATGCATTAAGATTGTAATGGTATAGTTCCTTTATAAACATGGAAATGAAAACAATTGGTTCAAACCTCACATGCTTCGTACGACCAAAAAAATCCAATAATTTCATGTTTCAGTTAATCCTACCATGTTAAAGATTATCTCATTATACCCCCACCAATATCAAAAACCCTAATACAATCAATATACATAATAAATCAAGAATTCCATAATTCAAATATATAAATGACATTGTGTTTAATTGGTTTGGAAAAGGTTTAAATTCCGCTAATGATAAAAAACCCATCTTTGTAGGTTTTTGGTGTTGTGCGTGTATATATATCAGTATATGTATATTTTAATATATATTTGTTTTAAATTAAATATAAATACATACATATATATAAACACACACACACACACATTGATACATTTTTAACAGTGTTGATAAATTATTACCTTTCTTAGTGCTCAAAAAAACATTGATAAGGGGCATCCTTTTATAATCATTATCTTTACAATGGTAAAAATCACCTTTATTAATGATTTATTCAGTGATGATAGAAGTGTACCTTTTATCATTCATTTTCTGTAAATAATAATTAGAATTCTGTTTACAAGAATTTGTAATAATGATGAGTAGATTGTATTTATTGTGCAGGTTGTTTATGATAATCGGTACAGAGTTTGGGTTATCCACAGGAGGTTGTTGTGTTGGCATGATCATCACCATTAAAAATTAGTGTAAATACAAAACTACTTATTATTTCTAAAAATGGTGATAAATGGTAAAATTTTATCAACACTAAAAAAACATTAAGAAAGGTTACTTTTATCAACATTAAAAACAATGATAAAAAACACAATTTGTTAGTGTTTTTTTGCCCCGATAAAGATAAACCTTTACCAACGCTAATAAAAGTGTGTGCGTATATATATAAAAATATAAATATATATACATACACATACATAAATATAGACACACCACCAAAATCATCCTATAACATTATTTTTTTCCTATTAGCGGAGGTTTAAACCATCAACAAAAAAATTAGTGGAAGTTATTTAAACTGTTGCGCATTTCACTATGAGTAATCTAATAGCGTAAAATTGAATTTATTTAGTGGAATTTTATACAAGTGTATTTTTTCCATATTTAGTTTTTGGTTTTCCACACATTTTTTGATAGTTATTATTGTAATTTTTTTGATTTAATAAATAGAAAAAACAATAAATGAACCACTTCTAAATAATGCAACAACAGTTTATCAGAACCATTGGTAAATGAAAAAAATTAAATAAACAATTTGAAATAAATCACCTCTAATATGTATAGAAGAGATTTATGGAAATTATTGTTAAACATTTAAAATAATAAATTTTATAATTAAATAAAATTTTAAAAAATAATTTATACAACATACAATGCAACTAAATATTAATTAATTAAAAACACAAATTTATAATAATATAGAAAACACACACATATATATAACCAGTATATAAAAAAGAACTATGTATATTAAAAACATAAACAAGTCAACAATCATCAATCATAAAATCATTTATCATATAGAAAATATAACTTCAATATTCACCCTCAACCAATCAAGTTCATCCCTCTGCCTTCACTGCATCCGACCACCTTTGTGGCCAGGCTCATCATACATGAATCTTAACACATTATAGTCATATCAACTGAAACTAAAACAAGATCGATATCATAATAACATAACACAATAAATAAAAATTATATTATAATTCATGATAACGTTTTATCATACCACAAGAATTATAAACCATCAAAACTACCTTATGAAGAGTGTTATATATTAGAATTCTCAATCTTTTGCCTACTACCGATATCTGTCACTTGAAATATAAAACTAGAAAATTTAAGAAAAGGAATATGAAATAGAATAATATATTTATAATTTTACACATAAAATTTATTATTTTTTTAATCAAACACATTCCATTTAAACACAAAACAAATGATATATCAGCCCACATATCATAGATTAAATGAAGATATGAAAATGATCCAGACAATTAAGCCTCAAAACTAACTGATATAACTTTTGAAAACTAAAAATTAACTATTTATAATATTATTTATCTCTCATTACTTGAAATAGATGGGTTTATAACAATCCAAGTCTCAATATCTCTTTTTTCCATTACTATTAAAATAATTTTATAGAATCGATACCGACTTCTACAATTCACCACTTAAACCCACCAAACTAATTCCAAGCATACTAATCTAGGTAAATTAAACAAGGTTCAATCCCCATTTCTTACAATTCAATCTGTGTAGGCATCAAATCAAATCAGTTATTTCCTCCAATAAATTTCCAAGTGTAAGAGTTTAAAATATGGAATATCTATTAAAAACAAAATCCATATATTCTAAATTCACTCAAAATAATGCATAAACTTCTAACCTGTCCTAATTCAAACTTCCTATCACCGATTATACCCTAAAGATCGATACTACACTATAAAAAAGTTAAAAATTATGAATTTCATTGTAATTTAAACCAAAAATTCCTTAATGTCCAAACACATTTGAAATTATTGGAATCATTCATGTTTCAACCAAAATTTGTAAAAACAAGAAAATAAATCATTCATGTTTAGCATCAAAGCATAAATTTGCTGAAAATACTTAATTAACATGTAATCCCCACAATTAAGCCTATGAACACACTCAAAATACTTTGAAAACTTAAAATTACCTATTTAAGATATGATTCAACTCTTAAAACTAAAAATTGATGAGTTTATAACAATCTAAGTCTCCATATCTAATTTTTCATTACTATGCATGTGATCACAGTCTTGGATTCATAAAATAAATAATTGAATAAGCAGAATTAATTAATTAATTAAATGACCCATTCATGATCTTTATCTAATGATTTATTTAACGAGTGGACATTAAATCAACCTTTGACCAAGGATAAATAACTCCTATTGTTAGTCTTGGCTTGAGTTATAACATTCCACCTATCCACCTTTGTATCACATGGGTTAAAATCATTATAGTTTTTTCTTGAACCTACTCCATGCACTTTGGGATGCTCCATTAATTAAAAATATTTATTACTCACACACATGTGAGGGGAACCAAATTATTGGTTAAGGGGGGTTTAAAATCCTTGTATACCTAGGTCCTAAATAATAATGGAGGGAGTGATGAATCACATTCCACCATTTAATTTAATATTAAATAATTTCAAACTCATGAAATAAATTAAATTTAAAAATCCAACACATACACAGGAAGCTCATGAATGATTATACATGAAACGAATATGAAAAAGTAAATATCTAGCATTCATTTCTTTATTCGTTAATTTATTATTTAAGATAAACATGCTAGGATTAATTAATTAATTAATTAATTCCCTTTCATTTTAATGATCATATGATATTATTTGGAGACACCCATCATTAATGACATTCATGGAAAATAAATGGAAAAACAAATAATGACATATTAATTATAATAAATTAGTTGAGAATTTAAAAATCTTTAAAAACATTATTAAATTGTAAAATAAACAACAATGTGCCAATAAAAAAATATTGTTTTAATGATTAAATTTTCTAATTTAATGTAAATGTAATTTTATCTAATAATGGGAGACTACTTGACATGTATGTGAAACTATATTCCATGTACCTCAGTTGTCATATATCCAAGTCACATTCTTGGGGATTCAGCATGTTAACTTGGCCCGATCACACAGTGTGTACATGCTAGCTACACACACTGTATCTACTTTCCATGTTACATGTTGGCCTAGTCAAAATGCAGTATGCAATAAAACCACTGTTTGTAATTAATATCTCACTACATCTAGATATAATGAGCATGGGTATACGATGTCTGCTACGGCTGCACGCTGTGTAACCCAGTTTTACTGGTTAATGATTTTGCACTCCCTGGTGGCATCTCTAGTAGTTCTTCATTTGTTCTTAAACCTATATGAAAATGGAATACTTAAAAAATATGATTAATATGTCAATAAAATGTTAATTTAAATTATATTAAATAATGAATAATAGGAAATGAATATCTAACCACAATTACACATAGTTCAACAATCAAATAAATAGTCATAAAATTAAACGTTACCACTCTGATACCACTTGATGGTTCTGGGCATAGAAGAAGCATGTAGAGGTGGGAATATATTAAAATTTATTTTAATTATCATTAATCAAAACCAAGAGAGAGGATCTTTCATGTAAAATTTATAATAAATTTATTTAATATTTGAAAAAATAAATACGTGGGATTAGAAAATTTCTTTATTAGTGAATGTTGATCATCCAAAAAAACCCTTTCATATTTCCATTATTTCACTATAAGGATCCATGGATAGAATACATCTAGTGATTATCCACACATGATCCTATGATCTCAAAGAAACACCATTCGATCTTCAGGAGCTAGCGCGGTCAGTCGAATGTCTTGTGTTGTTCATTCTTGATCGCTCATTCTTTGGTCTTGAAGAAACCTCTCTTTTAATCATTTTTCTTTATAGGGAGATAAGAGGAGGAGTTGAGAAAGAATTCATTCTATGCAACAATTCTCTATTCTCAATTTCAGATGCTATACACAATAGACAAATCCTTCTATTTATAGAGTTAGGATTCAAGTTAAAAATAATATTTAATTGCATACTATACGTTAAATAAAATTTATTACCTTTAATAAATCCAATTACATATAATAATAAATTTATAATTATTATTTTGTGAGGCACACCAACTTGTGCAATAACAAACATTATGTAATGGTATTTTTAATTAATATTTGTCACTGGAATCGGTCTAGGTCCATTCAAACTGTAAAGACCTGGAATTTTCCATGTAATTTTTTTTAATTATATGGGAATTTTACAAGTCTGTGAAAATTGAAGGCGCGTGATTCCAAGGCCCAGTGTGCCCGAAAATAATTTCTGAACTTTTCTTTTAGTATGTTCAATTTTCGTGCGATCGGGTTTTTGTAACTTTTGAATCGGTGCTCGGAATTGAAATCCAAGGGCACTGTTGAACTCACAGTGCCAATATTCTCTCAAGGAGACCTTTACCTCGAATATAGTAGGTCGAGGGTGGAATATAGTTTTTCAATTTTTTGTGGAAGAAGAAAAATAAATTATTTAACATTTTATTTTTGTTTTGAAACCTATTTTCTTGAGTTATGGAGGTGGGGACCACCCGAGCAAGGAAAACCCCCATTTTTGAATCTTAGTGGTGGGGACCACCCAAACCCCTCTAAATGGGGGAAAACCTTTCAACTCTACTTTTAATTAATTGTTCCAATGCAATACAATTAATTGTGCCAACTTTAATTTTTTCAACGTAAATTAATTTGTTAAACTTATTTAAATTTATCAACTTTGAGAGGATGGGTTGGAAAAGAGGAATTGGGGGAGAACTTTAGAGAAACTCATCCTCCAAAAAAGAACGCCCTCTCCAATGAAGAAAGTACTCTGAAATTAAAGAATGAAGACGATGTTTGAGCTCTAATCGAAGGCATCTTGCGGAAGCGATGAATGCTGACGTCACCATCCCCAATGACTTCTTCTTCTTCCTCGCTAACTCCTCCAATGAACGAAAAGGCAGGGTTTGTTGTTTTTGTATAACACTTACCCCCATTCTTGTCATACTTCATTAATTAATAACATCTATGCCAAATGCTATCGTCCTAACGCAGATGGTGCGGGCCAAACAAACATGGCTCGACCACTCTGCAGCCTTTGTGGTTTTTGATGCATTCTTCACGATGGAGGAAGACGACGATCGGTGCTAGAGACTGACACTAGTGGGAATCAAGAGTGGTGGCCGACACTCCGGCCGGCCACGACGAAGGCGGCGGCGCGACCACACCATTAGAGAAGGGTCGCAGCCCGTCGGCCGCAACAAATCAAGGGTGGTGGATGGAACTTTGGATGACCATGCGAAGGGGACATCGACGCACGTTCGTGTCGCTCGGCGTGCAGGATCCGCGACCTTGTGCTGCGACGACGATGGGAGGGCGGCCGGCTCTCTACCGGCCATTGAAGATGGCGCGGCGCGTGACCACGCTGCGCAGAGGAGGCTGGCCGTCCGGCCAGCCGCGGCCAACGGGCTGCTCAACAGGTCGGGCCGGACCTAGTGGGTCGAGTCGGGCCGGGTTGGACCGTACCAAGACCAACTTCGATGCTTTTTTCTCTTTCATCCATATCTTGAGCTACGAGCGTCCGTTTGACGAACCATCTATGGTAATAAAAACCTTGGATCAAGATGGTCATTTTAGTATACCCCACTTGAGTTTTGGATAAAGTTTGGGTACGACCGAGTTGAATCTAACACGAATCCAATTAGGCCCTCAGGACTAAAAGGCTAATAACTCACATATCGGACATCCGATTGACACACCGTCTATTGTGTTGAGACCCCCATTACATGGCGGTCCTTTGGGATACTTCTTCGTGGGACTTCGTGGAAGCTAGAGTATCAAACTGTGGCTTAAGAAGTGAACCCTCCCAGAATCAAGTGAGCTTAGTGTGGGAACCCTGTGGCTAACTGTAACATGAGAAAGGGATCCTATGTGGGTCTATGCTTTGGGATCCTATGTGGGTGTGTGTTTGAGAGTTCCACTTGGATCCGCTCTAGGAATCCACATGGACTACTCTAGGATCCTAAGTGGGTCTGCTATACTAGGATCCTACATGGGTCTGCTGTACTTGGATCCTTCATGGGTCTGATGATTTAGGATCCTACATGGGTCTGCCTCTTAATAGAGTAAGATGATTTAGTAGTTACATATAATCATCTTTATTACTGTACTTAATTTATACCTAGTTTGAGATGAGTCCTTACCTTCATGGTGATACCTTCGTGGCGTTCTTCTGTGTGGCTTACCTTTGTGGTACTTACCTTCATGGTGATACCTTCATGGTGTTCTTCTGTGTGGCATACCTTTGTGGTACTTACCTTTGTGGTGAAACCTTTGTGGTGATACCTTAGTGGTATTCTTCTGTGTGGCGTACCTTTTTGGTACTTACCTTTGTGGTGATACCTTCATGGTATTCTCCTATGTGGCGTTACCTTTTTAGTACTTACCCTTATGGTGTTACTTTTGTGGTGTTACCTTTGTGGAACAGTTGTGCTTTGGCTAAGAGTTGGGCCTTGTGTTTCCTCATGAATGAGATGGGTATACTTGATAACTTAGGTATATGTATGGGTATATACCTAAGTAGGGTTGTCAGATGTTTTCATGCTTTTTGGTTTATCCTTTGTGGGATTTTTGAGACCTTCAAGGGTCTCGGGGTCCCTACCAAGTATCGTTATACTCACCCCTACACAGGCTATGCCCGCACCTTGTTGTATTTGGTGCAGACGATGGACATCGCTGACTGAGGACGGGAGTACGAGGACTGGAGGTATCTCGGAGGTGGAAATTGGACGAGGTGTACCACATAGATGACCGTTCGAGAGCTGTACCTACCCTTCAGGTAGGATCCTTGGCGGGTGTTCAGAGGAGCTGTTTCAGTTTACTTGTACTTTTTAGTTTTCCTGTACTTTCCAGTTGGACTTGTATTCTGGCCCCTTTTTCTTACTGTACACACTCTTTTTTCTATACAATTTACTTGTGTTCGTATCTTACTGTGTGCTTGGTTGTGTGTGTTTACAGGTTATAAAGGCAATGCCTTCCTGGTTTTAGGGAATACGCCTTTTGGTGCTAGTCTCTATAAGGGTTGGTGTCCTAAGAACCAACTGTTTTGTACTTTTATTGCATGAATGTTCACTTATTATATATTGTTCATTTTTCTTCATGACTATAATATAATAATGTCCTAGAATATTTTTTTTCATTAATAAGGTCATGGAAGATCCCCTCTATGATGATAAACTTGAAATGCTATAACAATATTCTTAAATAAAGTTCTATGGTTGGATGACATACTATGATAGGACACATAGTATACAGACCATCATGTACGAGTACTCTTAATAAGACGAGACTCTCTCTCATGGAGTTCGCACTTGGTAATCTCCAAGATGGTAGATTATGAGAATAGACCCGCCAGTAGTAATTCCTCATGTCTTGGTGTTATCGGACATTACTATATGTGAGCGTGTGTAATGATCCTTAGACTGGAAGATTATCATTAACTCATGTCATGACTCGAGCACCAAGATTTACAGACGAAAACTGTCACGCAGACAGTTGGCGGGAAGTAGGGTACGTTGGGTGCATCATGAGTGACATGTTGTTAATGTATAAGTTGAGGAGGGATTTGTCCCTTCCATTTATGGAAGTTGATATCTCGGCCCTTTGATTAAAATAGAACTGTCACATGAAATTCCATGGCCATGGTGTAAACAACGAGTTTATTTCAGGTAGTCAAAGAACGATTGATCAAGCATATAGGTTTATGACACTACCATGAAACCTTCTTGATGAGATATTGAGAAAAAGGGATTAAATTATACAGTAAGCGTTCTTATGAGGTGATACGTCAATGCGGCGTCAACCTCTTTCTCTTGGGTGCCTTGACCCGTTGCTAGACAATAATCTTGGACTTTAGGTAAGCCCGCCTAATGCCAATGAGAAAGGGACCTAGAGGGTCACACACTAAGTGTATTCAAGTATCTCAAGTAGAATAAATATTATTCCTTTACGTGGTTTAATAATTATTCAAGGAAGCCTAAATCGTTTTAATGTGGGAGGAAGAATAAAATAAAACAAGTACACGCTGTGTATCAATGATTACACTCCGTGTAGTTTTATTTTGAAAACAAGTACATGCCGTGTATTATTAAATGTACACGCCGTGTAGTTTTAATTTTGGAAAGGAAATAAATAAATGAAAACAAGATATACATGCTGTGTACATTGAATGTACATGCCATTTAGTTTTCAATGAAAAACAAGTACACGCCGTGTATTTATTAATACACGCTGTGTAGTTTTTCCAGTTTGGATTTTGAGGAAATATCATTTTATTAAATGATATTTATTATAATCAGTGTGGGTGCATGTCAAGGAATTAATGACTCGACATGGGGTTTTCAAAAGGGAGTTAATGAAATAAATAAAACACATAACGCGTTTATTTATTGTCATAACTCTACAACCTCAAACCTGATTATAAATATCCTCACAACCCCAACACTTTTCCTAAGACAAGAGAATCATTGTGAACAACAATTCTGGAGAATTCTTTCAAGGCTGAAAGAACCTCTTCTTCCAAGAATTCTCTAAAGACCGAGAGATATTCTCTTCCATCGGATCAAGATGATCCAAGGCGGACAATGCGAGAAAAGGTTTCTCCATGCTAGCACACGAAGACTCCTTTGGTGACGTCCATATATACGTGGTGCACGTGTGGATCACTGCTAGAGGAAGTATACAATTGGCTTCTGTGATGAAATGACGAATTACATCAGAACGTGATCAAGAACATAAACAAAGAAAGAACACCCAAAAAGGTACATCTTGTCAATTGATCAAATTAATTATAATAAACCTGTAACGATCCTACTTTGTGGTTCCGAGACTTTCCTTTTATTTTTCTATTTATATGATTCGATATGTGGAGACTGGCATTTATCGTCATATTGATCCCGGATTGATCATTGTTAATGACAAAAAGCCAAGTGGACACATCCACCCACGCGCTTCCGCTGCACCCAGAACCTTCAATTGGTATCAGAGTGAGGTTAGAACGTTGATTATAGTTATTTAATTTTCATTGATAATTTACGCATTTATATTTGATTCAATTCAAAATAAATCGTTCTCTAATATGAATAAATGAGATCTGTTCTTCCTCCTTAATTTCTCGATTCATATCACAGAAACGACCTTTTAATTTTAATTTTTTGTTGAAAATAAAAATGAAGAACTCATACAGAGGAGTCACTCTTTCTGTCTGTACAACACGGGAATACATGATGTGTAATGAAAACTACACGCCGTGTACATAGGTTCAACGAACCAGCACTGGTCCGCCAAACCACACCATGTGAATTGAGTATGCCTACGTATTTATTACCCCATGTTGACTAGAAATGAACGGTGTGTGGAAAATAGGAATACACGGCGTGTATGTTGGAGCAACATGCCGTGTAGTCCGATCCGACCCAAGTGAAACCATGTACAAAGGAGAAGCCGCGTACCACGTACACAGGATCGCCAGGCCGGTTACCACGTAACAAGGAAGTACACGCCATGTATGATTTATCTACATTCCATGTACTCCAAAATTTCCAAAGTAGAGAAAACATGCCAAATCCCCCAGCGTGTACTTCGGATAAAGGGTGAAAAGAAATACACCCCGTGTAAATATAAACTACACGCCGTGTACTTTCCAGAAATTTCACCAGGTTTTCTCTAAAAGTACAAAGACCTATACAAGGGATATGGATGAGAAAAATCTCAAGGAAATTCAGAAAGGAATTTAATATAAATAATTTATTAATTATAAGATTATAATTAATTTAATTCAAGCATGGATTATCTTGAAAAATATAACGATTAAAAGAATTTGAATTCTAAATATGCATAAATGTCGTTGCATGCTATAGATGATCATGAGCTAGACCAAATACCCTTTGTATGTGTGTATGGTTTCATTTAAATTTTTTTAATTTAAATTCGTTGGCCTGTGAGACTTCTTACAATAAAATGTAGGGCCTGTGTTCCCATGGTTTCTTTAATGTAAACCCCATGTAATAGAGGATCTCCCAAACCAGAGGAGACGGTTCGAAATCTGAAGCTGAGGTGAAACCAACCCAAGAAGATACAAAGGTGGACATATGGGAGCAGTAAAACACGAACCATCAGGTTCAAGTTGATTTCCCTAGGTCTGGGTTAGCTTATCAAAACCGCTAGATAAGCTAACCAATAGAAGCTCATGATCATGCCATCTTATTTTATTTTTGTCTGATTGCATGGTTTATTTATAATGTATGTGTTGTCGCGATCACATAATTAATAAAATGAACAAGCATGCAAAGATGGAATAAAATAAAAACTGGACTATGCGTAAAAATTATCAAAACATGGTTAATCACTTAAGGAAGCATCACTTAATATTAACAAGCATGTGATAATGCAAAACTACGCATAAAGAATAAAATCCCTCAAATACCATATTGAGTTAGACCAAGCTTTCCGTTACTTGATTAAGGGAAAGACTCAATAAAACTATGTGTTTGAATAACCCTTGTTGGGACACTTAATTTTATAAAGGAATCCATTATGAAAGGTTTCGGGTTGACTTAACCATATTACATCAAGAGGAGTAGCCCTTGCTATACTTGATGTAATATTGGAGGCAAGAGTTGAGGAAATCCAAGTCAGGATTTCAGGATTGGGGAGTCCACTCAACAGATCAAGGAACTGTAATCTCATAGTTGGCAAAGACCTTCCAACCTAAATACCTTCAAATAGCTTGACCAACCCTTGTTGGGGTTATGCGAAGGGGAATATGTATCCTTTCCACTAGAATGTCAAAGCAACTGAACATTCCAAGTTCAATGGTGAGGGCCATTGGGACTTGATAAAACAGTGGGAGAATTAATAAAATTCATTTATTTTTTTTATAAAATGTAATCAAGAAAGTACTGATAAATCTGCTCTTTTAAATTGTAGAATCGATATGACAAACTCCTCAACCACCTTTTCTCTGCGATCAATTCTGGATAAAGACAACATCCTCACCTGCATTAATTTTCAGGAATGGTTTAGGCGCCTTTAGGTTATCCTACGCCATGAACAAAATTTTTACGTGCTGGAGTCCTCACTTCCTGATCCCCCTGCCCAAGGGGCGAGTGATGAAGATTTCCTCATCTATGATCAAAATTTGAGCAATGCACTCGACGTTCAATGTTTGATGCTGTCATCTATGTCTAGTGAGATCATGAAGTCTCATGAAGACATGGATGCCTACAAAATGCTCGAGCACCTCTGTGGTCTATACCAGGAGAGAGAAAGATAGGGAAGGTTTGAGATCTCCAAGGCTCAATTTCAGAGTAAGCTTGGAGAGGGTGCCCAACCAGGCCTCATGTAGTCAAGCTCATTGGCTACATTGAGCACTTGGAGGTTCTAGGGTTTAAAATCCCCGAAGAACTGGGTACCAATCTCATTATTGCATCACTCCCCTAGAGCTTCTCAAACTTTTTTGTGAACTTCAACATGAAAAATATTGAGAAGTCTCTTCCTGATCTTCTTATCCTCATTGACCAAGTGGATAATGACATGAAGTGTGAAAAACCATCTGTCCTTATGGTGAATAAAAGGAAAGAGAATGTGAAGAGATTTAATCCCAAAGCTTCTTCAAGGCCTTCCAAGAAAAGGAAGACCAAAGGGGAGTAAAGGGAACAAGATGCTGTTTGTTTCGCATATGGTAAGAAGGGCTACTGGAAGAAAAACTGCACCCAGCCAAGGAAGCAAGGGGAAGCTTCAGGTGCATTTGTTATCGAATGAAATCTATCTTTTTCTACTAATTTGGTATTAGACACTGCTTATGGTGCTCATATCTATATCCAAATATAGAAACCAAGTAGATTTAGAAAGATTGATCGAGGTGAGGTAGATATAAGAGCATCCAATAGATCCATACTCGCTGCTGTAGTTGTCGGGGACTACCACCTCACATTGCTATCTGGAATGATCTTGGTGTTAAAGGGTTGTTATTATGTGCCTTACGTTACTAAAAACATTATTTCAGTATCTAGATTAGATACTGATGGATTCATGTTCATGTTTGGAAATTAATGTTGCTAATTTTATAAAGATAACATTTGTTTTGGTAGGGCACATTTATATAACGACCTTTATGTGTTAGACTACACAAACCAAGTAATGTAAATTGATAACAAAGTCAATTCACATGACTCATACCACACCCAACTTTGGCCTCACCGGCTGGGTCATGTCAATGAGAAACATTTGACAAAATTACATCAAGATGGATATTTAGATTCTTTCGAACTAAAACTACTTGGTGTATGTCATGCGTGTCTACAAGGCAAAAATGACCAAAGCCCGATTTTGTGGGAAAGGTGAAAGAGATAAAGAGCTTCTAGAATTAGTTCACACAGATGTGTGTAGACCATTTCTAGTTGAATAAAGGGATGGGTTTTCGTACTTCATAACTTTTACTGATGATTTTAGTAGATATGTATATATTTACTTAATGAGGTATAAGTCAGATTCTTTTGACCGGTTCAAAGAATACAAAAATAAAGTTCAGAACCAGCTTGGTAAGAAGATTAAGAAACTCCACTCAGACAGAGGAGGAGAATATCTTAATCAGGACTTCATTGATTTCTTATGGGAGTTTGGTATTCTTTATCAACTCACTCCTCCTTACACACCTCAGTGGAATGGTGTAAGTGAAAGGATGAACCACACCCTGTTGAACATGATGAGATCAATGATGAGTCATGCGAGTCTTCCATTATCCTTTTGGGGATATGCATTACAAACAGCAGCACACATAATAAACCAAATACCAACTAAATAGATAAATGGTATTCCATACATGTTATGGAGTGGACGCAAAGCCATGTTATCAAATTTACATGTGTGGGGTAGCGAATCATTTGTTAAGGCCTCTTCAGGTAACAAACTTGAACCCTGAGGCACAAAGTGTATCTTTATAGGATATCCCAAGGAAACAAGGGGATATTACCTATACAACCCCTCAGAAAAAAAGGTTATAGTGGCAAGACATGCCATATTCCTTGTGAGGGAGCACATCTCCAAAAGAGATAGTGGGAGAGAGATAGACTTCAATGAAGTCGAGACTCAAGATACACAAGAGTTTGTACAAGAATAGATTCCACAAAGCCCCATGGAAGAACAATATATTCCAGAGACACAAGAACTGCGTAGGAGAATGAGAGAGGTGAGAGAACCATAATGATATGGTTTTCTTGTAACCGATGATGGTGACTCATTATTGGTTGACAATGATGATCCTCTTACCTACAAGGAAGCAGTTGAAGGCACAGACGTTGCCAAGTGGAAAGAAGCCCTGAATTCTGAAATGGATTCCATGTACCAAAACCAAGTCTGGATTTTGGTAGATCCTCCATTTGGTGTAAAGCCTATTGGTAATAAATGGGTATTCAAGAAGAAACTAGACATGGAGGGGCAAGTCAGCACCTATAAGGCATCACTGGTTGCAAAAGGTTTTAGACAACATCAAGGAATTGATTATGATGAAGCCTTTTCACCGGTTGCGATGCTGAAATCCATCATAATCCTATTGGCCATTGCCGCTTACCATGACTATGAAATTGGAAAATGGATGTCAAAATAGCATTCCTTAACGAGAACCTACAGGAAGATGTCTACATGACACAACCAGAAGGGTTTGTGACTTCAAAGGATTCCAACAAGGTATGCAAGTTGCAGAAATACATTTATGGATTAAAGCAAGCATCAAGGTCATATAAAATTTGTTTTTATGAAGATGTAATGGAATTTGTATTTGTTAAGAACGAATGTGAGCCTTGTGTCTACATAAGGTTTAGTGGAAGTGCAATCATTTTCCTAATTGTATATGTTGATGACATATTACTAATTGGAAACCAAGTACCTGTCTTATAGTCAATTAAGGCATGGTTAGGTAAATGATTCTCCATGAAAGACTTGGGCGAGGCAACATATATTCCTGGGATCAATATCCATCATACTAGATCCAAGAGAATGCTGGGCCTGAGTCAAAGTACATACATTGACAAGATACTGAAGAGATTCAGTATGGAACAGTCTAAGAGGGGATTGTTGCCAATGTCACATGGCATTCATCTTTCCAAGAAAATGTGTCCTCAGACACATGAGGAAAGAAAGAGAATGTCAAGGATCCCTTAATCATCTACAATTGGTTTAGTCATGTATGTTATGCTATGTACGAGGCTAGATGTTGCTTATGCATTAAGTGCGGTAGGCAGACATCAAGCTGATCCAGGAGACCTCCATTGGATGACAGTCAAGACTATCCTTAAGTATCTGAGGTGTACTAAGGATATGTTCCTAGTTTATAGAGGAGATGAGGAACTAGTCATCAGAGGACATGTAGATTCTAGTTTCCAGACTGATCAAGATGACATGAAGTCACAGACTGGATACATCTTTAGTTTGAATGGAGGTGCAGTGAGCTAGAAGAGCTCAAAGAAAAGTGTGGTGGCAGATTCTACAGCAGAGTCTGAGTATATCACAGTTTCTGAGGAAGCTAAAGAAGCAGTATGGATGCAAAGCTTCATCCAAGAGTTGGATGTAGTACCGAGCAGTAAAGATCCTATCACACTCTATTGTGATAATACTGCAGCGGTGGCACTTGCAAAATAGCCAAGGTCACATCAGCGGACAAAACACATACTTATGAAGTATCATCTCTTGAGGGATTTTTCTCAGAGAGGTGAAATTTCAGTGAGCAGTATTTCCACAGAAGACAACGTGGAAGACCCCTTGACTAAAGCCTTGACTCATCATAAACATGATCATCATGTGAGGTTTAGCGGACTAAAAGTCGTAGGCCGTTGTCTCTAGTCCAAGTGGGAGTTTGTAAGGGTTGGTGTCCTGAGAACCAACTGTTTTGTACTTTTATTACATGAATGTTCACTTATTATATATTTTTCATTGTTCTTGATGACTATAATATAATAATGTCCTAGAATATTTGTTGCATTAATAAGGTCATGACAGATCCCCACTATGATGAGAACCTTGAAATGCTATAACAATATTCTTAAATAATATTCTGTGGTTGGATGAAATACTATGATAGGACACATAGTATATAGAACATCATGTGCGAGTACTTGTAAGAAGACGAGACTCTCTCTCATGGAGTTCGCACTTGGTAATCTCCAAGATGGAAGATTATGAGAACAGACCCGCCAGTAGTAATTCCGCATGTCTTGGTGTCATCGGACATTACTATCTGTGAGAGTGTGTAATGGTCCTTAGACTGGAAGATTATCATTAACTCATGTCATGACTTGTGCACTTAAATTTACTGATGAAAACCATCATGCAGACAGTTGGCGGGAAGTAGGGTACGTTGGGTGCGTCATGAGTGACATGTTGTTAATGGATAAGTTGAGGAGGGATTTGTCCCTTCCATTTATGGAAGTTGATATCTCGGCCCTTTGATTGAAATAGAACTGTCACATGAAATTCCATGTCCATGGTGTAAACGATGAGTTTATTTCAGCTAGTCAAAGAACGACGGATCAAGAATATAGGTTTATGACACTTCCATGAAACCTTCTTGATGAGATATTGAGACAAAGGGATTAAATTACACAGTAAGCGTTCATATGAGGTGATACGTCAATGCGGCGGGCAAGGCCACATGGCTCGTGACTGCCCGAACCGCTATGAAGATGAGAAACAGACAATAGAGGGACCTCCCAGGTAGAGGAAGAGGTTCGGACGTGGTGGTCCTCCGGGAGCAGGTGAACGTGGCAGATGAGCTGGCCAAGCAGTGGGTTGTGGACAACATTTCAAGGCATTACCGCCACCACCATCAGGAGGTCCACCCCGACAACAGGGAGCTGGCGGACAGAGGCGGGCTCAGCTCCAGGAAGTCGAGGCCTACAACCACGATGCACCTGAGATGATTCTAGGTACTATCTCTGTCTACTCCACCCTTGCTGCAGTACTTATAGACACAAGTGAGAGTCATTATTTTATTGCCGCTGCCCTTGTTTGGAGCTCGGAGATTCTGATGGAGTCGTTGGCTCGATCCTTACGGTTAGAGACTCCTACGGGAGCAGACTCAATGATTACGCACTGGTTCCAGCAGTGTGAGACTACTCTAGGAGGTGAGAGCTTCGGTTGGGATCTTCTTGTAGTGGCATCGAGGACTTACGATGTCATCTTGGGTATGGACTGGTTATCCACAGTTCATGCTCAGATTGACTGTATTAGGTGCAAAGTGTGATGTATCTGCATGGATGGGACCAGGTTCACCTTCACCGATGAGAAGGGAACCTTTTCAGCGTAGTATGGACTTACCCATAGGATGGGGCAGCCGATCACACATCAATTGGCTAGTCTCATCCTTGGAGCGGTTGATGTGCGGAGTTCTAGTTTTCCTATTGTGGTGGATCAGTACGCGGATGTTTTCCCTGACAAAATTCCAGGACTACCTCCTCGCAGATAGGTAGACTTATATATTGATCTGTACCCTAGGACAGCACCGATATCTACTCCAGCATATTGGATGGCTCCCACCGAGCTTCGTGAGCTGTGGGTACAGCTGGAGGACTTGCAGGGGAAGGGATTCATCCGACCCAGTGTTTCACCCTGGCCATCACCAATTTTGTTCGCCAAGAAGGCGGATGGGAGCTTGCGACTGTGTGTCGACTACCGTCGCCTGAATCAAGTGACCGTGAAGAATAATTACCTACTCCCGAGGATAAACGACCTCTCTGATCAGCTCAAGGGAGAACAATGGTTCTCGAAGATAGACCTCAGATCAGGCTATCACCAGCTCAGAGTTCGAGATGAGGATGTGCAGAAGATGGCCTTCAGGTGTCGGTATGGACACTATGAGTTCTTTGTTATGCCCTTCGGCATAAACAACACACCAGCAGTGTTTATGAGTCTCATGAATAGGTTCTTACAGCCTTACCTCAATCATTTTGTCATAGTCTACATTGACGACATACTAATTTTCTCGACTACTGAGGAGGAGCATGCCTACCATTTGCAGGTGGTACTGGATACACTATGGGAGCACCAGCTTTATGGTAAGCTCTAGAAGTGCCAGTTCTAGATTCGAGAGGTTCACTCCTTGGGACACGTCATCTCAGAGGCTAGAGTTGCGGTGGATCCAGTGAAGATCGAGGTAGTACTTGCTTGGGATCCACCCACGAGTGTGATGGAGGTACGAAGTTTCCTGGTTCTGGTTGGGTACTATCGGAGATTTGTGCCAGAATTCTCCAGAGTTGCAGCACTACTTTCAGATTTGATGAAGAAGGGGAAACCATTTGTGTGGTTAGAGAGATTCCAAAAATGCTTTCAGGAGCTGAGGAAGAGGTTGACCAGTGCGCCCATATTGAGGCTACCAGAGGAGGGCGTAGGGTACGTAGTTTACTACGACGCATCAGGGACCGGACTCGAGTGTGTCCTGATGTAGGAGCGAGTAGTGATCATGTATGGTTCATGGAATTTGAGACAACACGAGAAGAACTATGCTACCCATGACCTGGAGTTAGCAGTAGTGGTCTTCACCTTGAAGATGTGGCAGAACTATCTGATAGGTGAGCATTTTACAGTCTACTCTGACCACTAGAGTCTCAGGTACATCTTCTCGCAGAAGGAACTGAACCTGAGACAACGATGATGGATCGAGTTCCTCCAGGAATAGGAATTTGATATAGTCTATACTCCTGGGAAGGGGAACGTTGTAGAAGATGTTCTCAGCAGGAGATCGAGCATTCAGCTGCTAGGAGAGGCGACAGAGCAGCTGACTGTGTTGCAAATATCCTTTGTGGATAGAGATGGAGCAGTCTTTCTACAGCCTCTTATAGTTACTCCTCCACCCCTTCAATGGGTCAGGGAGGCACAGTGTGGGGACATTGACTGTGAGACACGACGTGCTCAGATATCCTCAGGGCAGTCACCTAATAGATTTTATGAAGGTGGGGAGCATGTCATCCTCTTCAGAGGACGTACCATGGTACCAGTTTCATTATAGGAGGAAGTGATGAGGGAGTTTCACACTTCCCCTCTAGCGGTACATCCAGGAGTGGAAAAGATGTATCAGGACCTCAGATAACAGCATTGGTGTCCAGGTATGAAGAAAGCAGTAGCATAGTTTATCTCTCGATGCCTCACTTGTTAGCAATTAAAGGCGGAGCACCAGGTTCCAGCAGGCTTGGTTCAGCCCTTATAGGTTCCAGAGTGGAAGTCGGATGAGATATCCATGGATTTCGTGATGGGGATTCCATGTACATCCAGAGGACACAACTCTATCTGGGTGATCGTAGACCGACTCACCAAGTTGTCCCACTTCCTACTGATCAGAGAGTATGGATCAGTAGAGAGCTTGGGACGTCTCTAAGTTTAGGAGATCATATGGCTTCATGGTGTGCCATCGACTATCATCTCTGATCGAGATGATCATTTCACTTCCCGACTATGGAAGGGGTTACAAGAGGATTTTGGGACATAGTTTCTCTTGAGAGCTGCCTTCCATCCTCAGATGGATGGTTAGACTGAGAGGACCATTCATACTCTCAAGGACATGCTTCATGCATGTGTCCTTGACTTTGGTCGCAGCTGGGAGGATCACTTACCCTTGGTGGAGTTTGCATACAACAACAGCTACAACTCCACCATTGGAATGGCACCATACAAAGCACTGTACGGACGACCTTGCTGATCACCTCTGTGCTAGAAAGATCTAATGGATTCAGCACTTGTAGGACCAGAGATGGTTCAGGCTATGATAGAGAAGGTGCAGATCATCCAGGAGTGGATGAAGACTGCACATAGCAGATAGAAGTCCAATGCTGATAGGAGACATATACCATTGGAGTTCGAGGATGGAGACCATGTCTTCTTACGGGTATCACCTCATCAAGGTCTACTATGATTTGGACGAGGCGAAAATATATCTATATGTTTTATCGGACCATTCTAAGTCCTCAGCAGAGTAGGTGAGGTGGATTACCACCTGGCCCTTCCACCTCAGTTGCATCGGGTGCACGACGTCTTCCACGTATCTCAGCTGAGGAGATATGTGCATGACCCGTCCCACATCATCGACCACAGGGAACTGGACATCGATGATGGAATGACATTCTTGGAGGTCTTGATGGAGATCGAGGATCGACAAGAGTGGGTCCTACATGGACGGTCGATTCCTATGGTGCGCATTCGCTGGTAGCATGGGAACCACCAGGAGAGCACAAGGGAGCGGGAGGCTTAGACGTGTGCTCAGTACCCTCATTTGTTTCCCTAGTGTGTGTTTTAGCTTTACGAGGACATAAATCCCTGAGGTGGGGGTAATTTAAAGGCCTGTAAATTTCAAGGAATTTTTTTTCTTAAATTCTTTGGAATTTTTGGAGTCTGCAGTTTTTGACGGCGCCTGATTACGAAGACCGGTGTGCCCGGAATCAATTTCTAAAGTTTTGTTTGGGTATGTTTAGTAAATGTACATGCAGGTTTTTCTATATTTTGAACCATTGCTCGAAATTGAAATCTGGGGACACCGATGAACTCGCAGCACCGGTATTCGCTTAAGGGGACCTTTATCGCAGTTGTGTTTTATACAGGATGGAAGTTATAATTTGGGGTTCCAATTAAAATTGGAAGTTTAAATAAAAATGTGTGTACAACACATTTTTATTTTGAAAGGTGGTTAAAGTCTCTTGGTGTATGTTAGGGGTGGGGCCCACCACAGCCTAACCTTCCTTGGGAGGATAAACTTGGGGTGGGGCCCACATGAGCTCTAACCATTCAACTTACCCTTAAAATCCCCATTAACTCCCCTTATTTAATTTGAAACCTCCCCTCATTAATTGGGACTCTCCACATCCTCTAAGATCGGAATTTGAACCAATCCTAAGAATTAATTAAATGAGTCACCTCATTTAATTAAACACAACCATGTGTTGTTGTGTGAAAGGATTAATAGAGATCACCTCTATTTCTTTTAGGGTTGGCATATCCTTTGGAAAGGTTGGAGAGATGAGAGCTTCATCTTTCCAATAAAGAACCATCGAAGAATGACAGATATCTCCTTCGATATTCGGCCAAGCCAAAAGAGAAGGAGCCACCCGTAAAGAACGCCGACGATGCGCCATCCTCGGCTTCTTCTTCCCCGACATCAACGAATTGACACCTCCACCCCGCGACTTCGTCTATGAACAAAAAACGAGGTAGGGGTTTTTCTTGTTTAAATTAAATCCTCGTTCCTCATTTTTATATGGTTCAACGTTGGCCATTTGTTTTTACCTTACACAGAGGGCACGACCCCAACAAACACGACCCGACAACCCTCCGTTGATTTTCTTGAGTTGATGACGGTGGAAAAAACAGTAGGGCACGACATCGACGCACCACTCCGGAGGAAGAAAGGGGCCGTGGCCATGTGGTCCATGACGGATGGAAGAAGCGGCAGTCGTGCACTGGCCGCCTGAAGGAAACAGCGGCCCAAAACCGCGGGCCACTCGGGGTGAAGAAGGCCAGCCGGGTTGGTGAACCGCGACACCCGCACGTGCCACACGGAGGAGGTGTGGCCCACATCCGCGGGCCGCTTACTGGAAAAACTGACCGGCTACGATCGACCAGGCAGAAGACCACGACACCTCAAGGTGCCATGCTGCGGAGGAACCGCGGCCCGCTTCCGTGGGCCGCTCGGCGGGCGAACCGACCGGGCGGAAGAAATCGTGGTGCCGCTTGGAACCGCGTGGGAGGACAGCGACCCACTGTGCGGGCCGCTCGCACTGGAAAAACCGGCCGGCTTTGGCCGGCCGGGCAGTAAGGAGAGGCGGTGCAGCTCGGCGCCACCGGGCGAGCAGGACCGGCCCGCAACCCTGGGCCGGGTCCGCGGGCGGGCTGCGCCCCACTGGGTCGGGCCGACCCCCTAATCGGGTCAGACTCGCCGGGCCGGGTCCCTGGGTGGGCCGCACTTCACCGGACTGGGCCGACCCCCATCTGGGTCGGACCCACCAAACCGGGTCGGGCCGACCCACTAGCCCACTGGGCTTGACAGGCCGGACCTGTTTCTCTTAAAAACGAATATCTTCTAGACCGCACGTCCGATTGACGCTCCATCTATAGAACTGGGATCCTCTCGATGAGGCGGTCCTTTTGTGATACTCTATGTGAGTTTTGGACAAATTTGGAAGACGTCCGGTTTTTAAACAAGTGTAATTTCAACCGGGCCCCTGGAACGGAAAAACCAGTAACTCTCAGACCAGACGTCTAATTGACGCGCCGTCTGTCACGTTGAGTTCCTTTTGATGAGACGGAACTTTGGGACACATAAACTCTGGAATTCATGATAGTTGATGTAATGACCGCTTTTCTCGAGGAGCGAACCCTCCTAGAATCGAGCGCGCTGTGTGCGGGATTCCTAGAGATGGCTGCGACTACGACGACTGCTGTACTGGGATCCTACGTGGGTTCGGCAGCGACGAATTCTGTACTTGGATCCTATGTGGGTTCGGCAGTGACGAATTCTGTACTTGGATCCTATATGGGTTCAATAGTGACGAATTCTGTACTTGGATCCTACGTGGGTTTGGCAGTGATGACTTCTGTACTTGGATCCTACATGGGTTCGGTAGTGATGACTTCTGTACTTGGATCCTACGTGGGTTCGACAGTGACGACTTCTTTACTTGGATCCTATGTGGGTTCGATAACTTAGATGAATCAGTGACTAAAACTGATCATCTCTATCTCTATACAAAAGATGTATACCTGTGTGAGCTAATTCTTGACTTTCAATCATTATCATCGATGTTATTGACTTTATTTCCTGTGTGGACTGGGTTGTGCTTGGGCTCAAAAGTTGGAGCCGAAATGAGATTGATAACTTAGGTATATGTATGGGAATATACCTAATTAGGGTTGGTTGATACTTCGTGGTTGTATCTTTATTCTGTGGTTTATCCTTCGTGGATTCTGGGAGACCTTCAGGGGTCTCGGCGTCCCTACTGAGTATCGTTATATTCACCCCTGCACAGGCTATGCCTGCACTTCGTTGTGTTGGTTGCAGACTATGGGCAACACTGATCGAGGTAGAGACTTGTGTAGCTAGACGATACCAGAGATGGACCACTTGGCGATATGTACACGGAGTGGACGGAAAAACCTGAGGTGCTGAGGAGGCCATCTGTACCCAACCTTCAGGTGGGATTTTCGGAGGACGACTCAGTAGTTGCTGTTTACTTTTTTACAGTTTTACTTTACTGTTGGGCTTGTATTTAGGACCCCTTTCCTTTCAGCACTTTCTCTTGTATTCAGTTTTACTTAGTGTTTAATTTGTGTTGCGTACTCTGTTGTGTTTGTTTATTTTCATAAAGGCAATGCCTTCCCAGCTTAGGGATTTATTCCTTTGGTGCTAGTCGCCAGCCCCTGGCCTTTGGAAGGCGGGCTTGGGGTAGTCACGACACGTGCCCCAAGGACGGGTCGTGACAACTAATATTTTATTTAATTATTTAAAAATAATTAACATATTTTAAAAATAAAATTTAATTATAATATGATCTAAAATGTCATAGATAAGAAATTTATGGTCCAATGAGACCAAGAAATTATTAAATATACAAACTTTTAATATTAAAAATTTTGTTTCCAAAACTGTAATTAAAATATGTTAAGGAATGGTTAATAAAAATGATAAGGTTTTAAATAAAACCAAAATGTGAAAAGAAATTAGTTGTTGAATAGATTACAATAATATCTTATCTTATCTTTGAATCCATGTCTATTATGTTGTATTTGGATAGAAAAATTATTTATTATAATTTATTCTTTTGAAAAATTTCCAAATACAACCCTCTCATCCCTTATAAATTCTTTCCCTTCATCACATAATAAAATCCGTGAATCTATTAGAAATATCTAAATAATAATCTCCCCCACACTCTCATATAGTCTTATTCAAATACAGGATTTCATTGCCCAAATTATGGTGGTTAGCTCTCACCATGGATAATGATTTTTTTTTCATTACTACCTTAAAGTCTAGACATAGAGCTATTACTATAGTAGAATAATATTTTAATATGCACTTTATAACTTGTTTCATGTTATGAAACTAATATATAGAAATAATATTAAATAATAAAACAAAACTATGATAAAAAACCAACAAAATAACTAAACATTTATTATTAATATTTTATCAAATTAATAATCCTTATGTGAGAAAATAAAATGATATTATGGATGAAGGAAAACCAAACATCCCACTTGTCAAGATTTTGGGAAAAAGTATTTTGGAAACTCCCTAAGGGAACCAGAAGGTTCTTTATGTGTGGAAAAGTGGAGCACCCAAATAATAAATGATAAAGTGAAATGAAGAAACCCACTACTGAGTAATCAAAAAAGAATATTCATATGAAAAATAAACATATTGTGGAGTTATTTAAAATCATATAATATAGCCTTTATGTGATCCAATTCCTTAAGACCGGGGTTGTTAGAGACAATCAATGAAAACATCCTCCAAGTAAGAAAGGATGGCCATATGCAATCACAACTACTAAGGTGGATCCCAAAAATGATGTGGTGATTTGTATACTAGTTATTCATTCAATAATATAAAACTTACTATCTGATTATGGTTCTACACATTCTTTCACATCTTTCATGTTTAGTAGAACTATTCAAACACCACCTCAAAATACGAAGGTTGAGTTATCTATGTGAACTTAAAATGGGGAGATTAATTCATCTGATGCATATAACTCCACATGATCAATGTTTTGTGGGCTAAATCTTCCATAAAATCTCATCTAACTTAATTTGGGAAACTTTTATGATATATTAGTCATGTATTAGCTATATTTATACAAATCCAATATCAACTGTTAGGAGAGGGTGATCACTCTTCACATCCTGAGGAATCCTCCAATTCTGATCAAATGTAATGAGGAGGATAAACCTCCATTAGAATAATTATCTCAAGAGTGGATATTATTTCCTTATGATAAATCATATATAGCTTAAATGATTTAGAAAAAGTAGAAGATCATGCTTGGAGAAAAGCTTATTATGTGGGACTACATTGATGTGTTCCTGGATGAATTGCTTGTTCATCCTCAAGACCGAGAGGTTGAGTTCTCAATTGAAATTATACCTAGATCTCTTCCTATATCAAAGAAACATTATTGAATTACCACCATTTATTTGGAATAATTTAATATGATGTTAGAAAAGAATCTTGAAAAGGGTTTTATTCGTTTAAATGCTTCACCATAGGGTTCAATGGTCCTATTCTTAATGAGTAAGGATGATTAAATTCACCTATATATTGATTATCATGAGATAAAAAATAACTATAAAGATAATTTATCCCCTACCTCAGATAGACGACTTGTTCGATCAACTATGTGGGGATAAGTATTTATCTAAGGTGGAAATTTGGTTAGGATGTCACTAATTAAAGGTGAAGAAGAAAGATACCACCAAGACTACCTTTCAAAAAATATATGAACACAATGTGTTCATTGTGATTCCATTTGGACTCACTAATGCTCCAACAATATTTATGGACTTAATTAATTGATTCCTTATAGATTTCCTTAAAAGTTTTTTGGTTGTTTTTATAGATGATATTCTGATATACTCTATGATTAAGGAGGATCATGAGGGGAATTTGAATACTGTTCTAATGAAATTTTTATGGGAGAAAATATATGAAAAGTACAGTAAATTTGAATTACATATGGAGAAAGTATCATTCTTGGGACTTGTTATCACTAGAAAAGCAATATCTATAGACCATTCTAAGATAAAGGCAATTGAGGAGTGGCCCAGAGCAGTATCTCCAATGGATATCCGTAGCTTCCTTGGTATTTTGGGGTATTGAAAACAATTTTTTAATAACTTATCATGATTTTATAACCCACTAACCAAGATTACTTAGAATGAGGTAATTTTTATCTTTACTAGTGGATGTGAATACTGGTTCAAAGAGTTGAAAAATAAGCTTATCAATGAACCTGTACTTACACAACCAACAAGTGGGGAACTATATGTGGTATACAATGATGATTTAAATAAGGGATTAGGATATATACTAATGAAAAATTAAAATGTGATAGGTCATGCCTCAAGGATTCTAAAAGTTTAAGAGAAAAACTATCCCATGCACGATCTAGGGTTGGTGGTTGTGATCTTTTGATTGAAAATATAGAAGAATTATATTTATGGGGAGAAGTATGAGACATATACTGATCAAAAGATACTAAAAAATATATTCATATAGAATGATAATAACATGCATCAAATACGTTGGTTATAGCTAATCAAGGACAACAATTTTACTATTTTCTACTATCTTGGAACGATGAATATTTTAGTTGACTCTCTTAGAAAAAATGAACCTACTGCTCTATCCATAATGCAGATTGTGAAATACCCCATATTCATGGATATTCAAAGGATGGATTTGTAAATACTAATAGAATGTATTACATCATCACTTTCCCAAATTATTTCCCAACTATATATCCAAGAGTATACCAAGGAGGAATAAAGGGATGATCTGGTGAGACAAAAGAAGGTGACAACAGTACTGGAAGGATGGATGCATGAGTTCCATATAAATGATGATAGGGTCATATGATTTTTAATGAAACATTTTGTACCTTCATCACCGAAGACAAAGGATCTGTTAGATAATGCACAAATAATTTCTTTCTCTATCTATCTTGGAAGTACCAATATGTGACATGATATTAGAGAGATTTTTCTATCATACAAAATGAAGAGGAAGATTCTGGAGTATATATCAAAGTTTTTAAAGTATAAAAATGATAATTAAGATAAATAAAAGTCTAAAGGGATGATGCAATCATTAACTATACGAATTTTCAAATGGGATAATGTCACTATAGACTTTTTCACTAGTATCCCGAAGACATCAAATGGAAATAATGTGACATGGGTTATGGAGGATAAACTCACCATGACTTCCCACTTAATTAATACTTAGGAAGATTTATCACTTGAAAAAAGATCCATGATATATGTGAAAGAAGTGGTGAGGTTGCATGTGGTTCCACATTTGATCATCTCTAATCATGCCCCTAGGTTCACATCTAAATTTTGGAGAAGTCTTCAATATGATTGGAGTACTGAATTGAATTTTAGCATGACATTTCAACCCCAAATTTTTTTCCAATCTAAAAGGACTATTCAGACACATGAGGATATTCTAGGATACTGCTAAATAAAATTCAAAGGTAGATGAGATCAACATATACCATTGTTTTAGATTTCATATAAAAATAGAATATACTTGGGTATTAAAATAGCTTCACATGAAGCTCTATATGGGAAGTATTGTAGAACTCCAAATTGATGGTATGAATTTGGGGAATAAAAGCTTCATGGACATGATCTTTTGAAAGAGATAACCGATAATGTTCAAAACATATAACAACATATAAAAGATGATCATATTTGGAAAATGATATATGATGACAACCATCAAAGTGAAATGGATTTCATTGTGGGAGATTATGTTTTCCATTTAATTACACCATAGAAGTGAGTCATGTGGTATGGAAAAGAAGGGAATATTATCCCAACATACATTGGCCCATTTTAGTTCCTTGATCACATAGTTGTGGTGTCCTATTGAATTTTACTTCAACCAATTATGGATCAAAATTCAGGATGTTCTCTACGTATCACTCCTCGGAAAATATATAATGGATCCCTCACATGTAATGAATCCAGAGGTGGTGAAACTGGAGAGTGATCTCTTTTATGAGAAGAAACCAGTGATGATCATGGACCATTGAGATAGTGTTCTACACAACAAGACCACTCATATAGTTAATGTACTATAGAGGAACCACAAATATGAAGAGGCGACATGAGAATTGTAGAAAATAATGATAGATAAGTACACTCACATGCTTTAACCAAAGTATTTAAATTGAAATTTTGAGTGAGAAATTTCACAAAGGGGGAATAATGTAAAACTATGATATTTTTTATTTTTCTTTACATAATTTAATTTCTTCTCTAATTTGTGTCACAGACAACATTAAAATTGAACAAACAACTAAATATTGTTATTTAAATGTTACAATTATAACCTAGAAGATATAATGGTGGGTATGAAGTGGGTTAACTCAATTATGAAAATACATTTTACACATGTATATATAATGAATTATTTTTTGAAATTTTAATTTTAAATGAAAATAAAACCATTTTGAAAATAAAAGGAAATCTTTTTATGAAAAACTATTTAAATGCACACAAGTGTGTTTTATAACAATATAATAAAAAAATCACTATTGTTGGATTATATTAATGAAAAAAATATTATATTTAATATAATTTTTAAAATTCATCATATATGTTTTCTAGACATGATATAAAAATTAATGGATTTTTGCACATAAATTGTCTGTTTCTTATAAAGGATGTTTTCCTCCTTTTGACAACCCACTTATTTTAAAACTACATTTTGAGATTTTTAGAAATTTTATTTAAAAAAATTAATTTAATTTTTGAAATATGAATTTAAAAATCACATTACGGATAATTTCTAATATTTTTTCCTATAAGTTTAACTTTTTAATATTAAAAATAGTAATTTTTATTGGAAACAATATTTTATTTTTAATAGGTAATATTATGTTTTGAATTAGTTTTAAATTTTTATTAGTTTAATTTTATTTAAAATAAAAAATTTATGGTTTTTGAAATTTATTTAATACTTCAATATAGTATAAAAACATTTTATATTTTATAATTACTTTTTCCAGAAAACTGTTTTTTGTTTTATTTTTTTGATTTAAAATTAATATAAATTATACAACTTTTGGCTTTGAATTTTGAAAAATGGATTCCATATCTGGAATTAGGAGGTGTAAATTTGGTAAATATATTACTTTTATTTCTGATCAATATGAATAGTAATCTTGTTAAATTTTTCTTACCACAGTTAAGTGTAAATCAGGTAATTAATGGTATGAAATTAAAATGATAAGGACAATACAATTAACTTAACACTTAGAGAAATATTATTATAAGAATTAAGTTCAACCATTAACACTTAAGTTTCAAAAATGAATCATTTAATAGACACTTTTCCATTTAAGTGACCTAGATATTATAAAAATCATAGATAGTGACAAAGTGTCTCACACTTATTTTTAATAAGTATAATATTTTTAATACGGGGGTAAAAAATAATGCATTACTATAAATATTATTTGTAGAGTTAGAATAATTATCTACTTCAGGGTGTTTTATTTATAAATTTTAGAGACAAAATAGTTACCTTAAATTCTGATAGAACACAAATGTAGTAAAAAATTTGTCAATGAAAATATCAAATAAATAATATTAAAAATATTAAAAGAAATATAATTTGAATTAGTTAAGCTGTTCTAAGATTTTCCAAGATATTTATGAAATATTAAGGGTGTATTAAAATATTTTTTTAGTCATAATATTTTATTAAATTTTTAAAAGTGATAGTATTTAATAGTATCAAAAATGAAAATAATGATATTTTACGAGATAAATATTTTATTAAATTATTTAAAAATACTAAAAATCATTATAAAATATTAAGTAATTATGATATGATATAAAATGTAATTAACTGTAAATTCATCATCTAATTAAAGAAAATAGTTAAAAAATTATAACCTTTTAATTTTAAAAATGTTTTTAACATAATTTCAAATAAAATTGGTTAATTAATGGTTAATTGAAATGATAAGGTTTAAAATAAAACAAAAAATATATAAATTTTATTATTTGATGATATTAAATCCTAATTTTATCTTATCTTCTAATATATGCCAATTTTGGAATTTTTTTATATAAAATTAATTTATTATAATGTAATAATTATTGTAATTTCCAAAAACACCCCTCTCCTATCTTATAAATATTATGCATTACAACACCTTATCATCAAACCATACTTGTTCTAAAGCTCTAAAAATATCTTAAAAATAATATAACCCCCACTCTAACCACATCCAAGTGAATAGTTTCTCACCAAAAGACCAATTCTATGTTCCTCAAGGGGTATTTCAAGGAAGTGACATTCAAAAGGCACCTTTCTCAAACAATCTCTTTTAATTTCATCACTTCTTTAAACTTCTCCTCGCATACTTCATCCATTAAATCATAATAACTACAAAATTATTTATATAATTAAATGATATATTTTTAATGTAATATCTTCTACATTCCCATTTATCATCTCATTTTATTCAATGAAAGGAAACCGTTATCCAAATTATGTCAACTAACCATCACCTTGGATAATGATTTTTTATTTTTCATTATATCATTCTAGTATGGTCATAAAAATATTATTATGGTTAAATATGATTTTAATATATATATTATCACTTTTTTAATTGCCTGGAACTAATATATAGACATAATATTAAATAATAAAACAAAACTAGTCCGTGATTTTTGAGAAACTACAAAAATAAACCAAACATTTATCATTAATGTTTTATCATTTGAATCATCCTCATGTGAGAAAATAAAATGATATAAGGCATAATTTAAACTTATTTAATTTCATTAATACTATTTTATTTCACTTATGGTGTTTTTTTCTATTCAAAAATAAATTCCATAATTATACACAAGTTAACCAATCATGAAATCGTGAAACAAACACTCCCAAAACGACAAAATTGATCTTTATAACCCATCAAAATGTCCATAAATGAACTTAATAAAATTATAATAAATAAAATACATTTAAAATAGGTTCTAATTTATGCAATTAATTAATCAAATTTTATTATCCATGAAATTATATTTAATTGAATAATTCATTCATACATAAGGCCGGGGATCACTCCGAACATCCAAATTACCTTTGAGTTCCACTATCTCTATCATTTATCTAATTCAATTCTTAATTATTCTAACATAATTATCCAATATTTTGTTTTAATGTACCAAAAATATTTTTTCATGTCAATTAATCTTTCTTTGACGATGAATTACTTGTTTTATATGGTTCCCTTCTCAATTCCTCTCAATAAGCCAGCCTGATTAAGGGGACAATTTCCCACTTCTTACCCAATATATAGTATAGTGCATAAATTGTTTTATAATTTTTTTAAATCACTCATTTTATCATTACTAGCTATCTTAGTTCATTTATGGTTTTATTAAATCATTTATTCCTTTATCCCCTTTAAAGACCCTCTATTCTTCTGTTATAAACCTCACTAAAGTGGCTCATTTATAAAGTTACTTAAACAACCTTTTTCATCTATTAACTTTATCTATACATCATTATTCATGATATATTATTATTTTTAATTTATTATTGTCTTGAAATGATTTAAATCCATTCTTTTATGGATACCTTTTTTATAATCTCATCGTTTATTCCTTTTGACATTAGTTAACCTATTTATTTCCCTAGGTAACCCTTACATTTATTCCTTATGTTTGAATATTTATGTGGCACACATATGTAAGAAAATGTTATGATTTGTGCATTTAAATAGCGATATAATTAATTGGGTAATGTTTTATCTTAAGAGATTTCATGTATTGGATTAGTAAGTAAACCTAATCCATTATGAGACTCTTTCCACCACATGATTTAGTCTTGGAAATTATTCTTGACTTATGTTTATGTTATGTAATATATTGCTTCCACAATCTTATGCCAGAATTATAATAGGGTTACTTGTTCAATAATTCATTCTTCCTAATGTTTATTCATGACCAATTCCATTTATGTTATCATGTTGTGCATTATAATTCATTTTCTAGGATTTATTGTCATGTTTATTCCCTTACTGAGGTTTTAGCTCATCCCTTTTGACTATGCACTTCCCAAGTCATCCTATGTAAATTTAGGTGTTAAAAGGAAGTTAGGAGATCAATATTGATGATTAATACATATATTTTTTATTTTAGTTTAATGTTCTGATATTTTTGTACATAATCATCCAAAGGCATTAGAATTTATAATTCTTGGTTTGTATTTTATAGATAATTATGCTAAAAAATAATGCAATAATATGTATACAAGGCTAGGGTTTCTATAGTTCCTACTCATAATTTTTGAAATTTAAGGAATAGTTTTCATTATATTTTTTAATGAGAACCAAAATCTGTTATTATGAAATTCTTTGTCCATAGAAACAAATTTTTTCAAAAAATTAAATTTATAAAAAATTATTTTTATTTTATACTTTGTTATATTATTTTTATGTTTTGGAAAATAATATTAGTTTCATAAAATAAAATATACTAATAAAATAGATTATTTTTTTTCTTGGATTATATTTTATTTATTATTAAATAATTTTATTATCATAATTATGTTATAATACATTTCAAAAATTCTTTTTGTATTGAACAATTTTAAGAAAAAGTTTAATGTCTCATAAAATTTAGAAGACTATTCAATTAGATAATTTCTATATGATGGTTCCATGTTTATTATCATTTTAATGAAAGTAATTTTATTTATATTTTTAAATAAAAGTTTTATTTAATTTTAAACTAATGCGTTTCACACCCATAATTTAGAAACTCTCTCTTCTAGTAAATATTATATTTATTTTAAATCGTATGTGTGTAATTATATTAGTAGTAATAGATTAATACACATCAATTAAACAAATAGTTTTATTATTATAAATTTTTTATTTATGTTAATATAAAATTTGATGAATAAATGATTCAGTACTATTACAATGGTAAGATTTCCAAATGTCTTATTCCAATGGTCAGATCCCAAAGGTTAGATACTAACTGTCACATTCTAGCAGTCATTTCCTATAGTCATATTACCACCTATATACATACACTGCATTATAAAATCTTATGATTATTCATTGCATTCCCTTATATACCAATTATATTACAATAATAATCTTTATAATAGAAATTTTCCCCATATACATGTTATTAATTATTCTCTATGGTCCAACAAAGTATAATACTATGGTGTTACCCCATATATTCAATTCTTTTATGGAACTTGTTTTACCCATCATTATATATTTAATTTCATAGTTTTTATTTTTATTAAATTGTGTTATAGTGTATTAAATTTTAATAATAATGGGTTATTCATTACAAGAATCTATTGTGTATTTCAAGCTATTGGTAGTCTGATAGATAGTTTTAGTGGGATCAGTGAGACGAGATAATGAAGGGAATTAGAGTTGGTATTTTTTCATATGTTTGAGGCCTAATATTTATTTTACCCATATGTGTTGAATATGATTTCATTATTTTTTCATTTTTTATTTCTCATTTTTTATACATTATGGGATTCTTATTACAAAGATATTTTAGAGTTTGGTTATTGGTGGAAAATTTAGTAAGCAATGGTACAGGTGGGACTCCGATGAGGAAGTCATGTGAAAATTGAAAGACCTTATAGTAATAATCTTTGATGATACAATAGTTATTTTTTAATAACTCAATTAATTGTGAAAGTTTATGGGCATTATTTATATGAAGTTGGTTCCTCAAATGAGAATTTTTAGTATGACTCTACAGGGTGAATTTATATTTAATCTATATTGGCTCATGTATGGTTCATTTTTGTATTCATGGTTATGTTTGTGGGTGAGTGACATACATTAAGCACCAAAATTTACTCTCTCCATTTATTTGCATCCAAATCCATATGATCACTTGTATGGTGTATTGTGTAACCTAGGGGAATCCTCCAAGTCATTGACATTACCTATTACCAATATAAAAAGTGTGGGTATTGATTTTTTTGAGTAGTATTCTTGTTTCATTTCTTATTTAGGGATTATCTTTGAGATAAATTGGTCATAATCTATAATGTACACGATGTTGATGATTTAGTAGGATATATATTGAGAGTTGGTATGCAAGTCATTTAACTTTTTTTCTTTTATATATTTCACTAAATTTTATTAACAAGTTTATCATTCCCCATATATCATTTTTTCCCTTTTTTTATATTTATTTGTTTTTATTTTGTTCATTGAGTTTTAGGAACTTCCCATTGATTTGTTTAGAATACATGAAATTATTATCCTTTACATAGTTTATCACATGGTTATTAGAGACTATTTATAAATCATGAATGTATATCTATAGTCCTAACAATGTTACTTTACATTATTATTGAATGGTTTTCCTAATCCATATAGCTAAATGGTATGTTATCCTTAGGTCTTTCCAGGGCTCCCAACATGGTTAGAGTATGATTTACTAAACCTTATTTTCAATCCATGTATCTTGTCCAGGTTATTAAAAGGATAAAATTAAAAATCCTTCCTAGTATGATTAAAAATAATATTCTCCTCCCCACTCCCATTCGGGTCACATGACCCTAGTAATGCATGAACATTGATTTTTTTCCTTTACCATTAGTTATTACATGGTTTCCCTTTAATATTAAAATCCATTTCATCATGTTAATACCCTCTAGACACATTTATCTCCCTCTTTCAATCATTTTATCTTCTTATCCCTAACATAAGAATAGTAAAATATCCTATGGTTCTAGTTAAAATGATTATATCCATGGTTTTATTAATATTGGGTTCCTATTTATATGTTGATGAGTTTAAGTACTGTGATTTATGGAAAAAAATTATGGTATTTTTCCACATGCTTGAGAAATTGAATTTAAATTCAGTGTTGGATTGGTTTTTTAACCCTTGAATTATTCTATTATAAATTTAATAGAAAAATATCTATTTTTTATAAGGAATATAATTTCCTCACATTTCTATGCTCAATGCCTTATTTTTTATAAAATAGTAACACTTGTTTTATATATTAAATACCCAATAGGATCCACAAAAAATTGTTTGACAATGAAAATTGTGTAAATTTTCTTTATATATAGAATATTTTGTGTTTTTTAATTTATTTATTGTATAAATTTTAGGATGGATATGTGAATTTGTTTTCAATGAAATGTTTTGAATTCAATTTCTTAAAGGATATTACAAATTCTAAGTTAAAACATTCTAAATAGGCATTTAAATATGAATGGACACTTGAAATGAATCTCAGGTTTTGTTTTTAAAAAATAATTGATTTTCCTTATCATAGAAATGTTTTATTATATCAATTATCTTAAAGAAATGAGGGTAACTTAGGTTATGGGTGTTTTTAGGTGAGAATTAATATGGTTTATATTTATTATCATTTCAATTTTCTATGATTGATGTCTCAATTCTATATTATATAACATGGGAGAAAAAAACCTAGCTAGATGGGATATTCATGTTCATATTTTGTAGTAGTTTTTGATTATTCTCTATCTTGTGGTTCCAAGTATGGTATTCAACCTAATTTTTGATTTCCCCCTTGGTCAGTATCAGTAGGGAAACACTAAGTGTAAGGGAATTTAATTGGCATTATAAATTCTTATTATGATGAATTTTATTTAGTGTTGTCCTAGATCCTATAAGGGATCAATGTTATTTCCACGATATTTATTATAAATTCTATCATGATAGTTTTTAATATTCTATTTTCTTGTTTTTTTAATTATAATAGTTTTATTACTAGTCCAATATTGTTATTTTTATTTGAATATATTCTTTTAAAAGAAAAACCATGTTTTATTTGGGTTAATAAAATGATTTATAAATTCATTGTATTCTTTCTTATGTGAAGTTGTTATTGGAATTAATGCTTTTGAAAAAAGGGATTTAATCTCGAAAAGTTTTCCTATATCTAATGGTTTTAGAAATTTCTTTTTTTTGAAATTCATGAATTCAATTCTTTTAAAAATGAAAAATTTAAAATGGAGAGTTTATTGTATATGATTTTTTATAGATGTATAGAAATTCCATTTATATATACATTTGAAACATAGATGAAAATGATATGTTTGTATGGAATATGCATGGGGTGTGTGGATGATACCTTATATTTAATTTTGTGTGTGTTGTTGGTAGTAAGTGAGGATGATTCATTCAGAATATATATATAAGAAGTTGTTTTTGTTCATCTATTTTTTATTTTTCGTTCATATATCATATAATTCTATTTTGTTATCTATATTTTATAATTTATTTTAATGGGTGTTTGAATTAGATAAATGAAGCTGTTTATTTTATATTGTGTTTTACATGTTGGTATGGTTTTTCCTATTTATTAATTTTTTTATGTTAATTTTCTTATTCCTTGTTTGGCTATTCTGATTGTGGTCTTAGGTAATTTCAATGGTTCTTCCTTCCAATGTATTTAATGGTCATTCAGAATTACTAGGTATAATTCCATTAGTTTTTCATTATCTTATCAGATTTTTTCTCTATTGTATGATTTCATTGATTCCTTGAAATTATTTTCCCGCTCGTAGGGATTGGGAAGCCCATCAGGATGAGTTGAAGAATTGGTCGAGTGACATGTAAAGTTATACATGGTTATATCATTAAATAATGTGAAAAATATTTATTCATTATAATTATAATTATAGTATATATATTCACTATTTTGATATACTCATGTATCTTTTAAACTTTATGAATCATTTTTATTATGAATTTTGTGGACATTCTTGCCTCCTTATTTAATTAAAAATGGATTTTGGGATATTTTTTTATATAGATGGGTCATGCTGAATTTTAAATAGATCAATGCATGATCCTTGTATATTTTATTGATATCATATCCTTTCCATGAATATTTAATGCCTTCACCAATAGTTTGAAGCCTCCATCACATGGGGAGGTTCACTCATCGTTGTGTGGAACCCCCTATATGGGTTCTATTTTGGTGATATGATTTAGGGTTTTACAATGTTTTTTGAGAATGTGTTTGGTTTTGAAAGAGTCAACATATGGTGGAGGTACATTATTAATTTTTTTTAAGAAGTCCATCTTCATACCTAGACATCAAAGATTTTAATGAAATCTATATTTCTAGAGGATGTATAGAGTTTCGGAGTACGAACTCTAGGTATTAATGAGGTGTTAAAGCAAGATTCATAATGTATATAGATGATACTAGGGATGAGTCATATATATCATCCATAATCCTCTGTGTTGTTTTTTAATTATTAAGAATTCATGATTGGGGCATGATAAATGTTCCTATTAATGGAGCTGTTTAGAAAATATCCCCTTTGAGATCCCTAATTAATTATAGATTTTTTTTATTTATTCCATGTTTTCTCTAATAAATTAAAAGGGATGAGTAGATCAATTTGAATATGCGGGGTTTATTCATTGTGTATATTTTTCCTAAATATTTAAATAGTTTTGGTGGGTTTATATTTATGATAAATCATAGTTTTCTAAAGAAAAATATCATAGTGGAATGATGTGCGGGTATATTGGTTTATGATTTCAAGGTTTTGAGAAACATAAAGAAAATATTTCTATAACTTTATTTCAAGATATCATTTTTTTAATAGATATAGTTTTTGAGGGAATGATTATACATGATAGAGATTTTATGTTTCTGTATTTTTCATTAAAAACCCTTTGGTTCTAAGTGGGTGTTTTAAAAATATACCATGATTTTTGGTGTTCACACATTGATATGAGAGAGTTTTTATGGAAGAAACTATAAATTATATGAAACAAATTTTATATGTTTTTAATGATTATTCTAGGTGTAAGATAGTTATTTTTTGGTTTTATTTTAATTTTATTTTTAGTTTATTAAAATACATGCACATTATTTATGATTTATTAATACATTTTGGTTATATTCTTGATTAACCATAAATAAAGATTTACAGTTTAGAAAGTTTAAATGGTAGTTTTATTTCAGAAGTATATTCCAATTATGGGGAGCACCATTATGTAGAGTCATCTTTATATGGTTTGTTCTTATAGTGATAATAAATAATATAATAAATATTGGTTAATTTATAATATCATAGTGTTTTTATATCTACATGTGAATTTTTGAAACATATCAGTATTTTTATAATGAGTATGAGTAGGATTATAAGGTGATTAGAATTATATTCTAGTAGTGTTGATGTAAAAATAAGAGTGAAATAATTCCAATGAGATTATAATGAGCATCAAAAGAGTAGTAAAGTATTGGGGACTAGGATTTGAGGTTTTTTGGAAATCGTGTGCTTTGATGTAAGAGTTATGAATCAGGGGAACAATTATAATTAAATGATTGAATTCAATGGATTTTCAATGACTTGATGAATATTTTGGGCCAATATTTATTGTCGAAGGACTATAACAACTCAAGATTTTATAACATATATTTTTTTTTAATTTTTTATAGCATGTGTTATATGAAACACTGATTTTAGATTCTCTTTCATGGAATATTGAGTTTATCACGATTTACATGAAAAAAAAGTTTATCTTGAGTTATATGAAACAATGATTTTGGATTTCATTACACACAACATTAAGTTTATCTTGAATTACACACAACATTGAGTTTAAAAGAGATGTGACATACTATTAAAATATTATTATATAAAATGATAGTTAAATCCTATCTATTGTAATGATGGTAATTAATAAGCTTAAATAAATTATAAAATTCTATTTCTTACACATGTATAAAAAATTAGTTCTTTTGTGACATATTAATTAAAAATGAAAATTATTTTTTTGAATAATGGAAATCTTTTTCTAAAAACTATTTTTATGAAAAAAACAAATTTTACACTAATAATTTGAACAAAACACTTTGGTGAATGATTTTTATTAAATTTATATATTATATATTAAATAAACTATTTAAAATTCATATTTTTTATTTTCTGGATAAGAGATATGAACAAATCAAATTTTATGCTTCAATACTTTTTTTTATAAAAAGTTATTTTTTATCCCCTTTGCACACTTATTTGTTAATTTTTTTTTTGAAATTTTATAATTTTTATTTGTTAAATAAAAAATTATTTTTTAAATTATAATATCAAATTTATCATATGGTTAATTTTTTTTATTTTTTTGAAATGATTTATTTTCTGAGGAATACTGAAAAATACAAAATTCTAATTAAAAACTACATTTTCATTTAAATTATATATAATGATAAATTATATTTAAAGACGGTTTTAAATTAAATTTTTTTAAATTATATATAAATTAATATTATTTATGTAATTTGAGTCATTTTCATTTGAAATTTTGAAATAAAAACTCTGTAATCTTTTTAACTTTTTTCTCTTCGAAAATCTTCTTTATCGTCACGTATACGGGAAAGATTTGAAATTATATTATGCCAGCTTTGTGAATTTAATTTGATAAAATTTATTACATATTTTTAATCAGAGTAATAAATCTTGGGTAATATTTTCAAAAAAAATGTTGATAATTATAAGTAATTATCAGAAAAATTAATTACGACGGTTAATGTTAAAAGTAATGTTTTTTCACATCATGTACCATTGTGTTAAAATTAATTTTCAAAATATATAGGATTTTTATTTGAAAAAATGGATTGAATATTTATAATAATTAGGTGTAAATTATCTTATATGCCTCATTTTATTTTGGGCCTAAATATTTTATTACCTTGGTGAAAAACTAATTATCATAATGGAATCAAATGTGGTGAAAGGGGGAAAACCTAAAGACTATAGAATGAAAATTTTAAAACCTATGTTTTTCTTATTTTAGAGGTGTTGGTTGAATATATAAACGTTTAAATCCATTAATTATCAATTTTGGAACCACATGTGGTGAGCATGACCTCTCCTTATTAAATATTTTTGGGTATTTAGGAAAATGTCACTCATCCTCATTTATTATAGGGATCTTGCTTCCCTCAATTCATCACACCTCCCAAGAATTTTGGCTCAACCAAACCCTACCAAAATATCTCTCCAACATATTTAGACACATACTAGAGGTTCTGTGGATACCAAAAGTCAAACCCTAGGGCCCTTAAGAGGATATCCATAGGAGGTTTCTCTTAGAGAAGGTAATTGACTTAATAAAGTTCTTTATTTTTATTTCTTATTTTTCCATTATGAATTGTGTATTAAAAATTAAAATAAAATAATTATGGTGTATAATATATAATTATATTTTATTATTTTGATGGTATAATATTTATACCTATCCATATAAATCAAATGGGTTATGAAATCATCATTCGTGTGTACATCATACTATCGCCTCCGGAACCGATGTCATTCATTTTTTCATTACAACCTCTCAGAGCTGGGTATGTTGATGGATATAAGATATAAATATATTTATGATATTTTTAAGATAATTATACCTATGGTGTTATTTAAACATATTAGCTTTTTTACATTGAATTCTGTAGGGGATTCAATAACATCGCCCGTGTGTTCGGAATACTACCACCCTGAGAAGCGATGTGATTAATTTTTCAATAACAATTTACATAGAAAGTAAAAAGGTTTAATATAAAAAATATATGTGACATACGAAAAATTATTATGATATTAATGAAATATTTATAATTATTAATGGATAATATACAATTTTATTTTGTACCTTTCCACTCACTAAAAAACAGATAACACCATTCATGTACATGTGGACTACCGCCTTTACGAAGCGATGTGACTCTATTTTCATCACCAAAACACATTGATAATATATATAAGTATATTTAATGAATTAATATGGTATATATGATATTATTATAATTCTATAAATATAATATATTACTTACCTTTTGTCCATAATGAATGTTGAAAAATGTAAATGTTATTCATGTGTACGTACGATATACCATCTCTATGAATGTAATATAAGTCATTTATAAAACCAAAAATAATGATTTAAAAAAAAATTATAAATGAATTATAAATAAGGTATTATTTTATAATGATTACTCACTATATATTTAAATACCGAACTCTTTGACCATAATAAACCTAAGAAAATCATTTGTAACACATAAGCAGAATGTGGTCAAAACATATAATATTAACCAAATTGATTATAAAATCATATATAACATGGTAATAAGTGAAATAAAAGGAAAAATAAACCTAATTTTTTTCCTAAAACAAGGAAATAATTTTAAAAAAATTATTATTCTAGAATATAAAGAATGTATGTGACAAATCAAACCTGAGGTAAGAAACTTCATCTCAATTTACTTTCATTTAGAACTATATTGATGTAATACACCAATATTCTTTTATAAGGTGTATATAAATCCCATTTTTCATTTTGTATCATGAAATACTAAATTATTATGGTATTTAATGTATTTATTAAATCTATTATATCATAGATCTTATGAATCACGTCTTCCCCAAGAGATGAGGAAATTTTCCATAAAAATCATCTTTTAATGTTTTATTCAAACTCTTTATATTCGATTCCCATGATTTTAAAATGATTTTTCAATTTTTTTAAATGGAAATAAAATATTTATAACATAAATTTTATATAGCTTTTTCTTTTATTTCAACAGTTTTATAAAATAATATTTTTGCAAGTTTTATATGGAATGTTTTGAAAAATGAAAAAGGAAATGTTCTATTTTAAATGTATACAGTGATAACAAGTTTTACCACCTACATTATTATTATTTTATTACTATATTCCATTATATTATTTCATGTTTTCTTCAATTAATATCTATCTTTCCATTTTTCTAGGTATTTTTATTGAAAGTGGGGTTTTAAAATATTTTTTTGATATCTAAAATGGGTTTCTATGTCATTAAATGTGTTTTAAAAATTGTTTTTCTAATGAAAGTGTTCATGAATAATATTTTTTATTTTTTGCATGGTTCTTTATCATTATATGAAAAAATAGGTGAGGCCAATATATCATATACCATGGTTTGATCACCATTATAACTCATAAATAATAAAAATATCACTTATATGATTATTGAACCCCACCATTACTCTCTAATTCATTGGGTAATGATTATATTAGAAGTTGGACATATTGTTTTTCTAATTAAAAGTGTTTTTAAATGGTTTTATGAACATGATGATCTATATCACCAAAAGGGGGTTGAATTTCTTGCTACAGTTTTTAAAGTATTCAACAAAAATTTGTGTATGTATTTATGTGAAAATGGATTATTCCATACACTCAAATAACATTGAAGGTGATGGAAAAAATTATATGAGTTTTCATATTTTTTAGTGGACTAATGAATTTATTTATATTTATATCCCTTACCAAGTTTAATATGGTCATCCCATATTTTAAAATGTTTTTCATAGGGATTAAGGTTGAGTAATATAAAGGATGAAGTCAAGTTGAAATTTATCATGATTTTCCATGAAAATAATTCATTCTTCACTTTAAAAGTTTTATTTTATATGAAACTATAAAATAATTGTAAATTTCCACTTTATACTATATAGATTTTTTATGTTTGATTTATGGACTAATTCTTTAAAAATATAAACCAGAAAATATCCTCAAATGAAAGAAAATTAATTCTTGAAATAAAAGTAATGATTATGTAATGCTTTAGACTGATATGTTATAGTTAGTATAAAATGTTAGTTTAGATAACTTCATAGGTTAGAATAATGTTAATAAAAATCACTTAAAATACTCTTCTTTATAGTTAAGTTGAAATGATATATCACTTTTAGAATACCAAGTTTATTTATCTAAAATATGTCTATTCAGAATGGTATTACACAGAGGATATAGGGTAGATGTAGAGGGAAAACCCAAGATGAAAATATCGTTCCATATCAGCATCCTGATATGGTTGGAATTAGAATATAGTTGTTTGATTCAGTCATTGATCAATTGAAACAGGTTATAAATTATATTGGTATCCATGATAGAGTGTAACCTGATCTATCATGAAAATATATGTCTATAGTAGATCATTTCATGTGGAAACACACCTCCATAATTTAGCGGAATATCTGAAAATTTTTTAGATGAAGGATGAATAAGATATCTATAAAATATATTTGAAGACATTGGATGTACAAAAGGTCAAAAGGTAAGTCTTTTAATTTATCATTTTGATGTTGATATTGATCAATGTTGTTACTTGGCCTAGAACACCAAAGAGAAATATGATAATTTTTCTACTGTATGGGAGAAATTTAATAATATTTTACTTGAAAAATATTTCCCTACGTTCTTTCATAGTATGATAGAGAGAAAATTTCTAGGTTTGAGTTAAAAGGATGATGATTTGATGTCCGTATTTGAAAAAAATTACATGCTCAGCCAAGTATATACCTTATTTTATTCAGGACATTGAATATGAAAGACTGTTTTCCATTTATGAATTCTGAGTTTTCCTATTTTAGGAGAGAGAACATTTTTGTGTTCCCATCCTTTTGATTTTTTTCATTTGATGTTGAAAGGGATAATGGATGGGCATCGTCTAAGTCTCTATCTTTGTGAGGATCTGCAACATCCTAGTTAAATAAAGAATAATACATTTTCATATTTATTAGTATTAGTGAATTAAATATTAATTTTACTTTAAAGGGGATGCTATGTTCGATGGCGTACCCGATACGTGACAACGTGTTTCTTTGAAATCTTACGTTTCACACAACGTTGAGTTATACTAGAAAATAATAATATAATATTATTATTTTAAATGGTAGTTAACGCCTAGACGTTGTGTTGGAAAGAATGAATAGAACAAAATAAAATATGATTATACATGTTTTTTATTTTTTTTTAAATTTATCCAATAAATTTTAGAGGCTTAAAATATGAATGAATCCGATTTTAAGCACAAATAGTCTAAAACTCTTTAAAAGTCGATTTACCGCCTTTTGATGGAGATCCATTTTTAAATATGTTTTTTGTTAATTTTATATGTTCTATTTTAAAAAATAAAATTCTTCTTTAGAATCGGTACATAACAATTTAATTTGGGTATTTTTTTTTCCGATAAAATTCATTTTTTAATGAATAGTGTAAAATACCGTATTTTACTTCAAAACTGCCTTTTAATCTAATTTATTTATATTGTTAAATTATCTTTTTAATTTAATTAATATTTTAATTAGATTATATTATTACCATTTAATCCAATTTTGGTCATTGGAAGTAATTTCACTTTGAAATTTGACATAAACAAATGTAAAGTTTTTGATAGGAATAATTTCTTAAAAACACGTTTCTTGTTTTGACAACTGAAATTAATTTTAAATTAATTAATGAAACTTCTATGTTTTTAATTTTGTAAAATATATATGATTATTTAATTCAGAATATAAAATATATCTTAGGATGAAATTTTGTTATTTTTCTGAAAAACTTCAATTTTTGATGAATAGTGAAAACACTGAGTATTACTTACAAAACTGAATTTTTCATTTAAATGAAATATTACCAATTCTGTGAATTTAATTTAGAAAATACAATATAAATGGTTGTTATTAATATGTAAAATGGGTTTCAATAAGGTGAAATTAATTTTTGGTGAATTGTAACTTTTGACTTTTATTTACCACAATTAAAGTTAAATAGGGTAATTCAATGTAAAAATAATAAAATAATAATATAAAATTATCCTAAAATTTGTTCTAATCCTATTTTTGATACGTTTCAGACCATGGGAATCCTTGGGTCTATTTTGGGACCTCATGGAGCCACTTAAGAGTGATAATGACATTTGATATTAATTAATTTAAAGTCAGGACAAAAAGAACTTAAACATATATTTTTTAGTAAATTAATATTTACATAGGGTTATATATGTTATATATTACAGTATAAATTTTAATTATAATGATAAAGTTATTTCCTAAATCATGGTATTTTATTTATAATTTTTAGACATCAAATATATATAATTATTCAAGACACAATAATGATGCAGTGTTTACCTCGTTAATGAATGATTTAAATAAATAAAATTAAAAAAATTAAAAAATATCCAAAAATATTACAAATATTATTGGATGATTTTGTTTCCAATAATAGTCATATTATCTTTGACATTAATAAGTTTTGGAATTTTATAAATAGAAAATCATTTTATAATAAAATAATATTTTCAAACATTCCTAAAGAGCCCCTCATTCCCTTTATAAAAATCCCTCACCTCTAACCCATTACCCACACCACTCAAGCCACTTGGATCATCAAAAATCTAACCAAATAAGATCTAAATATCCCTATATTCTACCTAGAATCCTTACCTTATACAAAAGGAACTTCAAGAAATCCTTTTGGTTCAAATCAAAGGGAGTTACATGATTTAAAGGTAACATCTTCTCTTAAGTTCTTTTATTTTATTTTACTTATCCAACATACTAAAATATTTTTATTACCTTCATTAATAAAAAAAGAAATATCCAAAATATACCATGTTGTTTTTATGATAATTATTTGAACTAAACTTTCACACACCACCGTCTCATTGGTAAATAACAGACTGTTTTTGTGGATGAAAAACTACTGCCTCACAAAACGATGATTGTCCAATCTCCTCCTACAACCTTATATGGTGGACATTAATATGGAAATCTATTTTTATGTGATATATATTATATTTACATTGTTTTTGTGATTCTTTATTTTTCTTTTATAGAATACCTTTTTGGTTTCCATAATGGGTAAACACGATAATTTCATCCGAGGAAGTGTGGACTACCGCCCCCTCAAAGTCATATGACTCATTCATACCATACATGGAATGTACAAAAGATGGTGTTAATTAAAATATTTAATGTATATAAAATATTATATTATACTATAATTATAATATACCTGTGTATCATTAAGTTTTCAGTCTATTAAAATATAAAATAGATAAGAAAGTAGCGTTCATGCGTCCGTATGGCTTACCATCTGCCTGAATGATGCATTTCATTTTTTGTCTCCAAATGTTATGTACTATTATAAATAGATATATGTAATCGATATATATGATATATATGAAATCTAAATCATGAATATCATTCTGAAGATAATGTATTTTTGACCACATGAACAACTTGTAATTATAAGAAGTTCATTTTTTACTCAAGTACCAAATATCAACAAAACATCCATTTTTTACATAAATGATTACATAATGTTTATAACACGGTAATAAGTGATATAAAATAAATAATATTCATGAAAAAGGCTTTTAAGAAAGTAGAAATTGACTTTATTTTATTATTAAAGAGATTAAAGAATGAACGGGTCAAGTCAGACACGAGGTAAGAGACTTCGTCTAAATATCTATTCACTGAGGAATCATGTGATTTATATATGACTTTATTTTATATGGTGTATAAACCCATTTGAATTTTAATTTCATTCAAAGGGAATCATTTTTCTACACATTTTTTTACTAAATGACAAAAAAGAATGTTTTTTAACGTAAGCGGTGACAATGACCTTTTCCGCCGCCCTGAGTTTTATTTGATCTTAGCTTCCTTAACAAGCTGTAATGTTTTTAAAAAGAAAATAAATACCATATAATCTTTTACATATTTTGGTATTGAATTTTTTTTTGATAATGAATTTTTTATGTCAATATATTTAAATTATATATTGTGATTGAAGTGTGGAAATGTTATCTTTCCTTTATGTTTGTTTTATGTGTTATGAATATGTTATGTTTCTTGGGAATTGTTTACATATACAGGTGGTTCTGGGATAAAACTAGGGTGGGTGAGCTCAATATAGATCTCCAATGCACTAGGTAACATGAAGGAGGTAAAGGTTAAGGTTTCTCCTAAGAGATTTAGGGAATATACTGTGATGGGTAATCCAATGTAACTGCCTATGTAGTAGTGATAGCTATATTGTATATATGATATAGATGCAACATGTCACCTTTATGATTTATTATTTCTATGTGTTATTCATAAATCTGATGATTTCATGAGGTATGATCTTATGGTTGGTATGTATGTATAGAATAACCTTTTCATTCCTTTTTTATAACCCTTACCGAGCTTTTTATGCTCATCCCATGTTTTGAAATGTTTTTCATGGGACTTAAAGATGAATAGGGTCAAGGATAGGAACGAGTAAAAATCATTATATCTAAAACAGAAAGGAAGACATGACTCTTTTTTTCAAGTGTTTTTATTTTATGAAAAAAATGGAAACTGAGTAAAAGTGTCTACTTTGTAATTTTTGAGATATAAAGTAATAGTTATGGCCTAATTTCCTAAAACTCTAAACTTGAAAAGATCCTCAATGTGAATTATTCATATAATTCAATATTATGTAACATTTTAAGGGTGGGGCCTTATAGTGGGTATCAGAGGTCGGTTTAAACAACATTAGGAGTTAGGATATTGTTAAATTAATATCCATAAATTAATTTACAGCATGATTGAAATGATATAGCATTTACAGATTACCATGTTTCTTTGCCAATTATATTTCTGTGTTTAGAATGGGTTTTCATAGAGGAAATAAGGCAGTTGTGATGGGAAGGCATATAGAGAGAAATGACCTTCCAATAAGCATCCTGAGATAGTCAGAATCAGAATTGAATAGTTTTTTGTAGTGATGGATCAGTTAACTTAGGTGATAAATGGTGGTTGATTTTATAGATGATATTTTGGGTTATTTAAAAAGTAAATAGAATCATGAAAGTCATTTAAGGGTTTTCTTGCAAACCATAAAAGAATTTTTTTTGGGAAATTAAATATGTGTGATTTATGGTTACAACAAATTTCATTCCTTGCTCACATTGTTTCAAATAATGGAATAAATGTTTTTTTGAGAAAGATGAGCATGGGGGATCTTAAATTGATAAATATAAAATATTACACAAGTTGAAAAGAATTAATTTTTAATTTGTCCCTAGTAAGAAGAGGGACAATTTACTTAGGAATGGTGTTGATGTGGATGCTCCTCTCTTCCAACACCCCTTTGATTGAAAGGTCATCCGTAATGTAATTCTCCTCCCTGAAGGTCTGCGTGATGAAACAGTTTAGGGAAGATATTTTTTCAATTAAATTTATCCATTTATCTTCCATCTTCCATGCCAATCTTGTCTGACTGATCATAATTGCCCAAAAACACTGTGGCTGAGTCACACTCAAACCAAATGTTTTTCCAATTTCATTGGTAAGTGATATTCACCACTCTGATGAGTGCCATCATTTCAGCTTCCAAAGCTATAGTGTGCCCGCATAGGACATAATTTCATTCCACAACCTCCCAATGCTGATTCCTAAAAATTACCCCATATCCAGAAGGACTAGGGTTTCCTTCAGAGGCTCCATCCATGATTCATTTCAGCCATCCATTTAAGGGGTAGTCCATATCACCTCCATCATGCCCCTTGGATTGGGATAATAACCCATAAACTTTAATCTTATGTGTATCATGAAATCCCTTCCTGAGGTGTTAAAATGATCATTAATCTATGAGTTGGCATTTTGAGTGGACCCCAGAATAATGCTAAATGCATTAGCTTCATTGAATCTTGCTTGGCGATGAATAGAGCTATTGCGGGCCTTCTATACTGCATATATCAGTTCATCACATGCCACCTGTAGTAATGAATTTATCTGTTTGAATTGCTGAACTCTAAAAATATGTTGTATGTACTTTATAGCCAAGGGAGTATTGGGAGTTTCCAGCTCAAATATGCTAAGAACTGCATTCCATAGTGAAGAATCCATTTATTAGGACAAGAACAAGTGATCGATATCCTCTCTATGCTGACCACAAAGTACACACATCAAGCATAATGAAATCCCGACTCTTGGTATGTTCACGTTCACTGGGATTTTGTTATGATAAAGCCTCCAGATAAGTGAAAACATGGAGGGAAGTATCCAGTTTCTATTCAGAGAGCCAATCCAACATACCTCACCCTTCAATAGGTTATTGTAGAATCTTTTAGAGTTAAGTAGGACATCATGAGACCCTTCCCAAAGTAGCATATCCTCCTGCTTGATAAAATTGTTACTGTCAATCATAGAGGTTATTTTATCTAAAATGTCACCTTTACATTGAAGCTGATCTTTGATGGATAAGGTTTTGTCAGTGACCTGCTCTTCAGTGTTTATCCTTTCCATAAGTAGTGTGCCCATCCAATTGGTGGACCATAATTTTAGACTTGGATCTGCATTCACCACCCAACATGAGTGCCTCATAATTGTGCTGAACACTGAACACATACCATTCCAGATTGAGGAATCCATGTATCCATACCTCCCATCAATGAGACGTAGTATAATTCTTCTCCTCAAGAAATAAAGAGAGTCCAAGTTTCTATGAATAAGGATCTTGATAATTTTGGCTTGTAAATACAGATTAAATTAATTTAAATTCTCAATTCCCAGACCTCCCTGCTTGGAAGGCATGCGGCATGTGCTCCATTTACCAGTGATGAGCTTCCTTTCCATCACATTTCCACTCCATACAAATTTTTTCATCATGGAGTTAATTTTTTTCACAACAGATACATGCCACATGTAGACCATGAAATAATAAACTAGTTTTAAAATAACCCCATGTATGGAAAGACATACTCATCCTTCCATTGAGAGAGAATTTACCTTCCAATATGGAAGAGTTTTTCTCATCAAGGATAAAGCCTATGAAAAGTGGGAGGCCTGGGGATTTCCCCAGAATAAGGGGACACAAAGATACATAAAATGTATGGATACCTCCCTATGTCTAAGATAATTCTTTAGGTGAGACCTCCTTGCCACTACCATGTTCTTTCCAAAGTAAATAAAGGATTTTTTTGTAGTTGTTTTCATACCCTGACACATTCTCATAATGAAAATGTGATTCTCATAGATGAGTGAGGTTATTTCTATCACCCTTCTTAAAATTGAAAATATCATATACAAAAAATAAATGAGAGGGAGAAGAGAGACCTCTAGACACTGTGATGGTTGCAAGTTTCCCATTTTCCACCATCTTAGTTATAATTCTGCTCAAGTAATCCTCTGCAATTGCAAAAATGATTACAGGTATGGGGTCAACCTATCTCACACCCCATGAACAAGAAAAATTTCCCTATGGTGACCCATTAATCAGAATTGAAATGTGGCCATATTCCATCAAATTTGTGATCCTTTGAACAATGATTTCACTGAAGCCAAACCTGAGAAGAATCTATTTAATAAATCCCCAATACATTGTGTCCAAAGCCTTTTTTATGTCAAGCTTCATACCCACATTGCCGCCCCACATTGTATTTCATAGAATATTGAATCATTCTGAGGCCATAAGTAGGTAGTCCTGTATATTCCTGCCCTTAACAAAACCAAATTAGTTCCAGGAAATAATTTTTTCAGTCACCTGAGAATGCTTATTAGCCAAAAGATTAGTAATTATTTTTTTCATGGTGTTCACTAAGGCTAGAGGCCTAGATTTACTAATTTTGCAGGAATTCTCCAACTTAGGTATCAGGGCAATAAATTGTACATTGAATCCTGGAGTTAATGTCCCACCTTTGAAAACATGATTAACAAGTAGGCATACCTCATTCTGCATGATATCCTTATAGCTTTGGAAGAAAAGGTTGTTGAATCCATCAGGGCCAGGGGAGATATCTTTTTTAAGACCAAACACTTCCTCCTTGATTTCAAAATTCATCGGAATCGATGTGGGAAGACAATTGACCTTCTTAGTTTTTAAGTTAGGAATAATGCTGACTCTGAAGGGCTCAGATCTAGCCCTCCCATTGAATAGGTTCTTATAGAAAGATACAATATGATCTGAAAGTACCTGTTTTCCCTCCAGAATACTATCACCATCCTTTAGTAGGGAAAGGTTTCTATTCACTATTTGGACCCTTTTAAGTGAATTGAAGAACCTTGTGTTTCGATCCCCTTCCTGGAGCCACCTAACATTGAAATACCCCTTCTTTATATTGTCCTTGACCTTAATGAGGTTATTCAACTTTATGGAGAGCTGAATCTCATGCTGCATGTCCCTCGAGAAGTTTTCTATTGTGGCCTCTACAATCATATCATGCAGGGAGCTTTCAAGTCCATCAATTTCAGCATCCATCAATCTAAATATTTCTTTACTCCATTACCTAAGAATAATCTTAATAATTAGAAGCTTGGAAATGCATATCAAAGGATTTTTATTACATATCAATGAGCCCCAATTCTCTTGAACAATTCTTGAGCATTCTGGAAGAGAGGCCAATGAATTAATGAATCTAAAAGGAAGCAGTTTCCCACCATCCTTTCCAAGTAAAATAATCAGAATGGGGTGGTGGTCAGAGTTTATTTTAGAAATCGTAACACATGTGATTGATTTCAATACATCAAACATTATTTTATTGACAAAGGCCTGATCAATTCTACTTTTCATCATACCATTGGGATTTCTCTTGTACCAAGTGCATTTAGCACCAATGAGGTTCACTTCCACAATACCATCTTTCTCAATATATTCTCTAAAATCTCTTGAAGAGGTGTCATTTGTAACTGAACCAATTTTCTCATCCTCATGAAGGATGGTGTTGAAATCACATGTGAAATTCCATGGATCTAAGATATAATTATCTAGTTGCTATATTTTCCCCCATAAAATCCTCATGTCCACATGATAGTTGTGAGCATACACAATTGAGTAGAAAAACTTCTGTCACCCATACATAAAACTATAGGTGACGATCTAATTTTCCATATTTATAATACTTATAGAATCCACTTTGGTATGATTAAGAATCCAAATCATATCATGACTTGTATCTTCACTGTTAGTACCTAGAATATTGTATCCCCTATTGCAGAACAAGTTTCTTAGATTTTTTTAGTTCATCTTAGGCTCCGAAATTCCAATAATCTCTAGCTTGTACCTTCTAGAAAGGAGCCTGAGGGAACCTTCAGTGGTAGGGTTAGATAGACCCTGATTTTTCCAGAGAAGAATCCTCATTTTGATGTTGATTTGGAGGCCCCACCTCCTTTTTTCCCAAGGTTTCTAGGAAATTTTCTTGGTGATTTTTCTTGTGATGCAGTCACACCCAAACTCAGTTCTCTACTGTTTATACAAGGCTTGGGTTGAGAGCTTCCTTTTGTCTCTTTATTTTCCTTTACCTTTTCCTCCACTACTTCCCCAGTATCATTAAAATGGACATGATTCTAGACCATCCCTCCCCAGATGGTTTTATCTTCCATCTCCACATCTAGTTGAGTATCAATTACGGAAAACTAAGCCTTTAATTCAGTATAAATTAGACTGATAGTGAATCCCTCCATTTGGATATCCAGAACCATGCTTCATACCTCCAAAACGAGTTTCAGAATTCATTCATTAATGCTGATTTTAGATCTATTATCCCCAATAAAATTTGGAAATTAAATGCTAACTTGATGCTTCTCCTCATTATCCACCATCTCAGATCAAGACTTTCCAATTTTTTTTGAACATCCTACCACCTTATCATACATATTTCCTTTTTTTCTTGTGATCCCAGAGTACTTCCCATTCTCTTTGGAGCCTCCTTCCAAACTGATGTAGGTTGAGCTGGGATAACAAGCATATTAATCACATGATAAGATTGAAACTCATGTCCAACCATCTTATAATGTTTTACAAATTTAGGCAAATTCTCTATCTCAAAATTTACCTCTAGTTGCTAACCTTTTACATCTATAAATTTTTTTTCTGGTGGTTGTAGCTCCATGTCAATATCAATAAAGAATCTTGCATAGAGGCCCAAGTCCCCATTGATAGTAAATTGATCAATCTTGATATGTGTTTCTATTCATGATTCAATTTCATTTAGGCTCTTCGGGTTCTAGTAAACCCATCGTATCCCAAGAATCCATGACCAGACTTGAGCTGTCAGGAGTCTATGATTGAATGGATTAGAGTTTGCATCCCATTTTGATAGCCTCAAGAAACCTAGATTTAGTCTTAGGTTCTTGATCCTACAAACTATGTTAAGATCCTATTTACGCTCCAGGATAATATGGTAGTACCCCTTTCCAATCGGAATAATCCTCCACCTTGAGAATACCCAACAGTGAGAGATTCTAAATTTTAGATCGTGAATCTACCTGGGCTTCATACCTTTTTCAAAGGATGTTCTCCCAAGTACTGAAAATCGGCATAGCTCCATTTTCTGTTGCATCGCATCTTGATCCACCTCCACCGTGACAAATCCATCCCCTGATCGCTTGATTACATGAATGTTCGGGGGCAACAAAGCTTGGTCACCTCCAACTAGCACTTCCGTGAAGGATACAACCTTTCTGGCTTAAGTGTGAGAAACAACATCATTATAAGCCTATGTGAAATACATTTTCCATTCCAGATTGAATGAATACATTCACGTATCTGGTCCTAGAAGAATCGAGTTTCATCATCATCAAGAGTTGAGGGGTTTTCTCTCTCACTCACCATTATCCTTCTTATTGTGTTAATTATCCACTGGGCGTGGGAGTAACTGTTGATCCTACTAAAACAAAACTTGTTGAAAAATGTCCAAGAACCACAAATATAACCGAGATCTATAGTTTTCTTGGTTTAGAAGGTTATTACTAGAGGTTTGTTGAGAATTATGCACAGATATCTAGTCCAATGACTATGTTAACTCGAAAATGTGTTAAGTTAATAAGGCAAAAATAATGTGATTATTGATTTCAATAATTGAAAAATGATTTTTGAATGCTCCAGTTTTTCCACTGCATTCCACAAATAGTGACTTTGTTATCTACAATGATTATTCATTAAAAGGACATGGTTTTGTCCTTATGTAGAATGATTGGGTAATTGCTTATGATTCATGTAAGCTGAAACCTCATGATTTAAATTATCCTACAAATGATTTGGAATTAGCTGCTGTTGTTTTTGCTTTAAAAATTTGGAGGAATAATTTGTATGGAGTAAAATTTGAAATATAAAATGACCACAAAAGAGTTAAGTATATATTCACTCAGAAAGATTTAAACATGAGATATAGGAGATGTCTAGAATTAGTCAAGGATTATGATTTCATGATTCATTACCATCCAATAAAGGAAAATAAAGTGTTTGATGCTTTGATTCATAAATTTAACGCTACATTATCCATGTTATGTTTGGAACAAGATCCTTTGTTTAATGATTTGATGAACTTTTTCATAGAAGTTTTTAGAGGAAATTCCTCTATTTTTTTTTCAGGTGTCAGTGAAATAATCTATGTCAAACAGAATTTAGAAACTACAGAAGGAAGACAGTGAGTTGCAGAAAAAGGCAGAGTTGGTTCAATAAGGTATGTTAGCTGATTTTAACATTGATAATGATTGTGTTTTGAGGTTTGGGAAGAGATTATATGTGCCTTGTGATTCGCAGTTGAAGAAAGAGTTATTATGTGAATCTCTTAGTTATATGTTTTCAGTTCATCTTGGTAGTACTAAGATGTAATGATATATTCACAAGTATTATTGGTGGGATGGAAAGAAAAGAGATATTTCTGATTTTACTTTGAATTGTCTGGATTTTTAGCAGGTTAGAGTAAAGCGGCGATTACCAAAATGGATGCTTCATCCTTAACCAGTTCCAAAGTGGAAATGAGAAAATATATCCATATACTTCATTGTGGGATTACTAAAAACATCTCTAGGTAATAATTTAATATGGGTTATTGTTTAACGATTGAATAAATCTTCTCATTTCCTTCTTATTCGAGACACTTTGTCACCAGATCAACATTCTTGGTTGTATGTTAAAGAGATAGTCAAGTTTCATGGATTTAACCTCTCCATTGTATCTGATTGTGATCCCAATTTTACATATATCTTTTAGAAAAGTCTTCATAAGTAATTGGGTACTAAATTAAATTTTAGTAAATCTTTTAATCCTTAATCAAATAGGTACTCTGAACAAATAATTCAGACATTGGGAGATATGCTACATGCTTGATGAATGGATTACCAGGGAAGTTGGGACCAAGAACTTTCATTGGTTGGGTTTCCATAAAATAAAAATTTTCATTATAGTATACAGATGTCTCCATTTGAGGCATTATATTGAAAGCGGTGTGGAACTCTAAATTTTTGGGATGAAGTAGGTGAAAGGAAACTGATGGGAACAGAATTTTTAGAAGAGATAACAGAAAGGGTTTAGTTGATTTAGAAGAACATGAGAACAACTCAGAGTAGGAAAAAAATTTATGTGAATAACTGGAGGAAGGATCTTTCATTCAAGGTAGGTGATCATGTCTTTCTCAAAGTTTTTCCTTGGAAAAATGTGATGTGTTTTGGTAAGAGGGTAAACTTGAGTTAGAGGTTCATTGGACATTATGAAATCCTGGAAAAAGTTGGATCAGTAGCGTACAAAGTGGATTTACATCCATGTTTATCTTAAATACACAATTTTTTCATGTTTCAATGTTGATAAAGTATATGTGAGATCCATCCCATGTTTTGAGTCTATAGGTTGTTCAGTTGGAACAAAATCTCTTTTATGAGGAATAAACAGACCAGATTCTTGACCCAAGAGATCAAGTGTAGAGGAATATGGTAATCCATCAGGTAAAAGTTTTGTTTAAAAACCACATGGTTGAATAGGAAATGTGGGAATCTGAAAATGCTATAAGGGTTAAATACCCCCACTTATTTGATATGTGAATAAAATTGAGATGATGCAATTTCCAAAAGAGGGAATGGATGTAACATCCAAGGTAAATAAGAAATATGATTTTTTTATATTTATTCGTATTAGTGACTTAAATATTAATTTTACTTTATAGGAGATTCTATGTTTGATTGTGTACCCGATACGTAACAACGAGATTCTTTTAAATCATAAGTTGCACACAATGTTGAATAGTGAAAACATCAATTTTTGATGAATAGTGAAAACACTGAGTAGTAGTTAAAAAACCGAAATTTTCATTTAAATGAAATTTTACCACTTCTGTGAATTTATTTTAAAAAATATGACTGACAAGGTTATTATCATTAACTAAAACTTGTTTTAATAATAAGAAAATAATTTTTGGTGAATAGTAACTTTTGACTTTTATGTATCACAGTTAAAGGTAAATAGTGTAATTCAAGATAAAAATAATATTATAATAATATAAAATTACCCTGACATGTGTTCTAATCCTATTATTTGATACATTTTCTATCATGGTCTTCCTTGGGTCGATTTTGGGACCCCATAGAGCCACTTAAGAGTGATAATCACACTTTATATTAATTCATTAAAAGTAAAGACAAAATTGACTTAAAAATACATCTTTTAGTAAATTAATTTTTACGTGGGGTTATATAAGTTATCTATTCAACTATAAATATTCAATATAAATATATAAAAATTTCATCATGGTATTTTATTTATAATTTTAGGGCATCAAATAAATAAAATTATTTATGACACAATAATTATGCAGTGTTGATCACATTAATGAAGGATTTATATAAATAAGATTATAAAAATTAAAACAATATCCAAAACCTTTCCAATTATTGTTGGATGATTATATTTCTAACAATTTTCATCTTATATTTGATTTTAATATGTTTCGGATCTTTAGAAATAGAAAATCATTATATAATAAAATTATATTTTCAAACATTCCTAAAGAGTCCCTCCACCCCCCTATAGAAATACCTCACCTCTAACCCATTACTCACACCTATCAAGCCCCTTGTCTCATCCAACCTATACCCCAATAATCTCTCAAGATCCCTCTCTTCCACCTAGAAGCCTTTACTTTGGAAGAAGTCACTTCAAGAAACCCTTTGAGATCAAACTAAAGGGAGTTACCCAATTTAAAGGTAACTTCTTTTTTTAATTTCTTTTATTTTATTTTACTTCTCCAACCCACTAAACTCTTATTATTACTTTCTTTTATAAAAAAAAATATCCTAAATATACTAGGTTATTTATGATAAGTATTTAAACTAAACTTACACACACCTCTATCTAATGGGTAAAGAACATTCTATTTATTTGGACGGAAAACTACTGCCTCACGAAATGATGATTGTTCAATCTTCTCCTACCACATCTTATGGTGTCCATTAAGATGAAACCATATTTATATGTGATATATATTATATTTATATTTTTTCTGCACTTCTATATTTTTATATTATAGAATACCTTTATGGGTTCCATAATGAGTAAACATGATAATTTAATTTGAGGAAGTGCAGACTACCGCCCCCTCAAAGTGATATGACTCTTTCATACCATACATGGAATGTATAAAGGATGATATTAGTACACTTATCTATAGTATATAAAATATTATATTATAGTATAATTATAATATACCTATGTATCATTAAGTTTTTCATTCCATTAAAATATGAAATAGAAATGAAAGTAGCGTTCATTCGTACGTACAACTTACCGTCTCCATGATTGGTGTATTTCATTTATTATCTCCCAATGTTATGTAATATTATAAATATATATATATACTGGATATATATGATATATATGATATCTAAATCATCAATATAATTATGTAGATAATGGACTTTTAACCACATGAACAACTTGTAATTATAAGAAGTTCTTTTTTTGACTCAACTTCCAAATATCGACAAAACGACCGTTTTTTACTTAAATGATTACATAATGTTTATAACATGAAAATAAGTGATATAAAAGGAATAATAAAATTGAAAAAGTATCTTAATCAAGTATAAATTAACGGTAGTTTATTATTCAGGAGATTAACAAATGAACGGGTCAAGTCACACACGAGGTAAGGGACATCGTCTCAATCACATTTCATTTTGGAATCCTTTGATTTATAAAAGACTTTATTTTATATGGTGTATAAAACCCTTTTAATTTTCATTTCATTCAAATGGAATATTTTTTCTACGTAGCATTTTATTAAATGACAAAAAATAATGTTTCTTTTTTTAACGTTAGCGTTGAAAATGTCCTTTTCCGCCTTCGCAAGTATTATTTGACCATGGATTCCTTAACAAGTCGTAATTTTTTTAAAAGGAAAATAAATACCATATAATATTTTACGTATTTTAGTATTGAAAATGGTTTTGATAATGGATTTTTTATGTCAATATATTTAAATGATATATTTTTATTGAAGTGTGGAAATGTTATCTTTCCTTTATGTTTGTTTTATGTGTTGTGAATATGTTATGGATCTTGGGAATTGTTTATGTATATGGGTGGTTCTGTGATAAACCTAGGTAGGGTGAGCCTATGATAACTATCTTATTCATTGGGTAACGTGAAAAAGGTAAACATTAATGTTTCTCCAAAGAGATTTTGGGAATATGCTGCGATGGGTATTCCAACATAACTACCTATGTTGTTGGGATAACTACAATGTAAGTATGATATGGATGCCATGAGTCACCTTTATCATTTATGAATTCTATGTGTTATTCATAAATCTTAAGATTTTATGAGGTATAAGCTTATGCTTGGTATGTATTGATGTAATAATGTTTTATTTCTTTATTTTATAACCCTTACTTAGCTTTTTATGCACATCCCATGTTTTGAAATGTTTTTCACAGGAAAAAAAGATGAATATGGTCAAGGATGGGATCAAGGAAAATTCATTCTATCTAAAACATGGAACTAGACATGACACATTTTAAAAGATTTTTTGTTTTATGAAAAAATGGAAACTGAGTAGAAGTGTCTACTTTGAAATTTTTGAGATGTAATGTAATAGTTATGGCCTAATTTTCAAAATCTCTAAACCTGAAAAGATCCTCAATGTGAATTATTCATATAATTCAAGATTATGTAACGTTTTAAGGCTGGGGACTTATAGTTTCCTTATTGAGGAAAATTATGTTTCAGGGTGTGTCATGTTCTATTGATACTATTGGATCGCGTTGTGGTTTTTTGTGGCACCTGTAGGGAGGAGTTTGGATTAGGGTTTTTAGTTCCTGACTATGATACATGAGATACTTCAATCATTAGAGCTCAGACCATAGGTCTCGAAGTGATGCTGGAATGTAGTCACAAACCCTCCAGGTTATAAAGGAACTTGGTCTATTGTTTTTATTTATTATGGGAATTGAAGACAGTTTAAACATCTTGTGTAGTAGTTTCATTTCGAGAAGCCCCATTTGGTGAAAAGAGATGTGGGGACCATGTTTTTTTTTGGGTGTTGTGTGGGTGGAAGAGTCCCACCTTGGTTATAAGGAGGAATTGATGTATTATTTTATTAAGTCTCAGTTCTTATACCCTAGTTGATGTGAGTATCTTTATTGTTTCCCATATAGGTCCAGCCTTGTGAATCGGTCTTAGTTTTTGTTAGGCTAAAATGAGGATGGTAATGCCCATGGTAGTGTTGAACCATGTAATATCTTCTATTTGGTTTGGAGTTTCTTTTGTTGGGACCAAAATCATGGTGGATTTGAACTATGCTGATTGTTCCCAAGCTATCCCAAGTTTTACTTTCCATGCTAATCCATGAAAAGTAGTTAAGTTGGTTGGTTCCTATAGTGGAGAGACCCATCATGGGTCTCATTGAATTCCCTAGTAGTAAACTGATGTTTGTTCATTTTAATGGTGAGGAGCCCGTTCAGGACTCCCTATGTTGGTCTTCTATCCTCAACACATTTTTTTGTTAGTTTCTAATTTTGAGGAGTCCATTTAGCCCTCCCTGTAGGGCACCCCCAGTAGTTTCATTGAAATAAAGTTTGGGGAGTATTCTTTGGGATATGGTATGATTTTTTTCTTGTTTTTTATGAAATTGGTGTGGGTTACATTTGGTAGTGTTAGAGGTGTTTTAACATATGAAGTTGGATTGTGTGTTGTGGGAAATAAATTTTACTTTCATCGATCTACATGAGGTGTTTTTACTTTTAGGGGAGGGTGGCACATAGGAGTGAGTACATTCTAGCCCCCTGAGTTTAATTTTAAAGTCATTTATCTTTGTTGATAGTGTCCTTACATATCTCTTATTTATTGTTTATCTAGAACCTATTTGAGCCAAGAGGATGTAATGGTTTTGTTTCCTAACCAATCATGGGATGACCTTCCTGGGGCAGGAAGCATTGTGGTGGGGAGAATTATCATACCTAAGATTTAATTTTGACTTGGTCTTTGTTTGGGATGGGTCTCAATTGTTTTTCTAGGGGACTGGGTGTGACTATTTTGATGTTTTGGGATGAAATTTTCAATGTTTGGGCCGAGTCTTGATTGGAACAATGTGTTTTTTTCTGATAAATGGGGGTTTTTGGACTTGTGAGCACATGATGCATGAGCGAAGCACATGCGAAACTGTGTGGCTTCACCCATGTCACCTAACACCCTACCCGGTTTTCAAAAATAATAATAATAATTAATTAAAATGATGATTAATAAAAATATATAATATTAATCTTATTATTATTATTATTAATAGTAGTATTAAATTATTATTATTATTATTATCAATAATAAGAATATGTTATTATTATGATTATTATTATTAGTTTTATTGTTAGAATATTCATTTTTATTTGATGTTTTTCAAGGTTTCAACCTCCTCCCATCTTGTTCAATGCACCTTCCCCCCCTACCTGATTGGCTTTCACCCTTCCCCTAGTTGATCAACCTCCCCTCTCTGGTTCCCTACTCCTATCTGATGATGCCTATACCAGCACGAAGCACCCTATCAGTGCAACCCTATTCTGGTGTGGCTCCCTTGGCCGAAGACCCCTCTAATCTCATCTAAATTTTCTAGATCCCCTTGCACCTCTAGGATGACCCACCATTGGATCTGCACACTAACGACCTAATTTTGGCAAAGCCACCTCTAGAACTACTTGATTCCAGTGAAGTGACAACACCCCTTTCCAGTGATTCCATCTCCATCACACGGGCCTCAATCCAGGTATGTTTTTTCCACTTTTTTTGTTGGGATTTCAGTTTTCAGTGGATATGATATCCATTTTAGGGTTTTTTATTATTTCTTAGGGTCCATTTTGGATGTCACATGCTCTATATTGCATGCCTGTGGTTCCGTTAGGGTTATTATTGGGTTTCATGCCATTTTTTGGAAACCTCTTGGTTCGAGTTAGGTGGTACCAAGACCAAATTTTTTTAGATGATTTAATTTTCCTATTTAGTATATTTTAGCATGCACTATACTTTAATTTCATGTTGTGAATTCTATTTTAGATATAATTTGGCATGAATATATGATGGATTATATTTTTTTAAGGAAATAGATATGTGATTTATATGCTTTTTGTTGTGAAAATTTTTGTATGTGTTTAATTATTGACTAAGGTATTATAAATGTGTTTTTGTGGGTTTTTGAGGTGAATGTGAGTAAAAAATGATTTTTATGGGAAATAGACCACTTTGTTCAAGTTATCCTTATTGTGTGATTTTGAGTATAAATTGTGAAGTGTTTAATGAATGATGATGTTTTTTTATAAATGAAACTGGGTTGTGTAAATGGTTTATTAATTGTAATGAGTAATGAAAAATGTGTTATCGAAGGTTATGGTGTGATTATGTGTTGGGTATTGATTTTGTAATTGAAATAGATTTGTTGTGTTTGTTTGTGTCTTCAATTGGTGTTTCTTGGAATGGTTTTATGGGTTGTTTGAAAAGTAAAAACCATGTTTTCAAATGTGTAAAATTGAAGACAGGTTTGTAAGTATGTTCTTAAATGAAGATGAGATACTTTGGCATGTTAAACATGTTGTGAATTTCTTAATATGTACTATAAATTGTAATAAAATAAGGGAATCTTGTGGAATAAATTATTTTAGGGTTGTGTAAAAATTTATAAAAAGGGGATTCTATGGGATTAGTTGAAAAATGGTGTAAAATTTTATTACATTAATTAGAGGTGTTCAATAAATTACATAATTTATTTATTAAATTATGTAAGTGTTGAAAATTATGTTTTACGCCATTATGCTATGCATTTGATTTTGAAAGTAGAATTTTCATGTGAACTTGGGGTGTTTTTTATGTATTTTTTTGTGGTGCCTCCAGAAATTATTTTAGAAACATTTTTTGATGATTTATTAACAAAAATAAAGGGTTTGAGGAATGGTTACGAAATGTTTTGGTGTGCATATGAATCTGAAATAGAGTTCTGGTGTGAAAGTATCAGAACACTATGAGTAACTTGTTTTTCTTGACTTGTGTGTGTAATGTGTTGTGTTAGTGACATGTGAATGTGAAACTTAATTGAGCAGAAAAAGGGGAATCCTGAGTAACATGGTGGACGGACTAGGACTACCTTTATAGTGATATGGGAGTGGCTACTACCCAGGTTCAATCCATAGGATTGACGACTACAACACTATGTAAATATTTGGATGAGGATTGGAGACCACTAGGGTTTCTGGGATGTCCCCTACTAGTGGATCATGCATGAGAACGTAGGTTTTCCTAGTATCAATACCATATTTTCACCAAGATGTGAGGTTACTTGAATACCACTAGATCTAGTTTGACCATAGGTATCTACCCATGGTGCTCCACCATATATGATTGGGTGCCATCCATCGATATACAACGGACCTCTTATGTGTGTTTGTGTACTTTTAGAAGAATTTCTTTTTAATTTAAGAAAATGGTTGTATTGGTTTTATTTTTAAGTAGTTTCTTTTCACAAAATGTTTACTCACAAATGTTTTCCAAGAAATTTTTTAAAAGCATAAATTTTAAATGAGCATGTAATATTGTCTTAAAATATATTTTCATGGAATAATTTATCCATGTGGAATCCCACTGGGCTCTGGATCTTAGTCTGCATACACCTTTTAGTTTATGGAGTCCCTATATTCCTTTGTCTTAGGTTAAAGAAAGATGTTAGTTTTGGAAGTTTGAGTTTCTTGTGGCATTCAGTGGGAATCATGGTTGTGGTAGTTTGAGGATGTGATTCCTCTCATTATATAGAGGTTTGAAATAGAGTTTTGTTTCCTTATGTCTTATTACAGTAGTGGGTTTGTCTAAAGTAGTAAATAATTATTTATGAATGTAGTTAAGGGCCCTTTTGGTTGAATTCTTGAAATATGAATTTTTAGTTTTTTGGTCATTTTAATATGTTGACTTTGGATAAATCATTCCCTCTTGATTTATATGATACATGGGCACCTGTGCCAGCCTTGTGGGGATCAAGAATGCCATTCAGGCCATCCTGCAGATCGGGTTGGGCACTAGGTTAGATGACAACCCGACTTGGTTCGTGATAGGGATGGTGGGTTTGAATAAGAATAACCAAATTATGAAATATGTGTCAAAATTATTTTATTTTTAAAAATAATGAATTCAATCATGAAAGTTAACAGTCCTCTAATTTTTACTATGTAAAGAATAATAATATATTCATTTTATCCTTCAAAGATACATTTTTCAAATATTGATATTATTTGATTTTGTTCATAGATATTTTAATTAATTTATATATTTTTTAAATACTATTTGAAAATATGTATATCATTATTTAATTCATCATGTAATAATAATATTAAGACTTTTTTGATATTTTTCTGATAACATTTATTTTTGAGTTAATAATGAAAAGTTAATGATTCTTGTAGTACTATTTTTGATTTTCAATAAAAAATTTAACAAAAAAACCCCATTATAAATTTAAAATTAAAATAATGTAAAAAATACATTTTTAATTGTAAATTATATATTTAATTAGAATAGAATCAATAATATACTATATTTCGTTATAAGTTTTATTTTAGGGATAAAAAATATTTTATCTAAAAACTATTTTCAATGCGTTTTGTACATCTATTTTAAAATTGATTTCATAAATCTATATAAATTTAGTATCAAATTTTTATTCCATTTTGGAATCAAGAGGTTTTTTTAAATAGTTCCCTTTATTTTTTTTTCATTTTCAATAGTAAGCATAATAATGATTTGTCACTAAGGTAAAGGTAAAACATGTAAAAATTGGTTTAAATCTATTAGATAAGGCCTAAAAATATCCATAAAAACATTTACTTATATTATTTTATTGAGTTTTTTTATAAAAAACATTATAATATATAAATATTTGGTAATTTCATTCCACTTTCTGTTGATTATACACATTATTTTATTTTAATTAAAGGATAATTATAAATATTTGAATCCCATGCAATAAATTTATATTATATGTTACCATTGGAATAAAAACATGTTATTAATGAATCTAAAATATTATTTTTTTATGTAAATAATTTTTTATAAAGGTTATTTATTTATAATTATTTTGGTTATATAATTTTTTTAATCTCTTATGTAACACCAAAACAATACTTTGGTTATTAGTAGAAAATAAAGTTAAATGATGTTAATTACTATAAAATTATTATTTTTCGGAAGAATTGTGCTATTCCAAAAATTTAATACAAAAAAATTTAAAATTATTAATGGTAAATGTTCTTATATTCATATTCCTTTTATGTCTCCATATAATTAATGTCATATTAAATGAACATTTCCCAAAATGAGTTTAATGATATTTTATGAAAAACTAGAAATTATTAAATGATTTAAATTAAAAAAGATCCTGAAATAATAAAAAATGGATGGTAAGTACTATAAGATTTCATTCATGAATTGTTTAGGGATAATTATTTCCTTATGTGTAATTTTATAACACTTAATGTCTAAAACATGTGTGCCCTTGATTATGGATAAAAAAAGTGTTAAAGAATGGGACTAACCAATGTATAAGTCAAAAAATGAGAATATAAAATTTCTATATATGATTTGATGATAATATATAGTCCTTTATGTTTTTATTATTCCATTTCAATTTTGATGAAATTTATTTTAGAATTAGCATAATTATATTTAAATATTTTATATAATTCTAAGTTTTACCTATATTCACTTATAAAAGGAAACCTCCTATCAATATTTATTGAAACATTATAAGACATATAATCCATCCAAAGACAATAATAATATATTCATAGCTCACCTACATTCATTATTCAGAATTGGGCCTTATCTTAAGACTCCTCTTTGAGTGCATAATGTGTATGCTAAAGGATTTGTCTCAAATAAGAAGTAATCATCTTTATCAACTCAATAATATTTTATTTATTCCTCTAATACGTCTAATTTTATTATATCCATTCTAAAATAATGACTATCATATTAACAAAATATTTATATGTTATTATAATTATGTGGTAACCATCATACACCATCTTTCCCTTCTATAGACAATAGAAAGCATCTCCCACTTGGGCATACAACCTTTTATATCCATACAATGTTTTAATTATTTTTTCATCACTAATTTACATTGATTGTTATAAAGGTGAAATTAATGAATTTATATGATATTTATGACATATTTATGATTCTTTAATTTCATAATTATTCTTACATCTAACCCATCCATCCATTGGAAAATTGTAATGTTGTTCATGCAAACATGTGGACTACCACATCAATAAGTGATGTTATCCATCTAACATGCCCCCCTTTCAAGAATGATTATAAATAAGACTTTAATGAATAAAAATGAAAAATTGTTTCATGATTATATATACATATTATGAACCTTTTACCATGATTCATGTTCATGAACTGCTGAATATAATCATGCATGAAAAATGAAACTGTTAACATCAACGATGATGATGTTAACAAGGAATTGTTAATATATATTTGATTTAATTTTATAAGTGAAACATATATTGTATGAAAAATATATATATAGAAAGTTATAGATTTATAATAAATCTAAATTTATTTCACTAGAGTTTTAGAGTGAATAAAAATCCTATTGGAACTAAAGTATGGGTAATTTTTTCACTTATTTATTTAAATTATAATTGTATTATATTATACACCTATCTTATTTTCCAAGGTCTATATACAAACCATTTTAATCATTATATCATGAATCTATATATATTAATTTTAATCAATTTTTTAATTCATGATTCCTCTTTATTTAGTTATGATTGAGATGTTACTAATGTGATAAGGGTTTTATTACGTTCTCATTTCTTTTCAGGGTTATATGTGCTAATTTTTTAAAGATATATTTTGTAAATCATATCCATTATGGAACATATATTTTCTTATCCTATGATTATTACTATAATAATTATGTTTTCCAACTATTTTCTAATATTTGGTACTAAAACTTATTAATATTATTTATTAAATAAAATCATTACATATTTCCTCATTAGTCACAAACATATTAATCCTTCATAATATTTTCCAAAAAATGTTTTAAAGGATTTTTTTTTATTTTCCAATGAATTGTTAAATTAACTTTTGCTGATTTTTTATTTTCTATTAATATTTTTAAAAGTAATTTTATAATAATTTTTTAATGAGGCCCTTTTACAAAATGTGTGACCAAATTATTTGTTTTTACTCTTTTGAATGAATGGATTTTACCACACTCTTATCTGTTTTTTTTAGAAAATATTAATTTTCTTGTTTCTACGGATATTTTAAAAGAAATTTCTTTTTGATATTAATTTGATGCTTATATTTAAACTGTTATCAAAATAAATTGGAACTACTTTTTAAATATTGTAATAATGAATTTCGAAAGTGACTTATAAAACTTTTCATACAAAAATTCACTATAGAATTGGTTGTAAAAAAATCATCATTTATATTGAATAGATGGTATTCTATCATCCTTTAATGATAATTGATTACCCCATAATTTGAGATAAATTACAATCATGAGGTTATGCTTTCTACCACACTCAATTTTTAATTGTTCATTATTTCTCCTTCATGTGCACATTTTCAATATCATGGATAAATTTCGCTTCATTATTGATAGATTTATGATTTCTCAACTGTATACCAATTCTATATAAGATATGTATAGATATATTTTTGTTAATAAATTTATTTTATTAACCATGTAAATATTTCAAATAAATGATTTAGTATTGATGATTGGTTATTTAAAAGGAATTTTGAGAATTAATTTTATTTTGAATTCAATATATAAGAGAAATTAATTAGATGTGAAAGTTAATGGTGGTGAACAACTATAAATGTCTTTTATATCTATTTTCATGTATTATTATAACAAGATACCACATTAGATAAGAATTTGGTATATACCTTTCCATACAATGAAATTATTTTTAGAGGCCTTGATGTTATGATTCATGATAATATCTCCATCGCCTTGAAGTAAGGTTCATGAATATATGAATATATAAATTATCTCTATTAGGATTTCAATTTCCATTATCCATGTTATTTCTATATTGATATTAGAAATTGATGTTTGGTAAACTGGTATTTTTCATTTAATGGAATGTGTTTTTATAACATCCCAGGTAAAGAATATGACATATCCATATTTATTAATATTTGTGAATTAAATATTAATTTTACTTTGAAGGGGATTCAATTTTTTATGGTGTACCCGATACTCAATAACAAGTTTCATTTAAATCTTACGTTGCATAAAACATTGAGTTATATTAAAAAATAATAATATAATATTATTATTTTAAATAGTAATTCAAACATCATTATTGTATTGGAGAGAATAAAAATTAACTAAAAAAATATTATTATACAAGTTTATTAATTTTGTTTACATTTACTAATAAAATTTAGATTCTTAAAATAAGAAAGAATATGATTTTAAGCATAAATACTATAATATTCATTAAAAGGTCATTTTACCACATTTTAATAGAAAACACTATTTAAATCATGTTTTTGTCACTTTTATATATAATATTTGAGAAAAACAAATTCTTATTAAGAATAGGTAAATCAAAATTTACTTTGGATGAAAGTTTGGTATTTTTTTGATAAATTTCATTTTTAATGAATAGTGCGAAATACTACATTTTAATTCAACATTAGATTTTAATATAATTTATTTATATGGATAGATTATATTTTTAATTATTTTTAAAGTGTAATTATATTATTGTTTTACCATTTAATCCAATTATGGACATTGGAATAAATTTCAATTTGAAATTGGAAATTAACAAGAGTCAATTTTTAGATAGTTAATATTTATTAAAAACACGCTTTTGGTTTTGAAATAGGAATTAATTTTAAATTAAAATTTTCCACTTCTGTGTTTTGAATTTGGAAAAATGGATTTCATATTTGGAATCAGGAGGTCTAAATTGTGTAATTAGGTAACTATTATTTTAATACATTATGAATATGTACTTTAGTAAATATTTTATTTACCACGGTTAAAAGATAAATATAGTAAATAAGGGTAAAAAAAATAATATTATAATAATATTAAATTACCCATACACTAGTCCTAACTATATTGGATGGGATATTTCTGACCAAGGACATCCATGGGTCAATTTTGGGACCCCATAGATCCACTTGAGAGTGATAATGACACTTTATATTAATTAATTTAATGTAAAGGCAAAAGTAACATAAACATATATATTTTAGTAAAACAAATTTTATATGGGGTTATATAAGTGATATCTTTGAATATAAATTTGATTTTGAAATCGAAAAATATATCCTACAACATGGTATTTTATTTAAAATTTTTAGACATCAAATAATGAAAATTACTTATGACACAATAACGATGGAGTGATTACCTTATTAATGAATGATTTAAGTAAATAAGATTATGAAATATAAAAAAATATCCAAAAGCATTCCTATTCTAATAAGATGATTTTTTTTCAAATAAAATTCATCTTATCTTTTATTTTAATGAGTTTTTGACCTTTTGAAACTGAAAATAATTTTATAATAAAATAAGAGTTTTATATTTTTCTAAAGAGCCCCTCTTCCCCCTTATAAAAGGTCATCACATTTAACCCATTACTCACAAATATAAAGCCACCTATCTTGAAAAAAAAAATACTAAAATAAGATCCTAAAAAACCTCTATTCAACCTAGAATCCTCACCTAATGCAGAAAGGCACATCAAGAATTCTTTTTGGTTCAAACCAAAGGGAGTTACCTGATTTAAAGGCAACATATTATCTTAAGTTATTTTCTTTTATTTTACTTATCTATCCCTCAAAATTAATTTACATATTTATTTTATAACAAAAACAATATCCCAAATATACTAGGTTGTTTTTATGAGATGTACGCAAACTACACTTCCACACACATCCATATTATTGATACGAACATACTGTTTCTGTGGACGGTGAAATACTGACTCAAGAAATGCTGATTGTTCAATTATCTCCTATCACCTCTTATAGTGGCCATTAAGATGAAACTATATTTATTTGTGATATATATTGTATTTATATTGTCTATATACTTCTTTTTTTATCATTTATATCATACTTTTATGGTTTCCAAAATAGGTAAATACGATAATTTCATTTGAGGAAGTACGGACTACCGCCCCCTCAAAGTGATATGACTTGTTCATGCCATATGTGTAACATATAAAGGATGGAGTTACTAAAATTATATATGATATTATATTGTAATTATAATACAACTATTCATCATTATGTTTTCATTCCATTAAATACGAAATAGAAATTAAAGTAGCGTTCATTTTACGTATGACTTAATATCTCCATGAACAATGCATTTCATTTCTTATCTCCAAATGTTATGTACTATTATAAATACATATATATATATATATACTGAATATATATGATATATATGATAAATAAATCATGAAAATAATTCTGGATATAATGGAATTTTGAAAACATTGACAACTGGTAATTATAAGTTCATTTTTGACTCAAGTACCAAATATCATAAAAACGACCGTTATTAACTTAAATGATTATATAATATTTAAAACATGGAAATAATTGATGTAAAAGGAATAAAAAATTTGACAAAGGTTCTGAAGCATGTAGAAATAAACTATAGTTTTTTATTCTAGATATTTAAATAATGAATGAGTCATGTCAGACATGAGGTAAGGGACGTCATCTCAATCTCCATTCATTGAGGCATACTTTGATTTATACATGACTTTTTTTTTTATTCTGTGAATAAACCAATTCCATTCCAAGGGAATATTTTTCGTAAGAAGCGTTTTACTAAACAAAGAAAGTAATGTTTCTTTTTAACACATGTGGTGACAATGACCTTTCTGCCACCCTGATCATTATTTGATATTTGGATTCCTTAACAAGCCATAATGTTTTTAAAAGAAAAAAAATACAATATACTCTTTTTACATATTTTGGTATTGAAAATGGTTTTGAGAATTTATTTATTATATCAATATATAAAAATTTTATATTGTGATTCTAATGTGTAAATATTATCTTTCCTTTATGCCAATTCATGTGTTATGATTATGTTGTGGTTCTTGGGAATTGTTTACACATAAAGGTGGTTCTGTGATAAACCTAGGGCAGGTGACACCGAGATATCTCTCTAATGCATTGGGTAAAATGAAGAAGGTAAAGGTAAATGTTTCTCCAAAGAGATTTAGGGAATATACTATGATGGGTATTCCAAACCGAACTCCCTATATAGATGTTAAAGCTACAATGAAATTATGTTATGGATGCCACAAGTTACCATTATAATTTAAGTTTTCTATGTGTTATTCATAAATCTTATGATTTCATGAGGTATGATAAAAAGATTATATTTTGATGGAAAAATGTTTTATTTCTTTATTTTAAAACTCTTACTATAATTTTTATTCTCATCCCATGTTTTTGAAGTGTTCTTCATAAGATATAAGGCAGGGTAATAGAAAGGAAGAATTGAAGAAGATTTATACCAAGAAAAGAATTCTTGTTTTCTTTTAAGAGTTTTAATTTTATGAAAAAAATGGAATATGAGTAGAAGTGTCTACTTTTTAATTTTTGAGATGTAATGTAATAGATATAACCTAATTTTATAAAACTCTAAACCTAAAAAGAACTCAAATGTAAATTATTCATTTAATTCATTATTGTGTAATGTTTCAAGGCTAGGTCCATATAGTTTTTATCAATGGTCGGTTTAGAAAACTTTAGGAGTAATGGTATTGTTAAATTAATATCCATAAATTAATTTATGTTAAGATTGAAATGATATAGCATTTATAGATTAACATGTTGCATCACCTAATATTTCTTTCTGTTCAGAATGGTTTTTCGTAGAGGAAATAGGGAAGCTATGATGGGATGACATGAGGAGGAAGACAACCTTCCAAATAAGCAACCTGAGATGGTTAGAATTAGAACTGAATATTTTGTTGCAGTAATGGAATAGTTTAATCAGGCTATAAATGGTGGTGGTATCTATGCACGAGATCATCTAGATCAACAATAGAGGAACATGTTAATAGAGGATAATTTCAGGAGGTAACATCCCCCATCATTCATAGGATCATCTGATCCTGTGCTAGCAAAAGGGTGGATTAAAACACTGGAAAAGATCTTTGATGTCATGGGGGGTTAAAAAAATTAGAAGGTCAGTCATGTTGTTTAACTTTTTGAAGTTGAAGCTGTTCAATGGTGGTCAATGGTGAAAAATATCAGGTATTGTGAGGAGACTTATGCTCTTGATTTGGATGAATTCAAAGGTATGTTTTTTTGAGAAATATATTCCTAAGGTGGTTCATCTTAGGATGGAAAAAAAATCCTATAATTGAGGCAGGAGGATGACTCAGTTCCTACTAATGAAGAAAAATTCACTCGATTGGAAAGGTATGCAACAAATTCCTTATGAGATCTTGATAGTAAAATCAATCATTTTTACTCATAATGAAATCCATAGTATCTAATGGAATTATTTTCACATGAGTTCAAAAGTTATGAAAAACTTATTACATGTGACAAGAAGGTTGAAGTTGAGTTTGCTTATGATTGGGAGTTATTTGAAAAAACAACAGAATAAGAGGTCGAGGTGGCAAAAGAAAGGGAATAACTCTTCAAAAAAGTCTAATGGTAAGAAACATGAGTTTACAGTTTGTGAAAATTGTGTTAACAATCACAGTGGGGAATGTATTTTGAATTCTCGTAAGTGCTACCAATGTGGTGAAATAGGAAATAAGGCTCATAATTACACTAAAAATACCAGGGTAATGGTAAGAAAAAATATGATTTACAGTCAGTATAATTTTTTATGTTCAATAAAATGGGTCATTATGCAAATGAATATCCAATGAAGAACTCAACTTAGGGAAAGTAGCCAAACTACAAGAACATTGGGGTGGTTAGATCCATTGAAACTACTTTCGTAGATGTTAGTCCATTAAATGAATTAGTATCAGGTACACTGCTTCTTTTTTTAGATAATGCCAATGTGTTGTTTGATTCAGGGTCTACACATTAGTTCATTTATGAGGATATTTCTAGAAAATTGGGAATTGCATCTCAAAATATGAATCCTAAATTTATGGTAAAAACACCCGGTGAAAATTTTGAGATAAAAAGAAATCATAAGAACCTTCCTGTACTTGTGGTCGGAAATAATCCAACTTCAAACCTTATTGTTTTCCCTCTAGTATAGTTTGATGTTATTTTAGGTATTGATTGGATTTTTGTTTATCATACTAAGATTAACTATAGAGATAAAGTGGTTTCATTAAAGAAAGATTTTCTGTTTGTGTACAATAATGAACCCTTACTTTTGGTAACATATTAGGAATTTGAGAAACTAGAAAAATATGGAAATGAATTTTACCTTTCACATATTGTTGAAAATAAAGGAACTGTTCATATTAATGATGTGACAATAGTAAATGAGTACCTTAATGTTTTTTCTGATGAGTTGCCTGGTATAATACCTGATCAGAAAGTTGAATTTCCTATTGAAATAGTTATTGATGCTAATCAAATTTTAAAACCCCCTTATCGAATGGCTCAAATTGATATTTTAGAGTTAAAGAATCAATTGAAGGAGTTATTAGATTAAGGTTTCATTCGACTTATCACATTACTATGGGGTTCTCCTCTCTTGTTTATTAAAAAAATAAGGTTCAATGATAATTTTCTTTTATTATAGAGCAATGAATAACATCACTATTAAGAACATGTATCCTTTGCCTCATATCGATGATTTTATTTATTAGCTCCAGGGAGCATAGTATTTTTTGTAGATTGAATTATGGTCAGGGTACCATCAGTTGAAAGTAAAGGAAGTATACATTTAGAAGACCACATTTCATACTAGATATGGCCATTATGAATTTGTAGTTATTATTTTTGGGTTAACCAATTCACATGTTGTATTCATGGATCTTATGAATAGAATTTTCCGTCAGTTCTTGGATAAGTTTGTGGTTATGTTCATTGATGATATTTTGGTTTATTATAAAATTAAATAGGAACATGAAATTCATTTATGGGTTGTCTTTCAAACCTTAAAATAAAATAAATTATAGGGGAAATTCAGCAAGTGTGAGTTTTGGTTACAAGAAATTTCATTCCTTGGTCACATTAAAAAAAGGCATAACTATTGATCCTACTAAAGTAAAAGTTATTGAAGAATATCCAAGACCCACATATATAACCGAGTTCCATAGTTTTCTTTGTTTGGAAGGTTATTACAGGAGGTTTGTTGAAAATTTTTCATGGTTATCTAGTCTACTAACTAAGTTAACACTAAAAGGTGTTATGTTTATTTGGACAAAATATTGTGATGATTTTTTTCAGGAAGTGAAAAGAAGATTAGTGAATGCTCCAATTTTGGAACTGCTTTCTTGAAATGGTGAGATTGTTATATACAGTGATTCTTCGTTGAAATGACTTGGTTTTGTCCTAATGCAGAATGATCAGATAATTTCTTAAGCTTCATATTAGTTGAATCCTAATGAGTTAAATTAACCTACAAATTATTTTGAATTAGCTGCGGTTGTTTTTTCTTTAAAAACATGGAGGCAACATTTTTATGTAGTAAAGTGTGAAATTTATACTGATCACAAAAGTTTGAAGTATATATTCACACAGATTTAATTAAACACGAGACGTAGGAGATGGAAATAATTAATAAAGGATTATGATTGCACGATCCATTACTATCCAAAAAAGGAAAATAATGTGTCTGATGCATTGAGTAGATAAATTTAATGCTACATTTAAAATGGAACAATTAGAGAAAGATCCTTTGATTAATGATTTGATGAACATTGGCATAGAATTTTTTGGTGTAGAAACTTCCTCTATTTTGTTTTAGGTTTCAGTGAAATCATCTATATCAGATAGAATTAAGTAAGTGAAGAAGGAAGACAATGAGTTGCAGAAAATGGTAGAGGTGGTTCAGAAGGGTAAGTAGCCTAATTTTAACATTGATAATTATTGTATTTTGAGATTTGTGATGAGATTATGTGTACCTTGTGATTCACATTTGATGAAAGAGTTAATATGGGAATTTCATAGTTCTCTATTTTCAGTTCATTCTTGAAGTACTAATATATATAGAGATCATCAGGAGTATTACTGGTGGGTTTGAATGAAAAGAGATATTGTTGATTTTACTGGGATGTGTTTGACTTGTCAACAATTTAAAGTAGAATGAAATTTAAAAAAGGGATGCTTCAGCCTTTACTAGTGCCAGAGTGGAAATGGGAAAATATATCAATGGAAATCGTTGTGGGATTACCAAAGACATATCGAGGTGATAATGAAATCTATGTAACGAATGACAAATTGACTAAATCTACTCATTTCATTTCTATTCGAGATACTCTATCTTTAGATCAAATTTCTCAATTTTATGTAAAATAGATAGTCAGGTGGTATGGAGTTCCCCTCTCCATTATATCTAATCATGATCCCAGGATTACTTATAACTTTTGGAAAGTCCTTAAGAAGTCATTTGGTAATGAATGATTTTTTTGTACTGCTTTTCACCATCAATCAGATGGGTAGTCAGATCGAACAATTTATACCTTGGGGGATATGCTATATTCTTGTTCGCTGGATTACTAGGGAAGTTGGGACCAAAATCTTTCTTTGGTTGAATTTTCTTATAAGAATAGTTTTATTTTCAGTATATAGATGGCTCAATTTGAGGCGTTATATGGCAGGGGATGTCGAACTCTACCTTTTTCGGATGAAGTATGTGAAAGTAAACTGACGAGACCAGAATTGGTAGAAGAGATGGAAGAAAAAGTTTAGTTGATTCAGAATCGCATGAGAACAGCTCAGAGGATACTAGAATGTTATGTGGATAACAGGAGGAAGGATCTTTCTTTCAAGGTACATGATTATGTCTTTCTCAAAGTTTCTCCATGTAAAGGTGTAATGCATTTTTGGTAAAAAGGGAAAGCTGATTCCAAGGTTCATTGGGCCATATTATATCCTGGAGAAAGTTGGATCATTTGCCTACAGAGTGTCTTTACCTCCATGTTTATTGAAGGTACACAATGTTTTTTATGTTTAAATGTTGAGACAATACATGTCGGATCCATCTCATGTTTTGAGTCTAGAGGTAGTTCAGTTGGAAGAAAATCTTTCTTGTGAGGAAAAACAGTACATATTCTTGACTGAAGAGAGCAAGTCTTGCAGAATAATGTATTTCATCAGGTATAGGTTTTTTGAAAAAACCATATGGTAGAAGAGGCAATGTGGGAATCTAAAAATGTTATTAGGGATAAATACCCCAACATATTTGATAAGTGAGTATAATTTTGGGGCCACAATTCCCAAAAGGGGTGAAGGATGTAACATCTCAGGTAAATAAAGAATATGGAATTTTCATATTTATTAATATTTTTGAATTAAATATTAATTTTTCATTAAAGGTCTTTCCATGTTCAATGGTGTACCCAATATGCAACAACATGATTCTTTGAAATCTTACATTGCACACAACGTTGAGTTATACTGAAAAATAATAATATAATATTATTATTTTAAATGGTAGTTAACGCATAAATGATGAATTGAGGGAATAAACAGAACTAAATACAATATGATAATACATTTTTTAAATGTATTTACATTTATCCAATAATTTTTTTGAGGCTTACAAAATGAAAGAATTTGATTTTAAGCATAAATACTCTAATATTCTTTGAAAGGTCGTTTTACCGCCTTTTAATGGTGTACCCTTATTAAATCTAGTTTTTGTCACATTTATATGATCTATTAGACAAAATAATTTTTTTTCTAGAATTGGGACATCAAATTTCACTTTGGATGAAATTTTGGTATTTTTTTGATAAAGTTCATTTTTTAATGAATAGTGAAAAATACTGCATTTTAATTCAAAACTGGCCTTTAATCTAATTTATTTATATGGGTTAATTATCTTTTTAATTGGTTTTAAAGTTTAATTAGATTATTTTTTTACCATTTAATCCAATGTTGGACATTGGAAGTAATTTTAATTTGAAATTGTACATATTCAACTTTTAATCTTTTGATAGTTAATATTTCTAGAATACACGTTTTTTGTTTTCCCAATGAGAATTAATTTTAAATTAATTTCTGATACTTATGTGTTTTGAATTTGGAAAAATAGATTAAATATTTGGGATCAAGACGTCCAAATTATGTAAATAGGTAACTTTTATTTTTATATATTATGAATATTTACTTCAGTAAATATTTTATTTACCAAGGTTAAAAGGTAAATGTAGTAAATAAGCGTAAAATAATAATATTATAATAATACTAATTACCATTAAAATTTTCCTAACTCTATTTGATGATATATTTCTGACCAAGACCATACTTGGGTCGATTTTGGGACCCCATGGATCCCCATGGGAGTGATAATAACACTAAATATTAATTAATTTAAAGTAAAGACAAAAGTAATATAAACATATATCTTTTATTGAAACAAATTTTATATGTGTTTATATAAGTGATCTATTCGAATATAAATATTATTTTGAAATACAAAAATATTTCCTATATCATGGTATTTTATTTATAATTTTTAGTCATCAAATAAATAATATTATTTATGAAAAAATGATGATGTATTGATTACCTTATTAATGAAAGATTTAAGTAAACGAGATAATAAAATTTAAAACAATATCCAAAACCTGTCAAATTATTGTTGGATGATTTTATTTATAATAATATTCGTCATATCTTAAAATTTAATGAGGTTTGGACATTTTGAAATAGGAAATAATTTTATAATAAAATAATAGTTTTAAACTTTCCTAAAGATCCCCTCCTCCCCCTTATAAAAGGCCATCAACTCTAACCCATTACTCACAAATCTAAAGCCTCTTGGATGGACCATCATCTGATCCAATTAGATACTAACAACCCTATATTCCACTTATAATACTTACCTTATGCAGAAGTCACTTCATGAAATAATTTTGGTACAAACCAATGAGAGTTACCCAATTGAAAGGTAATGTCTTCTCCTATGTTCTTTTCATTTATTTTACTTATCCGACATCATAACCGCTTTTATTCCTTACTTTTATAACAGAAAAAGTGTCCTCATTATAATAGGTTGTGGTTATGAGAAGGAATCAAACTACAATTCCCCACACCTCTATCTAGTGGATACGAACATACTGTTTCTGTGGATGGTGAACAACTGCCTCCTAAAATGATGACCGTTCAATTATCCCCTACCGCCTCTCATGGTCTCCATTGAGAGGGAACTAGATTTATATGTTATTTATATAATTTTAATATTGTCTCTATACTTCTTTATTTTTCATTTATAACAGACCATTATGGTTTTCATAATGGGTAAATACGATAATTTAATTTGAGGAAGTGCGGACTACCGCCCCCTCAAAGTGATATGACTCGTTCATGACATACGTAGAATGTATAAAGGATGGAGTTACTGAAATTATATATTATATTATACTGGAAATATAATATACCTATGTATCATTAATTTTTCATTCCATTAAATACACAATATAAATTAAAGTAGCATTCATGAGTACATAAGACTTACCGTATCCCTGAATAGTGCATTTCATTTCTTATCTCCAAATGTTATGTACTATTAAAAAAACATATATATACTGCATATAAATAATATATATGATAGCTAAATAATGAAAATAATTCTGTATAAAATGGACCATTGACCATATAGACAACTTGTAATTATAAGAAGTTCATTTTTAGCTCAAGTACCAAATATCGACAAAATGAACATTATTAACATAAATGATTATGTAATATTTATAACCTGGTAATAAGTGATGTAAAAGGAATAATATACATGAAATATGCTCTTAAGAAATTATAAATTAACTATATATTATTATTTAGGATATTTAAAGAACGAAAAAGTCAAGTCGGACACGAGATAAGGAACTTCATCTCAATCTCCTTTCATTGATGCATATATTTATTTATACACGACATTATTTTATTTGGTGTAAAAACCCACTTTAAATTTTCATTTCATAATCATATAATATTTTTTCTATGTAGAGTTTTACTAAATGAAAAAGGAATGTTTCTTTGTAATATACACGGTGAAAACGGCATTTTTGTTGCCACGATCAGTATTTGATATTTGGCATCCTTAACAATCCGTAATGTTTTTAAAAGGAAAATAAATACCATATAGTATTTTTATGTATTTTGGTATTGAAAATGGTTTTGAGAATGTATTTATTATCTCAATATATTGAAACATTATATTTTGATTTCAATGTGGAAATATCATATTCCCTTTATGCTTATTCAGGTGTTATGATTATGTTATGGTTCTTGGAAATTGTTTACACATATGGGTGGTTTTTTGATAAACCTAGGTTAGGTGTGCCCGATATATCTCTCTAATGCCTTGGGTAATGTGATAGAGGTAAACGAAAATGTTTCTCCAAAAAAATTTAGAGAATATACATTGACGGGTATTCCAAACGTAACTACCTATGTAGCTGTGAAAGCTATATTGTAAGTATTTTATGTATGCCACAAGTTAAAACTATGATTTATGGTTTCTATGTGTTATTTATAAATCTTATTATTTCATGAGGGATGTTAAAAAGCTTATGTTTTGATGGACTAATGTTTTATTTCCTTATTTTATAACCCATACTAAGATTTTTATACTCATCCCTTGTTTTTGAAATGTTTTTCATTGGATATAAGGCATGTTAAGAGAAAGGAATAACACAATAATATTTATATCAAGATAAGAATTCTATTTTTCTTTTAAGAGTTTCTATTTTATAAAAAATTTGGAAACTGAGTAGAAGTGTCTACTTTGTAATTTTTGATATGTAATGTAATAGTTATGGACTAATTCTTTAAAACTCTAAACTTAAAAATATACTCAATGTGAATTATTAATTTTATTCTAGATTATGTAATTATTTAAGACTGGGTCCTTATAGTTTTGATTCCCCATTCTTACATATTGATTATAATATATTTAATTAAGATAGATTTCACAATACCTAGACATTAGTGAGAATTTGAACTCACCCATTAATCATATTCATTTTCCAAATATATAATGGATAATATTATGAATGAATTTCAAGGATTCATGAATATTTCATATAATTTTTTTAAACTTAAATTGTAATATGGGAATCATGTATGTATATATTTTTCCAAGATTATTAAACTAATTGATCCATTATGGTTCACTTGTTTTTATCTTGTAACAATGTAATTATGTATCAACCTGATCTATGTTACTAGAGAAGTTTTTTTATAACGGAATGATTTAATAGGCCTATGAAATTAATTATTTGTAACCATGTGTTATTGAGGGGTTCCCTTAACTGCATCCATTAGTAGTTTGACTAGATTGTAAGATCTATGTATGATTTATTAGTCATTTTGTATTGTTCCTGTGTAGTGATGTGGTGGAACATTTGTGGGCATGCCCCTAATGGTTTATCACATTCTATGAAAACATCCTTCTATTGAAACTCCGAGTATATCCTTATGAAAATATTAAAGTCATAATTTGTAGAGGAGTTAGATATCAATGATGATGTGACATTCTATGATAGATCTATTGTGATATATGATCATTAAGAGAATCTGCTATTTGGGTGATCCATTTCTTTAGTTCCAGTTCTATGGAATCATAGTGGTGTGGAAGATATTATGTGGGAACATGATTCATATATGCGATCCTATAATCTTGATATTTTTTGATTATCATGTTTTCCTTATTGATGAGATGTTTAGTTCTGTATTCAATTGAATGAAGTGGATATTTTTTTCTTCATTCCCTGTTTTTCTCCTATTATGGTGTAGTTTTGTGATAATTTAATCTTAATTGGGTGGTATATCCCAAAGTATTATTTTAGGGTTTAGTGGTTGGTGTTTCCTTATAGCATTGTATTTTCTTATATGATTAAATTTTTTCAAATGGTAATTTTATGGAAAAATATTTTTGATTAATTTTGATTTTCGGTATTGTTGGGTGTCCTCAGGAGGCTTAAGAATGCTACATTGTATTTAGAGTTGAAATTTCAACTAAGGGTAAGGCCATGGTATGGTAGTTTGTATTATGGTGTTAGGTATTACATTGGTAGATGTGAATTTCAACCCTTCTTATTTGGAAATAAAGATATGATCCAATAACATAATTATTTTTGGGGCATTGGTAGAGTTCTCATGATCGATATTACCGATGAGGTGGTGTTAATCATAGTGCATATCTAAGAGGTTTATTTTTAGGAACCTATGTCTCATATGATGTGAAACAAAATGTAGTTGCTAATGGTGAAAGCTTTCTCAAGTAAAATCATATTAATGGATTTTACAAAGCATTAAATGAGGGAGTTTTGAATAATTTTTAGAAAAAAATTTGGATCTTTATTATAGATTCACCAATCATGGAATTAATAATATTCATCTCACCATGAACCATAGTATTTGTTGATAATCATGACATTAGTTTGACCTTCCATTATATATAATAGTGATCTTCCAACCAAAAATTAATTTTGAAACTCCATTAAATCTTCCCTAATTTGATTTTAAATATATTAAAATATCAACGAACTACTGTGATTTGATGGATTATATTAGTGACCATTGACATATCTTTTCACATGGCTTAATAAGATAAATAAAGATTATATCTGATGAGATTATTTTCCCTTTCCATTTGGATTTCAAATTAGTATTTTTTGGAAGAAGTCTGTTGTCATGGTTTTGATTTATAATGTGATAGTATAAAGAAAGTGATTTATAATGGATGTGGTGGTTTAGGTTTATGAAGATTTCAATTGTCTAATATCATCATTGGGATTATCTCTTCTTTACCTTGTCAGTTCACAATATTTTGAGATGATATGTTTAATTATGTGGATTTTATAAATGGCCTCTTTCTTCTTGTGTAAATTATTGGATTATCATTATGTTTTCTTCCATGAGTAAGTAGTACATATTTAATTAACAATGATAATGATCTGGGCCAAAAAAACTAACATGAATGGGTTATATCACATGTTTTCACTATATTCCTTGATATTTACATGGATATTTATAGTTGTTCATAGAAATTTAGGAAAATAATTATTTTTTTGAGCCTGTTGTTTTTCTAATATGGGTTTTTTTGTGGACAAACCATTCAAAAAGGGATGTTCACTTAAAGATAACAATGAAACAACTGTTTGAAAAATAGGATTTGACACAAAAGCAGGTGGATTATTGAAGCATGAGATTGTGATTAATGTGGGAAATATAGTTATAGTAGTTTTAAATTTTTATATTTCTATGGTTTTGTGGTGATATTGGGTATATAATTGATTAATTATTATTACATAGTAGGATTTGTTGGTTTCTATGTGGGTTACACATTGGTTAATGTGGTAGTTATCATGGGAAGTATGTCAGTATACAGTTGAGATAAAGGTTATGGAGAATGAATTTCTTTATATACCATGTGAGTAATTATGGGTAACTATTATTGTTTTGGATCATGTGATTAGGATGTAGAATCCATGACATGGTTAATAAGAGGGTATGAGTAGGTAATTAAGGGATGTGTCTTTATTGGTTGAAATGGACCATATTTTTGTTCCCCGGTGGTATAAAATATAGTTTGTAGTGAGGAACTTGAATTTGGTCTCCTATAATTCAGTAACATATTGTATAAAAGTTATAAAACAATGGGTGGTGGCTTGAATTTACATTGGTATTGGTTGTAAGTGGGTTTCTATTAAATATGGGAATTGAATGTCCTAATGAACAAAATGTTCCTGGTGATGGTAAATTGATAAATGATATGATTATAAGATTAAAATTTATCCTATGAGTTTTTTATATGGTTATTATATTCAGGATATGAGGATGGTTGTGGGATTAGTAAATAAAATCATTATCTTCATAGATTCAGGATGTTGTGGTGATTTTTTAGTATGGTAGTATTAATTGGATGAAACTAGATGGTAATGGTATTTTTGACACACTATTGTTATATTATATTTTTCATTTCATTAAACATGAAAATTGAATAATATTTCCTTACAAACACCCAAATTATTTTTTGGGGTTTTCCCCTAAAATTCATATTGGTGAGCGAATGAGTAACTATACACACCCTCTTTACCAATCTCCCTTCTAGGGTGTCTGTGGAATTTGATGACTAGAGTCAGGTTCCATCTTACCACTGTAATATGTACTTCACTAGAATACCCTATAGTGTATTTATGAGAGGGTACATGATGTAGTGAAAGACCCTATAGTTTTTTATAATAATATGAGGTGCATTGGAAGACCCTAAGGGGTATTGAGAAGAGTATATATGATATGTTAACTGATATAACCAACATGGTATTTATGGGATGTGATTAGTAGATACTATTTTGGAGATACATGGATGGTGTAATTCATGGTTTTATGTGATATGTATGATGATTCCCCTCATGTTCTTGCTATCCTACAATATAGGTTATGTGATGGATGGAAAATTATGATGTGAGGCATAGCAGGTTGCTACACGACTGTGTAAGGGATTGAGAATATTACATTTTTCATTGGGGAATGGGAGTGAAAACCCAGTTGGGAAGTGGTTTTAAGGAATCATTTCCTAAATATTCTTATGATATTATATTCCTTTTCATGATTTGGATATTTGGTTAGTATGGTTTGGTGGTAGTTCCCCTGATTTATGCTTGTTAGTTTTGTCATTTTCTAACTACTTCATTAGGGTGATCCTTCCACATTTCCATAATAGGTCCTGAGTATGATTATATAGAGTATAAAAGTAATTATCAACCATATATATATATATATATTATTCTTGGTTTGGTTTGGTTACTATGGTGAATAGTAGTATATTGGAGCTCAATAATTTATGCTGATTCACTTCATAAGTGTTCTATTAGTATTTTATTTGGGATTTTATTCAACAAGAATTATTCATAAATTAGAGTATTATTTTGTATTGGAATATTTATATCATAATGATGATTATTTTATTATTAATATATTTTTTAATAACATAGTGTAAATTCATCTAATTAGTTTGTTTTATACCATATGTGTTAGTCTTCAAACTTGGGAATACAAGAGGAGGGCCTTAGGGTAACTATCATCCTCACTATAAGACTACGATTGGTTCGTAGTAGCAGGTGGTCAAGAAAAATTAGGCATGATCAAGTGACTACTCCCCCCAAAAAAATTATGCTAATACCACATTTAAAGTGGTTCAATCCACTCCCATAAAATACAAGAGATCTTTTCCATTAAAATCCACATAAATTTTAAGAAAAAAATTCCTTGTAGGATCTAATTTGGGGGGAAGAATAGGGAAATTTTGGTAATTAATTACCTCAAGAGAAATAATTTTAATTTACATGCATTAAACCCCCATTGATTCCTTTATAATATATCAAAAAATCACCATTGATACAAGTTAATTAAAACATTCTCTAATAAACTGTTATCTCAAGATCGTCAACGAGAATCCAAAAATTAGGGGACAAGGATAAATGAAGAATACAAAGTAATAGATGGGAGGAATGAACAATAAACTTTCAAGATTGATCCTTTTAATTCATCGAACCTTCAAGGGATTAGGGGTGTGAGAGAGAGGGAGAAGAGGGGATTTTGTTTCATATCTTTAGCAGCTAGCAACGACCATCCTTAGTTGGCGTGTTCAAATAAATTTTAAAAAATGTACATTTTATAACATAGTTAATGAAAGTAAAATGAGGTAATACTAGAAAACATATGCACTTGCATCAGCCGTTTAATCCATCCCCTAGTACCCGCTGGATGGAATCATCCACTAAGTGGTCCCATCTAGGGGAACATCCCCTGAATCCTCTATCAAGAACTTGATGCACCCAGATTATGTAGCCAAACCTAAAATATATAATAAATCTTATTTTCATTCCCCTAGACTGTGAAGATTCCTTCCAATCCCCACCCATGTTATCAAATGAAGAAACATTATTTTATGCATTTTTAATGCATCTATAATATCAATTTTTAATTCAAAATCATAGAGAAAAAACCTATTTGATTCCATTCTCATTTGAAATCTTATTTTCTATATTTCCACTAACATGGAACATTAATGGTAATTAAAAGCATCTCCTAAAATCATTTCTAATCCTTGAGAAGCCTCCAAACCTATCCAAGTTAACAAAATCATCAACCGACATCAAATTCATAGTCCAAATCCTAATATCCTTATGAAAATGGTTATCCTAATACTATACCCTAACTCATGAAGCATCCCATTCAAAAAAAAACTTATAATCATTTCCATGACATACAAGAATTATCCCCAATATGATTCACTTCAATAAATTCATATGTCACCAATATTAATTTTTGTGTGGAATAATTAAGTCCCCTTTCTATTTGAACAACTACCCTAAAAATGAAAAAATCTATACACTATAATGTTTACAATGTTTGAAAAATACAACGATGAATCCTTACACTAGAAACAATTCATATGTTTTCAATTAAAAAATAATATAATCTAGAAATATACATCGCTATTATAAATCAGACCATCACCTACTAGACACTACACGTAATAATGGATAAGGAAGTAGGGACTTTGTGCATAGCCTCACACTCATGATTCAATCAATATCGTAAAGCCTCTCTCTATTAAATGAACAATGATTTTTTTTAAAAACACTGGCAATTTACAAACCTATTAAACTTACCAATCATTTTACCAAAGTCCTTACCTGACTATTCAATAAGGTTGTAACAAAAAAAATTCTTTTATATAGTTAATTATCCATTGAATTTACCAAACCTTCATCAATCAATACACAGAACATGGAATTATATATATATATATATATATATATATATATATATTATATCCCAACTCCATGCATCAAAGTACTAATGATAAATTGAAACCTCTCCCTTATGTTTGTTTTACAACAAGTGACTCCTAGGGTATGTCAAAAACCATTTTAAATTTACATTTCATGATCAATAAACTATGGTGTTCTCCACAACATATGATTTCTTTCATTCCCAATGAATGATAAAAATATTTACCTAATTACACTACCGACTGCATGTTGGTATTTAAAATTCTTGCTCGTTATAACCCAATAGACCCATATAATTAGCTTCACACTATGGTCTAGGATATTGTGCTTATCTAAGACACTACTACCAAATATCATCGATAAACCAACTTCAAATCACCCAATATAAACCAAATCAACATATCATGACGCTCATGTTCCATTTTATCATATCCCACACATCTCTCATACTAAAATTTTGAATCCCTATAAGTTCCCAATGAACAGTTCTTGAGATACCTTTTTGATTATTTAGATATCATTCTATGCCGCTCAACCCCTAGACATCTCAAATGACCCATAAATCAACAAAAAAATCACTTCATAAGAAAATAGTCATAACTCATCTCTTATAAGAAATTCCCATTTCATAAATATTATAGTTCTAATTAAACATCTATCTTCATACTATAATTCCACAAAGAACCCATCCCACCCATTGAGAATATCATAATATACCCATTCACACTGGTTAATTATGCTTTAATATCTCTATAGAAACTCCATCTCAGTTGGGATACCAAATATATCATAGGGTTGGATGATTTATAAATGAAATCGAAGTGTCGTACACCATTATATATATCAAATTATCCCAAATCACATCCAATGATTGAGAATTTAATTTTAAAACTATATTTTTACAAGCTATCTATAATCAATAATGAAATTACAGAGAACTCGACCCCATCATGACATGTATGTGCCTCTCAAGTCCTTAAACCCCATAAGGGTCTAATGGGACCAAACAAACCACAAATATTCAGACCGTACACACTATAAAATCCATAATATATCCATAATATATCAATAATTTCACTACGACATAACTATCAAATTCACAATACTTTAATATAAAAATAAACCTTTCATAGTTATTTCAAAAATATTTCTAATTATCATGCCCCACATACTATTAAAGGATAAAACTCCTCACTAGTCACTAATCTCACTATCCAAATATGATCATAACTAAGGCTATCACACCCATCATTTGGATAGTATCATAACTCACTCTCTGGGTTCCTTAGTAACATATACATAAAAAATATACTTTACTATAATAAATTATTTTTATTTATTTTGTTGACAATATCACATAAGATTAGGAATATGCCCCCCAATTCCAGCCAATAATAAGACTTGACCCACAATCCATGAGACACATCCCATCAGTTCTAGGCTTACTCCCGAAACTGCCCAGTTAATCATGTCCTAAAG